>OY856187.1:307585330-307970045 GCA_963693315.1 Diogma glabrata | reverse complement strand
CATAGTCTCAGGTGGTTTCAATCCGCAGAGGCTTAAAAAAAGCGTTCATCAACACCTTAGAGCGCAAGTTGTTGTTGAACGTAGGTCTTAAAAGGTATTTATGTGTTGTTGTGACACATATTATTGTAAACCCTATAACACATCACTTTTTATTTTAAAAAAAAATATGCTATTATTATGTGAGCGATAACAATAAGAATTTAAGTTAAATTAAAAATTTTTTCTAAAGATTAATATTGGTTCCCGTAACGTGGAGGGCTTTTAACTAGTTTATTTCTGTATGTGAGCAATTTCACGAAGATTCAACATCGTTTTGACTTGACCCCTTTTAATTTTGATTATTTTTTGTTTATAGATAGTCTTTGATAAATAAAAAATACAAGTTCTCTTAGAATTTTTTTTTTCGACCAGAGGTCTTCACAGGGTGCCCGTCAATTTTTGTTATTTTGTGATGTGAGTGCATTTTGACGAGCGATTGTAGAAAAACTACTCAATCGATTTTCATAAATGATATGTCGTGATTTGCGACATTTTGACTCGACCCTTTTTAATTTGGTCTATTTTGGTCTATATTTAAAAAAATTCTACTTGAAGCCGTATTTTTCATTTATCAAAGGCTATCTATAAACCGAATATAGACCAAAATAGACCAAATTAAAAAGGGTCGAGTCAAAATGTCGCAAAATTTTGCTGAACTTGACTGAAATTGCTTTTTAAAAAGTTCATTTAATAATAAAATATTTGATATTTAACATAAAAAAAAAATCTGAATCTAAAAATCGCCATTTTTATAATTTTTCTTCAGAACAAAAAAAACTGATTCCCGACAGTCATATGCACAACGAATTTTATCTCTAAAACAAAAAATGACGCTAGTCCTAAACTTTTACAAGTTGTTAGATATAAAATAAGCTTCAATTTAGTTTAAAAAAAAAAAAAAAAAAAAGTGCCATCTTTTTTTCAATTACACCATTTTTTTCTTATGTTACACCGTTAAAAATTATTTCAAAAAATTAACAGTGTACATTTTTAAAAACTTTGTTCTAATACCTATTCAACGACATATCATTTATGAAAATCGATTGAGTAGTGTTTCTACAATCGCTCGTCAAAATGCACTCACATCACAAAATAACAAAAATTGAAGGGCACCCTGTGAAGACCCCTGGTCGAAAAAAAAATTCTAAGAGAACTTGTATTTTTTATTTATCAAAGACTATCTATAAACAAAAAATAATCAAAATTAAAAGGGATCAAGTCAAAACGATGTTGAATCTTCGTGAAATTGCTCATGTAATGTATGTATGTGCTAAGTGACCTAGTGATTAATAAAACGGCCTTCATATCCCAAGATCATGATTCGATTCCCAGTACAATCAAAGTGTTTTATGCGAAACTATAACAACGATCTGCACCTAGTTTTTTTTCCAAATAACCGATGGGCAGCCAATATGAATGGTAGATTAGAAAACCATTTCCAGTAATATAACCGACGCAAGAGACACGCTCCTCTAGGAAGCATTCACGGAAAAAATATATTGATTTTTATGTTCCTTTTTTAATCTGTATGATAATTAGCTGTATCATTTGCATAAGCAACTTTCGGTTTGGTTAACCCAACCATGTGCCCTGCATATATCAGATTGCGACAACACATATTTGAATTTTTTAACAAAACTGTTTCCTTGTCTTTTACATGAATATTCAGCAAGTTGATTGTTTCTCATCCAACACATTGGTCTTAAAGGTTTTAATGCCAAAAAATATCGAAAACCACAGAAAAAGTTGGTCTGTCCTATTCAAAAATATTTGAAGGTTGTTCTAACATCAAGCAATGAATTGCAATGAATTTTAAAAGTGTCCCGATGGTTTGAGATCTATCTAAAATATTCATTTGAGAAAATTTTCAAGTTAAGAACAAATTGTGTATGCGTCAAGTGTTAACTGTATTCGTTTTCAACCAAAGTTTACAACGGATAACATACCATTTTACAAAATTCTGAAAGATTTATCCATTTAAGATTTCTTTTCGAGGTAAAGAAAATTTGTTAGTTCTAATCTATGATGCAATGATCCCGCTAGAAAAGGTAACTTGCTCGCTAAACGCTTTGCTCTGAACTCCACTGTTTTGGAAACTCCTAAAGAAATACCCGAAATCCAGCCTTCTGGAGTTAATATGAATGAACTCCACTTCAAACCCAAAATAGTCGCCAAACTTTTTTTTTTACTTTATTTGATATATGATGCACGCAAGAGCATAATTGCTTGCGCATGCAAAGAAACTTTACAAAGTTTGTTTTTCCTTGAAGAGGAAAAAGAATTATTTTTAAATTACCAAAATATTACAAGATATGAGAGTTATTATAATTCATTTACTTATAACAACATCTTGGAATTATCATAAAAAAGTTAAAATGATATAATCTTCCAAACGATTTAAATTTTTTTTCTACACAATATAAAATATAAAAATAATAATAAAGAGGTTAAACATCAACAAAGCCTCAGGAATGGACAACATTCCATCCATTATTTTAAAAAATTTTTCCAAAAGACTTGCACCAACCTTGACTAAGGTATTCTACCAATCCTACAAATCTGGTATATTTCCCTCGTGCTGGAAGATGGCAAATATCTAGCGCGTCCCCAAAAAGGGACCAAAATTTGATATCTCAAATTATAGGCCAATAGCTTTACTATCGGTCCTATGCAAAGTCTACGAGCATTATATTAATACACACATTTCAAAATTTCTGGAAGAAAATCATTTAATAGCCGACAGCCAATACGGGATTCGAAATAAAAGATCAACCGATCTATTAAACTATGTAGCGAATTGTTGGAACAGCATACTTGAAGAAGGTGGTAAAACATACTTTATCGCTTTAAACATCTCCAAGGCATTCGATCGAGTTTGGCATTCCAACTTAACCAACAACCTGATTCAAAATTTTCTATCCAACCGATACATTTCGGTCTCCTTAGACGGATTTTCTTCTGAGTCTAAACTAATTAACGCTGGTGTACCCCAAGGCACAGTATTGTCCCCAACCCTATTTCTGATTTATATCCACAAATTGCTGAAAATCACCAGCAACCCAATAAATAGTTTTGCAGATGATAGTACTCTGCACAATTCGTTCGAGCCCCTTCCTTCAAAAGGTAAAATGCACAAACGAATTAATCCCGCTTGGAGAGATGCTACCATAAGCATGAATAAAGACCTAACAAAGTCGCCGATTGGGGTGACCAAAACATGGTCAATTTCAACTCTACCAAAACACAGCTGTTAAATGTTTCCAGATCAAAGACCAAGTTCCCCAAAGATATTTTATTTAGTATGTGTGAAGAACCAATAGGTGAATGTAAAAACATTCGTTTATTGGGTGTCACAGTTTTAAATGACCTATTCTGGAACGATCATGTAATGGCGATGGCGAAAAGCGCGTCTAAAAAACTCGGCCTCCTAAATAGATGCAAAAATTTTTCACTCCATACCAATTGCTCCATGTTTATAAGTCCTATATTCGCCCCTGCATGGAGTACTGTTGTCAAGTTTGGGGTGCTGCTTCTGTTTCCATCTTAGCCCTCTTGGACACTTCTTAAAGACAGGCAATACAAATTGTGGGTGATCGAGATTTGACATGAAAACTTGATTCCCTACAACATCGTCGCACTATTGCTGACCTCGTTGTTTTTTTACAAATATCGTCATCAACAGTTCTCAGATGAAATCGGCAGTATTATGCATCCAACTAATTCTTTCCCCTCGTCTCACTCGGCAATCGGCTAGCGCAACCAGTCAAGTGGTCGAGATCCCGCGCTGTCATACTGGCAGATCGCAGAAAGACTTCTTTGTTCGAACTGCATACAAATGGAATAGTTTGCTGGAATCCATAGTCACAGGTGGTTTCAATCCGCAGAGGTTTAAAAAAGGCGTTCATTAACACCTTAGAGTGCAAGTTGTTATGGGACCTACGTCTTAAAAGGTATTTATGTGTTGTTGTGACACATATTGTAAACCGTAGAACACAACACTTTTATTTAAAAAAAAAAAATCATGATTCAAATTTTTCGTTAACTTCTTCAGACGGTAAGGATTTAAGCGTATTGGGTTTTTATTCCCTCCAAAATGTCAGAACCTAAAAACATCTTTAACCAAAATCCTTTCAAACAGAAATTAGTTAGTGAAAGTCTGAATACAGTTAGGGTGTGATCAGGACGTTTTTAATTCAGAAAGGGCATGCAATATTAGGGCAATCTGATGTGGGCCTATTCCGGTCTTAGTTTAGAATATACTTGTAGGGTTAACCTTATTTGAATATATCTGGTCCTGATTTGATTTGTATTTAACCTCTAGTTGTTCAACCTGATCAGGGCCTGATATGAAATCCCTTACGAGCTTCGCCGTATTTAATTGTTTCAGGCCTCTTTCAGAAATTATGTATGATTTCCTTATTATGGTCTGCCTTATTTATGCTACCTTTACTTATCCTTCTAAGCACTATTTAATTTGTTAAAATTTCATTTGTTTAAAATTCACTAGAGTATTATCCATTTTAGAAATATAAAGTCAAAATAGTTTCATCTCGCTTTTCGGCTGAAATAATATAGTAAAAGTGATTAGGTTGATATTTGTTTTAATTTTATTTTAATATTGTTTAATTTATTGTATTCAATTTATATATTAAACATATAAATACATATCAAAGTCTGGTCAATCTATCCTAATCAGGACCCGATCCGGCTATCCAAATCAGGGCCAGATCCGGTTATCCCAATCAGGATCTGATTGGTAAAAATCGCTGCACTCATTATCTAGGCTCAATCAGCCGGCACAACCATTGCCTGATCCCCCTATTTGAGCCCTGACAAATATCTGCTTGGAATGCTACACTTCCAAAATATTTCATAAAATTTTACGAATATGCAGATAGTTTTAACTCGAGATTTGATTTTTTGTGGAAAATGGTTTGGTCTAACCAAAAATTTATCTAATCTAATCTAATCCAACTCGAGTTTTACGACCAAGAATTTTGTAAATTGCTTAGATAATAACACTGAATCCGCTCTTTTAAGATGAAGAAGAGTTGAGAAAATTTTGTGAATAATTCTGCTTCAAGGATTGCGTTATGGTACAAATTTAAAACTGTACAATTTGATTTTGTGTGATGGATGAAAACATCCAAAAATCTTTCCGGATCTAATGAATAAAGTTAAATCTTTCATAAGTCGAAAAGGTGTATTTGCCATTTCGAAGGGATATGCGATGACTGAAAATATGCAGACTCATTTCACAATCGAAGTTATGTTTTACATAAAACTGTATATTTACACAGAAAAAAAAAATAATTACATACCCATCGAACTATTCATTGATTCATATAAAGTAACTGAATAAATAGCCATCGAATCTCATTTTAGAATTCATTTAATTTATATTAAATGATTGAAGTTTTAGACATTTAACAATCCATTGATTTTGCGAATAAGTTTTTCTGTTTTATTTAAACATATTAGACAAAACACCTAATAAATTTGATGAACCATTGAATGATTTAAAAGTGTAATTATTATAAAGTAATGAATGAAGTAAAGAACATATTGTATGAAATAGATATTTTGTAAACGAATTAGCCAAAAATAAAATGATAAGTCATCTAATTTTAACTATGAGTTTTAACGCAACTAAATGTTTTAAAACATTTTAGTAAAAATTTGGGAAGCTTTTTAATGAATTTTACATTTTCAACTCATATAATTTAAATTAGATGAAAATGTGACTTTATTTTTTGCTGTGTATTACTTTGGTCTGTAAGGCTTCAACCTCGAGAAAATTTTCTAAACCTTACCTATAATTGTTTGCCATTTCTCGACCTTCGTTTATACAAAGTTGAATGGCGAAAACGGGCTTAATGCAATATTTTTTATAAATTGGCTAAAAACGGTGATCTGAAAAGCTGTTAGAAAAAATTGGCGCCCAAAAATCCGTTTATTGAAAACAAAAATAACTTTAAATCATGCCATATTTTATTTTGATGAAACTCAATAGTTAACTTTTTGGTATGATTTTGCATAGTTTTTAAAGCTTCTAGGCAAAATTGGATAATGTGGCCAGGGTCCCCCAACCCAATGCAAGTGTTTATTTGGGACTTTAATAACTCACCTGCAACTTTAATAACTCATCCTCGATGCATAAGCCTTTTGTTCGGTTTTCCATAGTTATGAATGATATTGTGCAAAATTGTACAAAGTGGGAGGAAGAGGTTCTCATACAAATGTGTATTACAAACTATAGTAATTCTAGTCCTATCACTCGATTTTGAAGAAACTTGTTACAATAGATTTAATATCTTTTTCCCGTAGCTATGAAAGCTCGATAGTAAATTTGGACAAAACAGAAGGGAGAGGGCCGCCTGTTTATTTAAAACGTTAATAACTTTAAGTTTTGTCATTTGGTTTTGATAATACTTGGTACCTTAGCTTTTGGTATAACTTCCAAAGTTTTAAAAGATTGTATTTAGAATTGGATAACGTGAAAGGTAGGAGCAATGGTAACAGTTAGATAGAGATATCCTATACGGTTAGATTAATAGTCATTTTTCATATAAGTTGAAATTATAAAACAGAAGCGTTTAGCTAAACGAAGAGGATTTCTAAGGAACTTTCTGAACCAATAGAATATACTAGTTATTGATAGACAGTATATTGTTTTTGGAAAAGTTGATCTACACAGGTAAACAAGTCGAAATTTGAACTTTAATATTTTTGATTTTCCTGAAACTTTGCGTATAAGTAGTATAGACAAACTAAAAAATATTTATTATTAGGGATATTTTTCAGGATATTTTTAACTGCATATAGTTTAAGCAAACTGGGTAGTTTAGTTTACTTTAAAATTTTACCAATCCGAGGTAAATTTGAAATTAAATTTCTAAAGAACGGGCACCGAGCTCAACAAACTTTTTTTCATTTGATAGGTGATTAGTTAATCTTTTGAAAAAAATTATTAAACGTTTTTGTAATTAATTTTAAAATTAATAAATTAAAAAAACTTTTTAAGGATGACACTATAGGTCAAACTACAATTGAATTTTATTTATTTTTAACTCGTTTCGAACTAAGTTGCAGAAACCATTTTCCAGGATAAAACCAAATACTTTTTTATAATAATTTGATGCTCATAAGCTCAAATCTGAGTAAGAACAAAAATAATCTTTTACCGTTTTTCCGAAAAATGGAAAAGTTTGCTGTTCGTTTCATCGAACAATGGCGCATTTTTGGCACATGAAAATTGTGGGTTTGCCACACCCTTAAAGTTGACACCTACGTGGCTTATTTTCTAGTTGACACAGAAAAATGTGGTCTCCAGAAACGCGTGGTAAATGACGTGGTGTCTTCTGGTCATCCATCCATGGATGCTTTCTGTGACCATCACCTTGAATTATTACTTATATTTTGTGATGAAACAGTGCAACTTTCATGCATTAACCATGGAAAAATTAAGTGCAGCGATAATTACTTTAAATAATTGTAAAAACACCTGGTGATTCGTAGAAAACTATACGTTTGTTATAAATCCTTCAATTTTTCAAAATTTCAATTCACATAGTACAAAATCTGGTTTTAAGGTTCGTGCCAGTGTTCGATGAAACGAATACTTAGCTTAACGTACTCCTAAGAGCACCCCAAAGTTTCTAATAAATACGAAAACTATTTCTATGAGTTATCTCATCCATTGGCACAAATTCGGCATCATTAGTTTTTCGTTTAGTATTTTATATAATTATTCAAAAATATGTCTAAAAACAAGCGTGTTTTGGAAGTGGAGGTATGGTGAAAAGTGGAGGCTTGGGCCACCATAGAATTTCTTTGTAGAATACACAACACATCAAGGAAGGTTATCGTACTAAGGGCACCATGCATAACTATTACTATCATAGGTAAACAATTTTTAGAAAAAAAGAAATTTCACTGTTCGATGAAGCGAACAGAGAATCGTAATGGGTTTTAAATAGTTCTATCCTTATGCTTAAAACTGTCAAATATCCGTTCAACTAAAAATTCTAATTTTTCATCATTTTTTCGAACAATTTCTGTTAACAAAGAATTTTAACCACAGAAGTTTGATTTAAATCTTTCGAGCTACTATTAATAGAACGATAAACTAACAAGTAAATAAACATAATCAATTAAAGTATATACTAAAGTGTATTAATCAAGGTGTACAGGTATACTATAATGGGTACTGCAGTTAAAAATTATAACATAGCTTAAGTGGCGCGGCGTAGACAATTTTCAGAAATAAAATAAATAACAAATGGATGAATTGTAGTGAGTAGTCTGACCAATGGTATAGTTCAATGGTTACCTTGAAATGTATCTTGAATTATTGAAAAATAATTTTCTGCAAAATCCAACTGCATCAATAGAATAAAATATTTCGATTGTATTTTAACCCCCGCCATCTTTAAAAAAGTTTTTTAATTTTTATATTTTAAAATTAATTACAAAACTATTTAATTTGTTTTTTTTTTTTTTTCAAAAGATTAGCTCCTATCAAAATCACCTATGGTGTACATAGTTCTTCTTTAGCAATTTTTAAAAGTTACAAAATTTGATGGCAAAAGATTAATTTTTCATAGTTATCAACACAAACAGTGTTTTGTGATTTACACATATCGCTTGAATGCACTTTGAGCTGCCTAAAAACGAAACTGTGACCGCCAAATAAGCCTTGCCCTTTTTAAAACGATAACAGACCTTGCATTTTAACTACGTATGGACATATTGCACACATTTTGTAAGCCCTATTCCTATAGCACAACATTTATTTTATTAAAAAAATATGAGAGCCTTGATCTGATATCGTTTGATCAAATATCGCTTGCGTCAATCATTGACTTATTAATAAACATTGGGATTTTTTATATTGATGGAAAACCAAATCAAGACGCCTATAAAATAAGAAATTTTAACCCGATTTCCCATCTTTTTGAAAAGTTGTTAATCGTTAGTATTATTAAAAAATAATAATACGCGTTTTTAATTTTTTATTTTTTCACTAGTTTTGACACAGGGTGGCTGTAAATTTAGTGACAATCATAGATTAAAGTTTAATTGTGCTCGAACGGGTTATTCGATTTAAGTAGATTTTTTTGCTTTGAAAGGTTAAGAATAAGGCCATTAAGAATGAGGCTCTATAAAAAAACAATAGTGGCTGAAAATAAGCTATATTTTTAGACGAATTTTTTAAACTAGGAGGGCCCGGCGTGCTTCGCTACGCTTAGAAATAAAGTTTTTGCGTAGACATTTTGTTGACGTAGAAGCAATGATTTCAAAAAGTGGTAATGAGAAGTGCTAGCATATAATTTTTAATTTTTCTTTTAAATATATGAATGAAAAATAATCAGAACTCTAGCTGACCAGTTCGGATATATGAAAAATAAGCGATCAAATAAGTTAGAGATCAAATAAGCTTACTTGAAAACTTATTCGATCGCTAATTTTTCATATATCCGAACTGATCAGCTAGAGCTCTGATTATTTTTCATTCATATTTTTAAAAGAAAAATTAAAAATTATATGCTAGCATTTCTCATTACCACTTTTTGAAATCATTGCTTCTACGTCAACAAAATGTCTACGCAAAAACTTTATTTATAAGCGTAGCGAAGCACGCCGGGCCCTCCTAGTATTAAAAATTCTAACAATCAAATTTACGATCTCAAACTATCATACCAAACACACACATTACAAAATTGTCGCTGAAAAAAAATTCAATAATCAATATTTTATTCTCTTTCATTCACAAACAATATATATTAAAAATTCTTACAATCAAATTTACGATCTCAAACTATCATACCAAACACACACATTACAAAATTATCGGTATATATTAAAAATTCTAACAATCAAATTTACGATCTCAAACTATCATACCAAACACACACATTAAAAAATTGTCGCTGAAAAAAAAAATTCAATAATCAATATTTTATTCTCTTTCATTCACAAACAATATATATTAAAAATTCTAACGAACAAATTTACGATCTCAAACTATCATACCAAACACACACATTACAAAATTGTCGCTGAAAAAAAACACAACAATCAATAATCAATTTTTTATCCTCTTTCATTCACAAACAATATATATTAAAAACTCTTACAATCAAATTTACGATCTCAAACTATCATACCAAACACACACATTACAAAATTGTCGCTGAAAAAAAATTCAATAATCAATATTTTATTCTCTTTCATTCACAAACATTATATAATAAAAATTCTAACAATCAAATCTACGATCTCAAACTATCATACCAATAATCAATTTTTTATCCTCTTTCATTCACAAACAATATATATTAAAAATTCTAACAATCAAATTTACGATCTCAAACTATCATACCAAACACACATATTACCAAATTGTCGCTGAAAAAAAACACAACAATCAATAATCAATTTTTTATCCTCTTTCATTCACAAACAATATATATTAAAAATTCTAACAATCAAATCTACGATCTCAAACTATCATACCAAACACACACGTTACAAAATTGTTGCTGAAAAAAAAATTCAATTATCAATATTTTATTCTCTTTCATTCACAAACAATATATATTAAAAGTTCTAACAATCAAATTTACGATCTCAAACTATCATTCCAAACACACACATTACAAAATTGTCGCTATATATTAAAAATTCTAACAATCAAATTTACGATCTCAAACTATCATACCAAACACACACATTACAAAATTGTCGCGGAAAAAAAATACCACACTCAATAATCAATTTTTTGTCCTCTTTCATTCACAAACAATATATATCTAACTAATTCAACGTATTAATATATAAGATAAAACAACAAAGAAAAATAACGTCCATACTCTCCTAGATCAATGCATAAACTGAAAAGAAAATATAAAATACTATAAACAAAGAAAAGATTTGGACGATTCCGTTTGATTTGATTTGAGGGGAGGCAGTTGAATTCAAAAATACATTATAATTCGTCTATAACTTTTTTATTTATGATCCGAAAAATCCCAAAAATCTCTCAAATCTAGGTTACATTAATATCAGTTAGCAGTTAAAATTTGGAATCAGTGAAAATTCGAACAAAAAAGCCTTAGGTTGTACAAAGTACAAAGCTAGCGTATTAATATATAAGATTTAAATTATTCAAGGTTTTTGTTTTCATTCATTTTGTATACGTTGAAGATTTGTTGTTTACACAAAATACAATAAAATTACAGACAAGCGTTAGTTTTTTGTTTTTGAGAAAAAGGGCATTGGATCAAAAGGTATGATTTTTCTGTACTTTATGTCATTCACTATAAGCAAGTTTATTGACTCTATTAAATTTCATTGTTTAGAAGGTATATGAGGTTTAATAAAAACCATGACACTGATTTTTCTTTGCGTATTTTACATAAAGTTCTTTAATTTTAGTATTTCAAAAAATTTATTTTTCTAGGATGGTTAAATACAAAAATATTTTTTTTTGTTTTTTTTTCGGTTATCGAAAAGTTTAGTCTTTTACCCAAAACATATTAAATTACAGGCATTTGGTTTTGTTGAGGAGTCAAGCCCGTTTGAATTTGTACTAACAAAAAACATCCTAGTTGCAGATTTTCAAACGAAATTACGCAAATCGAATAACCCGTTCGAGAACAATTTAACTTTAATGTTTGATGTTTCTTAAGAATGTTCGAGCCACCCTGTGGCAAAACTAGTGAAAAAATAAAAAAATAAAATACGTGCATATTAATTTATTTGTGTTACACTAACGATTACCGAAGTTTAAAAAATTCTGGTTGTGTTCAGATAATCGGACATCAGAGTCTTGATCCGATTTTCTATCTATTACTGATATGGATTTAGGGTTGTTTAAAACAAAATCATGTTTGAGTATGTAAATTGTTGAAATGTACAGATAGATTGCATTAATTCACACAATTTTCAATTGTGGTAAAGTAAGAAAATATTCACTGTCCTGTGACTGTCAACAACTGTTTTTTTTTTCTAAATTCACATCATACCAAACTCGTACATGAGTACGATTTTTTGATTCATCAAAACCCCGTTTTTAACATTAATACAAAAACGTTTTTGTTACACAAAAAAAAAATCAATATAAAATTTGGAAATGATTAAGAGTAAATATTAGACATTGAAAATATAATGAGACCATCCCACACAAAACATGTACGAAAAATAAATATATTTCAAATGACATTTGTTAAAATTAAAATATTTTACTAACACATTGATACGATGAATTACAAGTATGAGAATCTAATAGGAATTGAAATTTTTATGGATGTGCTATGTTATTCTGTTATATTATCTGAATCATTTTTGAATCGTAAAATGTTAAAAATTGTTTATATTACTCGTATTGATCCGGTAATAAATTTTTTATGATATTTAAACAAACAACGTACTCGCGAGTAACTATTTAAAAGAAAATACGACTTTCAGTTTTATGTTATAGCACCAACGGGCTACACTAAAACTTTTGAATAAATACTCGGATTGTGATTTAGAATACAAAATAAAAGTTGTATCTATACGTCCAAACACATAATTTAAGTTTATTGTAACATTTATTCATTTGATTGTACCCATTCTTACAAAACTAATTAATAATTCTATTCTAGAAGGAATATTCCCTAATATACTAAAAAAAGCTAAAATAATACCCATATTTAAAAACGGCGACAAAACAAAGCCGTCAAATTATCGACCAATATCTATATTGAGCAATTTTTCAAAAATATTTGAATACCATTTATTTCTAGCACTAAAATCTCATTTTAAAAAATACAACATAATTCACATAAATCAATTTGGATTTGCTGAAAATTCTTGCACTGAAGCTGCTGTATCGAATCTGTTTAATGAAATTTTTATAGCTCTAGACCAAAAATTTTATGTTTCAGTGATGTTTATAGACATACGAAAAGCTTTTGACTGTGTTGATCATCTTTTTCTAATAGAAAAAATTAAATCTCTCAATCTATCTAGTAATTCAATAAAGTTGTTGATAAGTTACCTTGAAAATAGAACACAGTATACCAAAATTGATGAAATCTATAGTAAAGACTCGTTTATAAAAAGAGGTGTACCCCAGGGTTCAATATTGGGACCGTTACTGTTCATATTTTTTATCAATGACATCTTTAACTTAAAATTGCAAGGTAAATTACAGCTATATGCTGATGATGCAGCGCTAGTTTACAAAGCCCAAAACCCATACGAACTATTGACACAAATGAGCCATGATTTAAACTTGATTCAAAACTGGATGACAGCCAATAACCTTTTCATAAATTTTGATAAAACCAATTACATAATATTTCAAACAAGAGAGCTTCCCATAAGCTTCCCCAAAAAATTTGCTTTAAACCAGCATTCTATACCATCAATTAACCACACGAAGTACTTGGGGCTAACAATTGATGCTAAATTATTTTGTAGTGAACATATTACCTCTATTAGGAAAAAAATAGGTCCAATTAATTTTGCGTTATGGAAGATGAGGCCATTTATTAATGAAAAAACAGGGTGGCTCGTTTACTATGCTCATATTAACAGTCATCTGAATTTTATGAATGTAATCTGGTCATCTGCATCTAAAACTAAACTGAAACAACTGAAAATTTTACAAAATAAAGCGATAAAAAATATAAAATGCCTACCCATTTTAACACCTTCTAATTTATTGTATTCAAATAAAGTTTTGCCTCTTGAGCTCTTGAGTAAATATGAACTATTGGTTTTTATACACAAAATTAAAATTGAATGCTTAAAATGTAATATTGATATTACTCAAGTTAATGAGATACATCAGCATGACACAAGAAGGCGATCAAATTTGTATGTAGCTTCGGTGAAAACAAATCCTGCAATGGGTAATGTTTATTATAAAGGATTTATTGAATACAACAAACTTCCATCACAACTAAAACAAGTGTCCAATTTACTAAAATTTAAAGAATTGATAAAAAATCACTTATTTGTTAATTTTGTCTAAATATTAAATAATATCAGAATAATTAATTAATTAGAACAAATATGTATAAGAAATTGAATTGTATAAAGAATTAAGTAAGAAATTAAGTAACAATTTTTAGAATTATATACATATAAAAGAAAATGTCCATGAAAACAAATTATAATCTTGAATAATAGACTGCCTATTCAGTTGTTTTTACGACTACAAGGCAGTCATTAAATAAATAAATAAAGAAAAAAAAAAAAAATAATGGAGTTAAAAATATTGTTAATTTTCTTCTTTTTCTCTCTTTTTCGTTTTTGGAACCACTTCCTTCTCTAACCAGCAATAATTGGTTCCCCCACAAAAGAATACCAGCTGGTTGTTAGTGAGACATACTAGGTCAATTAAAAAGGAAAGGAATGAAGCGATTTATCTCTTCTGTAAATGTTTGAGCGGCGCATTCGTTGTAGAAAACGAACACTGAAAAAAAAATTGAAGTTCATGACAACCTCATCTCGAAGTTGGCAGTTTATTATTCACACAAAGAAAAATGATTTGCAATCAATTTCACTGTGATTGGGACAACTGCACGATAACATTTTCTTAACAACAGAACGAGGTTTATTTAAAATATAAAGTGTTATATCCAATATAACAGTAGTTGAATAAAGATAATAACTATTTCCCTGAATAAAAATTTCTTTGCCCTTATATCATGAATTTTTCATTTTAAAGCTTAAGTATCTGAGATTAATTGAACTATATTTTATTTTCACATAAATATTTCGTGTGATTGTCTCAACTTCATCGATTTATAATTGTAGAGTTGTTGAAGCAATTTCGTAGTTTGATTCGCCATATGTGACCGCACGGTGAGGTTGAGACAATTGCATTTCGATTGGAAATAGGTCATGTTTTTTTCAGTGAATAAAAACATTAAATTCTCCAATATAACCATTCTATTAAAATAATCGGATGCTCGCAGAGCAATGGATGGATATCTGAATTTCTCAAACATACGATTCACTAAAGTTAAATTTATTACAAATTATCAATTCAATTGCATTTCTTCGTTGCTGCAGTAAATAATCTTATCTTATCTTAAATTATCTTATCTTATCTTATCTTATCTTATCTTATCTTATCTTATCTTATCTTATCTTATCTTATCTTATCTTATCTTATCTTATCTTATCTTATCTTATCTTATCTTATCTTATCTTATCTTATCTTATCTTATCTTATCTTATCTTATCTTATCTTATCTTATCTTATCTTATCTTATCTTATCTTATCTTATCTTATCTTATCTTATCTTATCTTATCTTATCTTATCTTATCTTATCTTATCTTATCTTATCTTATCTTATCTTATCTTATCTTATCTTATCTTATCTTATCTTATCTTATCTTATCTTATCTTATCTTATCTTATCTTATCTTATCTTATCTTATCTTATCTTATCTTATCTTATCTTATCTTATCTTATCTTATCTTATCTTATCTTATCTTATCTTATCTTATCTTATCTTATCTTATCTTATCTTATCTTATCTTATCTTATCTTATCTTATCTTATCTTATCTTATCTTATCTTATCTTATCTTATCTTATCTTTTGTTGTAAATGTTAAAAAATTAGTTGCAAAGCGTTAGTACCTTATAACCCATTATAAATACTGATTTACATAATTTATCTTTATTCTAATTATTTGTTTTTCTTTTCAGGTAAATATGTGTTACATCAAAAATTGCTTAATATCAATAACAAAACAACATACTCCAACAACTTTTAAATGTTTCTTTATTTCAAACTAAACTTAATATTTGAAAATCAATAATTTACATAAATATTTCCAAAGTTAAAATATATATAAATATCATAAATTATAAAAAAGGTTGAGTGTTTTTTTTTAAGTAAGTGAAAAATGACAAAAACAAAAACTAAATTAATGTGACAAAAAAAAGAACAATAAAGAGAAAAACGTGTTGCTCAATTTATATTATTGTGGTCAATGTTTTAATTTAATTTAATTTTAGCAAAAATTCTAGTCACAAACATTATTTGTTTGTTTTTTAACCTAACATTTTTTACATAAGGAAATGGTTGTGTAATTTTTTATTCTCATGTTTCTCATTTAGGAATTCAACATAAAACTTAATTATAGAAATAATCATTTTTTATTAAACAAATTAAAAATATAAAATTCAATTTTAATTTTTCTCGAGTGGTTGTGAAAATTAATAAAATAAAACAATTAAAACAAAACTAAAGCAAAACTTTCTTTTTATTATAAAATTTAAAACCGTCCTATAAAATAAAATTTAGAAAAAAAAATGGAAAATATTTTAAATTAGTTTTTTTTCTTGTTAGATTTTTTTAAATCTTTAAAAACCAAATTCATAAAATTGTGAAAATTGTATGCATTATCATATAACAGTAAAAAGTTTTTCTTCTCTGTTATTGTTGTTCAAATTTAAGTTATTTATACAAAAAAAACCAAAAAAAAAGTTAGAGTTAAATTGAGTGAAAATAAATAATAAATAAATTGTGCCAAATTTTAAAACTTTGACAAATCATTTATAATGATTCAGACAAATCAGATAGATGTAGTTTAACAAAATTATAGAAACTATAAATATTTATTCCAACAAGACAAGACAAACAAGCAAAGCAGACGAAAATATTTTTAATAAAAATTTAAGGTAAAGTAGTTTTTTGTATATTATAGTTATCAATACTTTTCGGTCCACGAGCTTTTTCGAAGGATTGAAAAAAATTCTAGCTGTATAAAATTAGATAATATTTACGTGGGGGTTGTGTTTACTTTGTATTTAAGTTAATTGGCCTCGAAATCATCAGAAAACCTCACATAGAGAGTGAAATTCATTATGGAGAAATTTATTTTAAAACTTACTGAAAATAGCTGTACGTTTAGTTTTTTGTTAATTATTCAGTTCTATGGATATGTTTACAAGGCTAGCATTTTATTATCTGATTCAGAACGGTGAAAATTCTAATTTAGAAATTATGCAAATGAAACAGGCTTTCTCTTATTTTTATAGCGATAACATATCCACGCCCTTGAAATAACAATCTAAAAATTCGCTTAATATTAAAAGTAAAATGCATGTACAGTATATTTTTTCAGAGATAAAAATCGAGTTTCAACGGCATACTTCAAGTGTCATCTATCAAATTTTGTACAAGAACTTCATAGAATACCATCAAAATGTTAAGGTGCGGGCTAGTGGGATGCATCACTGAGAAACCTTTATAAAATAACCAATCCTTAAAATTTAAAAGTTAAACTGATCACGAATGATGGTAATAGCAACATCTGAAAAGTTTTTACTGCTACAACCTCGTAAAAAACAGTTCTCAGACTAAACCCAAAACAACCTGCAAACGAATAGAAGGCTACTCTGATATAAACAAATAGGCAAAAACTAATATAAAATAACACTTAAATCATATTATCTGTATGTGGTGAAGAAAATTGAAACAAGTAATTCTAAAGCAGTTGTTTAATTTATATATAATTAACTGTTTTAGTTGTAATGCTTCCACATAAAATATTGAAAATAAAATACAATTACAAAAACTAATATCAGTCCAACAATTATCGCATAATATGAGTACGTTATAGTTTTAAATATTTATTCATATATTTGTTTAATATTTCTGTGTTAGATTATTATAAATAAAAGAAAACAAATTATTTGTCATAATAAATATATTAATATAATATATGGTGACCCCAACGTGATGTTAGCCCGTGATCTTCTAATTAAAATTATTAGACACATAAGCTTCAAAGTTACGACAAAGTGAGCTGCTAATTATAAAATATAATAAACTTGAATAAAATGAATGTCACTCTTAAATAAAAAAAAGAAGGTCTGAAACCTGAACGCGATAAGGTATCAAGATTTCCGTTGGTGTTAATGATTTTTATATAATTTTTGGAAGCAAGCAGTTAATGAAAAATTGTTTTTAGTTTTAGACAGAGACAATTAGCAAAAATTGAATTCCTCGCAATGCTACTGCAATGGAACAAGCAGGTCATTTTATATTTGCTAGAGAACATATAAAACCTAATAGATGAAACTTTTTATGTTAATTAAATATAAAGCTTCAAAATTTATTCTTCCAGTTAAAATTTTCTAATTGTTTAATTATTTATCTCAAATAAAATTTGTAAAACGACTTCTTTGTGATTTGAGAATCTTAAAGACACGTGAACTGATCTAACCAGGAAGCTTTTGTTCAAATTCTCAAATTGACATTCAATCAATATGAATTCGAACAATGCCCGTATTTAACGCATTATAACCTTTATTTTAACTAAAATGTGTTGTGTTGTGTAGTAGGAGTTTCAATATGGGTCACAACAACACATAACAACCTCTTAAGACCAAGGATCCACTACAACATGCGTTTTGAAGACTTAATGGTAGAATGTAAATTGTGTTCTTTAAGGAATTTATGAACGCTAACTTTTAACTTTTAAAAGTTAAAGTTATCACGGAAAGCCCACAAAGACAAAGAGCGCCACAGATGAGAGACTCTCTTGATGAAGTCGCGCTGGAAGGTTCAGTTTTGCACCTTAATAGTTGAACGTTAAATGACTGGGCCAATTGTGTTTTCACTTTCACTGGGCCACTAGTGTTTAATAAATATTACAAATAAAACAACTAACTTTTTAAGTAACTGGCTTAGTCCTTATAAACATTTTCTATTAAATGAGAACTGAAACCCAGACTCGAATAATATGTAGATATCCAAAATATTAATTGTATAAAAAAACTAATTCTGGCTTTTCTTTTCCCATCCTGGCACTTTGGGACTCTGTTCAAAAGCGTTCAAAAATTAAAACAAGAAATTAAATATTACAAAAAACCTAAAAAAACCTAAAAATTTAAAACTAACATAAAAATTAAAATTATTAATTAAAAATATTTGAAAACTACTAAAACAAATTAAATTTCATTAAAAACACTATAAAAATTAAAAAACTAAAAGCTACACTGAACAATCTTAAATAAAAAAATTTAAAAACTGTAACTTATACAAACACAAAAAAAAATTTAGAAATTTACAAAAAACTTCATAAACAAAAATTACAAAAAAACATTTTAAGTTAAAAAAAATTTATTAAATTACAATTAAGTTAAAATATTGACAATTTAGAAATATGTAGAAATATTTCAAAATTACAAAAACAATTAACAATTACGAAAAATTTCACAGTTACAAAAAATTTATAAATTTCAAAAACAATATTCCAAAAATAAAAACACAATAAATAAAATCATAAAAATTTAAAAATTACCAAAAATTTAATGATTACAAAAATGAAAAAATCAATCAAATTGAAAAATTCAACAAATTTTTGAAAAATTTAATTTATGTTTTTCCATCAAATCGACTTGTTTTTGTATTTTATTTTAGATGTTTCTTAGTTTATGTTTTATCTATCAGTTGAAAAAGATTATTTTTATTTCTTGTTAATTTTTAGATCCTGTTCTCCCAAATCCCAATCCATCCGTATTGTGTAATTTGTGCACTCAGAAAATGAACGGTCTGTCCTGTTTTGTTGTGATCATTCTTGATCTCCAATATATATTTTTTGAGTTATATGTGTTAAATCTCCACCAATGATAAATTTATTGCCTATATTTCCTTGAAATAGATAGTCTAACGGAAAGTCGAAATAGATACTACAAATTATGTAAATACTACTTGACTTTTGATTACTTTAATGAGCCAAATTCACCATGAATCACGTATTTTCTTGTTTAACATCAAATTAGATCAGCATTTCCATTTAAAAAAAAATATTGCGACGCTGATGCATAGGCTGACTTCACCACAGCTCTGGAAACATAGTGTTCCGGCTATATAGTGAGCTAATATCCACCAACTACTTTAATAAAAGGCTAACCAATGTTATAGATTTCACATAGTTCTAATTATAAAAAGTCGGACAGGTGCGAATAAAATTCGCTCGTCAAGGGTTCCGTGTATGTAAAAGAACACTGTATCAAAAATAAATAACACAAAGTTGTGTTGTATGTCTGTGTTGTCAAGTCTTTATATCGCCAGACTATGTACGCATAACAGAATAAATGTTTAATCGTAGACGTCAATAGTAAATGTCAATCACATCTACATTGATCAAAAATGACACAAAAAATGTTACTTGAGGTAAAATCTTATTCAAAGCTGTTTATCTTAACTAAAGAAAGATTTAACCAGCTTGTAAATGGTTCAAATCGGGAATATTTTTTCTATAAATCAGCGTCGAAATTTAGGGTGGTAGTGGTATACATAAAATTGAAATAGCACTTTTTTAACAATAACTCAAAAAATGTGCATCCCAAAATTCTTTTTCACCCTTCCCCACCCCAATTTCTTAATAGCACAAAAATATAATTATTTGAGACTTTGCTATAATTTTCGTTCAGAGTTTGTCAAACTTTCTGTCTCTGTGAATTTTTCTAAATTTTTCTGTCAATTAAGCTCGAAATCCAAGGAGGAGTACCAACTTTTTGTGTCACTTTTTTGACAATAATTCAAAAACTTTGGTTTGCAAGATTAAAAAAAAAAATGGCGTTGTTTCTAAAATCAAGTGCTCTTTCAAATGACACCCACTTGACCTAGTTTTAAATGATGTTTTTACCCCTTTTCATACCCACCCCTTTAATAAATATAGTTATGAGTGTTTGCAATTTTTCTATATTTTTCAATAAAAACCGACTCATTTTTCTTTCATTCCAAACATATTTTAAGATTTTCTATATAGTAGGGTAAGAGTTAATCGGGGCAATAAAACATAGAGAAAACATCATTTTTCAAAATTATACAATTAGTGAACTCGCTGGCTAGTAGGTTGTAAACTCGCTCAATGTAATCGATGTGTATATCTTGCTCATACTTATATTGTTTCTTGGAAAAAAATATGAAATTTTAATAAAAAATCAATAATGATTTTATTCTTCAATTAAATAGCCTTTACGATATAGTTGTGGTCAAAAAATATTATTATTTTATGCTCCAAACCAAAGATTTTTGACTTTTATATTTTAAGTTCTTATTCTAAAAATTCATTCAACTAAGTATATTTTCTCCAAAAAAGTTATAATCTTTGGCATTTATTGTCCAAAAATAATTTTATGAAAACATCATCGAACTCATTTATAAGTAATATATTTCTTAGAATTTTTTATCCTTGTCAATGACAAAATATTTTTATTATTTTTATCAATCAAAATGAAAATTTCATAATAGGAATAATATATGAGTACGAAGGAAGCAAGAAAACATATATTATTTTTCAGAGCCATCAAAACAAGCAAAATATCAAAAAAATTTTTTTGAATTTAATTAAGGTGAAGTATGTGGAGTTCAGAGAATTATTATTAGACTATAGTCAAAAACCAGGCTTAAAACGTTTCTCTTTTATCATCTTACAAAAAAATAAAAAGTATTTTAACCTCAAAAGAATCTATTCAAAAGCTTTGTTTTTATAAAAAAGCTTTGACAAGATGTTGTTCTTGATCTTACTGTGGTGAACATTTCTAGATGAGAGTGAGCAACAAACAAATTTCAAATGTATTATCGACAGCTTAGTTTTTGATTTATAACTGTAAACGTGTGTTTTTCCTGTTCCCTCCCATCCTATCTCCGAATATTACAGAACTAACGGTTATAGGAAGTGTTGCAAAGATTTAAGAAAAACTATAGCGGTTAGCTAGTCTTTTCAAACTGTTGTTTGAAATAAAATGTTGTGAAAAAAATTGTTTATGGCCTTGACGAGTTTGATGGTGGAGATATATAACACGGGAATTATTTCTAAACACGGGAATTATTTCTATCTCACAGCAATTTTTTTTGGTAATTTTTTGAAACTCATTTTTTAACTTCCTTTTAAAAATGTGAACTGATATGAGTGATCGATGTACGAACTTTGAGTATCAAATTTTATGCGTGCAGAGTATGAAACAATAAATCAGCCTTCAATTTTAGCGCCAAATTTTCCATACGATGATCCATACTATCTATTTCCTCTTAAAAAAAGTCATTTTTCACTACATAATTTCAAATATCTAAACAAGATGTTCGATTAAACAACAAAAACTAGTCAATACAAAAAATAAATCATTTACCTTCACCAATATGGACTCAATTTATTACCAGTAAGGTAGTTCATAACTTATTGTTTTGGTTTTTAAATAATATTTAGAATGAAAATGATACCGCTAAAGAATTGTTTGAATGAAAGAAAAGTAATAGAGCAGTAATAGAGCAAGAGCCCACGACGGCCAGACCTTCGTTATTTTATAAAAGCTGAAAGTTTTTCTGCACATACCCCCTACTCAGGTAGGAACGATTAGCGACATATGAAGTTTGGATCATGGTGGCTTCGGCAAGGAGCAGGTAACAAGAGGGCCTACAAAATTTCGTGAAAGTATAAAAGGCAATTTTTTTTATATATTCTTCGGAATAGTATTAGAAGTCACGTCACCCATTGCCAGACACTGACTATCGTGGTAACCCCCTGCCAGACACCCTTAAACTTTAACAAATTGATAAAGTTTAAGGGTGTCTGGTAGGGGGTTGCCACGATAGTAAGTGTCTGGTAATGGGTGACGTGAGTTCTAATACTACCCCGAAGAATATATAAAAAAATTACCTTTTATACTTTCACGAAACTTTGAAGGTTCCTTTGTTACCTGCTCCCTGCCAAAGCCACTATGATCCAAACTTCATATGTCGCTAATCGTTCCTACCTGAGTAGGGGGTGCGCAGAGAAACTTTCAGCTTTTATAAAATAACGAAGGTCTGGCCGTCGCGGACTTTTAGTCTATAACGACGTAATCAAAATATTTCATCGATTATTTAAACATTGCGCTCTCCAACTGCCAAGGCTTGGTCTTAACAAGCTTCTAGAACCTATCGAAGATCATTTGCATAAACTTGATATTATATTGAATAATTTAAAAGGTCCAGTAATCATTTTAAGTGAATTCAACGTTGGTTCAGTTATGTGGTTCAATCGTCTAAGCGATAGCAGAGGTTACAAATTAGAAATTTTTTGTGGCGAACACACCTGGGAACCACATTTTTAAATAATGACGAAATATCCGTGGCCATTAGCAGTGGGTAAAAAATGTGGTAAAGCGTATTAAAAACTGGAGAGTTTATGAGGGATGAATTTCCAGTTACCACAATGCTATATCTTTCGAGGTAATGGGTGAACAGAACTGTTGTACTAGCGTCTCTCGTAATAAAACAACAACAAATTCAATATCAATGCTACCATTTGGGAGCAACTAACTCTTTATCTCAAACTTAATATTAAATGCGTAGAAACACAAGCTGAAGATATTAACTGCTCTACAAACTGCAAATTAGGTATGATGACAGCTCTTACGGATGCCATACTAAAGACCTGAGCAGACGTTATACCAAGTATATCTTAATGCATGAAAACAAATGTGACTAACTGGTGGGCCAATGATCTAAGTTATCTCAAAGGTGAGGTAAACCAGTTAAGATGGAAATGTAAAAAAGAAATCAGACTAAAAATCATAACCTTATCATAACACTTAAACGCAAAAGGTAAAACAACTAAAATAGAACTTGTAACGGAATTAGGCGACAAGGATCCATTGGATTTTATATGCTAATATCAAACAAGATAGCTTGTTCAACATAAAGTGCATTGTACTTTTCGAACGGAAACAACGTGTATACTCATGAAGAACATCAAGCAAAGTGTTGTTTGACACCTTGCTACCAGATGATACGGAGGACTCCCCCAAGCACGCCGAAGATGGATCGAACTTTAAAGCCAAAGAAATTGAGAAGACTGTGATAAGTGTGAAAAGTGGCAAGGCTTTTGCTTCTGATCAAACCAAAGTAGATTTTTTACATCATTCCTGGCAAGTTTAAGCTCGGCTTAAACTTTTAGGATGGCTGCTTCAGATTTGGTGTATTTCCAAAGAGTGGAAAAGTAGTTGAGTTAATATATAATTCCTGAAGCCAGTGATTGAAATCTTTCAGATCATACCATCATTATACTACAAAAATGTATCGATTTAAATGGTAGGTTGTCCATTAAGCAGTACGGTTTCCAGCACGGTCGTTATACGCA
Organism: Diogma glabrata; assembly: GCA_963693315.1. NCBI lineage: Eukaryota > Metazoa > Arthropoda > Insecta > Diptera > Cylindrotomidae > Diogma > Diogma glabrata. The sequence continues at coordinate 307,945,853 of OY856187.1, read as the reverse complement.
AATGTAAATCTGCAGACTTACTGACGTCGTTTAATCAAACCGTTCAAAAGTACTCTCTGGGCATATTCATTAATATATCAGATGTTCTCGATAATATTTTGTAGATAAATACTATATGAGCTACCTTAAAACAATAAATTGTCCAGGAATTTTTTTCAGATTACTGGAAAATTATTTAAATGAATGTAAAGGAATAACTAAGAACGGCTTTTACTTAGTGTTGAAGATAACTAGATGAATATAAGTGATTGAAATAACATGAAACTCAAGGAAAAGCATTAAACGATGTGAGTTCATGGTGTAAATTGAACAAACTAAACTTTAGACGCACAAAACTTTTATGTTTCAGCTGAAGTGCAAATACGACTGTGCAAGACCACATAGCGACATAATGACTCAAAGTTATTTTTCACAGCTTCACAAGAATATGACACGAATGATGGGGTCTTGACAAACACACGCTACAACTCTTGTATAGAATTGTAACCAAATCGATTCTGACAGACTGTTCAGCTGGTTCATACGGGCGGACCAACTTTAAAAATGTTTAACACTTATTCGGGCAACTACCTAATATATAGCTTCGTATTATTTGAGATTATAGAACCACATACATATACTTCTTTTTCTGAGGTCAATGCGAGTTCAACTTCTGTGGACCTTAAGGAAAAGCTCATCATCTGCAACCAAATTCTTAATTCGACTAACGCAAGTGAAAGGAAATTATACTAAAACAGATTGTGCACTGAGAGACAGTAAGTTTCTGGAAAACAGACGGAAAAACACTGGAAACAGATGGAAAGACAAACGTTTCATTTCATTATTGACGCAGCCTAATCTCTCCAAAACCAAAAGGTGGCTCTAACCAGCTCTACGATTCTGTTTATCATTGGACACGGCAATTTAGAGAGTACTTTAAATGCATTAAATATTATGTGGAGGAAACCGTATTGCACGGCTACTCTGATTACGATAATTTACGGTCCGATTCCACTCCCTCTTTAATGGAATTTACATTCTACCAGTAGATACACTTAAAAGATAAACAGAAACACAATTTTCTGCCATGATGCTCTTGAGCAATTGAAAGAAAGAAGCTAGGTCTTACCTTTGGGCAATAAAAACAAGCTTAAAAAGTAGAACATGCTTCCCAAGTATCAAAAATTGGTTTTGCTGGGGTGTCATTTCTTAATTTCAACTTAAAGCATTTTTTTTGTATGTTCTTTAATGCTTCCTAAAAGGGTACTCCAGTCGATGCTCTTGACAGACGAGTTAATTTGAGACATTACATACCTTTTCCAATAGCAGGGAGTTATGTCTTAGGGGCGCTCGCGGTTACAATTAATTTAGTCAATGAAACCACCCTCAACCTCTATAGTGGCATATTCCTTTATGATGGCACGCTTTTGTTTGCTCGAAGAAACGAAACTTCATATATAATTTAATATCTATAGGTTTTAATTATTGTGAAAAACAGTACGTGATGATCAAGGAATGCGGCAGAAACGAGATAATTGTCAACCCAATTTTTTGTTCCTTCAAATTTTGAATTTTTTAAAAAAGTTGCTTCTCACAATTTTATTTTATTTTAGTTGCTCCTAGACTTTGCCTGAAACCCCAACTCCACCCCCCGCCTTAACTCTTCGAACGAAAAAATTTACGGTTGTAGGAAATGTTGTTAAGATTAAACGAAAATAATAGCAGTTGGCTCATCATTTAAAATGTTATTTGGTTTTAATGTGCAAATTTTGAAAAAAAATATTTTTGGCCTTCACAAGTGAATTGTTATATGGAAGGTGGATTGTTATATTGCTAGTAGACTGTTATATTGCTAGACAAAAACAATCTTTTTTGTAATTTTCGAACTCACAGTTTTCGACTTATTTTCAAAAATGTCAAAAAAATTTTCCTGTACACCCTCCACCCTTAACTTCGAACTTTATAAAAGAAAAAAAATTGAAAGAATTCACGGTTACAGAAATTGTTGTAAAGATGGAATACCTTATCATTTAAAATGTTATTAGGAAGGGGTTGAGGTTAGAAATTTTGAAAAAAATTTATTTTTAGCCTTGACGATTGTCATATGCAGGGTGAATTTTTTGGTAGTCCAAATTAATTGTTTTTGTAATTTTCGAACGCACAGTTTTTGATTTATTTCTAAAATTATGTTTTTGATCATAACTATTCTCGTAGAATATTATACACACGGAATGAGCGAGTTATATTCGCACTTGTCCAACTCTTTAAAATTTTGCCATTCCTAAAATTTCGTAGTCCTAGCACCAGACCTCACGGGCCTAAAGGCAAATCCAGTAGGAAAAACTAATGAAACAACAGTAGAAGCGACAACAACATTGAAACTTTCTCTAACCACCATAAACAGCTATGGGTAAAATTCAACCCAACAAATATTAACAAAAACTGTTTTTTTTATATTTTTATATACACGGATTATATTTTTATAAACACTCGGCGAGCGAGTTCTATCTGCACTTGCCCGAATTTTGTAATCCTTAAACTAACCTTTAAAGTATCCAATTGTTTTAAACGATAAAAATTATATAAGATTTAGTTGATTGAGTTCGTTGATCTCTTCTTGTAAAATTGTTTAAGTTGTACATAAAATATTAACGCTTTCTATACAGGGTGTCCCATGGCTCGATGTCCATAGCTTAGGGGCATATTCTTTGAACAATTTCAAGTCGAAAGTGCCTAAACACTTTTGTCCAAAACTCTATAGTCGAGGAGTTATGAGCAATTTCAAATTCAACAGTAAATCAATCTGGTAGGCTATGTAAGTAATTGTATTTGAAGTTATGGGCAAAATTTAATAGTAGAGAAATCTGGTAGGCCATGTAATTGTTTTGTCATATTGTTATGGTGAAATTTGTTTGACGTTGTTATAAGATTAATTTGCAATGGCTACGTTTTGAAATCAAGAATATGCCGATATTCACTTTATTTACGGATACTGTAACGGAAATGCAAGAGCGTCTGTACGGGAATATCAGCGGAGGTTTCCTGATCGAAAAATACATAAAAAGAGCAATGTGCATCGTCATTTGACAGAAAAAGATCATTTTCCTAAAGCTACTTCAGAGCGTCCCGTACAGCAAGAACTTGCCGAGGAGAAAGCTATTTTTAATATGATTGAAAATAATCCCTCTACTAGCGTCCGAAGAATATCTAATCGTGTTCATGTTGGTCAAATGAAAGTGTGGAGAACATTACACAATTTTGGTTTGTACCCATACCACATACAATCTGTTCAACATTTACAACTAGCAGACTATGTAGCGAGTATTGTCTTTTTTCGTTGGTTGATTGCACACCAACAACTTTGTAGACAAATTATGTTTACGGATGAAACCGCGTGGAATTACGAATACCAGAAACTCACATTTATGGGCACTTGAAAATCCTTTTGAAACCAGGGAAACCCATTTTCAACATCGTTTTTCGGTGAATATTTGGTGTGGTGTTTTTAATAATCTTATTGGGCCATTCGTTTTTCAAGAACGTTTCTCTGAGGTTTATCTGAATTTTTTACAAAACGAGTTGCCAGGATTAATGGAGGAGATTCCACTTAGAACAGAGTTGACATGTGGTTCCAGTAGGATGGTGCATCACCTCATTTTGGTTTAAATGTAAGATCATATCTGGATAAAAACTTTGCTCACCAGTGGATTGGAAGAGGTGGTCCATTTGCTTGGCCACCGAGATCACCTGACTTAACGCCTCTCGACTATTATCTCTGGGGACACATGAAAAGTCTAGTGTATGCAAATGAACCACAAACCAGAGATGAGCTAATTCAAAATATTATGCTTGCAGCTGCATCCATACGAGACGACCCAGATACTCTTCATAGAGCAACGTCTTCAATAGTTAGAAGAGCAAGAATGTGTTGTGAAGCAGCGGGGGGGGGGGGGGGTGTAAATTTGAACAAAAACTTTCATTAAATCTGTGTAGTAAACAAAAAAATTCTTAATTGGTAAAATATTACATTACTGTATTCAACATTCTTTTTTTTCAATCTACATACTCTGTTGAATTTAATATTGCTCACAAATCCTCGACTAAAGTGTTTTTAGTTTATAAGGCACTTTCGACTTGAAATTATTTTAGGAATATGCCCTTAAGCTATGAACATCGAGTCATGGGACACCATGTATAGTAAATAACTCAGAATTGAAATTCAGAAAGATTGATTTTATATGATAACCAATTAATTTTAGGATGGTTTATTATTAATACGAATTATGAAAATTATACATATAATAAATTATGTTTACCGTGTTTGATGAAATTACAATTTAGTTGTAAACAAATGTTCAAAAAATTCCATTTAAAATTCACTAGCTAAATGTCTGTTCACTGTTGTAACGTTGATTTTGTGGAAATATAAAATAAGAGATAAATAAAAATAAGGGAAACAACTAAATTGAATTAATTTATAGGCTATTTGTTATAATTTAGAATAGAGAAGCTTTCTTTTTGTAAAGTTGGACGACATTGAAAAACCAGAAAAAAATTGTAGTGGAATATTTAATAATGAAAGCATATATGAAATGCGAAGATCTTCGTCGTATTGGTAATCTAAAGGAGTAGCTCAAGTAGTTAAAAATTTGCGTGAAAATAATTTTTAAACATATTTTGTTTAGTAAAAAGTATACTGGATAATAGGAATTACACTAGATGTCACAACAACACATAGGAATCTAAGTAGGTCCCACTACAACATGTGTTCTGAGGTGTTTATGGACAGTTTTTTAAATGCATAACTAAACAAAAAATCCTATCACATAATAAAATACGACATTTACAAATATTCCATCATAAGATGTAGTAAACAAAAAGAAAATAATAGTTGAAAAAGCTATTTTTAAAAAATTTGCAGGATCACAACAAAAATGAGGTTAAGTGATAGACATGCTTCTCGATTATTGACTGTCAACTGTCTTTTTCGATGATTAAAGATTATATTTGGAGTTCAATTTGCAAGTAAATTCAGCAAGTGAGCTCCTTGCACTATGAACATTGTAAAATATATTTGTGTGCTACTTAGGTATTATATAGTAATTTAATGTAGTCATTTCATTCATATTTATTTACAATGAAAACATAGCATACCCACATAGCAGTAATATAACATATTTATTATGCACTAGTGCGTAATAAAATATTAAAGAATCCAATACGGTCATGGTATGTCCTCATCAAATTTTAGCAATTACAAAACTGTCGTATAACAAATATAAATTTAATATTGAAAAGATAAGGCTCTTGCACTTTGGATATATCAAATGGTTTTTACGCTTGGCATTTTTTACTTCATTATGCAACAACAAGTATAACAACCAAAAAATGCCTTGGTAACAATCAATAAACAAAAGTGCTAACAAAAGACTTAAAAACAATTTCATTCACAAACTTCACTAAGTCGTCCCCGCTATGGTTAAACAAATTATTTTAATACGATTATTTTTAGTTTATTTCTAATTTATTTATGGTTTGATGGTAGAAAAAGTATAGTGTATAATTCGCACATAATTCATATCAACATGATACGTTCGTACGCAACATACTATATCGAACAACAGTTATGTATAACATAACGTTTTCGCTTAGCAATTTGCAATACTGATTCATGGTAGAAACAAAAATAAATTGTATTTTGTAATAACTTCAGATTCGATTTTAAATTAAATAACAATATTTATTTTGGATCTGAAAACATATATATTTACAATTACAATGTAAATATTATTATTACTTAAATAAAAATTAAAAATTATAAAAATAAAGAATAAAATGAAGAAAAAACTTTGCGTATATCCGGAGAAATATTTTTTAATGATGCTAAAAGCTTTTTCTTTTAATTGCTTGTAAATATAAAATGCCCCAATTAATTCAATATTATGACAGATTTGATAGTTGAAATCGTTTGCTTTTAAATTCAAACATGTGTTTTCGCTTTTTTATTGAAATTTGTACGTTCATCGTTTAGCTCAATCCGTTTACATTTAAAATGATTCCTATTGACATGAACGATGTATGTTTTATTTTTTAACGCCATATGTGAACGTTTCATTAAATCCTGCATCATTAAAAATGACCATTAATCATTCTCGACGTACGTTGTAATGAGTTACTTCATTTAAATTTTCAACAGCAAACACACAGAGACAAACAATAGGTGAACATTTTCTTTCGTAGTCACGCAATCATTAAATATTTTGTAGAAAACGTATTTTGTTTCGGTTGAGTTTTAGTTGTCGGTGTTGTTGTTGTTTTGTTTCGGTTGAACTTGATTTATGAATTATGAGATAAATTATGGTCTCGAAAATATATTTGGTTTTTGACAGATATATTAATCGTTTATTTCAAAAATTTTGCAATCCATTATTTCTTTATTATATATTTAGTTTTTTTTTCTGATAATTCTAAATTTACATAAATTTTACTCTATTTTACAGTTGAATGTTAAAATACATATAACGTGACCGGTGGAAAATCATTGTTTTGGATTTTGATTTAAATGTCTGATTTATCTGGTTTTTATTTGTTTTGAGATTTTATGGTTTCATATTTTATGGACAATTTCATTGATCATTTAGAAAATAAATAGAAAACAAAATCGTGTCTTTAATGTTAAATCGGTTGGTAGGGCTATTAATAGTATAGTAAAGTCAGTGAAGCCAACTGCGAAATGAAACATTAGTCAAATAAGTTATTGTTTTCACAGTAATATTTGTTTTCGATAGTTCAAAGATTGGATCTAATGATTAATTCATCAGGTACTACAACTGAACAATTTTGCTCATAATTCTGATTTGTATTGCGCGAATAGATATACATTTTGTTGATGCAACTAGGGCATAAACATTTCATCAAAATTGATTTCTAAACAAAGGTTGTAGTAGTATATCACCAGATATTAAAACGAAAGGCCAAACATTAGCAGTTGCATGGTTTATCCCCCGCCAATTTGTTACAATAATTATTGAAATCGATTCATAACTGCAAGATGTAGGATCAAGACCTAATACAATAATGGTAGTGGTACACAAGAAAAAGGAAAAATTAGGTGAATCGATTGGTGGATATTATCTCCCAATAACAGAAGTCCTTTTGAGTTGCCTCGGTGAAAGTTTATTTATCTAAAATATCGAAAATTTGTTCTGGCAGATTTAATATTTACTACCGGTTCCTATTAAAATATTGCAGAAATTAATTAATCTCTGTAAATTTATCGAACGATCACTGACACTTATTGAAGGTATGATGGAAACATGACACACAGCTGAACGCACTGAAATTCATCAAAGTTTAGAACCAATATCGTGCAATAAACTCTGAATTTGCCAGACAACATTTCACATTTTATCGATATTAAATTAACATGTTAACGAATGGCAATACCAAAAGAAAAAAATGTTTTTTTCCGGTTTCGAGCTCGTTGAATTAAAAAAATATTTATTTTTTTAATCTTCGTACGACCCTCATTGGTGACCCTCAATTAAAAATATTCAATTCAAGAGTACAGTTTTCAAAATTTTTATAAACTAAATTAGTTAACTAAAACATCAAACATTTCAATAAACACTTTGAATCCTTTGAAGCAAATGTTCCTGGGAATGGTTATCAAAACAATACATAGACATGTGAGTGAGATCCTTGCATCATTTTCAACACAAGAGAGAAGCTTCGGAGACAACCAAGCGCAAGTGTGTAGCAAGAGCACTGTTGAGGTTCGGTAGACTCACCAAATATCCTTCGGAACTTGAATTTTGCGGCGGATCACCTTCTCCGTACCCACCTTTTTTTAGATCTCGCGATAGCTCAAAAAACGAAAAGGCTTTTGTTTCGTTACCATCAGACATTTAGTGTACGTTTGGTCGGACCACATCCAACAAAACATGAATGTAGACCTAAGCTTTAGAACAAAAACGAGTGATTGCTGTGATCAACAACAATTCCTTTAGCTGCCTCTTTATTTACGACAAATGGAATCGACAGACTTTCTAGTTGACACATGAGCAGACCTTTCGGTGCTCCCAGTCACAAACAGTCCATGAACACGAAATAACCAAAAATCAATCGGCTTAGGCTTATCAGCCTTCAATGATACAATAATAACCACCTACGGAACAGGAGTTCCTACCCTTATACATCAAACTCAAACGAAGGTTCACACACGCTTTAATAATAGCAAACGTCACCCGTACGATCATTGACGCTGATTTTCTCAGTCAAAACGGTTTACTAGTCGATCCAAAACGAAAGCGGTTGATTGATCTAGCTACCCAGCTGTCAATCAAAGCCACCACCATAGTACTACTACGGATTACTTACAAAAAAGTTACAATCTGATACTTTAATACGAAGTTTTAGATGATTTTTTGTAAACAAAAAATATAAATAAATATACAAATACAATAATATATTTTATGTTTATAAAATGCAAATATTATATTTTGGTATAAGTAATTTTGTATAGTTGGATGGCAAAATTTACAAACGAATAATAAAATTTCGATTAAATTTTGAAAATACTTTTAAATTAATAATGCGCCATAAAAATAATAAATTATTAAATATAATTAAAACAAAAATTTATATGTCAATTTATTTTAGAGAGATAAAATTATATAAAATTTGTTTTATTATTTTCATAAATTTAAGTTTTTCTAAAATATTTATAACATAAGTTGTAAAACTCAATAAAGTTTTATTAAATGTATTTCGTTATTTTTTTAAATACAGTCAAATATTAATTTTGCATAGAAATGGCTGAGTTTTCATTTGTAAGCTTTTAAATACAAGTTAGCCCTATGTATATATACAGAGAGTACACAGAATATATACATTTACATTTTATTTACATTTGCACTTCCATATTTAAAATGTTAACATGTTAACGTAATGTAAACCCTAAGTGTTTGATCTGTAAACATAATCATACAATTACAACTTCCAATTCAAACAGTTTACATGTATAAATTATGTAAACGTTTAGTATTAGCCTCGTTGTTGTGCATTTACATTTACACCTTCTTTTTACAAATATTTACTTGTATATGGTTTGTAAAAGCTTTGTATAAATCCTATTACAAGTTTTGACATTTGTGTAATAAACAAAAGTAAGATTTATTTTTTATTTGGAACAAGCAATCCTCATGCACTTAACTTTGGTCCAAATTCTTTTTACATAAACAGGGGGGGGGGGGGGGCAGGGGTAGAATATGTACATTGTAGCTTACACAATTATTTACATTTACATATATCAATAAATTAGTAATTAGTTAATGTAATCCTGGCATTGCGATTCGGCTAGATTTAAATATAATAAGTTTAAATGTATCTTGTAATTATATTACGAAATCTTGCCTCATAGTGTTTTAAGCTTAGACCACATTGTTGGACCACAATAAAATGCAAATGGTCTCCGAATTCCAAATGATCAGTTTGATCAAAGCTTTCCACTACCCATCAAAATAATATTAATATTTTGAAGTGTTTGCAATACTGTTCGGGGATCCTTTGGTTAGAAATTAAATCCACGAAACTTTAAAATCACAAGTAACTCCTAAATTGATTAAGACGTAAGATTCGATTAACTAATGCCCAATGTATTAAGACGTCTATCACTGAAAGCTGGCTATCAATTTCTTTATCATCGTACGATGGAGACAGACATCTTTTGTTAAAAAAAAAATGTTGACATAAGAAAACTGAATAAATTATGTGACAGTATAAATAAATTCCTAATGTAAATATCAGGTAAATATACGGTAAGTATATAAGTTCTCAATAAAATAAAGTTTTGTAATTAATCTGTAAATGTAAAAATACATTTACAAAGCCAACGTTTAGTATATTTACAATGTAGCTATAAGCTCTCGTAGACTTTACATAATGTAGTCATTTTGTAGAAGTAATAATACAGTTACATAGTACATAATCAGAAACGTTACATTCGAAGCTATAAGGTTACTACTACACTGTAGCTTTACTGTGTACAATCAGAAACAATATTTTGAAAAAGTATAAATACCGTAAACTATTTTGAGTACAGTATGTGTTCCGTAAATAAAACAACAATAATTTGTGACTTTAATATATACAAAATGTTACTTGGGTAGTTCTGGTCTAGGGTAACTGGTAGGTTGTCTCTGGTACCTTGTATCTGAAATTTGGTTTATGGTATCTGGTACATTTCTGATATCTGGTTTCTGATATCCGGTATCTGGTATCTGGTATGTGGTATCTGTTATCTGGTGTTTTAAATCTGGTATCTGGTATTTGGTATCTGGTATCTGGTATCTTGTACCTGGTATCTGGTACCTGGTATCTGGTATCTTGTATCTGGTATCCGGGATCTGGTATTTGGTATCTGGTATCTGGTATCTGATATCTAGTATCTGGTAACTGGTATCTGGTATCTGGTTTTTGGTATCTGGTATATGGTATCTGGTATCTGGTATCTGGTATCTGGTATCTGGTATCTGGTATCTGGTATCTGGTATCTGGTATCTGGAATCTGGTATCTGGTATCTGGTATCTGGTATCTGGTATCTGATCTCTGGTATCTTCTATCTGGTATCTTGTATCTTGTATTTGGTGTCTTTCATCTGGTATCTGGTATCTGTTATCCGCTATCTGGTATCTGGTATCTGGTATCTGATATCTGGTATCTGGTATCTGGTATCTGGTATCTGGTATCTGAAATCTGGTATCTGGAATCTGGTATCTGGTATCTGGTTTCTGGTTTCTGGTATCTGGTATCTGGTATCTGGTATCTTTTATCTGGTATCTGGTATCCGTTATTTAGTATCTGGTATCTTGTATATGGTATCTGGTATCTGGTTTCTAGTTTCTGGTCTATGGTTTCTGGTTTCTCGTATCTGTTATCTGGTATCCGGTATCTAATATTTGGTATCTGGTATTTGGTGTCTGGTGTCTGGTATCTTACACATATCGTGTATTAGGTATCTGGTATGTTGTATCTGGTATCTGGTATCTGGTAACTGGTATCTGGTATCTGAAATCTGAAATCTGGTATCTGGAATCTGGTATCTGGTATCTGGTTTCTGGTATCTGGTATATGGTATCTGGTTTCTGGTATCTGTTATCTGGTATCCGGTATCTGATATCTGGTATCTGGTATTTGGTGTCTGGTGTCAGGTATCTTACAGTATCTGGTATCCGGTATGTTGTATCTGGTATCTGGTATCTGATATCTGGTATCTGATATCTGGTATTTGATAGCTGGTATCTATAAATTGGTATTTGATAGCTGGTATCTATAAATAAACTATGCTTTGCAAAATTATGAATAATATTGCAATGCTACAATAAATATTTTTGCACGATCAGGTGAATTTGCATGTTTACTGATTCGTAAATAAACATAGTAACTTTCGTTTACAAATCACAGGTCGGTAAGTAATTCCTTACCGATCATGCAGGCGGTGAGTAATTACTTACCGGTAAGGGAGACCTCAGGGTGTGAATAAAAATGATTTTTAGTTAAATAATTGTGTACGTCGATTTACTAGCTTCAAATTTAAATAATATTCCTTTGAAATATCGCAATTAAAAGATTTAAAAGCAGTTTATTTTGAAAAAATATTCGATGAAATTAAGTTTTGCAACAAAAAACCTATAGAATTATGATGTAACGCAAAGCTTACTATTTTGAAATGACATTTTAAGAAATTTTAAAACTTAAAAAACATTAAAACTTGAATTTTATGAATGAGTTTTATTATTTAAATAATTTTTTATTCGCCTGCATATTAAAGTGTTACTTTATTACTGTGATTTGCGGCTTTAAAGTGTCACTTTTTAGCTATTTATTTAGTTGTCATAGTTACGTCCAAAAAAGTAAAAAGCATTTTTATTTGCTTAAATTCTATAAAAAAAAAAAATAGAATTTTTTATCCAAGCAACCCTTAAATTCAAAATTTCATTATCCAATTAAAATAATTGTTATCATTTGTTGTCATGGTTATACAATAGTTTGGAAACAATAACAAATACTTTGTCAAAGGTTACTTGTTCCACATATTTTTATTTTAAAATTTATGCAAATTTATAATATTAAATTAGAATAAACAAATTTTTTAAAAATATTTTGCTTGCGGCGAATAAAAAATAGTATATGATGCATGGACGTAAGCTATCTTGGACTTAATGTGGGTGCAAATCTCGGCTAGCGCCTCGATTTGCAAACTCCACATCCGTCCAAAATCTTTAGCTTTACGTCCTAGCATCATAATGTACTATTAATTGAATTTTTATTGATCGTGCAAAAAATATAATAAGTATTTTGGGCATTAAGAGTATTGCCGATTTTAGATATATTAGAGATCTCGAGTTCGTCACGATCTCAAAACACATATCCTCAATCGGTAAAACACTCTTACTACCCTTAATACTTAAATAACTATTATGAAAGTGAGTCCATAATATTGTACTTATAACGATTACAAAATGTTTTATTTTTATAGATTTGTTAAAGCTAATTTAAAATGATATCGACAATTGTCGTACATCAGAATAACATAAAAGTTTAATTTCAATGTGCAAAATATTGGAAATACGTAATAACTTTCTTAAAATACAGAAAAATCAACCTTGAAAAATTATTTATAATATTTTTTAAAGCAAATAAAACGAAAAGGCCGCAAAAAATTTCTTTGAACCAATAATCATCTTCAATCAACACTCAATTTATTGAGTGAGTGTCAACTGAATAGAAAGTATTTTAAGCATATGTGAAACAAGAAATTTCTAACAATCATATATTATAAAAACAAAAGTTTCTATTTTCTTTTAAAACAAGTCAACATAATAATTAATTATCTTTAAATATATTGAATTAAATAAGCTTACAAAACTTTTAATCCTAAATTACAAACGAATATGTATCATTTTGTAACATTTAGTCTCACAGAGAACATAGAATTTCAACATAGAAACAAATTAAGGGAAAAATTTATGACCTATAAAATTTCATTAGAAGTTTTATTTACAAAAAACAAGTGGAAAATAAACGACAAAAATAAATAATTAAGTTTATATATTTTTTTCAATTAAAATAGTTTCTTTGAGCTCAAAATTAAAAAAAAAACGAAGTAAAACTTTTAACAATTAAAATAACAAGATGTTCTGAATTTTGATCTTTTCAAGACTTTTTTCTTCTTTTATTTCAACATAATTATATAAAATTGTTGATTTTTGTTCTTTTAAGAATTAAATAGCAAAAAGAAAAATCTACATTCATTAAAACAAATAATCCGTCCTAATGTAAAGGTTGAACGAAAATTGTTTATACTCAAATGGATTTCTATTGAACGATTTTAAAGGAAAATTAAAAGTGACATTTATATTAATTATAAGATGTGTTGAGTGTTTATGTAATTAGACGTTGACAACAGAGTTTTTTTGAAAATTTCGAAAGTTTAAGGTTTTTTATGTGAAATTGAAAAAAATTGTAATGACGTTCCTGTTTACTTATTTTTTAATTAGTTGTGTGTTGGTTCAAAAGAAGCACAAACCCACAAGTTTATATATTTGGAATAAAAATATTTCAAAATGAATAAATATAAACAATAAACCTTATCACATAACAAAACTTTACATAGAATAATTCAATACTTCATGATAGAATAGAGGAAATCAAAATAAAATAAGTTTTATTAAAAAGAATGCAGAAACAAAACTTATATTTGGTTGCCAATAATATACCTAGGGGCATATTCCTAGAGCATATGCCGTACTGTTTTGCTCAATTATTAAAGCTCACATATATATTTATATGAAAGCTCGTTTTTTCGAGCAAGCAATATCGTGTCATCATCAAGCGATATTCCATAACTAAAATGAAGGGCAAGGTAGCTTATTAGTCTGGCTGGAGGCATTTTTCGTTTTGAGAAACACAACTAGTTCGACTGGCACTGCGACCTTAAGATCTATTATGCTTAACCCTGATGTTGCTTCACGACCGATGTCAGGATGTAGGATGTACGATGTTATCACTAAACTAGATGTTACTGTTTTTGCTCAGAAGCCACTGGTATGATAAGGCCATGATACGTTGCTTGGCGAACCCTAGATATCTAAGCTAAAGTTGGCTCTGGCCTGCTATAGCAAACTGTAAACCTGTTGTCATTTCTAGCGGCCAAGGGCACTTTGGCTTAACCGTCTGGATCGCGAAAAGGTGCTCCCTTATTAGCACCCAAAAATACCAGTCGGTACATACTAAGGATGAGACAGGTAGGGTTAAACCTGTAAAGTACCAAAACTCTGGGCATTTGTTGCCCCAGTTGCAAATAAACTTCTAACAGGTAAAGACGAAGGCCTGTTGGTGACCTTTATTGCGTCTTAACTCGTGGAAACCATATGGGAAAATTTCTAAATAATATTTTAAATCTCTTAAGTTTTTTAAAAAAATTTGTTTTCACCTGTTCTATTATTTCTTACATCCTATCATGAAATATTGGTCGATGTCATATTAAATTATATGATAGGATTTATTGTTTAGTTACCCATTTTTAAATTAATTATATTTTATTTTTATGTTATATTTTATATTAATTAGAAAAACCTCACATTCTTGTTCTTACAGAAACAAAGGTTTTTAAAATTCATTCCTCTGACTGAATCCCAAATATAGGCTTGAATCAGCTTTTACACTACATCAAGGTAGGTAGGTATATATGTGCATACATTCATAAGAGTGTTGCATATAAATGCTTTACAAATTTTGAACTATATGGTGGTGGCTACAACACAGTAGTATTAAAGGTTTGTCTACCCGAAATTTTATTTTTGACAATTGCTTTATACCGGTCCCCAAACCTACAAAATCTCTATTTTTGTAATCTTCGGACTAATATTGTGAACGAAATTAGAGCAAAATTGCATAATTGTGAGGTTATCGTTACGAGTGAATCCAACGTCCACAACAAATCATGGTTAGACTTTTCCAAGACGACCGACGACGACAGCAACAAAAAGCACGCAGAAATCTTTATCGTATCGCATGACCTGACCAAATTGTAAAACCTAACTTTCAATCCTCGTAATGGTGGTGATAAAAGTTTTATTTTTGATATCTATCTCACATTTATGCCAGATATTACGAGTGTCGAGGTTAAGAAGAGTATAGTATTAGCAATTCTAACCATTATCTAATCACATCAATTATCATAAGTGATTTACTAAAACCTAGAGTTCACAAGTCACGTAAAATATTTCACTTCTTTAAAATTTACACCAAGGGTCTCCGAAGTTTTTTCAAGGCTTCCCTTTTGATCGTCATTGTTTTTATACTGACGATGCAAATGTTTCTGTTCAAAACTTCACTGAAACTATTTAATTCGGCAATTAAAAATTCGTTCCCTTTTCAATAATGAAACCACAACAAAAATATTTGTATTCGAATTCGGCTAAATTGGGTCTAAAAAACAAAAGTAGATAACAAAATCCTGTTAACCGATCCCAATATCTAAAAGCCAACAGAATATCAAACCAGATAATCGAAAACGAAAAAGCAGAGACTGACAGAGCAAGAGCGGGAAAACTTTCGACTATGTCAATTTCTGCCAAAAAATTTTACAGTTCCATTAATTCTTCGAATTCTGGTACAAAATCTTCTATCCCCTATCATTGATGGTGACTTAATCGTAACTGACCTTGCAAATAAAGCTACGTTGTTCACGTAACGCTTTGCCTCAAACTCAGCAGTTTTGGAACTGCTAAAGAAATCCTCCAGATTCAGTCTGCAGAAGTTAATATAAAAGAATTTCATTTCAAACCCAAAATCGTCGAAAAACTTTTAAGGAGGTTAAATAACAACAAAGCCTCTGGTCTGAACATCATAGCGTACTTGATAAATGTGGTGAAACGTAGGTTATTGCATTAGTTTTTTATGTGAAATTGAAAAAAATTGTAATGACGTTCCTGTTTACTTATTTTTTAATTAGTTGTGTGTTGGTTCAAAAGAAGCACAAACCCACAAGTTTATATATTTGGAATAAAAATATTTCAAAATGAATAAATATAAACAATAAACCTTATCACATAACAAAACTTTACATAGAATAATTCAATACTTCATGATAGAATAGAGGAAATCAAAATAAAATAAGTTTTATTAAAAAGAATGCAGAAACAAAACTTATATTTGGTTGCCAATAATATACCTAGGGGCATATTCCTAGAGCATATGCCGTACTGTTTTGCTCAATTATTAAAGCTCACATATATATTTATATGAAAGCTCGTTTTTTCGAGCAAGCAATATCGTGTCATCATCAAGCGATATTCCATAACTAAAATGAAGGGCAAGGTAGCTTATTAGTCTGGCTGGAGGCATTTTTCGTTTTGAGAAACACAACTAGTTCGACTGGCACTGCGACCTTAAGATCTATTATGCTTAACCCTGATGTTGCTTCACGACCGATGTCAGGATGTAGGATGTACGATGTTATCACTAAACTAGATGTTACTGTTTTTGCTCAGAAGCCACTGGTATGATAAGGCCATGATACGTTGCTTGGCGAACCCTAGATATCTAAGCTAAAGTTGGCTCTGGCCTGCTATAGCAAACTGTAAACCTGTTGTCATTTCTAGCGGCCAAGGGCACTTTGGCTTAACCGTCTGGATCGCGAAAAGGTGCTCCCTTATTAGCACCCAAAAATACCAGTCGGTACATACTAAGGATGAGACAGGTAGGGTTAAACCTGT
Source organism: Diogma glabrata (assembly GCA_963693315.1). Lineage (NCBI taxonomy): Eukaryota > Metazoa > Arthropoda > Insecta > Diptera > Cylindrotomidae > Diogma > Diogma glabrata. Next base: position 307,929,092 of record OY856187.1, on the reverse strand, counting down.
AAAGTACCAAAACTCTGGGCATTTGTTGCCCCAGTTGCAAATAAACTTCTAACAGGTAAAGACGAAGGCCTGTTGGTGACCTTTATTGCGTCTTAACTCGTGGAAACCATATGGGAAAATTTCTAAATAATATTTTAAATCTCTTAAGTTTTTTAAAAAAATTTGTTTTCACCTGTTCTATTATTTCTTACATCCTATCATGAAATATTGGTCGATGTCATATTAAATTATATGATAGGATTTATTGTTTAGTTACCCATTTTTAAATTAATTATATTTTATTTTTATGTTATATTTTATATTAATTAGAAAAACCTCACATTCTTGTTCTTACAGAAACAAAGGTTTTTAAAATTCATTCCTCTGACTGAATCCCAAATATAGGCTTGAATCAGCTTTTACACTACATCAAGGTAGGTAGGTATATATGTGCATACATTCATAAGAGTGTTGCATATAAATGCTTTACAAATTTTGAACTATATGGTGGTGGCTACAACACAGTAGTATTAAAGGTTTGTCTACCCGAAATTTTATTTTTGACAATTGCTTTATACCGGTCCCCAAACCTACAAAATCTCTATTTTTGTAATCTTCGGACTAATATTGTGAACGAAATTAGAGCAAAATTGCATAATTGTGAGGTTATCGTTACGAGTGAATCCAACGTCCACAACAAATCATGGTTAGACTTTTCCAAGACGACCGACGACGACAGCAACAAAAAGCACGCAGAAATCTTTATCGTATCGCATGACCTGACCAAATTGTAAAACCTAACTTTCAATCCTCGTAATGGTGGTGATAAAAGTTTTATTTTTGATATCTATCTCACATTTATGCCAGATATTACGAGTGTCGAGGTTAAGAAGAGTATAGTATTAGCAATTCTAACCATTATCTAATCACATCAATTATCATAAGTGATTTACTAAAACCTAGAGTTCACAAGTCACGTAAAATATTTCACTTCTTTAAAATTTACACCAAGGGTCTCCGAAGTTTTTTCAAGGCTTCCCTTTTGATCGTCATTGTTTTTATACTGACGATGCAAATGTTTCTGTTCAAAACTTCACTGAAACTATTTAATTCGGCAATTAAAAATTCGTTCCCTTTTCAATAATGAAACCACAACAAAAATATTTGTATTCGAATTCGGCTAAATTGGGTCTAAAAAACAAAAGTAGATAACAAAATCCTGTTAACCGATCCCAATATCTAAAAGCCAACAGAATATCAAACCAGATAATCGAAAACGAAAAAGCAGAGACTGACAGAGCAAGAGCGGGAAAACTTTCGACTATGTCAATTTCTGCCAAAAAATTTTACAGTTCCATTAATTCTTCGAATTCTGGTACAAAATCTTCTATCCCCTATCATTGATGGTGACTTAATCGTAACTGACCTTGCAAATAAAGCTACGTTGTTCACGTAACGCTTTGCCTCAAACTCAGCAGTTTTGGAACTGCTAAAGAAATCCTCCAGATTCAGTCTGCAGAAGTTAATATAAAAGAATTTCATTTCAAACCCAAAATCGTCGAAAAACTTTTAAGGAGGTTAAATAACAACAAAGCCTCTGGTCTGAACATCATAGCGTACTTGATAAATGTGGTGAAACGTAGGTTATTGCATTAGACCTCTTAAAGGCATTTGATCGAAAATAGCATACCAATTTGATCAACAAGCTCGTTGCGTACAGTTTTCATCCCACAGTTGTGAAATTGATTCAAAATTTTCTATGTTACCGATACATTTCAGTACCTATAGATGGTTTTTCTTCTGAGTCTGAGCCCTAAGGCTTAGTTTTATCTCCCACTCTGTTTTTATTTTCTATCAATGAACTGTTGGAATCGCCTGCAATCCGATGAATACTTTTGCAGATGATAGTACACAGCACAAGTCATTCATCTCCCTATCTTCAAAGGCTAAAATACATGAACAAATAAATCCTGTCCTGAGAGACACTGCCATAAATGTTAATGAGGACCTAGAAAAAGTCGCGAGTGAAGCGACAAACAGTTGGTCAATTTTAGTTCCAATAAAACACAGCTATTGATTGTTTCCAGGTCAAAAACCAAGTTAAGCAACGATATTTCAATTAGGATGTTTGACGAACAAATAAGCGAATGTGAAAGCGTTCGTTTATTGGTGGTCAAAATTTTCAATGACCTACTCTGGCTGGAACGATCATATAATGGCGATGGCAAAGAGTGCGTCAAGAAAACTCGTCTTCCTCAATAGATGTAAAAAATATTTTACTTTATATCAATTACTTCGCATTCAAAGTCCAAAAATATTCGTCCTTGTATGGAGTATTGTTGTCAAGCTTGGGGCGCTGCATCTGTTTCCATACTGTTTCTTTAGGATTCGCTTATACAAACTGTTGGTGATCGAAATTTAACATCAAATCATGACTCTCTAAAATATGGTCGCACTGTTGCTGATCTTGTTGTTTTTTATAAATATCTTCACCAGCAGTGCTCCGACGAAATCAGATTCATTATGCCTCAAACGTATTCTTTTCCCTGTTTTACTCATCAATCGGTTTGGGGAAATAGTCAAACTGTTGAGATCACTCACTGTCATAGTGAAAAAATTAAAATGGACTTATTTGACCGTACATCATACAAATGGAACGCTTTGCCCGAATCAATAGTCTCAAGTGCCTTGAATCCCGAAATATTGTAAAAAAAGCGTCCACCTCAGAACGCATGTTGTTGTGAGACCTAGATCTTAAAGATATCTATGTGTTGTGACACATATTGTAATTCGTATTACACAACACTTTTATTAAAAAGTAGGGTCTGCGTCGGACCAGACGGTGCAAGTTATACTTCTTTGGCCATTTGCTCACATACACTTAAAAAGTCCATGATTAAGTTGTGTCACTTAACTAATTTACGCCGCCATCTGAAAGATGGTTTATGAACCACATTTAACATTCAATTCGCCATTAAAAAATATTAAAACTTTTAATTAAGATAAAAACTATCCTATCGAGTATATATTAAGAGTATTTAAGCGTATAATATATAAAATATTATTCTTAAGTCGCTCAAAAAAAAAACATAAGAATTGCCAAAATTTCCCATACAAAGTTGTATGAAAAATTTAACCCATTTTCGTATTTGTTCTATGGACAGAAGAAAATAATAGCGGAAAAAAACATCAAAAATGTAAATACAGCAGTTTTTTAAAGAGATTAGGTACACAACGTAAAAAAAACAAATAAAAAGCAATGATATCTTATCACACGCACATTTCAGCGGTAAGAACGTCAAAGCAACCAAATCAGGAGTTTGTTTTTAGGGTTTAATACACAACATAAAAGTACCAAACCAAAGAAATGATACATTTTGATAAGCAAATTGGATACTGCGACAGTAAAAACATTTCATGTAACTATTCAAGCTAAAATTTTCAATAAACATACCAAGCTACAAAAATGTATGTACATTTTATGAACTAAAACTTAAAAATAAAAAATATATAAATAAATAGTCCCGATGGTCGACACAATTAAGTTTACAAAGTATAAATTTATTTTTCTTCGAATTCTAAATGTACAATGCATTATTTGAAAGTTAATCTGAAACGAGAGAAGTACAAGCCAAACGCAAAAGCTCTTTGAAGTGTAAGGGATCTCTTGTCATTAAACGCCCAAAATTAGGGCTTTCAAAAATAAAATACTGTGTGCCTTCAAAGAGTTTTTGCGTTTGGCTTGTACTTCTCTCGTTTCAGATTAACTTTCAAATAATGCATTGTACATTTAGAATTCGAAGAAAAATAAATTTATACTTTGTAAACTTAATTGTGTCGACCATCGGGACTATTTATTTATATATTTTTTATTTTTAAGTTTTAGTTCATAAAATGTACATACATTTTTGTAGCTTGGTATGTTTATTGAAAATTTTAGCTTGAATAGTTACATGAAATGTTTTTACTGTCGCAGTATCCAATTTGCTTATCAAAATGTATCATTTATTTGGTTTGGTACTTTTATGTTGTGTATTAAACCCTAAAAACAAACTCCTGATTTGGTTGCTTTGACGTTCTTACCGCTGAAATGTGCGTGTGATAAGATATCATTGCTTTTTATTTGTTTTTTTACGTTGTTTATAATTAACAAGTTACACAATTAGAAACTTATTTGATCAATTATTGTTATCTAATATCTAGTATGTGTGTTTCGGAGAGTAGATGTTGTACAGACCGTGATATTATAGATCTACTGATCTTATAAATAAACAAAACTTAAGCAAACGCTCTAACAAAGCTAAAGTTGGAATTCCAGTCACAGAATATAATTTTTAACAGATGGTAGCTTATTAGAGTTTGCTGATTCACTATTAATTTGAAGAAATATGTCGCACTTGTTGCAAACTAGAAAATAAAACATAATTCCACACATACTTGATAGTATATAACAATTATTAATCAAATAAGTTTAATAATTAATAATTATTAATCATTTAAGTTTAACTTAACTTTTTCTTTTCAGTTAACTGTAGTAATTTAAGAAAGATAATAATTATATTAAAAATAACAAACGCAACCTTGATTTGGAAGAAATAATATTTATGAATGTTTTCAAAATACAAATTATCTGTCAAAATTTTCCAATAGGAAAGTAGGTAAGGTAGTTTCGGAAAGTAGGAATGTATTTCGAAAAAAGGAAATCAGTGCCATCTCTATTAAAAATTACCGTCGTAGTTACGACCAATTTTTAAGTGAAAATAAAATCTCATTTCATAAATATTAAATTATTTCTGTTTTTCGTTGTTTTTTTCAGTTTTTTAGTTTAAAAATATGTTACCATTTCAGATTTAAAGAATATTTATATGCTTTGAGCCATATAATGACTATAATATTATTACAATGGTGAAATAAAGGAATTCGAAATTGGATTTTTTCATGTTTAGCTGTAAGATAAGGGCTCGTCAAAATTTTAAATTGAGTTTTTTTTTTTGAGTAATTTTTTTGTTGTATTAAAAAACTCGCCAAATTTCTATCGAAATTTATGATGTTTTATATAATATGCTTAATATATAGTCAGTAATAGTTCATGTCAGTAATAGTTAGTAAGAAATTTCAATTATTTAATTGAAGTAATATGAAAAATTTCATAGAAAATTTTTTGCCTTAGTTTTATTTTAATTTAAACCAATGAAATTCTCTAAAATGTAATGACATCATTCAATTTCACCAATAAAATTTGAATTATACTAATAAAAATATGTATACGTCTGGCCTACTGGGATATTAAAAATTATCATTCTTATGTTGAAATAATTCACTGTTATCAAAGTAGGCCAACGTATAATTCATAAAAAATATATAAATAAATGAAAAATGACAAAAAAATTTCCCTGCGAATTCCCCTCGTTCAGTTGTAATTTCCCAAGAGCGGTGATAATTCTCATAATTTTTTGAAAAATTCCTCAAGCAAGTGGTATTGATAAAAGCCCTCGGCCTACGGATTCGTGCTTTTATCAATATACTTGCTTTCGAAATTTTAGGCAAAAAATTATTTCGAATTATCACCGCCCTATTGGGAAATTACAACTAATAATTTGTAAAATTATTCAAGTTGTGTTTTGTATGAAATCCCATTTAATTTTTTTAGAATTTATTCTCCTTTCCCCCTTTTGCAGCGCCATAACATATTTGATAGTCTATATGGCCCCTACGCGGATGATTAAAAAGTCGATAAAGCAGGTTTGGCAGTAAAATAATTAATTTACACCGCCATCTGAAAGTTTGCATATGAACCATCTATATTTAAAATTTAATTCGCAATTGAAAAATATTAAGGCTTTTAATTGAGATAAAAACTATCGTATCTCACAAGTTGGACCAATTATACACACACTGTACAAAATTTTTGTGGATAATCGTCGATTTTCTTAGTTTTCTTAGTCAAAAACAATTTGAACCTTATGCTCTACGGTGATAAAGATGAAATTTCTAAATCAATTATAAAAAAAAGCGTGACGCCGTGGTTTCCCGACCAACACCCCATCAAAATGTGTACAACGAGCGTAAAGAAGTAAAACTTCAAAAATGCGCCATGCAAATTCAGAGCAGTCCGCTGATAATGTTGTTTGATTTTTTTTATCTATAGATTAATTGTATTTAGAGTTTAGACGGGACGTCGCCTAAAATATTTTTAGAAAACAGAGAACCCTCTCGTTTTCTCCATAGTTGTCCCTTTCGTTCTTGTTCTCTACCTTATATAACGCATTTTGATGCGAACTCCAGGTCAGTGCTAAGCACGGTTCTAGACCAATGAATTTTGAACTGCAGCTATTCCTTGCCAGAGAGTTCTACTACATTGCCTAGTTTTTCTGTGAGAACAGGTACCCACAAAAGTAAGACACAGCTGGTTACTGCAATCTTTTGTAGATTTCGGTAGCATAAGAGCTAGTATAGGAGCTTTAAATTGAAGTGCGTCAATTTAAAAACCAAGAGCTCTGCTGCCAGACTGTCATAAATAATGTATACATCTTTGTTGCTGCATTTTCTATCTGCAAACAGAATAGAACAGTAGTAAATAGAAAAGATTTCGGCCGGATATAATGTTAAAGGCATGTCCAGCACTAATCATCTGTTAATTCTAGCAGTCAACTAGGGTTTCTCATTTCCCGTAGAAATTCAAATCCGGGAAGACGGGACAAAAAAGTCAAATTCCCGGGATCCCGGGAAATCCTGGGAAACACTAAAAGCTTAGATTTTTCAAATTAGGTGGTAGAAAAATGTGTAAAATTAAAACAGCACAAAAAATGCGCTATTGATTTTTAAATTTCCATTATTTTTCATTAGAAAAACTTCAAAACTTAAATATAAAAGTGTATTCTTCTAAAAACAAATCAAAAATAAATTCATAAATACTAATTTTTAAACAACTTTTCAAAAAATTAGGTTGTCAATCGCGCCATCTCTCAATTTTGTCCGAATTTTCGTGACGAAATGTCCTGCCGCAGAAAAAGCTCTTTCCGATTCAATAGACGTCGGTGTGATAGTCATTAGTGCATTGTATAATCTAAATTTTTTGTACTCTGCTTAGTTGCTTCAAAAATTACCAATTTTTTGTGATGTTTTTAACTTCATATTGATACATGTTCTGTGAAAACAAACAAACCAAAATCACAATAACAACGGTATTTCTCAGCACCATAAGACAAAAAAATATTGGACCCTCAGTCCGTATTTTGCAATTGAACATTGAAAGCATTAGCAAGTCAAAACTGAACGTTTAACTGAACGTTATTAAAGTAATTATTTCGATATCAACGTTTGTAATTCTGGCAGGGAAACGCATGCAACAGATGAAGATCAACTTACCTCTAGAGGAAAAAATTGTTGGTTATAAATTAATTAGTGCTATTTACCATCAAACATATGGATCTGGCACGTATATCAAGTCAGAAATCATGAATTGCACCCATTTACTGACACCAGACGGACAACGATATACATCTTATTGTTATTGAATATATCGATCACGAAGATTGTTAACGTAAATAAACCACTAAATACAAGCGTGGCCAGCTGATACTCAACCATTATTTCACCACCCAGGTTGGTGACTTTAATAGCCATCACAATCAGTGGTCCTACTCAAATAACAATCCCAATGGCATACAACTAACTGACGGGATTAATCGACAACATGTTTCTGGTATATGATACGAAAGACATGAAAACCTTTAGATCTGCTAGATGGCCAAGTTATTACAATCCCGACCTCTGTTTTTCCACAAAAAACGAACAACGTAACCCTATTGCAATATCTAGGGCTGTCCTACAAGGTTTGCCACGCTCTCAACATCGTTCAATAATTTTTGAGGTAGGTATTCAAATCCCACACGTAAACTCTAATCCTCAACCTAGATGCAATTTTCACAAAACTGGCTGGGCTAAATATGGGTCGGAGTTGGATGCAGTGATTCACTAGATCCAACCCATTCCTAAAAATTACGATAGGTTCGTAGGAACCATCATTTTAACTGCAAAGAAATGCATCCCAAGAGACTTCCGGTGAAGAACACATTCCTGGTTGGAGTAGAGAGAGCGATATATTTATTATTTGAGGCGCACCTTAGTAGTGGTGAGGCAGACGTGGTTGATGACTTAATATACTCACTGGACACCACGAGGAAACAAAAGTAGATTAACGCTGTTGAAAACATCGATTTTTCCCATTCTATTAGGGCAGCTTGGAATCTTCTTCGGAAGCTGGATGGCTCAAACTCATTTACTCGTGCTAACAATGAAATAAATCCAGACGACATTGCAAATCACATTGTAAACATCTCTCGTTCCTCTATTAATCGCCTTCATAAGAGAACCATTAAACATAAATTAAGAGAAATGAAGCGCAAGTTTTAGGTAGATTTCTCAGAAAAATCTACCTATTTTAAGTTTTATTGGTTTAAATTTGTTGTGTTCATATGTGTCAAAAAAACCACACAAAAGAACCATGACACCATATGTGTCAAAAAACATTTTCCTAATTTTGAACGAAATTAATTACTACAGAGGGGAAAAGAATTAAAAACTACTCGATTTTCCAGTGAGAAAATTTTTAACATCTTTGAAAAAAGAAAAAAAATATGTTAATAAAAATTAGCGGGATACCCGGGATCCCGGGATGAAATCCCGGGAAAACGGGATGAAAATTTACCCCCGGGATCCCGGGAAAACGGGATCCCGGGATCCCGTTTGAGAAACCCTACAGTCAACCCCTTTGCACCAGTGCATCTGTTGGTAGTGACCATAAGTAGCTCTTAATCCCACTTTTGATCGGTATTTTGACAACGAATGATCGGTTTACTTCATTTAATTTCGACATACAGTCCAACATGGTAAAGGTATCCATTTCGTTCTGTAGTTGCAAGAGAATGTTTAGGTGGCTAGTTAGACTAGCAGGCTAAACTATTTCGAAAAGCTGTAGTCTCTGAGTGGTTGTTATGGTTGTTGCGGCTACAGATTAAACGTGTAGGGCCAATAAACGGAGTAGGAGAAGGATATCCACGGATGATGTTAGTGTACTTCATATAAGCATCTGAGGCTATTTTAGTAACCGTGCCTGAGCAGTTGATTGTTTTGGTTTAAGCCATAGGCCCAAATCTACGTTTGATAGGATTATTTTCATTATATTTTGGTGTTACTAAAGTTTCGTTGTGAGATTTTCTCCCTTTGTTCTTCCCAAACAAACTTCTGCAGGGGCCCTATTCCCGAAAACATAAATGTCATCACAATATTGTAAATTCACACAATATTGTGAATTTCGTATTATGTAACACCAATTTGGTGAAAATTCAACACAATATTGTGAATCTGACAAGAACAATCTAGTTACTGTCAAAATCACAATTTTGGTTTATGTTTTGTGTGTAAAGTTTTTTATACAGTTTTCATCGATTCGCGTAAAAATTAATTTATAACGCAAAATTAATAATATTAAATCTTTAATAATATTAAATAATCATATTTTTATATAAATATCATTAAAACATATTTATTTATTAAATATATTTTTATTTCGTTTTGCATATTTACGATTAAAAAAAGTTAGTTGTCAAAGGTACGAGTTTAGTACCAAAAATCTGTTAAAATTTTGTAAAAATTTGTTATAATTGGTTCGTGTCTAAGGATACACAAACTTGAGTTACAGAATACCATTTTTATACAAAGTTGTTAAGCATTTTGGTGAAATTGACAATAATGTCAATTGACAAATATGTGTTCGGGAATAGGGCCCCAGGCAAAAACAGTCTCATTTGCTTTGTCCAATATATATTTAAAGTGTGAGCACAAAAAGTGATTGCTGTCCAGGACCACACCCTAGTATTTATTTTCTCTGTCTGTTTGATTCCTTTTGTGATTAATAAAGGCAAATTGAAAAGGAAACCCCTCTGTAAGTGAAAAAAGCATTACTTGTTTTTTTGTTGTTTGATAAACGGCCTCATCTTATTGCCCCAATTCAGCCCAGGGTGCAAGACTGGCTGGGACAATTTTCTGACAAACGAGCAATGCTAACCTCTCATCATAACTGCTAAAGTGCCAGCGTAACTTACAGTGGTGATTTTTTTCACCTTATTTAATAGGTCACCAGCAACTTTTAATCAAAACAACAGAGAGAGAGAGAGTACCCCTTTGTCAGACATTCCCTAGACACCTAGATGTTTTGCAGTGTGGTCATAATTTTCCGCCTCTGTAGTATATTAAAAAATTTCGCTAAGCGCGTGTTTAAATTTTTTTGTGTGACCATTTCAATATAGTGCAAAAATGGCAATTATCAAAAGCCCTTTGTTCATTCATAAATGGCAAGTTGCTCCTTGTATTTCAGACTTTAAACAGACTATTGATATGTTAAAGAATAGGGGTCAGACTTCATCATCTCCTTATGATTCACATGATTCGAACGATTTGATAGCCCTAATTGTTCTGTTGGGTATGAATATTGCGATAGCTTGATGGCATCTGGTAATCTATTTATGACTTGGCAGAGTTCTCTCCAGAGAACAGCTGCTAAGTTTCTGTAAATAAATAAGGTTAGTGAAAGTACTTTTAAGAGCTTGTTGAAGAAGACTGACGATATAGGTTATTTTCACCTGAACAGCATTTTAGTTCTGTGTTTTTGTTATTTGATATATATATATATATATATATATATATATATATATATATATATATATATATATATATATATATATATATATATAATATATATATATATATATATATATATATATATATATATATATATATATATATATATATATATATATATATATATATATATATATATATATATATATATATATATATATATATATATATATATATATATATATATATATATATATATATATATATATATATATATGGGTGGTTCTACAAACATAGGAATTTTGGACGGCTCTGCTTATTTCGTATATTAATATGAAAAAAAAATTTTGTTTTCACATGAAATTTGTAAACCTTAACTATGTCTAGCTGGTCACTTAAAATAAACCCGTTTCGAAATATACGTCTTAGAAAAAAAATTAAATTATTCAAAACGTCAAATTATCAGTCCCCTGGCGTGTCCCACCTTGAAATTCAAAGCTGGTAAACTAAATAATCAATGATTCTAAGTGTGTAGAGACAAATTTACTCTGTAGTAATATTTTTGAATAATGGTGCTTTAATAATGTGTAAATAATCATAACGTTACTCTATATTTCATATTAGATATATCCTATTACAGTTTGTCCCACCAATTTGTTATTATTCTCCTGCCCAATCAAAACACATTGAAAATATTAGAAATTCATATTTCTATCAAGTTATCGCTCGTCACAGGAATTAATTAAAGTTCAATAAATATAATATTGCAAGTGTTTTACTTAGTCCGAGGTTTTATCATTCAAAACAGTCATCATTAGTAGCAAGATCGTGTGTTGTCCAGTCAAATTATCAGTCCCCTGGCAAGCATTTTCGTAAAAAGTATTTTAATTACAGGTAATTTTGTAATTTTATACGTCGTGAATATGAATTGCCTTGGTATAGAATCCGTTTATTTTTTTGTTTTAGACGTAATTTTGTCATTTTTAAGCGAAATACTGATAAATTATCAGTCCCCTGGAGGATTTAAATGCGGGCAGACTTAGTTAAATGTTTATTTCGTATTTTGAGATAATATTGAGACAATTTTGAGTTAATTTAGGATTAAGAAGGATATTTTTTAGTTTTGACTCTTGTATTTTTGTGTTTTTTTTTTTTTTTTGTTTCTTTTTTATTTTTTTTTTTTTTTTGACTGGCCACATTCAGAAACGTTGAAAGAACGTCATCAACTTTAACTAAAACTAGTTGCCAGAACTTATACGCAAAAAACATGTCATGCCGTAATTAGCTCCATTTTCTTCCTTCGTGTGTAGAACTACCCATATATATGTATATATATATATATATATATATATATATATATATATATATATATATATATATATATATATATATATATATATATATATATATATATATATATATATATATATATATATATATATATATATATATATATATATATATATATATATATATATATATATATATATATATATATATATATATATATATACTAGCAGGACCCGGCGTACGTTGCTACGCCTATAAAAAAGTTTGTGTGCGTAGATTTTGTTGAATTAGTAAGAATAATTTCAAAGAGTCGTAATGAGAATAAAAGAAGCCTATTTTAATTTTTTAATTTGGGAAATATGAATAACACAGATCATTAGTACTCTAGCTGATCAATCCAGATAGTTTGAAAATTGAAAGGAAGGTCAACATTTGAAAGTGATTGGTAAAGAGTTTGGGAGAGTTTAAATTAAACACTTGCAATTTTTCGCGTTAATCGGCTTAATATGTGTCGCGAAAAATTAGGTGAACGTCAAAACATTCGTTTATTGGGTGTTACAGTTGTCAATGACTTACTCTGGAACCGTCATACTTGCGATACAAAATAGGCATACCGCACTAAAATTTACTGTTTTATCGTACCATTTCATGTTGACTAATTTCATTTATCAATCTATCCAGATTATTTGCTGATCTTAAATAAAGTCAATTTAGATTTTCAAATATATTTTACCAACTATTCCCAATGCTCTACATGCGCTCTGCTCTGTGTGCTTTTATTAGTAATGGAGCATGTCACTGAAAGAAAACTTTGAAGAGCAGACTCAATATGCATAGCGCAGATGTTTGATACGAAACACGATTTTGATCGAAAAACCGGTCTAAGAATGACAGCATTTTTAGTTCGTTTTTTGTTTTGTCGAATTATGGCCATCGTCTTATTTTGACATTTCAAAAAAAATTTGGACAAACATAATAATAAGACTAATTTGTAGTATAATATAAAAATAATAATAAGAATAATATCATTTATAAATCCAGACTTATATACTAATCTAAAACCAGTCAAATCACTTCATTTGTTGACATATTTGCATATATTTTACCGATTTCTTCAAATAACCTACATTGTTTGTTTGTTTTTGAAATTAATGGGGACGCATATTTTTCTTAATAAGTAAAACACTTTCAACCTGTAGCTTTGATATTATTGTTCATAATCCTTTTCTTCAATACAAAGGTTCCATTGCAAAAACTTGCTGCATCAATGTTTCTAAAAAGAGGAAAGAATTTTTCAATTTTCCAATTTTCTATATTTTGAACATGTATCACATAATTTAAACCAAATAAAATATGTATTACATATGTATATACACCAAACTCAGAACGTGTTTGTTGTAAATTAGAAATATTTGTTGCAACGTAATGTGTTGGATACATACAATTGTATCATGTATGTATATAATAAATATATAAATGTATATAATTTTCATCTAAATGAATTTGTTTGTCACATTATCCTTTAATTTTCCATTTGAATGGTAATTCTGTTTTGCGGAAAAAAAATCGATCAAAGATACCTGAGCAAAAGTTGAATAAAACTCAAGTATAAAATATAATATACATTTAGGCATACATTTAACCATTAGGAAAATTAAATTATTAATTATAAAAAATCTAAATTAAATTTTAAAATTTCGGCTCCGAGGTGCATTAGTACCTGTTAATGGCTTTCTCCTGACAAAATTTCAGACTCCTGTGTGCTACAGATTTCGCTGGAGAGCGCACGCAGACAGACAAACACTTTATTTTATTATTATAGATTATAGATATATATATATATATATATATATATATATATATTATATATATATATATATATATATATATATATATATATATATATATATATATATATATATTATATATATATATATATATATATATATATATATATATATATATATATATATATATATATATATATATATATATATATATATATATATAAAAATATATATATATATATGTATATATATATATATATATATATATATATATATATATGTTGATTTTGTATTCTTATTCACCCTTATGTATTTGTTGATAGTAAAGTTTATTGTCGAAGGTGCCAAATAAAATTCATTCTTTAATTTACTGTAATTTTGGAAACTGGCTATATTTCATGCTGTATCCTTAAATTACATGATTTGGTTATAGTTTGTATTCTTAAATTACATTAATTTTGTTATAATTTGTATCATTAATTAGTTAAATTTAGTTATTTCTTTAGTTTGATGTTAGCTAGATCATCGACGTTTCGACAACGTTAGTTGTCTTTATCAAGATGAGATGAAAAAATGTTTGTTAATTGTATCTAAACAGAAAGAAACAAATGGATGTGATTATCAACATGTAGCTTTGACAATTAATAGCAAAGTTTGCAAATTTAGATAAGAACAAATATACAAATTACAATTTAAAATAAAGACCAATAAAAACCTTAAAAAACCTTAAAAACTAATAATCCTGTGCAACAGAACAACTACTAATCTAATACAATTATCAATATTTAAACATTAAAAAATTAATTAAAAAATTAATTAAAAAATTAATTAAAAATTTTTTATTTATGATAAAAAATCTTTATCCAATATAAAAATTATTAAAAAATTGTCAAAAATTTATTTAAAAAATTCATTAAAAAATTAAAATAAAAAAATTAAAAAATTAAAAAATTGAAAAATGAGCCCTCCAACGAAAGATACATAGGATACATACCATGGATCTGCTGGTGGTTGTTATACCTCTTAAAACAACCGACAATATGCAACAACCTTCCTTAAAAATCTTTCCTTAAAAATGGCGTTGTGGCCTTTCAAAAAGAGTTGAAATTGAAAATTATATATGAACCACATGGAGTATTGATACACATATGAAAAACATTGAAAACAACTATTGAATACATATATTATATATTTATATTTACCATTGTGCCTTAAACAAATTTTTGAAGTTAGCTTTTGTTGTTGTAAAAAACAAATTGTTGATATTTGTTGTTTCCAGAAGAGCCGAGGACGGAATAAAAATGTGACTTTCTTTGCAAAATAACTTGACAGCCATTTGCTAAATGTTAACATTGAAACGAAATCAGCAACATATGTGTCTGTGACTAACTCAACGAAACAAGAGAACAAAATAAGAAAGGTTGATGACAAGTAAAAGAAATATGAAAATCTATGAAATATTGAGAGATGTGTGTGGAGACCGGTGTGTGTGTGGGATTTTTTTATTTTATAAAAATATTGAAAATATTAAAAATATTAAAAATATTAATTGAGAGTCGGGGGGGGGGAGGGGGGGGGGGGAAAGTACCTTCAACCAGAGTTGCAACATTACATCCATATGATAAACAACCGCCGATGTTGTTGCTGTAATTTACATTGCTGTTGTTATTGAAATTATTTGATTTTGAGTTTTGTTATTATATATATAAGTTTTTAATTTAATTTATTTTTTGAGCTTTGTTATTTATATTCAATTTGTTGTTTATAATATTTAATATTTAATTTTTGATTGAAAAACTAAAAAACTAAAAAATTTTTAAAAATTAAAAAATTAAAAAAATTAAAAAATGCTGTTCCACACTTCATTGGTCATGTCATTACAACATTAAAAAACCTATCATTTATAAGTTTGCAATGTTTTATAAATTTACAATGTTTAGTGGATCTTAGGCAGACAGAGAATCAAGCACAGATGCAGTGATTGGGTCAAACGCTGATTCTAGTGTGTCTAAGGTTAGATTGATTGCGTTTGATCGATTTAGCGTAATGTAGCAGCTTTCTATGAAAAGTCTTTTGTGATAGTCAGGTTGGGTTGATAGTATTTTGGGTGCGTCGAAATTGAAAGAATGGTCTGGGTTTTCCGAAACATGCTTTAGCACCGCTGTCCTGTGATTGGTGTTGTCGTTGGGATGTTCCTCCGCCTCTTTCTTATGATTCCTCACCGCTAGATTGTGTTGATACATTCTAGTAGTGAGTTTTTTTCCCGTCTGACCTATGTAAATAGCTGAGCATTGGGGGTTCAGGCAATCAATTTTGTAGACCAATTCACTTTTATTTAGGAGAGGCACTTTATCTTTAGAGTTAGTAAAAGTGGTGGTACCCAAGGCACCAGAGTAATTGTTGACAAATTGTACATCTGGAAATTTTGAGTTGAAAAAAGATTTGAAAAAGTTATGGACAAACTGGATATGTGGAAAAGAAAAATACATCTTATCTGTGTTGGTAGAAACAGGAGGCGGAACGATCTTTTTTTTGTGTAAATGACGTTTTAACACGTTTTGGATTAACTCATTCGGATAGTTGTTGTTAATGAGAAAACCCGTAATAAGATTGATATTTTTGTTATGGAAAACGTCATCACTAATAGAAAGCGCTCTATGAAAGCATGACGAAGCAATATTTAATTTTGTTTCGGTTGAGTGTTGGGAATAAAAGTTTAAAATCCTATTAGAAGCCGATGGTTTGTAGTACCAAACATCAAACTACAAACCATCGGCAAACCGTCCATCAAACCAACCATCAAACTACAAACCATCGGTACTACAAACCATCGGCTTCTAATAGGATTTTAAACTTTTATTCCCAACACTCAACCGAAACAAAATTAAATATTGCTTCGTCATGCTTTCATAGAGCGCTTTCTATTAGTGATGACGTTTTCCATAACAAAAATATCAATCTTATTACGGGTTTTCTCATTAACAACAACTATCCGAATGAGTTAATCCAAAACGTGTTAAAACGTCATTTACACAAAAAAAAGATCGTTCCGCCTCCTGTTTCTACCAACACAGATAAGATGTATTTTTCTTTTCCACATATCCAGTTTGTCCATAACTTTTTCAAATCTTTTTTCAACTCAAAATTTCCAGATGTACAATTTGTCAACAATTACTCTGGTGCCTTGGGTACCACCACTTTTACTAACCCTAAAGATAAAGTGCCTCTCCTAAATAAAAGTGAATTGGTCTACAAAATTGATTGCCTGAACCCCCAATGCTCAGCTATTTACATAGGTCAGACGGGAAAAAAACTCACTACTAGAATGTATCAACACAATCTAGCGGTGAGGAATCATAAGAAAGAGGCGGAGGAACATCCCAACGACAACACCAATCACAGGACAGCGGTGCTAAAGCATGTTTCGGAAAACCCAGACCATTCTTTCAATTTCGACGCACCCAAAATACTATCAACCCAACCTGACTATCACAAAAGACTTTTCATAGAAAGCTGCTACATTACGCTAAATCGATCAAACGCAATCAATCTAACCTTAGACACACTAGAATCAGCGTTTGACCCAATCACTGCATCTGTGCTTGATTCTCTGTCTGCCTAAGATCCACTAAACATTGTAAATTTATAAAACATTGCAAACTTATAAATGATAGGTTTTTTAATGTTGTAATGACATGACCAATGAAGTGTGGAACAGCATTTTTTAATTTTTTTAATTTTTTAATTTTTTAAAAATTTTTTAGTTTTTTAGTTTTTCAATCAAAAATTAAATATTAAATATTATAAACAACAAATTGAATATAAATAACAAAGCTCAAAAAATAAATTAAATTAAAAACTTATATATATAATAACAAAACTCAAAATCAAATAATTTCAATAACAACAGCAATGTAAATTACAGCAACAACATCGGCGGTTTGTTTATCATATGGATGTAATGTTGCAACTCTGGTTGAAGGTACTTTCCCCCCCCCCCCTCCCCCCCCCCCCGACTCTCAATTAATATTTTTAATATTTTTAATATTTTTAATATTTTCAATATTTTTATAAAATAAAAAAATCCCACACACACACCGGTCTCCACACACATCTCTCAATATTTCATAGATTTTCATATTTCTTTTACTTGTCATCAACCTTTCTTATTTTGTTCTCTTGTTTCGTTGAGTTAGTCACAGACACATATGTTGCTGATTTCGTTTCAATGTTAACATTTAGCAAATGGCTGTCAAGTTATTTTGCAAAGAAAGTCACATTTTTATTCCGTCCTCGGCTCTTCTGGAAACAACAAATATCAACAATTTGTTTTTTACAACAACAAAAGCTAACTTCAAAAATTTGTTTAAGGCACAATGGTAAATATAAATATATAATATATGTATTCAATAGTTGTTTTCAATGTTTTTCATATGTGTATCAATACTCCATGTGGTTCATATATAATTTTCAATTTCAACTCTTTTTGAAAGGCCACAACGCCATTTTTAAGGAAAGATTTTTAAGGAAGGTTGTTGCATATTGTCGGTTGTTTTAAGAGGTATAACAACCACCAGCAGATCCATGGTATGTATCCTATGTATCTTTCGTTGGAGGGCTCATTTTTCAATTTTTTAATTTTTTAATTTTTTTATTTTAATTTTTTAATGAATTTTTTAAATAAATTTTTGACAATTTTTAATAATTTTTATATTGGATAAAGATTTTTTATCATAAATAAAAAATTTTTAATTAATTTTTTAATTAATTTTTTAATTAATTTTTTAATGTTTAAATATTGATAATTGTATTAGATTAGTAGTTGTTCTGTTGCACAGGATTATTAGTTTTTAAGGTTTTTTAAGGTTTTTATTGGTCTTTATTTTAAATTGTAATTTGTATATTTGTTCTTATCTAAATTTGCAAACTTTGCTATTAATTGTCAAAGCTACATGTTGATAATCACATCCATTTGTTTCTTTCTGTTTAGATACAATTAACAAACATTTTTTCATCTCATCTTGATAAAGACAACTAACGTTGTCGAAACGTCGATGATCTAGCTAACATCAAACTAAAGAAATAACTAAATTTAACTAATTAATGATACAAATTATAACAAAATTAATGTAATTTAAGAATACAAACTATAACCAAATCATGTAATTTAAGGATACAGCATGAAATATAGCCAGTTTCCAAAATTACAGTAAATTAAAGAATGAATTTTATTTGGCACCTTCGACAATAAACTTTACTATCAATATATATATATATATATATATATATATATATATATAATATATATATATATATATATATATATATATATATATATATATATATATATATATATATATATATATATATATATATATATATATATATATATATATATATATATATATATATATATATATATATATATATATATATATATATATATATATATATATATATATATATATATATATTTATATATATATATTAGACTGGTCGTTAAAAACTAAATTTTGCGAGACGCCCCCTAGAAAAATTCTTTGCTGTCAAAAAACCACAACGGCATTATTTTTTTTTTTTTAAAGTCAAAAGAACACGTGCCGCAAAATCATCGAAGTTTATTTTTTGATAAAATTGTTAATATCTCATAAAATATGCAGATGGATGTCAAAAAAAATCACGTAATCTTTTTTGTAGGAAATTTAATTCTGTACAAAAAAGGTCCAAGTCATTTTTTTCCTAAAACCTATATTTCTGATGATATTTTGAAACAAAACTTGAAATTCTTCGAAACTCGTAAAACCAAATGATGAAAATTTCGACGAAAAAGTACGAATTGTGATTTTTTTTGTCACGATTATTTTTTATACATTTCATTCTATAGCATAAGAAGAAAATTAGGACTTTTCCGTCATCTTTATTTTTTATGTTTTTTAAAAATTACAAAAACTTACAAGTTCATTATCAAAATATCATGAGAACTATATGTTTTCGGGAAAAAATGACTTGGACCTTTTTTGTAGAGAATTAAATTTCCTACAAAAATGAACTTGAGATTTTTTTTGACATCTGCATATTTTATGAGATATTTGAAAAAATCTACGAATTTTTCAAAAAATCAACTTCGACGATTTTGCGGCACGTGTTCTTTTGATTTAAAAAAAAAAAAATAATGCCGTTGTGGTTTTTTGACCACAAAGAATTTTTCTAGGGGGCGTCTCGGAAAATTTAGTTTTTAACGACCAGTCTAATATATATATATATATATATATATATATACATATATATATATATATATATATATATATATATATATATATATATATATATATATATATATATATATATATATATATATATATATATATATATATATATATATATTTATATATACTTAGCAGCCTTCCTTTGGTTTCTTGAATAACACAATATTGTGACCATCATAATGGATACAGTGGTTCAAATAAGCTAAATCCATTGTTGGTATTTGCACGTTAATTTGGAGACAATTTAGTTTGGACGAATTTTGTTCAATGCTATATGTTGCTCCAGAGAAACCTTTTGAAGGCCTGGCATTTGGTTTTGACTGTACTCACCTGTGGATCCTCAGTCATTTTGCTTCTGCTGTTGCTTGTGTCTTACAACCCAGCTATACAGTTCAGAGCTTTCACGTATGATATGCCTTGGTGCCTTGATTTGCGGTAGGCTTCTGAATCGCATGAGTTCTCAGTCCTGACTGCAGACTTTAGAGGGTAGTCACAGTCGTTTTGAAACAGATGTTCTTCTTCATCCAGTATGTCAGACATAACTAAGTACGCTGTTTTTATTGCATTACATTATGTCATGATGTCGGGTAGCGAAATCCGAAATTCGACGTCCACGCCGTGCTGCCTGGGTAATGCTGACAGAATTAGGTTGGTGTATTGGAGACAAGCAGAGTAAAAACTGCTTAGTCAATGACGCTACATCACGGCGAATTGGCGCTCTACAACCAATGCGACTCAAGCGTCTGTTCTCCATGTCAGGGGCGGCTTGGAGCGGGCGTCTGTCTTGAATCAAGCGGCTCGCTATATAAATGTGTAAAAAGGTTGTTTCTGGTGACCTTAATATGCAGAACGGACCCATTCACGACAATTTGGGTTGGGCCTAAGGTTAACACCCTAACCCCGGAAAAAAACTAATATGTTAAATTTGGTTATCAGAAACAGAAAAACAGACCCGGAAACAACAATAGAATTTTACCTGGACGTGAAAAAGGACTGGACTACCGAATCGGAACGTGGAACGTGCGCAGCCTGAGCGCTCCTGATGCTCTTATAAGTCTAGAAACAGAGGCTGAGAGGTATAGAATGGATATTATTGCTCTACAAGAAATTAAACAGCCGATAATCGGAAAACAAGATTTGGATAGTCACTCTCTATACTGTAGTGGTCATCCTTCTCGAAGAGAATTTGGAACTGGCTTTCTTGTTGGTGCACGCATACAAGAAGCCGTGATGAAATTCATCCCGGTCAGTGAGAGGATCTGCTACCTACGTGTACGCGGTACATATAACAATATTTCTCTTATTGCCGTGCATGCACCAACTGAAGCTAAGACCGTCGACGAGAAGGATAATTTCTACATAGCACTGGAAGAGGTTATGAAACAAACACCAACACGCGACTTTATTATGGTTCTTGGTGACTTTAATGGACAGGTTGGAAGAGATATCTCTTATGGAAATGCGGTGGGTCCCAACAGCCTGCATTTGAATTCGAATGATAATGGTGAGAGAATGACTGAGTTTGCATTATCAAATAATTTGAGAATTGCCAGTACGTTCTTTCCGCATCGATCGATTCATAAGCAGACTTGGGTCTCACCGAATGGAAATACTCGAAATCAAATTGATCACGTTCTAGTAACAACACGTTTCTTTTCGAGCGTTCTGGATGTGCGATCCTTTAGAGGTGCATACATTGGAAGTGACCACTTCCATGTATGTGCAACGATAAGGTTCCAATTCCCAAATCCAGGCATTCCAAAATTCAATCAACGGAAACGTTTTAACATCTCATCATTAAAGAATGCTGAAACAGAAGAGAGATATCAAATCCATATTGCCGAAACATTGGAGAAATCAGAAACCATTAATGGAGACGTCGATAAGTCATGGTATTTGCTCAAAGATGCTGTTTTAAGCGCTGCTGAGGGAATACTTGGACGACCAGAGAACCACTCCCAGAAGCCATGGATGGATCAAGCATGCCTTGATGCTATTCAATACAAAAGAGAGTGCTATCTGAAGTGTCTACAAGGACGCAACACCAGGTCCACGAAGGAAAATTATAAGCTGGCAAGACAAGCCGTTACAAAGCTATGTAGACGAACGAAGAGAGAATGGTGGAAGAGACAGTGTGAGGAGATTGAAAGCTTCAATAAGGAACATCAATCGCGTAACTTCTTTCAACAGGTTAAAACCTTAAGGAAGGGCCCTCAAACTAGATCGACTGCTATTCAAAACGAAGATGGGGAGCTACAAGTAGACCTTAAAAATATTTTAGATACTTGGGCCGCTTATTTTGAGAATCTTCTCAACTTAAGTGACCAGCAACAAGTCGGGCGACGAGGTAAGCTTATTCGTGCGTCAAAGGTACATGTAGAAGAACCCACCAGAGAGGAATTCGATGCGGCGCTGTCAAAATTAAAATGCAATAAAGCACCTGGTATCGACGATATAACATCTGAAATGATTGTACATGGTGGCAAAACTCTATCCTTAAGATTGTTTGAACTTGTTGAAATGATCTGGAGGACTGAAACCATGCCACAGGACTGGAACACAGCTATGCTGATACCAATCCATAAAAAAGGTAATCGCCTACAATGTGCAAACTACAGAGGAATCGCTCTCCTCTGCACAGCATATAAGATCTTTTCCTACATTTTGCTATCCAAGATCAATCCTTTTGCTGAACAACTGTTTGGAGAATATCAGTGTGGTTTCCGGCGGGGCCGAGGTACCACCGATGCACTTTTCTCGATAAGGATGATTTTGGAAAAGTGTCGAGAGTTCAACATACCTGTGCACCAACTTTTCATTGATTTCAGGCAGGCCTACGACTCCCTCGAACGAGAGACTCTATGGTCTGCTCTGGTGTCAATGGGAATTCCTGGTAAACTAGTATCACTATGCAAAATGACAGTACAGAACTCTCAATGCTGTGTACGAGTAGAGAACGAAATATCAAAGTTTTTTAAAGTCGACTCCGGTTTAAGACAAGGTGATGCTATCTCTCCTATACTTTTTAATCTAGCCTTGGAATATGTGTGCCGTCAAAAGAAACTACCGACTAATAACAATTTCTTGTCAATAAACTCAGTACAGATGATTGCTTACGCTGATGATGTTGTCATCCTCGGCCGAAGTGAAGCTGTTATGAGTGAGACTTTCAAGTCGCTTGAGAGTGGTGCTAGGAAAATTGGTCTGCAAATTAACTACAATAAAACCAAACATATGAATGTTTCAAGAGAGGCTGAGAAGAAAGATCTGATGTGCGGCGATGAACGAATTGAGGGAGTTGAATCTTTTAAATATTTGGGATCAATGCTTGACTCAAACAACAGCATACTTACAGATATTAAAGCTCGAATCGCTGCAGGTAATCGAACTTTCTACTCAATTAAACCTCTCCTTGGATCACCGTATGTATCAACTAACACCAAGCTCAAGTTATACAAGACATTGATTAGACCGGTTGTGATGTATGGGTCACAAACGTGGACCCTTACACAAAATGACGAATCGCATTTATCTGTATTTGAGCGTAAGATCATACGCTACATTTTTGATCCACTTAAAACAGACGATGGAGAGTATAGAACCCGGTATAACTTTGAGATCAGAGACCTTCTTGAGGGTCCTGATATAATAGGTTGTATCCGTTCTAATAGGATTGCTTGGTTTGGGCATGTTCTACGAGCCGATTCACAGTCTGGAATGATTAGAAAAATGTACGTTAGTACCCCAGGGAGTGGTAGACCGCGAGGTAGACCACGACTACAATGGGAGACTGACGTAATAAACGACCTTAAAAAAATCGGCTGCCATGGTAATTATGTCGCTGTTGCGAATGACCGTGGTGAATATTCAAAGCTGATTAACCTGGCAACGAGCATGAACGCCTTAAAAAAAAAAAAAAAAAAAAAAAAAAAAAAAAAAAAAAAAAAAAAAAAAAAAAACATTATGTCATTGATATAACCGCATTGACGCAGTCGTTCGTGCGATATTGTTTCGTACCCTTGACCTGAGGGTGTTTAACTTTGGGTAAAAATAACTTGGCTGTCGTTGTTTGTAAGCTAGTCGACGACGAGTCGAAATCGTTCTTTGTAGAAAGAAAAGTGGATTCTCTCTCGCGTATAATCTTCTTAAATAAAAGAGCCGTTTTTTGCCACATTAGAGGTAGAACTGGGTACTGTTTCTTTTGATTCTGCAATTTAAAGATGCAATTGTGCAATTCAACACCGTGCGTGTAAAAGCCAAGGAGTTGTATACCTTGATATTAAAATTCCAACTAGGCTCAGTCTGTGAGTTCGTATATGTTTTCTCGACCTATCACAAAATATAAATTGCACCCAAAAATTTCAAAAGAAAACGGTCTCAAATAAACAAAGAACAGGAACTCTGACGACCCTGAAAGTCAGAAGAACCAAGATCATCACCACCATTACATTATATTTAATTATTACATTAAAAAAAGTTTTGCCTCGCCCGATTATTTGTAAAGGATCCAAAACCCCATACTTCTTTGCAATATAAACTAAAATCAGAGAAACGTCATAGGATACTTGCACTGTTAGGGGAAAGATTCTAAAGGTAAAGCGTGCTTTTGTGTGAAGGGTCCTGATGACAGCATGAACCCAACCATCTATTGCCTAACCCGTCCACCACCTCTTCCTAAGGATCTGACTAAGTAAAATATTTTGACTTTATGTGACTCATCGAAAATTATCAACTTAAAGTCTTTAAAATTATCTAAAACCAAATGCAGCAGAGTTTTACTTGCCAAAAGCGTATAAATTGGATGGATTGCTACTAGCTAATCTTTTTTTTAAGTCGAGATGGAAGTTTTACTTAGAGTTAATGAGTTGCTGGAAAGTATAATGCCAGGCTAAATTATAAATAAAGATAACGGTCACATTGCTTTGCAAAATGTTTTTAGTTAGGTAATTGCAGGACACGTTCCTGATCAAATCAATGTCGTAAAGTATATATATGTAAAGAAAAGGACAATGAAATCTAAATTAAAAAGTTTTTAGATTTCAGTGAAGACAAAAGGGAGTGCGAAATAAATGATTTACGAGATAGCAGCGATAGGTGCATTGTTCATACATTTGACTTCTATTTAAGAACCATATGGTTGAAAAAGGTGCAACAATGTGGTTGGCGATCAAAAGATTTAAGGCAACTTTAAACATATTGTCCACACATCAAAAGTTCAACGATGTTTGAATTTCGTTTATAAAAGTATATGTTTCATTACACCATTGTGCAAAAGATTTCGATGACTACAAAATTTAGAGTTGCATTCAAATTATAAATATCCGAAGATACCATGCTAACTCACAGTTTAAAAAAACTGAATATGTGATGCAAATTGCTACACATATAGGTCCAACGGAAGTCTCCATTATGAAACAATGTAAATCTTGTTCTAAAGTTAAATTTAATGCTCTTTGCATTAGCAAGCTATTTTCAAACTTCTAGCGTAGCTAGTTGTTTTCAAACTTCTAGCGTAGCTAGTTGTTTTCAAACTTCTAGCGTAGCAAGTTGTTTGCAAACTTCTACCATTTCAATAAAATTAAATTATTATTTTTTGATCATGCGACGCTCTGTCTTTCTTGACTGGTGATAAGTGGTATGTGATAAGTGCTGTTATAAGTGGTCCTTAATATAAGGTGACCAGATTATTTTCACCTTAAAAGATGACATTATTTTTGCTCATCTATACACTCTAGCTTAAACCCCCCCCCGCCCCATGTACCTCAACACATTTAATTAAAATTTAAGTGTTTTAAATGTCCGTATATCATATCAAAATTGGACCGGCTAACAGGTTTAATTTCGGGTATCGGGTTCAATTTCTGGATAATCGGTGCATCACTACCAATGCATTATTTTTCTAATTTCATTGATTTATAAATATGCGATATTTTTTTTTTTTTAATAAAATGTGTTGTGTAATAGGGTTTAGAATATGTGTCACAACAACACATAAATACCTTTTAAGACCTAGGTCTAGACCTGGGTCCCACAACAACTGGCGTTCTGAGGTGTAGATTAACGCTTTTTTTAAACATCTGTGGGTTGAAGCCACCTGAGACTAAGTGTTCCGGCAAACTATTCCATTTGTACGCAGTTCGGACAAAGAAGTCTCTCTGCGATCTGCCAGTATGACAGCGCGGGATCTTTACCGTTTCACTGGTTGCGGCAGCCGATTGCCGAGTGGAACGGGGGTAAGAATAAGTTTGAGGCATGATGCCGCTGATTTCATCTGAGCACTGCTGATGACGATATTTGTAAAAAACAACGAGGTCAGCAACAGTGCGACGATGTTGTAGGGAATCAAGTTTTGATGTCAAAGTTCGATCACCTACAATTCATATAGCTCGCTTTTGAACAGAGTCCAAGAGGGCCAAGATGGAAACAGAGGCAGCACCCCAAACTTGACAGCAGTACTCCATACAGGGACGAATATAGGACTTATAAACATGGAGCAATTGGTATGGAGTGAAAAATTTTTTGCATCTATTTAGGAGGCCGAGTTTTTTAGACGCGCTTTTTGCCATCGCCATTACATGATCGTTCCAGAGTAGGTCATTTGAAACTGTGACACCCAATAAACGAATGTTTTTACATTCACCTATTGGTTCATCACACATACTAAATAAAATATCTTTGGGGAACTCGGTCTTTAATCTGGAAACAATCAACAGCTGTGTTTTGGTGGAGTTGAAATTGACAAGGTTTTGGTCACCCCAGTCGGCGACTTTATTCAGGTCTTTGTTCACGTTTATGGCAGCGTCTCTCCGGGCAGGATTAATTGGTTCGTGCATTTTACCTTTTGAAGGAAGGGGCTCGAACGACTTGTGCAGAGTACTATCATCTGCAAAACTATTTATTGGGTTGCTGGTGATTTTCAACAATTCGTTGATATAAATCAAAAATAGGGTTGGAGACAATACTGAGCCTTGGGGTACACCAGCGTTAATTAGTTTAGACTCAGAAGAATATCCGTCTAAGGTTACCGAAATGTATCGGTCGGATAGAAAATTTTGAATCAGCTTCACAACATTGGGATGAAAACCGTACGCAACGAGCTTGTTGATTAAGTTGGCATGCCAGACTCGATCGAATGCCTTGGAGATGTCTAAAGCGATAACGTATGTTTCACCACCTTTCTCAAGTATGCTGTTCCAACAATGCGCTACATAGTTTAATAGATCGGTAGTTGATCTTTTGTTTCGAAAACCGTATTGGCTGTCGGATATTAAATGATTTTCTTCCAGAAATTTTGAAATATGTGCATTAATATAATGCTCATAGACTTTGGATAGGACCGATAGTAAAGCTATTGGTCTATAATTTGAGATATCGGATTTTGGTCCCTTTTTGGGGACGGGCTGGACATTTGCCAACTTCCAGCACGAGGGAAATATACCAGATTTGTAGGATTGGTAGAATATTTTAGTTAAAGTTGGTGCAAGTTCTTTGGAAAAGGTTTTTAAAATAATGGGTGGAATATTGTCCATTCCTGATGCTTTGTTGATGTTTAACCCCTTTAAAAGTTTAGCGACTATTTTGGGTTTGAAGTGAAGTTCATTCATATTAACACCTGAAGACTGGATTTGGGGTATTTCTTTAGGAGTTTCCAAAACAGTGGAGTTCAGAGCAAAGCGTTCAGCGAACAAGTTAGCTTTTCTTGCGGGATCATTGACGATTAAATCACCATCAATAATAGGGGGAATAGAAAATTTTGTACCAGAATTTAAAGAATTAATGGCACTGTAGAAACTCTTGTCAGAAACAGACATAGACGTAAGTTTTGAGGCTTTCGCTCTGTCAATTTCGGACTTTTCGTTTGAGATAATCTGATTAGATATTTTGTTGGCCTTTAGATATTGGGATCGATTAGTGGGAGTTTTGTTATGAATCCAAATATTAAATGATCTACGTTTGTTTCTAAGTGCCGTTTTGGCAGCTTTCGAATACAAGTATTTTTGTTTGGGTTTTACTATGGAGAAAGGGACAAATTTATTGATAGCAAATTGGATGGTTTCTGTAAAGTTTTGAGCAGAAACATTTACATTGTCAGTGTAAAAACAATGACGGTCGAAAGGGAAACCATGAAAAAAATTTTGAAGACCACTCTTATCCATTTTTGAGTAGTAAAATATTTTACGGGGTTTGGGAGCTGTAGTTTTAAGTAAATCAGTTTTGATAACTGATGAGATTAAATAATGATCAGAATTTCCAATACTACCTTTCGCAACATCGACACTCGTAATATCTGGCATTGTGGTAAGATAGAGATCTAGTAGAAAACTATTATCACCGCCATTACGGGGAGTGAAAGTCGGGCTTTTAACAATTTGGAATAGGCCCTGAGACGCGGCAAAAATTTCTGCCAGTTTTCCACTATTGTCAACATCGTCGGTCGATTTGGAGAATTCCAACCATGATTTGTTGTGGACGTTGAAGTCACCGGTAACGATAACTTCACAATTAGGGGACTTTGCTCTAATCTCGTCCATAATTTTTGTCAGTATATTAAAAAAGTTTGGGTTACGTTTGTTGGGGGACCGGTATAAAGCTATTGTAAAAAAAGTCATTTCTGGAAGACAAATCTTTAAAACCATTGTATTGAAGCCGTCACCGTGTAGTTCAAAATTTGGAAAGCGCGTGTACGCAACACTCTCATGAATGAATGCGCACACGCCCTGATGGAGTTTGAAAGCTGATTCGAGCCTATATTTGGAATTAAGCGATTCTATAAAGAGAAAATTTTCAGAAACTTGTGTTTCTGTAAGGAATAGAATGTTCGGTTTGTCGTGCTCAAGATGATGTTGCACGTGGTCATGGTTAGCGTTCAATCCGCAGATGTTTTGAACATGTATTTTAAAAATTTTTATTGATTCATATATGTTTTGTCCCTGCAAATTCCGTGGACATGCCGCTTTATGGGCGGGTGGATTGCGCAAATTTGCTTTACCACTTGCAGACTTATTTTTTTTCGGTTGTACTGCCATATATATATCAAAATGTTTATTTTATTTTTTTATGTTTTATTTTAAAATGCATAACTAAGTAAAAAATCCTATCATACTACAAAATATGACATATGCCAATATTTCATGATAAGATGAAGAAATAATAACAAAATAATAAGTGAAAAACAAATTGTGAGAAATTTGCAGAAAACAAAACAAAACTAAATGCCAATAATCCAGCTGATGCAGCGCATCCCAGACGCACCGCCCACCACCCTAATCGAGGCACAAAGCCCACACATAACTACGTGTTGGTTCGATTCCTCGGAAGAGCTAATGAGCGGTACCGCTACGGAACGCTGCCCAGCTAAGACTGGAAGTGCTGCCGTTGACTAATTAAAGTTCGTCCGCCAGCACCCTAAGATATCATCTTGGCTAATGACATCTCCTGCCATTGCCAGTGGTATGTGATATCTCACGCTAACTCATATGTCAATGGCAGGGACTGGAGTACGCAGGGTAGTCAGACCCGTAGATCAACATTGATCATAATCGATCAAAATCGATCCTTCCTGCGGTCATATGATAAAAAAGATGCTGATTTTTGTAAAAGATGACAAAAAATGGCATTATTTTAAAAGATGGCAACCGTTTGTAAAAGATGACTGTCATCTTTAAAAAATGACGTCTGGTCACCTTAATGTGATATCTCATGTTAGCTTGTATATCAAGAGCACAGAAGGGAGTACGCGTTGTTGTCACAACCGATATGATCGAAATATTAAATGCACGGAAAACTTAATACTATATTAACGGTAAATGAATAAAAGTGATTACTTCATATAGTTTTCACTTTTCTTAACGTTTTAGTTGTCCTAGTTAAAAGAAACAAACAGATTGATATTCTCTCTAACTTTACTGTCTATACACTCTATAGTCTATACAACATATCCGACATTTCAGACCAAATTTAACTGCATATTTGATTTGAATTGTTTGTTTTATAACAGTATACTAACAGTATACTTCGACTATGTCGAATATGGGTAATCCTAAAACATTTAGAAAAGATTAATTGATTTAATTAAATTAATATTGTATATGAAGAAAAATCAAATATGATATTTAAATATATTTGAATTTTAGCTTGGTCACCATAGTAAAAAGATTTATAATCTAAAACAAAAGTCAGTTAGAGAGGGTCACGAGTGAGACAAGTGTATTGAGTAAATGGTGGCAAGCGACAGTGGCACTATTGGGGCGTTGAAATCTAAACAATTCACGATTCCGAAACCTCAAAATCCTTTTCAATTTGACTACCATGCTCAAATTTAGTATTTCTAACAAATATTTTTCGATCAAAACAAACACTAATCTTATCCTAATAACAATTCGCAGAATATTTTAATTAATGTTAATTAATTAACCTTATCTTGATCAACCTACGATAACAATCAATATTTACATTTATAAATTAATTAATTGTTCATTACACAAAACCATCACAAAAACATTTTACTAAAATATTAAAACACAGCATCAAAAATAACATAAACAAATCAATAAAATATAAAGCTTTTAAGTAACAACAAGAACAACGGTAAAGCACGAAGAAAAACTTCAACAAATTTTTTAATGAAAACGAAAAAAAAAATGAGATTTCTCTCAATTGTGTTCGGAGCAGTAATAATTTATGTACATAAATGTTCGTCTATATATAGAAAATCAATTAATCTGACTTAAAATGTTAAAAACATAAATACAAAAATCACAACTCGTAGTGAACCAATTTTAAAACTTTAGACATGTTTATTGTTTATTAAGTTTTTTCTATAATTTTCCACTTTACTTTGCTATATCATTTTTAAACTGGAGCACTTTCGTGAATACGAAGAAGTAATGTAATATAATGCTTGCTTATTTATGTACATTTTGAAAACAACAACAACAATAAAATGAATTAGGGGATGAGAAAAATCGAAATATAAAATGTAAACACATCTTTATGTAGGTTAAAGGAGTGAGTTTAATGTTGCATTACTAACTTTTTTCAATTAAATAATCTAGTTGAGCTTTTGTGTTTATCTACTCATTTATTGAGGTACAGAGACTGAAATATATTGAATATATGATAGTGTTGTTATATGATTGATGTCAATGAAACATCTCAAGTGTCACTGAATCGAAATTTTTGATATATAACATTTTTTGTAATTCTAAAAAATTTCCAATTTGAGAGATTTTTTATGCATTTTCTACGCCTGAAATCTACACTGTATTCAATCAAACATCGTTGTTTCGGTAGTTTATTTTGAATCGGTCGTTCGTTTTAAACAAAAAGCAATTAGCTATAATTTTTTCATTGATGGATCGGTCGTTCATTTTAAATCGCATTCGGCTTCTTTAGTGATATTTTTCTTTTTGAATCTTTATATTCAGAACCAATCACCTTTTTAGTGGGTATTTATACTCGCCAGAGCTTACAATTTTTTTTTATTCGAGCACTCATTTAACTCCTCAAAATAGTA
The DNA here is from genome assembly GCA_963693315.1 of Diogma glabrata. Classification (NCBI taxonomy): domain Eukaryota; kingdom Metazoa; phylum Arthropoda; class Insecta; order Diptera; family Cylindrotomidae; genus Diogma; species Diogma glabrata. The sequence goes on along the minus strand of OY856187.1, from coordinate 307,897,614 downwards.
TTTAGATATTAAAATGTTCATAATATCAATATCGGTCTTCCTCGAAGAGTAAAACTTTTAGTGTTTCGAGTTCACTCTTTTGGAGTTTTTATTTTATTTTTATTTTTTGCTTCAGTCTGAAAGACCTGAGTATTACATTCATGAGCTAAAAGTGAAACTCTTACCCCCACTATTTTTGGCATTTCTGGACGTTTTAGGACCTATTGATTCTAAAGAAGCAAAAAAAAATGTATGTCTGTTTGCCGGCCGTCCGTCCGTCACAACCGGCGAAATCTAGAAAACGGATGAAGGAAAAATTTTGAATTTTAAAAATATGTATACTCAATAGTTAGAGCCGAAAGGACGAAGTGTTCGATAAATGTACCGGAAGTTTGTCAAAAAATCGTCAAGTGTGTCAAAACAAGGAAATATGTATATTTTTTGGTATGTGAGATCAAAAACTAGATTATTGCATTTAAAGCTTGTCAAAAAAATGTTGTCAAGTGTGTCAAAAGAAAGATTTTTATTTATTTTTTACCCAATTTTCTGGAAAAAAATAAGATTAATTATTTGTTTGACATGAAATTTTATTATTATTATTGAGATTTATGGCATTATAAGTTTGTCAAAAAAATATTGCCAAGTGTGTCAAAAAATGATTTCATTTATTTTTTTAGATAATTTTTTGGAAAAAAAAATTTAGCTGCTTGTTTACTTAAATATAATTGAACATGGAAATTTTTGAATTTGTTATAGTTTTTGGAATATTTTTGGAATTTTGAAAAAGTTTCAATTTTTGATTTTGTAAGAATTTTTGGAATAGTTTTAGAATTTTGAAAAAATTTTAATTTTTGATTTTGTTATAATTTTTATAATTTTGGAAAAGTTTCAATTTTTGAGATTGTTATAATTTTTGCAATAATTTTTAGAGTTTTGGAAAACGTTTGTATTTTTGAATTTTTAAGAATTTTTGGAATATTATTAGAATTTAGAAAAAGTTTAAATATTTGATTTTATTCTAATTTTTGGAATATTTTTAGAATTTTGAAAAAAAAAAATAGAATTATTAATTGAAATATTTTCTCGAAACGCTAAATGGAGAGGTTTTTGAGTAGTTTGCTGATTGTATAATCTTTTCACTAAATTATGTTAATATGTGATCTTTTATAATTTTCCGACAACGTATTAATGTTTCGTGTTACTTTTGTAATACATATCTAAACAGAGATAAAAAATACATGTATGTACTTTAACAAAAACTTATGTTTGATATACATCGCTGCTCAAAACTAAAAACCATGTCCTCATAAAAGTTTTTTGCCGAAAACTATATCAAAATCCTTAACCCAGACCGAAGTCTTGATATCTCAGAGCCTTGAGATTTCAGCCCCTCCATATTACTTCGGTCTGAAAGACCTAAGTATTACATTCATGAGCTCAAAGTGAAATTCTTACCCTCACTCTTTTTGGCATTTCTCGACGTTTAAGGACCTACTGATTCTAAAAAAGCAAAAAAAAAATATGTGTCCGTCTGTCGGCCGTTCGGCCGTCCGTCCGTCACAACCGACGAAATCTAGAAAACCGCTGGACGGATTTCAAAATTTTTTTTTCTAAAAATAGGTTTACTCAATGGGAAGAGCCGAAAAGACGAAGGATGTGTTCGATAACTGTACCGGAAGTGTGTCAAAAAAATCGTCAAGTGTGTCAAAACAAGGAAATTTGCATATTTTTTGCTTAAAAAACGTTCATTTTAAATGATTACGAGTAGGAACATTGATGGTCGGGATTGGTATGTGAGACCAAAATCTAGATTATTGCATTATAAGTTTGTCAAAAAAATGTTGTCAAGTGTGTGAAAAGAAAGATATTTATTTATTTTTTTACCCAATTTTTTGGAAAAAAATTAAATTAAAATTTTCTTTGAAATGAAATTTTATTATTATTATTGAGAATTATGGCATTATAAGTTTGTCAAAAAAAGTTGTCAAGTGTGTCAAAAGTTGTCAAGTGTGTCAAAAAAAATGTAGCTGTTTTTATAACCTAAATGTAATTGAAAATGAAATTGCACATGGAAATTTTTGAATTTGTTATAGTTTTTGAAAAATTTTTAGAATTTTTAAAAATGTTTGTATTTTTGATTTTGTAATAATTTTTGCAATATTTTTAGAATTTTGGAAAACGTTTTAATTTTTGATTTTGTAAAAATTTTCGGAATATTTTTAGAAATTTGAAAAATTTATAATTTTTGATTTTATTATTTTGGAATTTTGAAAAAAGTTTGATTTTATTTAATTATTACAATATTTTTGGAGCTGTGAAAGAAATATGAATTAGTGATTAATATTTTCTCGAAACGCTAAATGCAGAGGTTTTTGAGTAGTTTGCTAAATGTGTATAATCTATTCACTAAATTATGTTAATTTATGATCAGTTTTGCCGAAAACTATATTAAAATCCTTAACCCAGACCGAAGTCTTGATATCTTAGAGCTGTGAGATTTCAGCCCCTCCATATTTTTCCTTTTACATTCACAAAATTTATTTTACGGTGTTCCGATTTTTACTTTATAATGCCTTCAAAAAGTTTTTTTCATCCAAAATAAAAAGCAAAAGTTCAAAGAGCTGAATTTTACTTTATTTTTCTTCGCCAAATTTTATTTTTATTATATTTTAAAAATAAAAATTTTGTTTTATTTTATTTCGCTCAAAAGAAAAGACGAAGAAAATCCAGTTTTTTTCTAACTATCCGTGATAAATATTTGTCGTTGTTTGGTAAGAAAGATTTTAGAAATTTGTATGATTGATTGAGTTATGACTTATTGTTAACTATGACTTATTATTAACTAGGAGGGCCCGGCGTGCTTTGCTCCGCTTATAAATAAAGTTTTTGCGTAGACATTTTGTTGACGTAGAAGCAATGATTTCAAAAGTGGTAGTGAGAAATGATAGCATAATTTTCAATTTTTATTTTGAAAAATATAGGAAATCCCGTGATCCAAATTCGGTCATACATGAAAATTTTATATCTTATTTTATATACTAATAGACAATTGAAACAGCAATTATTATCAAAAACAAATATTCAAATATGTTTAACAATGGAAATGATAAAACTGAATGGAAACTGCAGCCTCAATATGAAATTAAATGATACGCATATTGAGGCAAAAGCAAACGCACAGACACTCATACTCATAAAACAGGAAAAGGTTTTTGAGAAAAGTGAGAAAAAATCAGGTAACAATGACTTCTGGGAAGACGAGAGTTTTTGTGAAAACTCTATCATCGTTGAACAAATGACCTTGGTCAGATGTATCATAAATATAAAATATGGAGGGGCTGAAATCTCACAGCTCTGAGATATCAAGACTTCGGTCTGGGTTAAGGATTTTGATATAGTTTTCGGCAAAAAACTTTTATGAGGACATGGTTTTTAGTTTTGGGCAGCGATGTATATCAAACATAACTCTTTGTTAAAGTACAAGTATTTTTTTAAATCTCTGTTTAGAAATTTATTACAAAACAAACACGAAACATCAATACGATGCCGGAAAATTATAAAAGATCATAAATTAACATAATTTAGTGATTTCTTTCAAAATTCCAAAAATATTGTAAAAATTAAATAAAGTCAAACTTTTTTCAAAATGCTAAAAATATTCCAAAAATTATTAGAAAATCAAAGAATAAACTTTTTTCAAAAATTCTGAATATATTGCAAAAATTATACAACATCAAAAATTGAAACTTTTTTCAAAATTCCAAAAATATTCCAAAAATTAGATTAAAATCAAATATTTAAACTTTTTCCAAATTCTAATATTATTACAAAAATTCTTAAAAATTCAAAAATGCAAACTTTTTCCAAAATTCTAAAAATATTGCAAAAATTATAACAATCTCAAAAATTGAAACTTTTTCCAAAATTATAAAAATTAAAATAAAATCAAAAATTTAAAATTTTTCAAAATTCTAAAAATATTCCAAAAATTCTTACTAAATCAAAAATTGAAACTTTTTCATAATTCCAAAAATATTCAAAAACTATAACAAATTCAAAAATTTCCATGTCCAATTTCATTTTTATTTACATTTTCAGCAAACTATTCAAAAACCTTGAATTTAGCGATTCGAGAAAATATTACAAAATCACAAATTCATATTTCTTTTAAAATTCTAAAAATATTGTAAAAATTATAATAAAATCAAACTTTTTTCAACATTATAAAAATATTCCAAAAATTATTACAAAATCAAAAATACAAACTTTTTCAAAATTCCAAAAAAATTTCTAAAATTATAACAAATTCAAAAATTTCCATGTCCAATTTCATTTTCAATTACATTTACGTCATAAAAACAGCTACATTTTTTTTCCCAAAAAATTGGCTAAAAAAATCAATGAAATCATTTTTTGACACACTTGACATTATTTTTTTGACAAACTTATAATGCCATAATTCTCTATAATTATATTTTCATGTTATACAAATTATTAAATTATTTTTTTTCCAAAAACTTGGGTAAAAAAATAAATAAAAATCTTTCTTTTGACACACTTGACAACATTTTTTGACAAACTTATAATGCCATAGTTCGCAATAATAAAATAAAATTTCATTTCGAACAAAATTTTAATTTAATTTTTTTAAAAAAAATTGGGTAAAAAACTAAATAAAAATCTTTCTTTTGACACACTTGACAACATTTTTTTGACAAACTTATAATGCAGTAATCTAGATTTTGGTCTCACATATCAATCTCGACCATCAAGATTTCTCCAAATTTAATGTTCCTACTCGTAATCACTTAAAATGAACGATTTTTAAGCAAAAAATATGCAAATTTCCATGTTTTAACACACTTGACGATTTTTTTGACACACTTCCGGTACAGTTATCGAACACATCGTCCTTTCGGCTCTTCCAATTGAGTATACCTATTTTTAGAAAAAAAAAATTTTGAAATCCGTCCAGCGGTTTTCTAGATTTCGTCGGTTGTGACGGCCGACAGACAGACACACATTTTTTCTTTTTGCTTTTTTAGAATCAGTAGGTCCTTAAACGTCGAGAAATGCCAAAAAAAGTGAGGGTAAGAATTTCACTTTGAGCTCATGAATGTAATACTTAGGTCTTTCAGACCGAAGTATATTTCAAACATTCAAACGCACGCACTCTACTCGCTGCAACATACAATTGACCATGTGGGAATACAGGTGTTTTAAGTAAAATGGCAACTCTTTTCAATGTCTGACCTTGCGATTTATTAATAGTCATAGTAAAAGCGGGAATAATAGGGAATTGAGTTCTTTGAAATTTAAATGGAAGAAGAGTGCCAGAATAAGTCAAATGAATGCGTGGAATTAGAATGCGTACACCTCGCATGACTTCACAATCTATTGAATTTCGGTGCATAACTTTTACACGCATTCGTGTTCTATTTACTAATGCTTGACCTGTATTTAAATTACGTATGAGGAGAACAATGCAATTCACTTTCAAAACTAATTTATGAGGGGGCAAACCTCCTACACTCAATTTATTTAAAAATTCTATTGGAAAATTGTTCTACTCAGGAATGTCATCACAAACAACTTTATCAAAACTAAAATATGCTTTCTCCTCTCCTGGCATAATACTCAAGATTTTAGAATTGATTTCATTGCAATCATTATATTTGGGGGCTAAAATGACGGAACTCAAAATGTCATCAGATAAAATTGTATCAGAAATATCTCCAAAAATGTCTTCAATAATATTGTCTGGATTGCCAATCAAACTATGAGGAATTTCAATGATATCTGAACCAAACTGTGGAAAACTTTGCATACCACCATTACCGAGTCTTCTAAGAAATTCTACAAATTCAATTTCATGACGGAGAGCTCTCATGTTTTGATTTAATTTCAAAATTTTAAAGTTAATAAATTCTTGACAGGATGTAATACAATTTTCAATTTAAAAAGAACGTGAGCCATGCGGTATAACTGGAAGAATTTGGCGAAAGTCACCGCTCACTAAAATAGTTTTACCTGCAAACAGTTTATTTTTTTTTTCTTCGTTTGGAGTCAAATCTCTTAACAAACGACCAATTAATATTAAAGCATGAATAGAACATATTGAAATTTCATCTATAATAATGATTGATGCATTATTAATATATGTGCCATGTACACTGTTTGGAGTTATATTTGGCATTGAATTCTCTAATAATGGAATTGGTAATTTGAAAACATTATGCAAAGTTAGCCCCCCAATCAAAAGAGTTGATGCAATACCACTGAAGGCAGTTACAATACACGAAAGATTTAAGGATTTAAATTTATGAATGATTGCCGTTTGAACAAAAGTTTTGCCACAACCTGCATGAGCTGTCAAGAAAAAAACATTACTTCCAGTATCATGGAATTGAGCTTCACGCAAAACAACATCAATCATACTACGTTGCTTATTATTTGCATTTTCATACATTCTATCGAAAACTATAGCTTCTTCTTCAATAACAAAATGACCTACATCGCCAATACGTAAGTTATATTGTGGAATCGAAAGACCAAGATCACCACTTGAAGTATTATGTGTAAGAAGAATTTCATTAATTTCAATCAAGGCTCGATTAATTGACACATCGTCATCGTAATTTCGTAAAAAGTCTTCAATCATACTATTTCTAAATTCAATCCATAAAGCTAAAACATTCGGAGGAACATTCAAACCACAGGTAAATGCAAATAATTGACGTAACTGTTTTGGTGATTGAATTTCATTAACATTTCATTAACATTAACGCCATTTATTATCATTTGTTGCAATACCTTGAGCTTCACATGCTGCAACAAAAGTAGGGTACTCAACACCTTCATACATACGTAGATCAGTAAAAGATTTTAGACCACGAACATGCAACAGAAGTAAACGCATATGAAACAATTCTATATCTTTTGGAGAAACCATATATAATCGAGCAACAACTTTATCAGCCCCACGTTGTCTTCTTTTCCACGATTTACTTTGATCATGCCAAACATAATGTAATGGTAATTCTGTATACAAAAACTCATTAGCTAAATTATCAATGGAGTTCAAATGGAAAAATGCGAATGATTTTGTTCTTGATACATTTGCGACTGCACCAGCCACATTACCATTCCTGATATAAACATTTTGTCTATTAGGCAAATGCAAATCAAGTCGAATAATTGTATGAGATTGAAAATGCATTGAAAATTTAAATACGCGCCAAGCAGCTTCAGTCGAACCAACATACCGTCCATTCAAAAAATCTTGAATTTCATTTCCCACAATCGCATCATCATTATTCACTGCATTCTCACCATTCAAAATTGGCAGAATCATACCCTTTATATACATACTTGTAAACATATTTCACACTTTTAACAGTCGTACATATTTCCACGTTAATATGATAATTGAATTTTGCAAGAAGATAAGGATTATATGGAATAAAATTTGACGTTTTACATATGCATGCTGACAAATTTAACAAAATCTGAGCATGCGGAAGATCACGTTTTTGAAATTCAATGGTATATATAAATGCTTTGACAGAACCGAAAATCTTTTTTTCATTAAACAATCTATGTTCGACGACTCGATTTTAGTTTGTAAGGGGAGTCCGCTATATAAAGAAGTAAATTTAATTCGTCTATAACTTTTTTATTTATGATCCAATTTGTGTGAAAAATCTTTAAAATCTAAGTTACTTTAATATCAGTTAGCAGTGAAAATTTGAAATGAATCCATCTGCGAATAAAAAAGCCTTAGGCTCCACAAAATTTTCGTTAGCGTATTAATATATAAGATTAATTTGTTGACCACATTGATTTAACGTTAATAAATTAAATTATGAAGTGATAAAAATTATTTATTGACTAAATTTTTTAAAAATAAAAATATAACAATAAAATTAATTCATTAATTTTATTTCGATTATTATTTTTATTAGTTGTTTAATTTTTAATATATTTTATTTCAATCTATTCATACACGTTTCAATTCATACACGAGAAAACACGTTTTTATTTTTTTATTAAAACCGTCAGAAAACATAAGCCGCGTTCGGTTTGACTGAAGTAACTGCATTATCTGATGCAAATGTAGCAATTCTATGAAATTGTTGTTTTTTTAGTAAATTCTGTTATTTTTTCAGTCATATTGAACACACTTATTTTCTTGAAATTTTTAAGCAAAACAAACCAAAAGAAAGACAGAAAACATATTAAAAAATAATTCTAATACAAAATCTTTTCCTGTAATTTTTATTTTGCTCACAAAAAGTTTTTTCGTAAATTCTTTTATTTTATCTTAAGAGCAAGGGCAATCAAAGAATAAAAATAAAGCCCGCGTAATTTTATTTTTAAAATAAAAGCTGGCTGGTTAAATATAAAAATCTGATCACTGATATCTTTTTTTTTATTAAATGTTAGGCATGTTTAGTGTTAACCATTATAGATTAACGTCTCTGAATATCAGAAGATATCATGCTAACTAGAGAACTAGGGCTCGAGTGTATATTTGTTAGCATGAATTTAGAAGCAAAAATTAAATAAACGAGTATTGAAAGAATTTATTTTAATTTGGGAGCCAGAACTGTATTTTATGATTATCTCTCCTGTTTTTAGGAGTGTTATATTGTTTTTAACTTACTCGCTCTGAAACAACGGAATAAAGGAGTGATATAAGGAACGTTTTAAACTCTGATACTTTCACATATCATTGCATTAATTAATGTTTTTTCTTATCCTTATTATTGGTCTATATTCCATTAACCGAAGAGTTTACTTGACATTTATCTCTGCCTTTCAATTTACAAAGTGCCGGCATAAATTCTAACAAAGGTGTTATATTTCTCAAACGTCCACAACTGAGTTGGTTTACTTGAGTAAAGCTACCGGTTTATAGATATATTTAACAAATATCAATAAAAAACACCTAACCGAATTGTACTTAATAACATCTTATCCTTTCCACTCGTTACATCTTCGATGTCTTCGATGTGACCTTATTGCCTTGACACCACCGAACTATTTTGTAGCTCTCTTTTTTTCGGGAAAGTGTCCGTCTGTTTACTCTCACCTATTTTTGTATCTGTTATACTGAAATTGGGTTCATATAAATTTAATTGTTGGAAAATTTATTTGATTCTTGTGATCATAAGCTTGTTGACGACTGGTAGAAGGAAAAAAATGGGATAACACAGTGACTTACAAAAATCGTGTATAAAAATTTTTCTTTCATCTAATCAGTTAAAATATCAATTTATATGATTAACTTTTCCTAATAATTCCAACAAATTTCGAACATAAATCGTAGCCCAAAATAAACAATTTGCTTATCGCAATCATGAATAATTATAATAATATTCTATATTTTAGATTTAGATAAATTTCAAAGGTCCCATTAGATAAATTAAATTTTTAAAATTAAAATTTCTAAATTTTTAAATTCTTAATTATTTGATTCTCATACGAGGCAAAAAGAAAATAATGAAAATGAAAATTTATGGAAACTAATTTTATCATTTTTCCTATCTCTGAATAAATGGAAATAATTTTTGTTATGAGATAATTTGAAAATTTTCTAACCACATAAAGCATATATATTTGTTAGTTGGAATAACATATTTATATATATTATTGAAATAAAATTTTTATCTATTGAAAATGTTTTTATCCAAAACATAAAAACAAAAATTGAGTTAGAAAATTTGCTTTGAGTTAAGATTTTGGTTGGTTTGGTTTTTCTAACATTTTGGATCTTTCGTAAGGAAAATAGTTTTTAACCAATTGGAAATTTCATAGCCTAAGCCCTAAACTTTTTTAATGCTTAAAAACATATAAAACGATTATTGTTTTGTCTAATAATATCGTAGCTCATATTCTAGGCTGTATATCCCATTTTCAATGTCATGATCGTTATGGATCCATAAACAAAAAAAAACTTTGTTTTTAAAGTGACGTTCAGATTTTTATTTGTTTGAAAAACTTTTGTGCTAATATTTCAAAACTTTGAAAGCAAGTCAATCAAAATCTATTAATGAAAAAATATAACAAATGGAAAAATTCATTAATAAGAAATGATTTTATTTCAATATTAAATTTTTGGCATATACCTTAATATTTTTACGATATTGATACAAGTGTGTATCGTCATGGATTTAGTATAAAATATATTTTTAGTCTACGTTGTAAAGACCAAATGGTTGCGAATCATGATTACATTTTTTCCATACTACTAAACGGTTATCTGTTTACTTTTTTAGCTGTAAAAATGTCTGTCAAAAATAAACTCGTTTTGAATTTTTGGTAATTTTAAGTGTCAAGGGTCCACTATAATGTTGCTATAATTAACAATACAGAAATGCATTCAAATCATCAACATCGTCTTGGAAGATGGATTAGTGTGTATGTTATTAATTAAATATTGTTTGGCGTTTTGAATAAATAAGAATAGAGTAAAGCATATTCACTGATCCCATAATACATATGGCCCATATGTATCCACGTATTCGAGTCCAACAAGGACTAGGTACACACAATAAATCAATTTTGAAAGGACAAACGAATTAGTGAATAATCTCTATTTGGAGTGCTTCCTACAGCAATTGAGAGAAATTAACACTAAACAAGTCTAGGTTTCGATTGAAAATCTGAATAAAACAAACTTATGAACCAAACAATAAGGAGTTTTTGCGAGTGTTGTGAAATAAATTTTGTAATGAACACTATGCATTGGAATGATATTGGAATCACCATCAGGATCATTTGAGAAATTGCGTGCCTTGAGATTAAATTGCCGACTAGCGGCAGTCTTTTCGATTATGCCTCAGCCCAACACAAATGTTGAATTACACGCAAAAGCTTCAATAGAAGACAAATTAAAATGAGAAAAGAATAGGGAGTCTGACGACCCCAAAAGTCGTAGAAACAAAGACCACCACCCACACCACATCAAATATAATTAAAACATAAAAAAATTAAAATGTTTCACTCACTCCATCATCCAATCCTCCATGTTTCTTCTTTTCTAGCCAATTATAGTGAATAGAATATAAATAAAACAACCAATCGTTTCGCCAACGGTGCCAGCGATTATTGAACAACATCAATAATGTAATATAATAAAATCGTGTGCCAAGGCCACAGGTGATTGCTGAATAAAAATAATAATATGATATCCCGGGAAACCACAAGCCACTTATTCGTCCAGTTACTCGAGTTGAAAACTATCATTCCTCGTCGAACCAGGTCGGATAATATTAAAAGCATTTCAGCTATAAGGATATGTTAGAAGCACGCCAGCTCCAGTCATGTGTTCGACTTTTGATAATGTTAGTAGTCACATTGAAGTCAGTAAAATAACCGACTATTATATCAGTATTTTAAATTGAATGTAAACGTCTGACTTCAGACCGACGAGAAAGTATACGATGATCCAACATGAGAGGCCATTAAATTTGAGACTGTGACGCCAGTCGCAAAACAAACGGTAAAATACGTATATAAAGTATACAAAGAACCAACGCAAATAGTGAATGGAATTTTAGGCATCGACGGCAATAACAAAATAGACTGTAACGAGTATGTATATTATAATTTGACTAATGGGCATACCCCCCTCCCTCCCCACACACGCCAATACACTCTTTCTCTTTTCATCCGGCTTTGATACAACTACTAAGTGCTATCCATCATAATCCAATCTCTTTTAATCTATTCTGTGTGCATCTTGAGCTTAACTATAATTCTATAAAAAACCATCGTGAGGTACTATACTATACTATAAATTTTTATACGATCAATCACAAATGGTTGAAAATCTAATACATTAATACGCTAACTTTGTACTTTGTACAGCCTAAGACTTTTTTATTCGAATTTTCACTCATTTCAAATTTTCACTGCTAACTGATATTAGTGTAACCTAGATCTGAGAGATTTTTGGGATTTTTCGGATCATAAATAAAAAAGTTATAGACGAATTATAATGTATTTTTGAATTCAACTGCCGACCCCTCAAATCAAATCAAATGGATTAAATGGAATCGTCCAAATCTTTTCTTTGTCTATAGTATTTTATATTTTCTTTTCAGTTTACGCATTGATCTAGGAGAGTATGGACGTTATTTTTCTTTGTTGTTTTATCTTATATATTAATACGTTGAATATTTAGTTAGATATATATTGTTTGTGAATGAAAGAGGATAAAAAATTGATTATTGATTGTTGTGTTTTTTTTTTCAACAATTTTGTAATGTGTGTGTTTGGTATGATAGTTTGAGATCGTAAATTTGATTGTTAGAATTTTTAATATATATTGTTTGTGAATGAAAGAGAATAAAATCTTAATTAATTTCCAATTTTCAGTGCTAATTGATATTACTGTAACTTAGGTTCTAAAGATTTTTCGGATCATAAATAAAAAAGTTATTATATACGAAAAACTTTTTATATACATATGCATTATGTATGTATGATCAAGTAAGCTTATTTAATCTCTAACTTATTTGATCGCTAATTTGACATATATCCGAACTGATCAGCTAGAGTTCTGATTATTTTTCATTCATATATTTAAAAAAAAAACTAAAAATTATATGCTAGCATTTCTCATTACCACTTTTTGAAATCATTGCTTCTACGTCAACAAAATGTCTACGCAAAAACTTTATTTATAAACGCAGCGAAGCACGCCGGGCCCTCCTAGTAATAATAATAAGAAAATACTGAAATAGCAGCTTTTTTTATCCCTTATTTTATTAACAGAAAATGAAATTATGCAAAAATGATGCTAGAAAACAAATATTATATGAGTTTTAGCACTATCTGTCATATAAGTAATTAATTTTCTTATTAATATCGAAATGATATAAATTTGAACGAAACGGCTAAAAGGCATTATAGCAATAATTTTAAAACACTACTTTATCGAAAAATTTAAATGCCGTAAGTGGAATTTTTATGAATAAAAAGGAGTAATCTTAATGCTCTATAAAAAATAGATAAAAACAATAAATAAATATTGCGACGCTGATGCATAGGCTGACTTCACCACAGCTCTGGAAACATAGTGTTCTGGATATATAACGAGCTAATATCCATCAAATACTTTAATTAAAAGCTAACCAATATTATGGACCTCGTAGTTCTAATAATAAAAATATTAAAGCAAGCAGTAGTATCCCAACAAACATAAATTCTGTTGTACGAGAAAAAGTAAAAAAAAAATTTTTATCGGAAGTGACAAACCGGAAGTTAGGATGCAGAACTGTTGTAAACCGTCATTAAGTCTTCATCTTTTTTCAAAGTGCGATTAAAATTGATTAATGAGTGAAATCTGTATGCTCCCAACAAACTTTAAAAACAAAGTGTGAAAAGTCAGCAGTTGTATGGTAGACCCCTCGTCACTTTGATCAATGTGTCCCAAAAGATGATAATTTTCTTCTTACACTAATTGAAACCTTTTCCATAAATTTCATCATAATCACTTCATTATTGTAGGCTGTAGTGTGCATAAAAATACTGAAAAAATTGCCAACAATTAAAAAAAAAATTTTTTTAACGGAAGTGAAAAACGTGAAGTTGGGATGCAGAACTGTTGTAAATCATACTAAATGCTTATGTACCAAGTTTCATTCAATTTGATTATCAGGTACAGATGTTATTGAGCTTTAAAAAAAACAGGTGTATGGGACACCCCCCACCACTTTGTTCACTATCGCTCAAAAACTAATCAGTTCTTTGCCATACATGTTGGCATCTTTTCCCAAAGTGTCATCAAAATTGGTTCACGAACGAATGCTGTGTGCTCCCAACAAACATTGAAAAAATGATGACACATTAAACAGGTGTTCGGGAGGCCTCATACCACTTATCACAATATTGTCCAAAAACTAATCAGTTCCTTGTCATTTAAGTTTCCTTCTTTTTCCAAAGTGTCATTAGAATTGATTAATGAATGAAGTCTGTATGCTCCCAACAAACTTTAAAAACAAAGTGTAAAAAGTCAGCAGTTGTATGGTAGACCCCCCACCACTTTGATCAATGTGTCCCAAAAGATGATAATTATCTTCTTACACTATTTAAAACCTTTTTCATAAGTTTCATTATAATCACTTCATTATTGTAGGCTGTAGTGTGCATAAAGACACTGAAAAACTTCAAAAAAGAACAAAAAAATTTTTTTTACCGGAAGTAAAAAACGGGAAGTTGGGATGCAGAACTATTGTGAACCGTTTAATATACTCATATACCAAGTTTCATCCAATTCGCTTGTCGGGTACAGATGTTATATAGCTTTCAAAAAACAGGTACTCCAGGGACCCCACACCATTTTGTTCACTATCACTCAAAAACTAATCAGTTCCTTGTCATATATGTTCGCATCTTTTTCCAAAGTTTCATCAAAATTCATTCACGAATGAATGTTTTATGCTTCCAACAAACATAAAAATTTTGTGGAAAAAATCACCTGTTGTATGGTGGACCCCCAAACCCTATCCATATCCAATGTACTCGAAAAGCTTATAAAATCTTTCTCATGTTATTTAAAAGCTTTTATCAACGTTTCATGAAAATCGATCGGTAATTGTAGGCTACAGTAGGGATAAACACATGAAAAAAAAACTTTTTAACCGGAAGTGATAAACCAAAAGTTGGTATGCAGAAATATTGGAAACAGTACTAAAACCTTATATACTAAGTTTCAATAAGATGTCTGGGATCAGAAGTTATTCAAGATTTAAACTTAGAGGTGTTCGGGAGACCCCCTGCCATTTTGTTCAGATTTGAAATGAATCCAGATCTTCCATTTTTAAGTGAACCTGTATCATTTGCCAAAGTTTCATCAAGATCCTATGCAGAAAACTCAACCATCCACTCACCCACACTAACACCCACCCACCCACGCACACACAGACGTACACCAAAATTTTTTTTGGCTATTTAGATAGAGGATGGTCCAAAACAAAAGAAAAAATAAAATTTGGGGTATGTAAGATTTTTTTTTACGATAGATTGCATTACTTCACACAATTTAAAATTGTGGTAAAGTAAAAAGAGAAAAGATAAGTAATTTAGTCGCTTAAACTAAATTTCAGTTGTGATTATCAATGTTCGTACTGTTGAAACATTTTCAATATTCAACTAATCTTATAATTTGATTGCATGGCTTCAATTTAAGTTATGTAAAATGAAAAACGATAAAATTGAAGAACAACAACCTGTTTCTGAATAATTTTATCTTTAATTTGAAATTTTTTTTATGAAAGTGATTTAGTTTGATCTTCGAGCATAAAACATCAAAACAAATTTGCAGCACCATTGCACTCACTCCTTTAATGAAAGCTTCATCGTTTGAGTAAAAATTAGCTCTACAAACTCACACAACCATTTTTTGTTGTTATTTTATAAGCATTAATTTAAAAATAAATTAAAGATTTTTACCTTTGTACGCCAAGTGACCCTACATCTTTATCAATATACGCATATATCCCTAATGTCAGTTTCATAAATTTTATCTAAATATCAATTTGAAATCATAACAATAAATTTATATCCCATCATGGTGTAAAAGAAATTATTGAAATTGTTAGTGAAGAAAATATAACAGAAAAATAATGGTAGCTCCAGTCGAGATTATTATTGCTATCTATTTGGTGTTTGTGTCGTGTTGATTCTATCTAAATTTCTCAGCGTGAAATTACATAATTTCTTTTTCTTACATCGTATTTGATTTTCTATTTTCTTAGAGATTTGAGAAAAAAACTATTGATGAAACTAACAACATAAAACTTGAGGTGAATTACTTTTTTATCTGTATTTTTATTATTTATCACGAGTGTTTTTAGCATCTTGAACTTGTGATGAGCATGATAAAAGTTAAATTGAAAATAGAAAAAAATATAATTTTAAGATTTAATGATAAGAAATGGTTTTGATGTAAGTTATTCATTTTATGATTGGATTGAGTTTTCATGGAGACCCTGTTATTTCTGAAGACAGTACACAGAATTATTTAGTAAAATATATTTGGAAATGATCCAATTAGAAGATTTCAATCTTTTTTGCTTCGCCACATTTGAAAATTTTGAAGAAATGCAATTCATCTGAATATTTTGAACACGGATATGGAGAGATCAGTTTTTGATGATTTGTAAAGGTTTGTGGGACCTGGGTTTTTAACGGTTCTTATGTGTTGTTATGAACAATATTGTAATTTATACTGCACAACACAATTTATGTATACAAAAAATGATAACCTAATCATAGAAGAACAAATTTCATGAATGAACATTTGTTTCATGGTCCGTCGAGCCGGATACTTTTGATCTGGAACTAAATCGTAGTCTTAGCTTATATTGGAGTAAGTGAGCAAAACAAGTAACAAATGATCATCGTTAGTAGCTTGGAATAGTATTTCAGATCTTACAATTTCAGAGGAAGCTAAAGGCTAAGATAAAGCTAAAGGCTTACCTTCGCATAAGTTTAGAGTGACCGAGTGGAAAAATTGTTGGATTTTTGCTCGTAGGACCCGAAATTACATTTGTTTAAAGGTTCTTCGAGCCGGGTGACTTAGAGCTGGAGCTAGATCATCAATGTAGAGTCAATAGATGTTAGCCTTATAAAAGATGGTCGATATACAGGTTATCATTTGTTGCTCAAAATATTTTTTCAAGCTTTATGAATTCAGAAGAAATTGAAGGTGGTTTACCTTAAAATTGGAGCACGAGGAACCCAAACTGATTTACTATCTGTTGCTTATTCAAAAATGGCACTTTAGAACTAGGCAATGCATTAAATGTGACCATAACACGATTGTATACCATACAGCGAAAGCGTTTACTGCTAAATATAGACAACTGTAATTTATGGACAAGTTATTTCTAAACATCGCCAGGTTCACATCACCTGGCGGTTAACAAAATAATGATTCAATTTGTCTGTAGGGATGAAACATCCGAAATAATCTGTAATAATTTCAAACTAATCTGAAGCGTTGAAACATCAACTCCATTTAAGCACCATAAACTAATTGCAATTACTTGAGATACGACGGCCGATGGACCCCGAGCCTACTTTCCCACTCAGTATTTGAATGGTGAATGTGAAAATATTCCACAAAGACAACTACATCAGGAACTGAAAACGATTTTTACATAAACGATTTATTGACTGGGACTGTCTTTGGTCACAATCTTTCTGAACTGAAGTCTCGTTAGTCTCAATAAACTATTTTACCGTCTGATAGCTTTGAACTTTTAAATTAGTCTACTAGACCAGGGCCAAACCGTTATAAATATCGAAATAAACGAAAAATTCTTAGCAGTATACGAACGGTCGGAAAATGTATCTAAGGGTCTAAGTAATTAAGGAAAAATCGAATACCGAATCGAATTACCGAACTATGTAAAAGTCCCGGAAAGGGGTGGGGGGTCGTAGTATATACGTTTTTAGGGGTTTGTATTAGTCTTTCGCGATTTGCGACTAAACTATGCATCCCATCGAAAAAAGTGGAACATAAAAGTTGTAGATAATAAAAAAATCTAAATCTTTCTTACTGGACATTATTGACCATAACCACAAAATTATCGAGAAAAATGTAAAAAACTGTTTTTTTTGTTTTTAATTTATAACTATCGCAAAAGTTGTTATATTTTCATGAAAATCGGTGAAAATGTTTTTTTTTTGTGTTTCAAACAGTCCAAAATTTTTTCAAAGCGAAATATTTAATTTTCGATGTTTTATGAAGAAAATTAAAAAAAAAGACCTAATTTTCAATCGAAAAATTTGGTTAGGAAATTTTCGATTTTCGAACTTTACCAGTGCTCATTTTTTTTGTTGAAATCCCAACTTTAATATAAAATTAAAATATAATATTGTTTACGTACAAAAATTTCGTTAAAAAAGCGAAAAACCGAAAAAACTACTTTCAAATCATGAATTTCTTTTTCTTTGTTGTAAATAAACGTTTCCATTCATAAAAAGCGGTAACTCACATACGATACTGTGTTATACAAGTAATTTACATATACTTAACTAATCTTGGCTTTCAAAGTCCCGAAATCATCGTTTAAACTGCAATTAAATAGGTAAAAACTCAAAAAACACAAAGGCTGTGTGTGACTGAGAAATTTTTTTTATTATTTCTTGGGATTCGTAAGTATCTACAAATTATCATGTCAAAGGGTTTTGATGACAAAATACAAAAATTAAAAGTAAAATAATTTCATTGAAATCTTTTTTCCTTCCCGGGCTTCATCGCCAGAATCGAATTCTTCATCGCCAGAATCGAATTCTTCATCGCCAGAATCGATCAACCTTTCGATTTCTTCATGTTCATTTTCTACATCTTCAATTCCTTGGAGCTGTTCTGGATCTTCCAGTTCAGTATCATTATTTTCATTATTATTATTTATTAGACAGTGGATACCATCTTCGTCTTCGATGTCCTCGTGATTACAAAATTTTTTGTATAAAAACTTTTCGGCATTAGAACACAGATCAGGACCCTGACAATTTATGCACAAAATTGTTCACTTTAAGCCATGCTTGCGACACCCACATATGTTATTACTGCATCCTTTGTCGCAGCTGTCGCAGATAAATTTCAATAAATTTTTGGGAATTAATTCTTGTTCTGTAAATATAGGTACGATACCATAAAAGGGATGTTTCCATCCCCAATCTGTAGCTGTAAATTGATGACTGTAATTGATGAAAATACACCCTGTAACAATGTAGCTTAACTGCTCCTTCAGTTAAAGGTAATTTTTCCAAATGAAATGATGATTTTACAGAAGCCGCTTGGTAGAGTTCAAATCTTAAATCGTGTAAAGATGTATTTATAATTTTAATTTTGTAAATAGAAGCTCTTATTTGTAATCCATTTTCGGTAATCGTTTGTTTGTCTGCATTTATATTGCATAAAAATTTCTGCAAGATCAAGTAAATGTTTATTGGCCAATTATGATTTTGTTATTTTTAATGATTTGATCTTATAATTGTTTTTTTTTTCCTTTCCTAGCAAAACTTGAATCTATTGCTAAAAGTTTGAAACGAATTTATAGAAAAGATTTTCAAATAAAGCAAACGATTAAATAAAATAATCACCACAGTTTAAACGATGGTTTCAGGACTTTGAAAGCCAAGATTAGTTAAGTATATGTATTTTTACTTGTAAAACAAATTACTTGTATTACAAATTACAAATTACTTGTATAACATAGTATCGTATGTGAATTAACGCTTTTTATGAATGGAAACGTTTATTTACAACATAGAAAAAGAAATTCATAATTTGAAAGTAGTTTTTTCGGTTTTTCACTTTTTTTAACGAAATTTTTGTACGTAAACAATATTATATTTTAATTCTATACTAAAGTTGGAATTTCAACAAAAAAAATGAGCACTGGTAAAGTTCGAAAATCGAAAATTTCCTAACCAAATTTTTCGATTGAAAATTAGGTCTTTTTTTTTAATTTTCTTCATAAAACATCGAAAATTAAATATTTCGCTTTGAAAAAATTTTGGACTGTTTGAAACACAAAAAAGAACATTTTCACCGATTTTCATGAAAATATAACAACTTTTGCGATAATTATAAATTAAAAACAAAAAAAACAGTTTTTTACATTTTTCTCGATAATTTTGTGGTTATGGTCAATAATGTCCAGTAAGAAAGATTTAGATTTTTTTATTATCTACAACTTTTATGTTCCACTTTTTTCGATGGGATGCATAGTTTAATCGCAAATCGCGAAAAACTAATACAAACCCCTAAAAACGTATATACTACGACCCCCCACCCCTTTCCGGGACTTTTACACAGTTCGGTCGATTTTTCCTTAATTACTTAGACCCTTAGCTACATTTTCCGACCGTTCGTATACTGCTAAAAAATTTTTTTTCCTCTAACAGGATTGGCCCTGGTCTAGATTATTTAACCTTTAAAGCATTAGTTCTTCCAAATGATTGCACAATATTACGCGTTATGCTTTCACGATCACTAATAGTGCTTGACTCATTTGAATGGTTTAAAAATCAATAAAAAAAATTATAGCGAAAAGTTCAGGATAGGACAACCCACTTTCTAATGATAAACAAATTGATTAGGTCAGTTATCGACATCAGCCTAAGTTTTTCGAACTCTACGAATGAAAGTGAAACGATTTTTACCGAAACCTGTAACGGGAAGATGTATGAGTTCAGTTCTCTCATTGAACGCTGCACTCCTACCTCCTAGGTCAGTAGATTGGAGAAATGGCTAAATTTAAGAAGTTCTTTCTCTTGCCAAAATGCAGAGTGCAAAAAACAGAGGATTTATTATGTAGCAAAAAAAAACAAAATAAAATTAGTAGAAAAACAACTAATATGAAAAAAATATAATCGAACCACAACAAGAACGCTTTATTTTGCACTACATAGGAATCATACCAATCGGTTATCCTAATACATACATTTTATTTATATAAATCAAACAATAGTGTGTAATAATTTAATAAACATACAAGAGAAACAATCAAACTAACATAAACAAAAATTCAAATAAATTATGAAAAAAATTTAAACAAAGAAATAATAGTATGTACAACACGAAATTTTTTATTCCTCTTTTCCTTGAATAGTTTTCACATTCTTTTTCCGATCGGAATCAATTCTGGTATAGAAGATGTTGATGTCATGATCTACGACGCACTAATACCATTATATCCAAGGACCAATTTAAATATACTATATCTCAAAATATACCATAAATACCTTTTGTATTGAGTAGCAATTGGTTTTTTTCGGTGATTACTTAAGTCAAATATGGTAGTTTTCACTTAATCAAAAAAATATTAATCAACACCATAATATTCTTTTGTTTTATTTTTTTATTATCTCTTACAATACAATTTATAATTTAACAATCCAATATAAAATTGTTTTTGTTTTTGGAGCACTAGATATTATATATAAAATATTTTAGTTTTCAGTTTTCAGTTTAAAACACACTTTTTTAATATCTATTTGAGTTTTTTATTTACCAATTAATTTCGTTAGCTATGCTAACTTTATCAAGGATATTTCTAAAATATTTCTAAACAGTTTAGAAATATCCTTGATAATGTTAGCATAGCTAACGAAATTAATTGGTAAATAAAAAACTCAAATAGATATTAAAAAAGTGTGTTTTAAACTGAAAACTAAAATATTTCAATATAAAATTGTTTCCTCTTTTGTAAAATTTTTCTTTTCATTCAATTACAACTAACAAATTAATCAACCACAAATTAATCAAATTTAAATATTCTCAATAAATATTATTTTTTTTTCTTATAAGATCAAAATAATTTTAACTTTTCAAGTTAAATTACATTCAAATTCGAATTAAAATCAGCTATAAATGAACTATCTTATTTCCGAACTCATCATTTTTGCTTTTTTGTTCGTTTATTAATTTTTGTTTTCCATTTCTTGATAAAATAGAATTGATGAGAAACCAATATTTTTATTTTACCAATGTTAAAAATACAATTAGATGAGTTCGCAACATCGAAAAATCAAATCATCGAATCGTGTTTTAGAACCGAAAATTAGTAGATCGAAAGTTCAGCACTACTGAATATCATATTATCGCATGGTTTTGTAATTGAAAAATCATTAGATTGAAATATCACATCACCGAAACATCACATCACCGAAAATCATATAATTGAAAACTTAGTTCATAAAATAAAAATATCAACTGATCTAAACTCATAAAATATAATAAAAAATCATATTATCAAAACATCCTAACATCGAAAATATTCGATATAATGAAAAATTCATACATCGAAAAATAAGATATCCCCTTCGCAGTGCTTGGAATATTGTATTGAATTTTCAATGTAATGAATTATTACTCATTATGTCGAATATTTTCGATGTTACGATATTTCGATAATATGATGTTTTTATTCTATTTTATGAATTAAGATCATCTGACTTTTCGATGTTATGATGTTTCCAATACATCGAAAAAATTCTTCGAAACGTTTTCGACAGTGTGATTATTCGGTGTTATGATTTTCAATATTATGATTTTCGGTTATTTTTTTTTCGGTAGTATGGTTTTTTATTTTTCGAATTATTGATATTTTTCGATGATATGGCATGATCCGAATTACATGCCTTTGTGAGTGCAAGGAGGCTTGTATATACATGGTGATGTTATATTGCAGTAGAATAAATTCAGAGTACGAAGCCAGACACATTTCTATTAACACTTAACAGCTAATTCGAAGATCTCTCTAATTAAATGAGTATCTCTGCATGCCACATTCTGTGAAATATAGTTGAAAGCGTTTGTCAATATGATATGCAAACTAAATGCCTTTTTCTTATTGATGCCATTTTTTATTTAAATATCCTATGGTAGGTGTATCGCACTACGGATCATTTGCTTAATTAGCGCAAGTTTTTTCCAAACTGACATAGGACCGAGATATAATTTTCAAAAAATCTCGACAATTACTCAATTTTCTTTTAATTAGTGCCGAGACTGAATTCGTAAAATATTTGATTAGTGGCCAGATAAAACTCTCGGCACTAATTCAAGGGATAGTAAATTAGCACCGATTGGATTAATTTGTTTAAGAAAACTCGACATTAATTTTATATTTTTTTAACATTTATTTACCCCACGACAGGGTTGCTGTTTACTCCAATTAGAATTAGTTCACTTCTTTTTAGCTCGACCAGCACAGACTCGTTTCTCATCATATTTTTTAGTAATTATAGTTATCTTTAACTGATTCACCTTTCACCGTGTTATAAACATCGTTGATGAACCGAATTTCAGGTACACCTAGTTAATCATGAGTTTTGCATGGAACCTAAGCATGGAATCAAGCATTAAACCTAAATGGGTTGACGTGAGGTATGACATACTACTGGCAATAGCAGTGTGAAATTACTGTTTGCGATATAATATCACTCCGATGAAAAACATATCATCATGAATAACTTGAAGTAAATCAAGGGTTTCAGTTCTTAACAGACATAATATTTAATGAAGCATTTTGACTTCTTTTAAAATTGTTATTTTTAAGACTATTTTCTTTAAAATTTACACAGCACAAATGTTTCTCTTTTGCTTAATAAGTGTTTCTCTTTAGCTTTGTAACATTTACCGTTATACTAACTATAATCACTAACATCTTTAAGAGTAGCTTGACTTTGTAGCAGATAACTGAAATCAATTTTTGATAATATAATTTAATTGTTGATAATATTATGAATTTTCTTAGCATTTATGACATCTGCCGCATATCAAAATAACAAATATTTCAAATTTATGAAAAATAATTCGACACACTTAATCTCAGCCGACATTTGTTTAATACCCAAATACATATTTATCTCTGCCTTAATCTTTACCATATTTTTTTTTAATTAATTTAAAATTATAATTTAAAGTAACTCACTAAACAAAGAAAGCTCAATTTAGAAAAACCAAATGTTTCCTTAGAAGAAAAAAAAACATCAAACCCAGAAATATATATAAGATGCGAAAAGAATTTAATAAGCACCAAAGTAAATAAGACGAAGCATATTTTAATTTATAATTTTTTTTTTGGAAAAATGTATTTAAATTAAAAAAAATATATTCCTATATAAATTATTTTATTTTTCGTCTAACAAAAAATCCTATCAAACTGTGGGATTAGATAGGGGAAGAAAAGATTGCGCGTTTGTTTTTGTTTTGAGTTCGAATAAATTTACTTATAATTAGGTTTTCAGATGAATTGCATTTATATTAAAAATTGAGTATAATTTTCACAGTTTTTGTTATGTTCAGAATCTAATAGAGTACTTTTTTTTTCTTTCAAGAAAGTGATCAAAGTAATAAATGCTATCGAGCGAAACCGAAAGAAAATCAATCTAAGATTAAAAGGTTGAAAATTAAATGGTGATGGTCATTTATTTTACTTATTGTAAACTTAAGTTTAAAAGAGTTAGGACAACCAGCAGCCAAATTCTGTAACTGTGAAGTGATAAAAATTTCTTCGTTTCTTTTCATTAAAAAACTTATCCCTTCACCGCTTCACAATTACAGAATTTGGCTGCAGCTCTGGCATACTGCGAGGAGAGTCATGTATCAACAAAATTTGAATTACTATTAAGATAGTCCCAGGAAGATATAAAAACAATTTGAGCACACAACAATATCGTTTTATGCTGCAGAGTATAAGTGAGATCTGTCCAAAAAGAATCATTTGAAAATGGCAGCTTAAGTGAACGGTTAATGTACTAGGAATTTAGAATTTTTTTTAATGAACATCTTAATGCTAGATATTGTAACCTAGTTTTTAATTTGGGAATGCCTCAAATTTTATATTTCCTATGAAGTGCGTGTTTAATGTGATGTATATTTCACAAGAAATTATCTCTATTAGGACAGCATCACGTGCAGCATCAGCCTCTAATCGTTACTATAAATTAGTATATGTTTACCTTTTTACACTAAAATCACTAATAAACTACAAAAGGTTTTTGCGTAAGCGCAATATGGAATTAGTAGCTAGACCTTCAACAATATCGAAAAATGTTTAAAGAACTTCATAGGAATAATAAATCAGTAGTTTAATATATAAAAGATTAGCTTTTTGAGAAATAAATATTGGACAAACGAGTGAGAGTTTTTGATACTAGATTCGAGGAACACCTTAAAAACTACGTCATCTTCTCATATAAATATGTCAAGTATTGCGAATCATATGGTACCATTAGACCACACTTGAGATCATTTCGGATGCAAGCACTCTTAGAGAACATGTCAAAACTAAGCAATCCCATTATAACGAATAAAAAATAATTATATCAAGAAGGTACCTGATTTTAATGTTACATTGTTTCCGATACTCTTTATCGCCTGTCTTAAGTGGACACATAACACATAAATATAGGCCATCGAGTTTAAAATAAAATTCAAATCACCCCATAGTGCAGAAATGTGGCTAACCGACCTGGATGAGGGATTAGAATGTGAAAATGCTTTGCATGTAACAATCACTATTAATGTTATTTAGGTGATTTTTAAAAAAAACAAAGCCAGTAATTGGATTAGCCTAATCAAAGCAAGAGACGGGCAAATCTTATCTTTGTTATCGTGCTATAGAAAGTATCAGTATAGTTGACTTTATACAGTACTTTGCGTTCGATTCTCTCTTTATGAATCCTTAGTGAAACAATTAGAAGATGTGTAGTTTTATTAAAGGAAAAACGTCTAAATTCTGCATGTAGTAAAATTTTGCAAGGTGTATCTAGTTACAAGCAAGCCTACTAAAATACAGTTATAAAAAATTTCTCAAAAACGCAAATAAAAATGGTGAATTTGACATTTCCTACTTTTGTTTTCATGCACAAAATAAAATTTTGATTTTCAAATTTTCTTAAATAAAAAATTATTCTTTATATATGTTATACATAATATGCAATATAAAATTTTAAATATTTAAAGTTTAAATAAACATCGGTGTATACCACAATCCATAAATATTTTTATATAAATATGTAAATACAATTTTAATAAATATTGTACAATATACAGGAAGCAGACCACAGCATTATCGTTAAAATACTTTCATTAGAAATATAAAACTTTGGTGTAAAAAAATGATGTGTTTAAGAATATTAACAACTATATTAATTTATTCGACATAGGTAAATATAACTTTATGTTCAAATTGCTATATCGTGGTTATAAAAATTTTAAAAATACTATATAACACAAAAAATAAAATTACAAGCTGCCAATGTCAAAATTATTGCACTAAAATATATGGATGCAAAGACGCACACCGCACTGCGTGCATAACTTCTGCACGTGTTTGTTTAGCTTTAGGCTCCTGATTAACCTTATAAACCATTTTGATTTACTTCACAACTGATTTGCTTGCCAGAGAAATATTTAAAGAAAAGAAAATGGTCTTATTTATCATATTTCTAAATAATTTTAAAAACAATTGTTTTGTTTTAATTAAAAAAATGTGAAAGAAATTAAATCTTTAGTTTTGCAATGGTTCATAAACACATTTAAGTTTTTGTAAGAATAAGATAAATATGAATTTAAAAGGATAATTGGTTATTTATTCAAAGAGAAAACTTAAGTTATGACATTTATGTATTATCTAGATATTTATTTATCTAATAATATTTCTTCTTTTCTTCTTTAATAAAATTATCGGATAATTAAAAGTAATTTTAGATTTTATATTGGTTTGGTTAAAAAATTGAAAGCTTAAATAAAAAAACTAAATATATGTCCATAAATTGAAATAGATATTTGGAAATATGGCATGACATCCATTCGCCCTTAAAATAAGTTGAATTCATTACTACATATTTGTTTGATTTTTAATTGTTTAATTTTTTATTTAAGATTTATTTTATGTGAAAATGGTTTTTTGGTTTTTTATGATTGCATAAAACATTCCTGTGTGTGATGTCTCTGCTATACATGAACATCTTAGCACATAATGGCAATAACGATTCATAAATATATTTAGAGTTTAAAGTTTTCCCTGCTATTCTATACCCAAATAACGTGTTTATAAAGAAACGCGAGGTCATTAAATATTTTTTAATTATTTAATTATTAATTAATGAATGAATTTATTATAAATGTGAAATTATTTTACATTCCACATTTTACGTTTTGAACTCTAATGGTATTTTGAGTTCAATTATCTGTTAAACATTATTTCTTTTGTTCACTAATTTTTAAATTTATTTTTTTTATGATTATTAGATATGCTTAATTATGAGAGATCCACATAATTGTATGAAACATAATATATTGTTTGAATTTTATTTTTTGTAAAAGTTTACGTAAATCATATTTTAGTTTACATGTAACAACTAATAATTTAAATTAAATTTTTTTTATACATAAATGTTCAAATTTCTAAAAGTAATTTCGTAAAATGATAATAGTCAAATTAAAATATATTAAATTTATTTTAAATTTTATTATTATAATTGCTAAATATATTTTTAATCTTCCTAATCTTTTGAATTAAACATTTAAGTTATATTAAGATAAGGTTGTAAAATTATATAATTTGTTTTAAAAAATTTCTTATTATTAAAATATAAAATTTCAGTATTGTAAAAAATTTAGTTATTTCTTTTTTTAATTGTTAGTATTAATTATTTCAAAGCTATAATATTTAGCGATTCTCCTATTTTAGATAAATTTTTTAAATCAAAATGGTTTGATGGATTTCGATTCGATTAGACCTATGATGATTGGTTCAAACAAACAATTTGTTTTTTTTTAATTTTTATCTGTTTGGTTGAATTTAGTTCAATTTATTTATTATTATTATTGACTATTAAATTTCAATTACTCGAAAACTAATTCTCAATAAAACTACTGTTTTACAAACAGTAATTACACATGATATTGGCCATCTTGATTAAAGCGAATAAAATAAGTATTTTAAAACTGTAAAGTGTGTTAAATCTTAACAAAATGTAGTGGTTCGAGTGTTAAAACATCTCGAACTTTGACTTAACAAAACATCTAGAGATGTTCTAATTTATTTTTACGAATACCCGGTATTCCGGATATGTTGGTATTATATTGATTGTAGTAAAATAATTCTATGGATGTGAGCCTGTCACTTGAATAGGGTGGATTAAGAATTCAGAAAGGTTATCACAAATTCGCATAGTGTAGCTAACCATTTCCACACTTGATCTTTTTAACAAATTTTCCGTTTTACCGATATAATTTTTGTTAAACCTACAGGAGTTGCTATTGAATCGACGGAATATCTAAATACCTCGTATGGAAACACTGTCAAGTAATATTATTGAACTTTTTGATGACGTTCGTATAAACGTCACTTTACGAAATAAATCTACTCGTGTCAGAAAATATAACTCCAGCAGCCAAATTCTGTAACTGTGATGCGGTGAAGTGATAAGTTTTTCATCACTTCATCGCAAAAATATCTAAGTCAGTGAAGTTTTTAAACTATAAAGATAACACTGGCTTTTTGTTTGGCATAAAAATGAAATCGTTTCATGTGTTGTTATTGACATTATGTCAAAAAATACCATAACGTCAATGTGATTTAATTTTTAAAAAATGCATTTCTAGACTAAATACAGTTTAATTTTTCAAATTTAATTTCTAAAATATTTAAATTTGTAAAAAGTTTTCGTTTAAAATGTGTTAAAAGTTAAAATAAACATTTAATTTTATGTATTTTTGACGTTTTACAGTGCGGCACTTGCTGTTAGATTGTCAACACTCAACACTAAAATTGCATATAGAATCGCAAAATATGAAAAAATGATAAAAAATTAATGTTAAAATCGAAATGAAGAAATTTTTAACACTTCACCACTTCACAGTTACAGAATTAGGCTACAGTAGCAATTTTGGTAATATTTCTCATGTGAATGTTAATTCTTTTAATGGTTCCGATCCTATTATTATTGTCTCCACTCCAATACTTAATGTTGTTCCTCCTTTTCGGTAAATATTTTTCTTTTGGTTTCACATATCTAATCAATTTATCAAGTTGATAAATTTATTAAATCTAAATTAAGGGGCAATTACTTCAGCGATGTGTATTTAAAATTAATTAAATGTATATAAAAAATTACAAAATCTGATAGTATTGTTGCTTCTGTTAAAATTAGTGTTCCTGAAGCCATGTTTGTGATGTTGTTGTCTCCAACAACATGACCTATTAATAAATTTGTTTAGAAATTTATTAGAAAGTCCAAACCTAATTTAGTTAATCCAGGGGGGCAACAAAAATAAAAAAGACTTGCTCTGCTTTATTAAAATATAATGGTTTTAAATCTAAAGTGACGAACAATTAGGCGAATGTGAAAGCGTTCGTTTATTGGGAGTCACAATTTCCAATGACCTACTCTGGAACAATCATATGATGACGATGGCAAAAATTGTGCAAAAAAAAACTCGGCCTCCTCAATAGATGTAAAAAATGCTTCGCTCCGTATCAATTAATCCACATTTATAAGCCCCATATCCGTCCCTATTTCGAGTATTGTCGTCAAGTTTGGAACGCTGCATCTATTTTCATCCTAACTCTTTGAATTCTGTTCAAAAGCGAGCTATGCGAATAGTGGGTATATGAAATTTAACATAAAATCTTGATTCCATTTTCCTTGATTATCGCACTGTTGCTGATCTAGTTGTTTTTTATAAATTTCGTGACAAGCAATTCCGAAGAAATCGAATTCTTCAACTATATTTTTTCCCGTGTTTCACGTCAATCGGTTTGTGCAAACAGCAAAACTTTTGAGATCACTCACTGTTATAGTGACAGAATGCAGAGGGATTTCTTTGTCAAATGAAATGCTTTGCCCGAATCAAAAGTTTCGGAGGCGTTCAACCCACAAACGTTTAAAAAAAGCGGTGATCAATACCTCGTAGCGCATGTTGTTGTGGGACCTAAGTCTTAAAAGGTATCTATGTGCTGTTGTGACACATATTGTAATGGTAAAAACAAAAAAAAACCTATTTTCATTACAGACTTATTCTCAAAGTTTTGAGCTTCCTCTGAGGCCCGACGGATTACCTCCAATAACTTAAAAAACTAAATTGGCGGTTTGGCGCAGCCCTTAACAATGATCTTTCAAATGTATCTTTTTTAAGCGTCTTGTTAATGGAAAAATTCTTTCAGAACTCCCAATCATAAAAAGGTAGTAAACTGGAAATAACTAATTAATGGCCCATTGCTAATCTGTAGTCCAATCCAAAGCTTTTAAATTTGTAAATTTCCATTCTTTTTATTTTTGTTCTACTTGTGTATTTTCTCTTTATTATGATGGGTCTTTCAAAGGCAAATCAACAATAATCAACCTTATCGATTTTTTTTTCAAGTGCGGTAAAGTCTTTGAATTAGCCATGCTTTTGCGATATTATCGCAGGATGCCATATTACATTATTTTATATAAGCTTACTTAAGCTTCGTTTTCTTAGTTTTGTCTCAAACAATATGAATTGGTTCAGTTAGTATCTAAGAGACCAATGACAGTTTCTGACAAATCTGACACGTGTGCAAGACATCATTTTTTAGATATTTACCTGGATAAGTGAGCGGCTGGCTATCGGTCGGTATTAACATAAGTAATCCTGATGTAAACAGGATACGCGCGCCTTGACTTTGTTCCGGTTAGCTCGTCCCTTTACAAATGCTGTGTGTACGCGATAATTAAAAAAGCATCAAGTTTTGGTCTTTAACAAATAATCAAAAAAAAACTAATGCTATCCCAGCGTCGATCCGTTTTAAAAGCAATGTAGAAAATTCAACCAAAGGAATATGTGATCTTTTTGTGACACCAGTACTCGTCTTTATTCCACATCAACATTTGCAACATGTGATATCTCTTTGGAAAATTCTTTAGTTTCTGTAACGGAAGAAGTACTAACGGTATTAAATAAACTTGATCTAAATAAAGGTTTTGGAGCTAATCTAATTCCTCCTATTTTCTTAAAAAAAACTTCTGCATTGATCTGTCAGTCATTAACCATTCTATTTAATAAGTCTTTTGAAAATGGTGTTTTTCCTATTAGATGGAAAATAGCTAAAATCATTCCAATTTTGAAAAGTGGTGACAGTACCGAAGTAGAAAATTATAGACCAATTGCAACATTGTTCAAATAAACTGTTTGACTTTACTAATCTTCTATCTTCTTTATTATTTATTATTATTATTATTTATATTATTATTATTATTTTATTATTATTTTTTTTATTATATAATAAAACAAAGTGTTTGTCTGTCTGTGTGCGCTCTCCAGAGAAATCTACGTCACAAAGGAGTCTGTAATTTTGTCAATAGTAGGCCATTGACAGGTACTAATGCACCTCGGAGCCCAAATTTTAAAATTTAATTTAGTTTTTTTTAATTAATAAATGTATTTTAATTTTCTTAAGGGTTTGCCTAAATGTTGATTATAATTTAATTAGGATTGTTGCTCAAATTTTGTAGATATCTTTGATTGATTTTTTTTTTCGCAAAACAGAATTATCATTCAAATGGAAAATTAAGGTATAATGTGACAAACAAATTCATTTAGTTGAAAATTATATAAATTTATTATATGGGTAGTTCTACACACGAAGGAAGAAAATGGAGCTAATTACGGCACGACATATTTTTTGCGTATAAGTTCTGGCAAGTAGTTTTAGTTAAAGTTGATGACGTTCTTTCAACTTTTCTGAATGTGGCCAGTCAAAAAAAAACAAAAACAAGAGTCAAAATTAAAAAATATCCTTCTTCCTCCTAAATTAACTCAAAATTATCTCAATATTATCTCAAAATACGAAATAAACATTTATTTAAGTCAAATCCCGCTTTTAAGCTTCCAGGGGACTGAGACCAGGGGACTGATAATTTATCAGTATTTTGGTTAAAAATGACAAAATTACGTCTAAAAAAAAATAAACGGATTCTATACCAAGGCAATACAAATTCACGACGTGTAAAACTACCAAATTACCTGTAATTAAAATACTTTTTACGAAAATACTTGCCAGGGGACTGATAGTTTGACTGGACAAAACACGATCTTGCTGGTAATAATGCACCCAAAAAAATAATCGTGGTAGATCCGACAAAATTGCAGGCAAATTCGAATAAAATGACATTGTTTTGGCTCCGACGTTTTATTTAGTTAAATCGATTGTATTGCTACTTTTAATACAAATGCACAAAACTTTAACTGTCAAATGAATAAACTTAATGTTATTTCGACAGTCAATGCTGTTGTTATAAATATCTAAAATATCAAGCATACTACTCTTTTGTAGAATTAACTGCAGTACTTTTGATAGGATTATTAAAGTCAAGAAAAATGTATTCAATTCAAGTATTTTATATATTGATTTAAAATTCTAAATCAAAAGTAGCTTTCGAATGCAGCATTTTCTTATTTTTGTTAATTTAACGGCAATTTCTTCAATTTTATATGCAATTTTTTAGTTTGTTAAATCGATGTACCTCTGTCGATTTAAAATATAGAATTTTTTTTTGGGTGTGACTGTTTTGATTGATAAAACCTCGGACTAAGTAAAACACTTGCAATATTATATGTATTGAACTTTCATTAATTCCTGTGACGAGCGATAACTTGATAGAAATTTGAATATCCGATATTTTCAATGTGTTTTGATTGGGCAGGCGAATGGTTTTTCAACTCGTGGGACAAACTTTAATAGGATATATCTTATATGAAATATAGAGTAATGTTATGATTATTTACACATTATTAAACATCATTATTCAAAACTGGACTGATAATTTAACGTTTTGAATAATTTTTTTTGTAAGAAATATATTTCGAAACGGGTTTATTTTGGGTGACCTGCTAGACATAGTTAAGGTTTACAAATTTCATTTGAAAAAAAAAAATTTTTTTTCATATTAATATACGAAATAAGCAGAGCCGTCCAAAATTCCCATGTTTGTAGAACTACCCATATACATACAATAATATACATCCAATACATTACGTTGCAACAAATATTTCTAATTTACAACAAACATAATCTTGGTTTAGTGTATATATATGTAATACATATTTCATTTGGTTTATATATATGTAATACATGTTCAAAACATAGAAAATGGTTGTTTCTTTTTAGAAACAATGATGCGGCAAGTATTTGCAATGGAACCTTTGTATTGAAAAAAAGGATTATGAACAATAATATCAAAGCTACAGGTTGCAAGGGTTTTACTTATTAAGGAAAACATGCGTCCCCATTAATATCAAAAACCAACAAAGCACATGCATCATGTAGGTAATTTGAAGAAATCGGTAAAATATATGCAAATATGTCAACAAATGAAGTGATTTAACTGGTTTTAGATTAGTATATAAGTCTGGATTAATAAATGATATTATTCTTATTATTATTTTTATATTATACTACAAATTAGTTTTATTATTATATTTTATTATTATGTTTGTCAAAATTTAACTGGCAGAAATGTCGAAATAAGACGATGGCCATAAATTTACAAAACCCATAAAACGAAAACATTCACTAATAATGCTGTCATTCTTAGACAGGCTTTTTGATTAGTATCAAACTATGCATATAGTCTGCTCTTTCAAGTTTTCTTTCAGTGACATGCACCATTACTACTAAAATTGAAAATAATTGATAAAATATATTTGAAAATCGAAATTGACTCTATTTGAGATCAGCACATAAGGTGGATGGATTTATAAATGAAATTAGTCGACCTGAAATGGTACGCTAAACCAGTTGCACCAATGTGCGGTGTGCCTATTTTATATGGCAAGTATGACGGCTCTAGAGTAAGTCATTGACAATTGTGACACACAATAAACGAATGTTTTGAGGTTCATCTAATTTATCACGACACATATAAAGCGAATTATCGCGAAAAATTAAATTATTTGTATTAAATCTATGAAATAAAATTTGATCCTTTTTCTAACCTCTATCTTTTGCCATCTATTTATAAAAGTTGTTGTGTAAACCATTTGTGTGCACTAATGTATTTTAATTTTAACATATATTTCATATGCAAATTTATTAAGCTTTAGAGAACTTTACTTTAGAGATCTTGTTGACTGTCAAATGATACCAATATTACATTTTTTTCAATATTTTTAAAAAACTAATAAAAAATTTTAATTATATGACAATAAAAAAAGTTATAAGAATATTTGATGCAACAAAAACAGTTTCTAACCACTTATTTGGAGGGCACGGGCATCGCCGTGTGGGCACCTTCTAGTATTATAATATTATTAAAAACCAACACGGGTTTTTAAGGTATTATTGGTCAACTCTAACTAATATGCTTAACTATACGGAATATATATATAAATCGCTTGACTCTGGCGCTGGTGTTGATGTCATATATACGGCCTTTAATAAAGTTAACCATGATATTCTCCTTCAAAAATTACGTAATTTCAGGCTGAATATAAAGTTTATCACGTGGGTTTATTCTTATCTGAAACAAAGATCTCAATTTGTATGTATTAATGACTATGCATTTTTTTCTTTCTGTCCTCATTCGGGTATACCACAAGGTTCAATCTTTGGATCTTTATTGTTTATTTTGTTTATTAATGATATTTGCTTACGGTTGGATTGCAAAGCACTACTTTTTGCTGATGATTTGAAAATATTACCAAAAATTTATAACCCCCGAAAAGTTAAGTTAAGTTTTTCTGGCCCCCCCGAAAAGTTAAAAAATAAAGACCATTGCCACCCTTCCATCAACTCGCCGACAATCAAATTTTAATTACAAAATTAAATTAACTTACCCCATCATGCTTGATGGCAGTCTGGACGCCCTCGCAATATAATTTACAGAACAAATAGCAATCCATATGATCCAAAAAATGAGTGTTTATATAAACACAAACCAAGAGACGATTGTCGACTAATAATATCAAAAATTGTTGCACCAAAATTAAACAGGTGATTGTTGAATAGCTTAAAAATATTTGCATCAAAAATAAAGAGGTGATAGTTTAATAATTCAAAATTGTTGCACCAGATATAAACATGTGTTGGTTGAATAATTATGTAAATATAAAAAACGTTTCATCAAAAATAAAAGGTGATTCTAAATAAATTATATAATGCTAATGCTTGTGGTTGCTGCTTGTAACTGATTTAAATTAAAATTAGTATTGTTCGTAACAGACCTACTACAACTTCTATGGTTTTCACAATTGCTCTGCTTTACACAAGTTGATGGGGAATTTAAAAGTGATGTTTGATCGTTATTTTGATTATTAAAATTAGTATGATTATCACCTTTATAGAATAAAATGGAAAGTTATTAACATGTAATCGACTCTCAGAACAACTATATACAGTATCGCCTCAAACACGGTTACTTTCATTATTAAAAAAAATAATGATAGTAACCGTCAATCATTATTAAAAAAAATTATCAATATTTAGATTATCATATACAACATAATTATTTTTGATATTTAAATTACTATCATTTGTGATAATGTTGATAATGTTGTTGTATGTTGTTATTGGTGATCACTCGAATTTATTAAGATTGTTTAAAAGGTCATCGATGTAATAACCTTAAAATAAATTATCTAATTGTTGATTTAGTCGAGAATAACTGTTGTAATGGTGTTATTATCGATTTTTTTTATTAATTAGACATGTTTAGCCCTCTAAATATGAAATATTTATTATTCAGAGAACATCCAAGAAAGCATAGTAACTATAACTGTCTTAATGATGATGTTGATGTTGAACGAAACGAGATCTGACTCTAGAACCGGAACATATTTGACAGGCGTTCAATATTGGTATTGGTAGTGGAATGGCAGAAGACGCCCGTCTATAGTTTTCAATTGTGTTTGGTAAATTTTTTTTCCTTTGAAATGATTCCTTTTCTTTCTCGCACTGTGGTATTGAATGATCGAGATTCGTTTTTAACTAATGTTTTTAAGCATATTTTTGTTTTTTTTTTTCACTGCTATTTTGGTTTGTTGCTTACCAAATTTTCTCTTTTTTATTGGTTTCGTACTAGTTTTTATTCTGCTTGTACTATAGGAAGTACTAGATACTAGTTCTCTATCTGTTCTAAGCTTGTAATATTATTTTTTGTTTTTCAAATTTAAAGATTTATTGTTTAATTTATAAATAATTTAGTTTAAAAACTGCTTGCCTAAAAGCCTATATTTCTAAGTACGACCCTGTCTTAAATACATAAGTTTGATTTATGATACTCATTGCTATAACCAGTGGTGGTATCCTGAAACCCGATAACGATAAGTTTTTGACAAAAATCTTCCGATTGTACTAAAATCTAATATTTCAACCATAGTTTTAACGTTAATTTTATGTCAAAAATCATCCGGTAGGTGTTGAGTTAACGGTAGATGTTTAATATTAGTAAATGGCGTCAAAAAATATTGGTTTGTAGTTATTCATAATTTTATATTTAATAGTCTTTTATTAACGATAACGATAACAATCCGACTGGTATTGACGACCGGCTTTCATAATATCACCACAGTTGTATGTAATATCTAACGTTTAATTTTATGCCAATAGTAGAAATTGGAGTACGCGGAATTTCCGAATCCCAAGATAAAAAAATAAATTAATCAAAAATTAGGTCTTTCATGCGGATATTTTGGTTTAATTTAAGATGAAATATAAACATGCTTGCAAAAACATGGAATACTGAGACAAAGTAGAAAATTATTATTTAAACATCAAAAGTATATACAATCACATTTCCTACCACGTTTGTAACGTTCTTAAGTAAAATAAATTAAATTTTTAAATGCAAACTATCCACAAATCTGTTCATATATTTTTTTTGATTCAATAGAAATAATACAATTGAAACCACAAAAAATGTTAGTCTAATTTTGTAAACAATTTTATTTGTATTCATTGAAAATTAATTTTAATTTTTGTGGCAATTGTAACCGATGCATATTATAACAACTCCATGTGCAAAGGTTGTGTTCCGTTACAAAAGTCGTTAAAAAGTCAATTAGTAATTATATTTTCCTTTTCACATTTGCACTTCTTTTAATTTAATTTATTTTTGCAAACTATCACGATATAATTCATTCAAATTACGAGCTTTAGGGAACATGTACAAATAAAGCTATTTCCCAAAAAATTAGCCTGAGAAAGGTTCAAAAATTGACATGTTTGAATTAAACCCCAAAAATATATTAGTTCACATGATATAAAATTTAAAACCTTAACAAACAACCATTAACCATTTTCAACCACCAAAATATAAAAAAAGAAAAGGGATCATCAAAACAACACAACGTACGGCCTCCATATTATAACAAACCATTCAAACATTTAAGA
This sequence comes from Diogma glabrata, assembly GCA_963693315.1. Taxonomy (NCBI): domain Eukaryota; kingdom Metazoa; phylum Arthropoda; class Insecta; order Diptera; family Cylindrotomidae; genus Diogma; species Diogma glabrata. The sequence continues at coordinate 307,860,733 of OY856187.1, read as the reverse complement.
GGATAACAAAAAATTTAATAAAAATTAAATTTAATTTAACAAATTTGTGTGACATTTTATGTTTTTTGAATAATAATTAAAAATTATTCCTATAATATATATTACAAAAAAATAATAATTTTTGTTGTTGTTTATATTTTATGCTTCTGTTTTATGGTTGGATGAAAAACATAATTTATGTAATTTATCATTGTCATGAATCCATTCCACGTTTCTTTTGTTTATTTATTTATTTGTGTGTTTGTTTATCATAAGACGTACTCATGATCCATATTAAAGTTTTAAGGAAAAACGAAACTTTTTTTCGTTTGTGGGAAATATGTATGCTTAAGTTTTGATCTTCCAACAATGTAAACTTTTTCGACAACAAATAAATTAATAATTATTTTTAGCTGATGACGTAGGGGTAAAAATACGACAAGCAGAGAATTTGAATGTTTAGTTGATGACATCAGTGTTTGGATGTTGAAATTTTTTTTTGTTGGTTTTGAGATTTTAAGAAAGACAATTATGTCGCGGTTGTTTATTAATGGTTCTATCTAGGCAACTTGATACAGATGAAATAAAATGAAATTTTTATTTGTAGTGTTAATACCTGAAACGTTTTTTGTGGAGGTTTTATAGGAAAATAATGCATTAAATCATAACATGCTTGTCAGAATAGAATCAGTATCAACTAATATAATACAATATATATAAATTTAGTAATGCAATTTATTAAAAGACAAATTTGTATGAACTAATAGTTTAGTGTTTAAACGGATGCGAACTGCCACTACCTATCTATATCTCGGGGTGTTATGCCTAGTTGCAACTGCCACGTATTGTCTTTGTTCGCTTTTCTAATTATTTTAGAACACAACTTACGCTTACACACTTCATTTTTCTTTACACAAGGTGATGAAATTTTTAAACAATTGTATAGTAGAATTTTTTTACCATCGAACACGAAAATTGGTCATTCTGCGCATAATCATATGCGCATGTGCGAATATTCAGTATTTCAGATTAAAATATTAAAAAAAAACTGTTGGGGTCCCACTGAAATGGACAAAAAAAACGCATTAAATTAATAAATTACTATTGAAAATCAACCAATTATATTCGAAAACCAAAAAATAGTAAAAATATTAATGATTTTGTAGGCAGTATAATAAAATTTTGATAATTAAAAATAATTATAATAAAAATAACGACGCCTATGTAAACAAATGTCGCAACAAACAAATGGTACGAACTTTGGAGTAGAAATTTAACTAATGTAATTGTTTTCAAAACAAATTTATCCCAAAATAAATAGTACATCTCTGTTTTACTTTTTGTCTCATCTTTTATCTCTTGATGCGTCCTATCTGTCAAAAATTCACTGGTAAAATAATTCTACTATACCCGTATAGATGTCAACACCATATAGATAAACTGTCCAGAAGAAGGATCGAGTTTTAATTCGAGTTTATATTTTGAACTAGTTGATTTCGAATTTTTTATAAAGTTTTTTTTCTCTTTTAGTAAGTTCGCTTCCTGAAAAAAAATTAAATTTTCGATATCCAAGGCCGTATGATAAATTGGAGATACCTGATGTTCATCTGTTCTGGACAATGTATCCGCCCCAATATTACGTAAACCCTTAAAGTATTTTATATCGTTCATGAACTGTGAAATGTAGTCGAATTTACGAGCTTGACAGGGATCTCGATCTTATTGTGAAGCAATAGAAATATTCAGTGGTTTATGAGCGGTTTGTACTACAAATATTCTATCTTCGACAAAGCATCTAAAGTGTTTAATTCAACAACAGATCCCCAAAAGTTGCTTCTCATATACATTCGGGAGGGGAAAGCAATTTTGAAATAAAATTCCAATGGTGCCCGTCGCCCGACATCCTTTGCGGTATTGCTCTAATACAGCTCCTAAGTCGTGTTTAATGCATCCGTAGTAATTTGAAACTTTCCATGTTCCAGTGGTTGTGCAAAGAGAGTTAGCTTAGTTAGGGCAATTTTTGTTTTATCTAGAGCTACCTAGCATTTGGTATCCCATATTATTTGTGTTTTCTTACCAAGTTGTATAAGAATTGAGCGTCGGTTGTGCATTGGAGCTAATAGTTTGGCCAAATCCCTGCTATTGGCATATGACTTAACGTGAGATATCACATACCACTGGCAATAGTAGTGAGATATCATCAGCTAAGGTGGTATCTTAGGGGTGCTGGTGAGAGAACTGTATTCGGTCAACGGTGTCACTTTCAGCTATGTAATATTCCTTAAAGATGGCACGCTGTTGCTTGCTCGAAGAAACCATCCTTCATATAACTCTGCATCTGTATTTTAATCATTGAAGAAGATAGTGCGTCACATAATCAAGATTTTTCTTATCATGAAATATTTGCCTATGTCATATTTTTTATGTGATAAGTTTTATTGTTTGGCTGTCCATTATTTGAGAAAAACTATTAAAAAACAAAAACAAAGATTTGCGACCATTACCATCCTTAGAACTCATGATGTTGTCTGACTGTGGTCTTAAAAGATTTTTATGTGTTGTTGTGACACATGTTGTAATGCCTACTAGACATCACATTTTATTAAAAAAAAAAAGTTAGGAATAAATCGGTGATAGATATTGACCATTCTAAAACAGAACTATACTTGCCGTGGGGCAATATTTGGGTTGGGGAAAATCAGTTATAGCCATAATTTTTTCTTGAGATGGCTGAACACCATCTTTTGAGATCTCATGACTAAGAAAATTTAATGAGGTGGCACTGAACACACACTTCGAAGGGTTTAGGTTTATGCTAAAGTCTGTGAGGCGTTGGAATAGAATGCGAAGGTGATAATAATGTTTGGATTCCGAACGGCTTGCCACCAAGGTATCTTCAATATATATGAAGACGAGATCAAGTCCCTTTGCGAGTTCGTCCATAAAACGCTGAAAGCTTCATTTCGAAAAACGAATTTCATTCTAATGAACTCAAAACTCAAGTCTCTTTGCGATTTCGTTCATAAAACACTGAAAGCTTCGTTTCGCAGACAGTATGGCATTCTCAAGAAGTCAAAACTCTAAATGGGGTCGTTTTGCCGTCTGGTATTCATCTTGCGCAGCTACTGTATTATGGTGATAAGCTTGGACGAGATCTATCTTTGAAAATATATAACAACTTTGTAGGAATAGAGAAAAATTATAAATGTGAAGAAGTTGATATCGGTTTTGGCACGGTTACTGCATTAAGTCGACGGGCGACGATAGTCTCCACACCAATCAGTACTATCACGTTAAGGCACTAAGTTCAAAGGTGGAGACACTGAAGAAGCTGACTATCGACTCAAGCCTAGCAAGTTATATACCCGAACTAATTCTTTGCGATTTTATGTTTTTCCAGATCAAGTCTATGAAACCGAGAATACGGTTGTTGTCCTTTTGTGACAATTTTATGTACGACGCTCAAAAATCAGCACAAATAATAGATTTGGTTACTGATTTTATTGTGAAAGCATGACAGAAATCATGGCAAAAACCTAAATCAATACTAATCCACCTTACTCCGTAAGTTTCTATCGACGTGCCACTATATAGTGAAAACATTATTACAGGAATTTGTGGCAAAATTTGAATAGAACTGAAAGGACAACAGATATATTTTCCCCAGAATGTCTTAAAAAATTAATCTTTGATTTTAAACATTTAACAAATAAGAGAGATTGATTGCCCCTTTGTTCGTCGTGATAACGCTAGAAAGGTTAAGTTTTCCGATTTTTTATTGATTTGACTAAATTGAATAAAGGCACAATCTCCCGTACATTTTTGGCTGCCACTCCAAATCGAAAATGATAGCAACAAATTTTATATTGCTTAGGATTAGAAAAAGATGAAAAGATTAGTAATTCCCAGATCGAGATCTAGATCAGCTCCGTGATCTATTTTGCGGTCTAAAAATGATCTTTAAATCTCGACTGATCTTAATTGAAAACTTGTTTCTGCAGTTCCTCAACTGCTACTGTGAGGTTTTCAAGACTTACAGCACCAGGTTATTCTAAATTAGGTGAGGATGTACTAGCGTCACATATGTTGGAACTGGACTAACTGTTAACTTTCCAAATTTTGTCAGCTTGCGAGAAGATTTTCCTTCGACTCGGCTCATCTCGAATTATCAATATGGAACGAATTTTATCCGGAAAAAGTTGTACTTAGAGTTTATTTATTAAATCTTCAAAAATAACATGGAGAAGATCCAACCATCGAGCTACCATCTTCCGGAAGCACACTTATGGTTTTCAATTGCAGTGGCACATAACAACTTTTCTATTCGTTTTGTTTTCCAAAAAACCTAAGCGTCTTACAATTTCCATTTACAACAATGTACATTTTTTGATAGAAGGTGTCTTCAAAACGATATGAGAAACAGAACCGTTGACTTCTACCGGTAGTGAAAAATAAAAAAATTTTTGCTGACGATTTTTATGTTTCGTATCGCAAAAATTCGTCCCACTTATTTGAACCACAATTCCGGATTCACAACACAAGAAAAACGAAGTATAAAACACATGAATTTAAAACGCTTCCAACTATTTTAACTATATATGTATCAAATCTACAAGAGAGCATATAACAAACTTGAGTATATCTAATGCTTAAATGTCAAAGTCATACCCTATATCCATAGTATATTAAATATTTTATGTACGAAGTAAAAACGCAGCAAAATTGCTAAATAAAACCTTATATGTTTAATTTGGCTGCCACTCATAAATTTTTCATATTGTTAAATATGTGTCTTCCAGTTGAACTAAGAACCTCATTTGGATCATTACGAAAGATACAAGCGCAAGGTAAGCTCAAATATCAAGTTTAATTCCAAATCCAGCAGTTATAGCTTAATAAAAAATGTGTTCAATTTTTGTATTATTTGAGATTGCGATAAAAAATTAATTAATTACAATATCAATCTTTGTATATTATGTACATTTTTGTAAGGTGTCTTATAAAAAAATTGAACAAAAAATCACAGTATAGCTGTTTTTTCCAAATTGATGATAGATTTCAATACCAAAAACCGGATTTTAAAATGGTTCACTGATAATCTACATTGCGTTTCCTATCTATACTATCCTTGAGTTGCAGAATTATTACTTAAAAATCATTGATTTCATGCCTAATTTAATTTATTTTCAGGTATGAATTTGTTGACACATCTAAAAAAATTCAATATATCCGAACAAAAATTACGATGCTTACCAAAGGTATAAATATTTTTAATATTAATAATGTTTTAGCGATTCTAATGACAAATATTTCGCTTTGAATTTAACAAAAATACACAAAAATAAAACAAACCACAAATGCATTACAAATAAAAATGGAACATTTTGAAAGCGTATTATAATACTTTTGTATACCAGGATAAGTTAATTTGTAATAAATCGTTTGTCTCTGAGATTAGAAACTGATACAAGATCAAAAAACCGTATCTGAATAAATCATGTTTATAATCTAAGCCTTTGTTACTTCTTGCTTAAGCTTATCAATTTTTTTGTGTAAGGTTTTTATTTATCAACCTACCCTCGGTAACATTGTAAAAACTAGAAGTCATAAATCCTTTTGGTAAATATTAATATATTTTCATAACTAAAACCATTTCAGCTGTATATGTTCATTAGTTTTTCTAATGAAACCCAACACAAATAACATAAAATATTTGTTATTAAAAGTTAGAAGAGATATTGTCATAATTTATGTATTTGTTTGTTTGTTTTGTTAATCAAATATAATAAATTGCAAGTTATTAGTTTTATAAGTTTGATATTGAAATTTTTGAAAAATTTATATTACGAAAATAGATATAGAAGATTTATTAGTAAAAAAAAGTAAATTTTTGAAATTTTGATGTAAAGATAATAGCACTAAATTCCTTTTCATAATTTCTCTCTAAAAAGTACACTTTGCTTTAATTGTCCAGCGTTGCGAAAGCTGTCAATATCAAAGCAGTTTAGATAAGTTCATATCGTAACCGCTGTCAATTACTTATCGTAACTGCTGAAGTTTTGGCCTCAAATTTTCTTTTTTAAATCAAAGTACGCGAGTGATTCCTGTCAAACAAACTATTTCAGTTCATTGTTCAACTTCCTTGTAAATTGATTCAGAGCAGAAACAGAAACAAAACACAAATGGAAGATCCTACAAGTGACTTTAGTGATGGTGGACCTAATGAATCTGGTGAAGCTGCTGCAAATATTCATTTAGAGCTTCTACTGGACAAGTCTAGAGACAAATATATAGCAACATACAACATAATATGTAGTTTTGACTGTTTTCCATTTGAATAAAACTTGTAAACAATTTACTACTTTTTAGAGAGAAATTATGAAAAGCACTGTTCGTAACTCGTGGAGAAAGTAAGTTATTTCAGAATTGGTGAATTGTTTGCACTCGCTATCGCTCGTGCACAAACTTTCACCAATGCTGAAATAACTTACCCGTAAAACAATTTTGGAAAAAATGCGTGAAATGTGCGCTAACTGTGCATGACACAATATGTCTGTGCACAAAATTATTTACAACACATGTCATGTACATGATGTGCGCCATACCATGCACATGTCGTAAAACGCCTTAGCACATATATGCACAGACATTTCAGACTCATTTGCATCAAACGTGCACTAAAATGTTCATTCACAGCTTTGCAGCAATGTATACATTTTTCAGAGACATGTTGACAGCATGTGCATCACCAGATTTACAGAAAAATCGTATTTTGTTCAGAAAATTTTCAGGTTCATTTTAAACACAAATGCACCACTTGTGCACTTATATGTTCACGATGAGTTTACAAAAGATACATAAATTTTCTGTATACTTCTTAGAAACATGTTTATGACATATTACAAAATATCAAATAAATTCGTTAATAGAAATATCATAACCTTATACTAACCAATGTGTAGTCCTAACAGAGTCGCTGTTATCTTATTCTTTAAGCCGAGAAGCGATAACTACAGTATATAATGTTTTAAACTATGTATATCTTAAATGGTTAGAACTCTAGTGAATTTTAACCAACTGAAATTTATATATTTCGTACACAAGTATTGCGCATTTCGTCTACATGTATATAGGTCATTTCGTAAACATGTTCCATGCGAGTTTTATAAACAAATACACAAATATAAAATTACACGGTGAACATTTGTATAAAGTTAACATGTATACATGTATACAAAATGTGCATAAAACATTTTGTTTAAAGTTCTATGCCCATTTTGTAAACATGTTTACATGATTTAAAAATGTTAAATTAAAACAAATTTGTATGACGTTAGTACTCAAATATATTTATACTTCAACTAATTTTTAAATATGCACTAGAATATTTCCAAAAAAGTACAAAATTAGTCAAAATAAAATGTGCACGAAATGTGCACCTACTCGTGCACCATGCACATGATGTTTGTCGGGTTACTTTCTCCACTTGTTACGAAATGTACTATATTAGTCCAGTAACTTTGTCGCCTGAGTGTATGATAGTATGCGTCAAATCCGGTAGTTTTGATTTTTTGCAGACTTGTTTATGATGTTGGCCTAATGAATAATCCAAGTTTGTGACCTCGAGCGCCGAACGCAACTTCGTCAAAAATCGCAAGAACCACGAAAAAGTCGTTATTTTTTCAAATTTTGGCGATTATAACCCTAAAGGGCTAGTTTTTTCTTTAATCTTTCTTAGGCCGTTTTTAAAGTAGACTAAATTTTCTACAATATGATACTAGAACTGTCTCTGTAGACCCACTAGTTTCCGAGATTAAGCCTTTCAAAGTTTATCACTTTTTTCGAACTTCGCAATTGCTTGCAATATACCTTTGTAGAGTTTTCTACATCCCTGTCCTAATAATTGTATTAATAGATATATATGTGTGGTGGCCGATGAGAAAAGAAGATTATGTAACTGTACCTGATCATTTTTGTGGTTGCAGTAGCAGATATCCCAGAAGGTGACGATCTCTCCGATGTCGAAATGGAGGATGACTTGTGGACACAAGATGTCGACGATGATTCATCACCATTCCCTGATGGGGATATGCCATCCCAATACGTCGATCCAGATACGGACGAACCTCAAGCGGAACCTTCCAAGAGGGCTAAATTAATTTAATTTTTTGATGTAGTCCAGTAACTTTGTCGCCTGAGAGTATGGGGTCTAATCCGGTAGTTCTCATAGTATGCGTCAAATCCGGTAGTTCTGATTTTTTTCAGACTTGTTTATGATGTTGGCCTAATGAATAATTTAAGTTTGTGACCTCGAGCGCTGAACGCAACTTTGTCAAAAATCGCAAGAACCACGAAAAAGTCGTTATTTTTTCAAATTTTGGCGATTATAGCCCTAAAGGGCTAGTTTTTCCTTTAATCTTTCTTAGGCCGTTTTTAAAGCAGACTAAATTTGCTACAATATGATACTAGAACTATCTCTGTAGACCCACTACTTTCCGAGATTAAGCCTTTCAAAGTTTATCACTTTTTTCGAACTTCGCAATTGCTTGCAATATACCTTTGTAGAGTTTTCTACATCCCTGTCCTAATAATTGTATTAATAGATATATGTGTGTGGTGGCCGATGAGAAAAGAAGATTACGTAACTGTACCTGATCATTTTTGTGGTTGCAGTAGCAGATATCCCAGAAGGTGACGATCTCTCCGATGTCGAAATGGAGGATGACTTGTGGGCACAAGATGTCGACGATGATTCATCACCATTCCCTGATGGGGATATGCCATCCCAATACGTCAATCCAGATACGGACGAACCTCAAGCGGAACCTTCCAAGAGGGCTAAATTAATTTAATTTTTTGATGTAGTCCAGTAACTTTGTCGCCTGAGAGTATGGGGTCTAATCCGGTAGTTCTCATAGTATGCGTCAAATCCGGTAGTTCTGATTTTTTTCAGACTTGTTTATGATGTTGGCCTAATGAATAATTTAAGTTTGTGACCTCGAGCGCTAAACGCAACTTTGTCAAAAATCGAAAAAACCGCGAAAAAATCGTTTTTTTTTCTTCAAATTTTGACGATTATAACCCTAAAGGTCTAGTTTTTTCTTTAAAGTTTGTTAGATGTTTTTAAAGTAGACTAAATTTGCTACAATATGATACCAAAATTGTCTCTGTAGACCCAATAGTTTCCGAGATTGAGCCTTTCAAATTTTATCATTTTTTTCGAACTTCGCAGTTTTTTGCAATTTATACCTTTGTAGAGTTTTGTACATCCCTGTCCTAATAATTGTATTAATAAATACATGTGTGTGTGGTGGCCAATGAGAAATAGTAGATTGTATTACTAGTGCGAATGTGTTTTCCAAACAAGAGTTAGTTTGCAGCGTGACCGTAGGGAGTGCTGCAATAGCTCGCGTTTGGAAAACGCATTCGCACTAGTTATACACACCATCTTTTGTAACAAATGCATAAAATTTATAAATATTGATTTAATTGTTAATTCAATCATTTATTTCCTTTTGCTGAACAACTGTTTGGAGAATATCAGTGTGGTTTACGGCGGGGCCGAGGTACTACCGATGCACTTTTCTCGATAAGGATGATTTTGGAAAATGTATCGAGAGTTCAACATACCTGTGCACACTGTTCACACTTCTCATTTTCTTTTTTAACATCTCATCATAAAAGTACAGGGCTTCGATAGTATATTCAGGGTCAAAGTTCATTTAGAACGACAGAATTGCAAAAAATTGCGAAGTTCGAAAAAAATGATAAACTTTGAAAGGCTTAATCTGGGAAACTAGTGGGTCTGCAGAGACAGTTCTAGTATCATATTGTGGCAAATTTAGTCTGCTTTAAAAACGGCACAAGAAAGGTTAAAGAAAAAACTAGTCCTTTAGGGTTATAATCGCCAAAATTTGAAAAAATAACGATTTTTTCGCGGTTTTTGCGATTTTTGACGAAGTTGCGTTCGGCGCTCGAGGTCACAAACTTGGATTATTCATTAAGCCAACATCATGAACAAGTCTGCAAAAAATCAGAACTACCGGATTTGACGCATACGGTAATGTATAAAGTTACTGGACTATTATGTAACATACGATTGTTTGTTTGTTGTAACCTACAATATAATTTCACCTTTAAAGATTTCTGATTTATAACATGACTCAAATAACAGATTTCTTTAAGCACAATTGTTATTTCTCTGTTTGTTTTATTATCTTATTCACCCTGAGCGACTTTGTGGTACCCATAAACTAGATCAACAGTTTTATGGACTACTTTTCGAAGTAGTTTAAAATTTCTATGATACTCTGCACTTAGAAAATATTTAAAGTTTGATATCAAATCATATTGCTTAATATATAACGATACGCCATTTTGTTTGATTGTCAATTTCCTTTTAAGGTACCACAAATGAAGGTGAACTCTTTAATCTTATAACGTCTTCGAATATTTCACTTCAAACATTTTTACAATATTAATATTTATTTCTGTTTGATAATCTGTACTTTTAATTTCTATTTACTATTCTTCTTCCATTAATTTATACGGTTTGTATATTAAATACTTTTAAACTTTTCTATTACACCAACAAAACATTGTTCCATTCTATACGATTGTTTGTTTCATTTTCTTAGAATGGTAACACTTATACATATATAGAGCATAAGCGAAACAGTAACAAATGATGGTAATTATGAACTCTGTCATGTTTTTTTCAAATTTTTGTTTTCTGTTTAGTGGCTAGATGTTGACTTGGCTTGTCTTTAGTTAGCACCTTTCTTCATAAGACATTCATTTCTTTGATGAACAACCTTAATCATTCGTGGAATAACTCTCAAATTCCCTGGCGTCCTCCACTTGTTTAACAAAGCCCATTGTGTCAGCTTTGAAGCTAATTGTTTAACATAGTTTTTGTTATACCCAACGTACACATATTCTTTTTGTTCATATGAGACTTAATTGATAGGTTTAATGATGAAAAGCATATTTTCGGTATTCATAACTGTCATTTCTTCCATCGTTTGCACTTTCTTTTTTCGATTTTCTTTTGAGGAAATAAAGTTTTTGAGATAAATAGATTAAACTTTAAGAACAGATACGCAAAAGACGTTATTGTTATTGATACGATGCAAACTGTTAGCAATAAACTCACCTTCATATTAATTGCCAGTTAATGGGTAAAATATTTTTTAAATTGATGCAACAGTAAAGAATTTATCTGTAAGGTAGTATAAGGATTTCAGGTGTCTACTGGGGAATTATCTGTTTATCTGTTTCTGTATATTTTTATCAACTTGGTTTCTAGCTTTGTATTATACTTGAAATATCATTTCACATTGAAATATCAGAATTGCATATATTTTAATTTTTATTGTTATCTTTATTAAATACATATCTGAAATAAGAAAAAATTAACTGAATTAAAAAACTTAACAAGAAAATTATAAAATGAAAAATTATAAAATGAAATTTTGAAGAACTTAAAAAATAAAAACAAAATTTTAATAATAAAAAACTAAAACTGTTCAAAATCACAAAACTGAAATTAAATGAATCTGTATTGGAAATAAAAATATTAAAACCAAAAACCATAAAAACACATATTAAAACCAAGAACCATAAAAAAAACACTTGAAATCAAAGAATCTTTCTTGAAATACACTTGGCAATCACGACATGCCCGACCAAAAGCTGTATCCAAAAATAATTCTCACCTTCTCCGTCTCCCTATTGACACCTATGGATTATAATATTCCCAGACATATTCAAATACTAAGCGTTGACCGCTTGTTACTATATTTTCAGCAAAATTAATTAACGACTGGCTCTAAAACCACACATATTGAGCCAGGTGAAAGAAAAGTGTTCTCCGTTAGCAAAAAAACGCGGCTTACTTGAGTTACAAGGCTATGTAGTGCTTTAATTTTTTATTTAGAATGACAACAAAACTAGTTACAGCGTCAAAATACATGATATATATTTTTGATGCTAGCCGGTTAAGAGCATGGCATTAGCAACCATATGTGTTGACCTAATATTTTGTGAATATTTTATTTCTGCTACGAGTTTCTAAGCTTAATTAACCTTGACAATCACATCTAACCGTCCCTTAATGGGCGCCATTAAAGAAAGGTGGAAATGTTTAAGGTAAGGTGTAATGTAATCGAAATTTTCAAAAACCTTTAGTTTACTAAACAACAGATGTTTTTGACAAAAAATTATATTTTTACTGAAACACGAAAACGCTAAAGCGTTTATTGAAAACGTGTTATCGTTTTCCTGTGTCAGTTTATACTTTTTAAAAATAAAAAATTTCGTCTTAAAGATGTTCCATCTTCAAATTTTGTCCTATCCAATATACATATGCAACCGATTTATTTCCTTGCATATTTTGATAAAACCTCTCTAAAAAGAGGGATTAATTAAACTTAAAGAAAAAACTTAGAAGTCGGTTGGAGTCTAATATGATTTAAAGAAATTTAAGAACGCAAATCAAGTATTACTTTACTTACACTGAGACCCTTTTTCTTTTCATTAGTTAATTTTCCTTTTAAAGTTTAAGTTATTTTCGTGTATTAAATTATTTCCATAAATCATACCACTGTTATGGATGTTTGTTATTAGGCATCATTTCTATTTCATATAATTTTGATTTTAATAACAGTTTTGAACCATGAAGATAGTTCTTTACCACAGTGTCCTATGGTTTATATATCTATCCATCTACGACTTAAAATTATCAGTGCAGCTAAATGATCTTCTAGCCAACCAATTTCACTTTAACATCATACGACATATAATATTTTTTAATATAAATACAAAAGCAATACATTCGCAGTTGTTTATTATTTTCTGAAATTTCAATATCATAACCACAATGTTTATCTTATTTCATAAACAAAAAGCAAGAAAAGCAAAATTCGATAAAGAATATTTTGAAAAATAAACAATTTTTCATTCAATAACAATAACTAGAGGAAAATCGTCATCCCACATCAAAATTATGTAAATACCTCAACATTCATTCTATCAAATAAAAAACAAAAATTTATTTTATACATAAAATTCAGCTAATTACGTTGTTGTTACGAATATGTAATATTCAACAAATAATTTATTTTTTGAATCAATGATGAAATTCTTAATAATTATATAGTGATCTCAACTTAAAGGTAGAATGAATTGATTGATGTTTTAAGTCAATAATGTTACATTTAATTTCTGTTTGAAATAACCTACCTTGACATGCTTTTGAAGTAGAATTTTATGTTTGATGGATCAAATTTGTTATTGACATAAAATATTGCAAACAGCTGATCTTTCTGTTCATAGTTCGCGCTGCACGAATTGAAATGACTGCGATGTTTTAAATAATTTTTTTGGCTTTATCTGAAATTATCTGGTTTTTGCAACTGTTGGTTGTATATGCACAGGCACTGCAATCATCTCACAGCTAAAAGGATGAATATCTGCTCATTTTTTACTTCACCATAAGTGAGGGAATGTACATTCACTTATGCCAATTTTGATCTTGTTTTACGGTTTGGACAATTTTGAATTTATACATGATGGAAAATCGTATTTATAAAATTTAAACCCAATCATTTTAGATTTTCTTGAAAACTTAATATTAATACGTGTTTTTTTGTGGTTTTATTTTTTACCTAGTTTTGACACAGGGTGCTTCGAAGCTTATTAACAAATTTAGAGATTATAAGAGATCACGGGTTCACCGTTCTGAATATTTTGTTTGTTTGAAAGAAACCAATTAAAGCTGTATAAAATATTGATAAAAATGTTTTCGAGTAAAGTGCTGTTACGAGTAAAGTTTTGTTGTCGAAAATGTTTTCGAGTAAAGTGAGAACGCTGTTAGTTTGAAATTTTTTGTAATTTGTACCATTTACTAAAAAAAAGTTTATCGATTCTATTAAACTTGTTTATGTTTAAAAGGTATTAAATAAAGATTTATAAAAAGAATTAAACTTATGATGCGCTTATGTGGCGCGTAACTAAACTATTTTTAATCATCCGAAAGTTTAACCACATTTCCTCAAGTTGATAGGATTTGTATAAATGATAGAACTAATGTCATTATCGTATTGGACAATTTTCTTTATACCTTTAACAACCGTTTCAACGCTTTCCACATGTTTATTTTAGAACGAATTATTTTGCAATTAGTAAAATTGTCTTACACCGCATTTACAGCGACATAGCAAATTAGTAGATGTAATTTAAATCTGTGCTGTAAACACCTTTTATTTTAAAAGCTTGCAACTAATTTGATATCTAGGCTTACTACAAATCAAATTACTTTTAACTTAATACTTCACGCTGTGAACACCATTGCAAATAAATATGTTTGATTTCTACACCGTCTCCTTTTCCCAAAAATTTTAAATTATGACATTTCTTTTCGCGATCAAACATTTTTCAACATCAAACAAATAATTTGAGGAATGGTCTCTAGTTATCATACTCTTCAATCCTTTTTTAAAAGTTTGAAAGATAGTAATTTAAACTAAACTAAATTAAAATGTGTTTACAGCATAAACGATTCAAATTACAATCTACGTTGTAAACTCATATTAAATATGACAATTTGCATATTAATATACTATCTCCTGTCCACCATGTCACTGTAAATGCGGTATTAATTTACAAATTAAAACAACTTAATTTGCGTTCAACCTATAATGTTCGATTATTTTATTTAAATTGAAAAAAAATTATGCACTTATCAATTTGTTTTGATAATGTTTCGTTAATTTCATGACAAATTAATACAGTTATTTTGGTTTAAATTATAATTTTGAAAACAACCTTTTTAAATTGGGATTCAATAAGTCTCATAACATTTTAATGTATGTTCTTTAATAGTAGTTTAATCAATGAGTGAATAATGAAGTAGTTTATTGTCAAGCAAAAGTTTAAAATTTCAGCGAGGCACGAGCGAGAATTTTAATTTGCGAGAGAATAAAATTCATTATTTACGAATCGATTACAATACTTTATTCTCTGACAAAGAATTGTGTATTATAAAAAATAAAAACATTTTCTTCAATTAGAACAATAAATCTTTATTGTTTTAATTCATAAATCAAATTTCTTAATAAAAAAACCCTGATAATAAAAAACGCCTTTCTCATACAATCAACCAAGTTCAACTAAACGAAATAAGAGAATTCAAATTAAAATTTGATTTTTGAACAAAACTTATCAAAGCAATTGTGATTCCTAGGAGGACCCGGCGTGCTTCACTACGCTGATAAATAAAGTTTTTGCGTAGACATTTTGTTGACGTAGAAGCAATGATTTCAAAAAGTGGTAATGAGAAATGCTAGCATATAATTTTTAATTTTTCTTTTTAAATATTTGAATGAAAAATAATCAGAACTCTAGCTGATCAGTTCGGATGTATGAAAAATTAGCGATCAAATAAGTTTTCAAGTAAGCTTATTTGATCTCTAACTTATTTGATCGCTAATTTTTCATATATCTGAGCTGGTCAGCTAGAGTTCTGATTATTTTTCATTCATATATTTAAAAGAAAAATTAAAAATTATATGCTTGCATTTCTCATTACCACTTTTTGAAATCATTGCTTCTACGTCAACAAAATGTCTACGCAAAAACTTTATTTATAAGCGTAGCGAAGCACGCCGGGTCCTCCTAGGATATATCAAAAATTCTAACAATCAAATTTACGATCTCAAACTATCATACCAAACACACACATTACAAAATTGTCGCTATATATTAAAAATTCTAACAATCAAATTTACGATCTCAAACTATCATACCAAACACACACATTACAAAATTGTGGCTGTAAAAAAATTCAATAATCAATATTTTATTCTCTTTCATTCACAAACAATATATATTAAAAATTCTAACAATCAAATTTACGATCTCAAATTATCATACCAAACACACACATTACAAAATTGTCGCTGAAAAAAAAACACAACAATCAATAATCAATTTTTTATCCTCTTTCATTCACAAACAATATATATTAAAAATTCTAACAATCAAATTTACGATCTCAAACTATTATACCAAACACACACATTACAAAATTGTCGCTGAAAAAAAAATTCAATAATTAATATTTTATTCTCTTTCATTCACAAACAATATACATATATTAAAAATTCTAACAATCAAATTTACGATCTCAAACTATCATACCAAACACACACATAACAAAATCGTCGCTGAAAAAAAAATTCAATAATCAATATTTTATTCTCTTTCATTCACAAACAATATATATTAAAAATTCTAACAATCAAATTTACGATCTCAAACTATCATACCAAACACACACATTACAAAATTGTCGCTGAAAAAAAAACACAACAATCAATAATCAATTTTTTATCCTCTTTCATACACAAACAATATATATTAAAAATTCTAACAATCAAATTTACGATCTCAAACTATCATACCAAACACACACGTTACAAAATTGTCGCTGAAAAAAAATTCAATAATCAATGTTTTATTCTCTATCATTCACAAACAATATATATTAAAAATTCTAACAATCAAATTTACGATCTCAAACTATCATACCAAACACACACATTACAAAATTGTCGCTACATATTAAAAATTCTAACAATCAAATTTACGATCTCAAACTATCATACCAAACACACACATTACAAAATTGTCGCTGAAAAAAAAACACAACAATCAATAATCAATTTTTTATCCTCTTTCATTTACAAACAATATATATTAAAAATTCTAACAATCAAATTTACGATCTCAAACTATCATACCAAACACACACGTTACAAAATTGTCGCTGAAAAAAAATTCAATAATCAATGTTTTATTCTCTATCATTCACAAACAATATATATTAAAAATTCTAACAATCAAATTTACGATCTCAAACTATCATACCAAACACACACATTACAAAATCGTCGCTACATATTAAAAATTCTAACAATCAAATTTACGATCTCAAACTATCATACCAAACACACACATTACAAAATTATCGCTGAAAAAAATACCACAATCAATAATCAATTTTTTATCCTCTTTCATTCACAAAAAATATATATCTAACTAAATATTCAACGTATTAATATATAAGATAAAACAACAAAGAAAAATAACGTCCATACACTCCTAGATCAATGCATAAACTGAATGCTCTCTCACCAACCTTGTTTCTTCTATACATTAATGACTTACTTATTTCTACAGTGCACCCAATCCATAGTTTTGCTGATGACAGCACATTACATGCATCACATGCATCTCCTAAATTTCGATCTCATACTGCAGTTACCACTGATAGAGAGCTGCTAATTGATTCTATCAAGAAAGATCTGGAGCGTATAATGGAACGGGGTGATCGTAATCTTGTTTCATTTAATCCAACCAAAACCAAATTATTCCATCTTTCACGAATAGAGCGACATAAACATTTTCCTATTAAAATAAACCATGAGGAATTGCGTGACGTTGAATCAGTTAGACTTCTTGGAGTGGATATTCAAAATAACCTGAAATGGAATAAACATGTGTTCAACCTCGCTAAATCTGCAATGCAAAAATTAGGATTCTTGAGTCGATGTAAAAAATATTTCAATCCCGAGCAAATTTTGCTAATCTTTAAGTCCTTTATTCGTCCATGTATGGAGTACTGCTGTCATGTTTGGGGAGGTGCTTGTCAGTCAACAATATATTGTCTAGACTCTGTTCAGAGAAAAGCAATACGGTTGATTGGTAATACCGAGCTAACGGACCAGCTTGATTCACTCCCGCACAGAAGAAATGTGGCTGAATTGTCAATCTACTATAAATATAACTTTAGCGAATTCTCCTCTAAGGAAATTCAAAATATCCTTCCATCGTGTGCGCAGTATAATCGACAAACAAGAGCTGCCGAGTTATCCCATCCATTTGCTGTACAAATACCTCGTTGTAGAACTGTGTCCTTCGAAAACGACTATTTTAATAGAGTGGCCAAATTATGGAACTCAATGCCTTCCTCTGTATTTCCCGATGAATTTTCCACTCAGGCATTTAAAGAAAATGTCCATTATTATTTAAAAAAATTAGTATAGTTATCCTTATATCCCCATTCCTTCCATTTTCCTCATCTCCTTCCTTCATAGTTGACATGGTATCTTCGAATATTCAAAGAGTCTAAATAATGAATATTTCATATTTAGTGTGCTAAACATGTCTAACTAATTAATAAAAAAAAAAAAAAAAAAATATAAAATAGTATAAACAAAGAAAAGATTTGGACGATTCCATTTGATCCATTTGATTTGATTTGAGGGGAGGCAGTTGAATTCAAAAATACATTATAATTCGTCTATAACTTTTTTATTTATGATCCGAAAAATCCCAAAAATCTCTCAGATCTAGGTTACATTAATATCAGCTAGTAGTGAAAATTTGAAATCAGTGAAAATTCGAACAAAAAAGCCTTAGGCTGTACAAAGTACTAAGTTAGCGTATTAATATATAAGATAATTTGAAAATAATTTTAATGAAATCAAAACAATTTGACCAATTGGAATCATACCAATTGAATAATAATAATTTTTTTATAGGAAAATTTTCATTAGACAATAGGTTAAGTTCATTAGGCTATAGGTTAGAAAACAATACAATAATACATACTATTATTATCGAAAAAACATACAAATAAAGCTGATATAATTAATTGGAAGAGAATAAAATAAATTAAAACAAAATCAGGCTCGAAGGACCACATATTGTTGTATTTCTGGTTGAAAAGCAAGTGTTTTGTTTTGCAGTTGATTTATGAAAGCAATGTGGTAGGTCGCTGTTTATGGAAAAAAACGATTACAACTTCCTTATTTACCCATTTAATATAAATTTTTGACGAATGAAATGATTTTTATATAATACACAATAAATTAAATTTGTTAAAACATAACATTTTAAAAGCTAGGACAATTTTTTTTAGAAAAGAATGTGTTTAGATTTAGATTGTCATAAAAACGTCATTATAATTTATTCTTTTAGTGCACATGTCAGAATCAAAATATGTATTTTCGTGCATTTTTCGGCATCGACGGTACATTAAATTTGTTCAAAACAATGTTGCAGTTTACAGTTTAGTAACAGTATTACATTAATAAATATTGTCGTTTTTCAACTTTACTTCAAATTAGCCTTACTGATTACTCCCAATTCGTTAGCCACATTTCCCAAATCTACTTCTGGATTTGATCACGGATTAGTAATCACAAACACCAGGTTTTATGAAGTATTCTACACAGTTATGGTTCCACAACAACAAGAAAACAATACTGCAAATAATATTTCTTTCTAGAATATTCTCCTAATTGCTTCAGAAACTTCAACAAATGGTTGAAGAAATTTCCAGTATAAACACAGCGTCCAAAATAATACACAAATAACACTTAAAACTTTATTTACAATTAAACTAAAACTTTTTCTATTTACACGGTTTTATGTTTACGATAGAGCGTTTTGTCTACAATTAATTTTATTCAGTCTAAATAACCTGATTAAATAAACTCAATCAATCCATTAATTGATCGTCATACTAAACATCTTTAAACCGGAATGTTTGTATAAACAAAATAAGAAATAATTTTTGTTTGCCCCGTAACCGCAAATACAACAACAATAACATATTTGTTTAGCACTTGTTTTATACGCACGTTAAGTTTTAACGCTTTGACGTGCGTATAAAACAAGTGCTAAACAAATATGTTATTCAACGAATTACGCCAAGAGCCTACGGCAAAAAGTGTAAACTATACAACAACCATAACTTGCGTTTCATTAACATTATTGTTTCTACAATCATTCTATTGATGCGACGTTGATTAGTATGGGTTGTTTCATTTGTGTTGAAGTGAATAGAAGTTTAATTTGTATTTTCTTATGTTTTTGTCATAACCGTAACAATACCCTCCACTTAAATCTGTTCATCCCGAATAGGATATAACTCTCCGTTGTATTAGGCCAATCCTTCTAAATGTACAACTTTGGCCATACCTCGATGGCCTTTTCTAATTCCTTAATCCACGTCATTCAACTTTGTTATAATGTTGTAGTGTCCTTTAAATGCAGTTTGCCATTTTGGCGATAACCTCCGTTACTGGTGTGAATTGTGTAGCCTGCAAGTGAATTTCCTTGATGATCTCCATGATTCGATTGGCGTATTCTTGCGTTGACAAAGAGGTTGATTGTACTACTTCAAATTTCAGATCACCAAATAGTCTTAAATCACTTCCAGAAATAGTTTGAGCTGCCGTCATGAACTGTTGATCTATATGCCATTAAAAATAAAGGAATGCGTTGATCCCTGCTACGTTGATTTTCCCTAAATACTAGCTAGAAATCCTTCCAATGTAGCATACAATCTCTTCACCATGCGATATGACTCTGGGTGGAAAGCAGTTGTCCTCGTTTTGTTAATACCAAGCACCTGGCAATTTTTTTTTGGAATACCGCTAATTCGATGTGGATCTCCATAGGATCTCAATAGCGTATAATCCAATTATTAATCACAGCTTCAGCGATGGTGGTTGCTTCCTGATTGGGTATCGCACACACTTTCAGTCACATACTGAAGTAGTCCATGATCCCTAAAACATAATTGTTTTGGTTATCAGTTTTTGGAATCGGTCCAGCAACATCCATTGTGATTCTTTCAAATGGAACACCTACATTGTATTGCTTTATTTTTCCATCACTTCTTCGTGCGGGTTCTTTTACATTTATCGCATTTTGCACATGTTTCGCATTTTTGACACCTCTCCACAAATAATTGCAGAGCCCCTGACCAGCAATACTTTGGTCGTATTTTGAAAGAGTTTTATTGATATCAAGATCAATTTCTCTTCAATCAACACTTCTTCAATACTTCTTGTATTTTCCCCATACATGTTTGCAACTCTCATACTTGAACTCGTTCTCCTTAATTTCTTATTGACTGCAATGCTTACATTCAAGTTGACCAGGTGGTCATCAGCATTCCCATGTGCCCTCTTGATGTCAATATCAGAGTCGCACGCCTGTAGACGTTCGATACAATGTGCTACTTGTACCTCTAGACTTTTGATTTTTAATAACCTTCTTATAATGCACCATGATCAGATCAGTTCTTAGATGAAATTTCTGACCATATAGGTATTTATGGAAATGTTTGATGAATTCCATAATAGCCAATCCGCACTGGCTTGAATTGATTTTTGGAAAATCTTTTCTTGTCCATCTTTTTTCTGTGACACGACTCATTCTATACCTTCATTACTAGCATCAGTATCCAAAAAAAACTTCACATTAGGTATGGGATAGGACAAGATTGGAGCTGTAGATAATCTTCTTCGGAGCTCTACAAATATTTGTTCTTAAGGTTTATTCCATTCAAATGCCTTATCTTTTTGGTTAATTTGTGCAAACTTTTGGCAACATTGTCGAATTCTAGCAAATATAGTCTGCAATTTAAGCACAATCCGAGGAAGCTTTATAGTTCATGTAGGTTCTTTGGTCTTGGCCTGTTCATAACTGCTGCAATCTTGTCAAAATTTTTATGGATCCCTTCTACCTTGTGTACCAAATATTTTACTTCCTCCTTGAAAAGTGAACACTTTTGGGACTTTTCTTTGAACCAGCTGCTTGCAAACTTTTCAGTACCTCCACCAAGTTCCTCAAATAGTCGTCAAAGTCTTTGCCCACGACAATGATGTCATCCAGATCAACAAGCCATGTTTTCCAATGGAAGCCTTTTTATACACGTTTCATTAACCTTTCGAAATATGCGGAAGCGTTGCATAACCCAAATGGAATGGAACACTGTTTTGTTTCGATCTTTCTCCTCAACTTCCACCACCCTGTAACAAAACATGAAAATACAATGTTAAAAACAATAATGAACCTGATAATGTATCTAGTGTATCATCAATTCTACGCCAATCAATCCAATGTCTAGCTATCCTTCTTCGTAACTGTATTAAGTTTCCTGTAATCAAAACATATTCTTAAACGCCCATCCTTCTTGTCAACTAACACCACAGGTTAGCTCCAAGAACTGTCTGATGGTTCGATTACACCGGCTTTTTTTCTACCCTAACCATTTAATACTATAGCTTGCTCTCTTTTATCTCCTTACGGCTTGGCGCATTGGCTTTTCTGTTTCGGTTATTGATCTTCTTTGTTCGTGTCTACAACTCAAAGCCTGAATGTCCAGAACCTCCTTCCAATTTTACCAAAATGTTTGGTTTTGATGGCAGCTTTTATCTTCACCACAAAATTGGAGGAGCGACTCCGTACGTGAATACTCTTCTCCCAACATCAATAACGAATCCATTTGGCTTCAAAAAGTCCATTTCCAGGAATATTTATTTTCTTTTTCACAACCTCTGTGCGGACAATTGTGTTTGTTACTATATAATGTGATGACACCACCCTGTCACCATCCCTTAATAATCTCGATACATGGATGAAGGTTATAGGGTAATCGTTTGTGGGAACCAGCCTACGCCCCTTTAGGCTGGCTCGTCTTAGTTTATCTGACGTGGTGCTGCTCCATCGTCCTCTCAAGCTAGCACCCGTTTTTCTGATGAACGCCGCTGCATAGATGATTGCACACTGGCCTTGATCTTTTAATCCTTGTTTCTTTCCATTCTCTCGAAATGTGACCTAATTTTCCACATAGCCAGCATTGAATTCTGTCACTTCTAAAATTCTCTCGTGGCTTTGACTTGTATTTGTATTCATCAGCCAACTCGACTCGGCGTATTTTGTATGTACAAATGTACAAACCTCTCCACTAATTATTCTGACCTGCTGCTGTCTCAAACTGGAACTAGGAGACACCAAAAGATGTGCCACTGTGCTACGATGGTGGTTTTAGTTTAATATCTGCTACTTGCTGTACCACATGTGAAGTCACTTTAGCCGTTTCATCATTATGGTACCTCTTTTCAAAATCATCAACTTTCTTTAAAATTTTATGCTTAAAATCTTCAATCTCACTTTGAATCTTCTCGACTTTTCCATCGAATGCCGTTGAAATTTGTAGAAGTAAGAAGTTTTTCACTGAAGTGTTGATCTATGCTTATGTTTAACTCATTTATTTACTATTTTTAGCTTTTCATGGCTGTTGAGGCTGATTTATTCCATATTTGCTGCTATTTATTTGTTGATTGATGTTAAGACTATAATTTTTTCTTATTTGCAACTAAGCTTTGATTCATTTCTTCTTTAGTGGCAACCATGGTAAAATTTATTTGGTTCATACACGGCAAAAAAAAGACTAAACTGTTTTAATCTTTTGTTGGATTGAAACGTTTTTAATCCTTTTTTGGGATTAAAAAATTTACAATTTAAACCAAATCGATTACTATTTACATATATTGTTTGAATTTTTGTTTTATACTTGTTTTATATCCCATGCTGTGTAAGTATTTTTTGTAAACGATCAGAGTTTACTCAAATTTGTTTTAGTTCGGAAATAAATAAACGGAAACTATCAGATGGCAATAAAAAGAAATAAAGATATTTTATTTTTTACGCATAATATTATATTTTTGTCATTTTTTCTTTAGATTTTAAAATAATCAAACCATTGTTGTTCATTTTTTAATATTAATTATGAAAGTATTTTATATAGATGTATTTTACTGATTGTTAAATAATTTATGTAGTTATTAAATGTTAACAGTTTTTGTACTAATAATATAAGTAATAAAATAGTTAAAAGAAATAACTTGTGAAACATGTGTAACCAAATAACAGTTAAGCAGTGAATGGTTTTATAAAAAATGAAATATTAATATTTTGGTTAATTATGTACTTCGGTCTGAAAGACCTAAGTATTACATTCATGAGCTAAAAGTGAAATTCTTACCCCCACTTTTTTGGCATTTCTGATTCTAACTGATTCTAAAGAAGCAAAAAAAAATGTATGTCTGTCTGTCCGTCACAATCTACGAAATCTAGAAAACCGCTGGACGGATTCCAAACATTTTTTTCTTCTAAAAATAGGTTTACTCAATGGGAAGAGCCGAAAGGACGATGTGTTCGATAACTGTACCGAAATGTGTCAAAAAAATCGTCGAGTGTGTCAAAACAACAAAATTTGCATATTTTTTGCTTAAAAAACTTTCATTTAAGTGATTACGAGTAGGAACATTGAATTTGGAGAAATCTTGATGGTTGGGACTGATGGTATGTGAGACCAAAATCTAGATGTTTGCATTATAAGTTTGTCAAAAAAATGTTGTCAAGTGTGTCAAAAGAAAAATTTTTATTTATTTTTTTACCCAATTTTTTGGAAAAAAATAAAATTAATTATTTGTTTGTCACGAAATTTTATTATTATTATTGAGAATTGTGGCATTACAAGTTTGTCAAAAAAATGTTGTCAAGTGTGTCAAAAGAAAGATTTCTATCAATCCTTTTACCTAATTTTTTGAAAAAAAAAAATAAAATTATTTATTTGTTTGATATGAAATTTTATTATTATTATTGAGAATCATGGCATTATAAGTTTGTCAAAAAAATGTTGTCAAGTGTGTCAAAAGAAAGATTTTTATTTATTTTTTTACCCAATGTTTTGGAAAAAAATAAAATTAATTATTTGTTTGATATGAAATTTTATTATTACTATTGGGAATTATGGCATTATAAGTTTGTCAAAAATATGTTGTCAAGTGTGTCAAAAGAAAGATTTTTATTTATTTTTTTACCCAATGTTTTGGGAAAAAATAAAATTAATTATTTGTTTGATATGAAATTTTATTATTATTGTTGAGAAATGTGGCATTATAAGTTTGTCAAAAAAATGTTGTCAAGTGTGACAAAAGAAAGATTTTTATCAATTTTTTTACCCAATTTTTTGACAAAAAATAAAATTATTTATTTGTTTGATACGAAACTTTATTATTATTATTGAGAATTATTGCATTATAAGTTTGTCAAAAAAATGTTGTCAAGTGTGTCAAACGAAAGATTTTTATTTAGTTTTTTACCCAATGTTTTGGAAAAAAATAAAATTAATTATTTGTTGATATGAAATTTTATTATTATTATTGAGAATTATGGCATTATAAGTTTGTCAAAAAAATGTTGTCAAGTGTGTCAAAAGAAAGATTTTTATTTAGTTTTTTACCCTGTTTGTACCCTGTTTTTTTACCCAATGTTTTGGAAAAAAATAAAATTAATTATTTGTTTGATATGAAATTTTATTATTATTATTGATATTTAAAAGATTAAATCAGTTGTTATATTTTATAAATATAAATCAAACAATTTAATAGCTTTTCAACTGTAATATATATTTTTATTCTTCCTTATTTATTTGCCAAATTTTCGATGTTTCTCATCATTATCAAGGCTTATTAATAGAAATATTAAAAAAAAAAATTAAAAAAATAAATTAAATCTATAGATTTTTGTCATAATTTAAAAAAAAAAAAAAAAAAAAAATTCTTCTTAAAAACATTACATTTTTAATTTATCAAAATACTAAACTAATGTTGAAAAGGTGAAACGTGTTGAACATTATTATTATTAAGAATTATGGCATTATAAGTTTGTCAAAAAAATGTTGTCAAGTGTGTCAAAAGAAAGATTTTTATTTATTTTTTTACCCAATGTTTTGGGAAAAAATAAAATTAATTATTTGTTTGATATGAAATTTTATTATTATTATTGAGAATTGTGGCATTATAAGTTTGTCAAAAAAATGTTGTCAAGTGTGTCAAAAGAAAGATTTTTATTTATTTTTTTACCCAATGTTTTGGAAAAAAATAAAATTAAGTATTTGTTTGATATGAAATTTTATTATTATTATTGAGAATTGTGGCATTCATTATATGTTTGTCAAAAAAATGTTGTCAAATGTGTCAAAAGAAAGATTTTTATTTATTTTTTACCCAATTTTTTGGAAAAAATTAAAATTATGTGTTTGTTTGATATGAAATTTTATTATTATTATTGAGAATTGTGGCATTATATCTTTGTCAAAAAAATGTTGTCAAATGTGTCAAAAGAAGGATTTTTATTTATTTTTTCACCCAATTTTTTGGAAAAATAAAATTAAATTTGGAAAAATTATTTGTACGACATGAAATTTTATTATTATTATGGGTATTATAAGTTAGTCAAAAAAATTATGTCGAGTGTGTCAAAAGAATGATTTGCATTTATTTGTTTAGAAAAATATTAAATTAGTTATTTGTATAAAATAAAATGTATAATAAACATGAAATTATTATTTTTGAGAATTTTATTGCATTATAAGTTTGTCAAAAAAATATTGTCAAGTGTGAAAAAGAAAGATATCATTTATTTTTTTAGATAATTCTTTGGAAAAAAAATTTAGCTGTTTGTTTACGTTGGAATTTGTTATAGTTTTTGAAATATTTTTAATTATTAAATATTTATAGTCTTTAATTAATTTTTATATTTCTCAGTCGTAGCTTATTTATAGACTATTTATTATTTAAAAAAAATATGTTTATTCCAATATTTCGACCTTGCGGGTCATCATCAAGGGTAACATATATTTTATTATATTAAATATTACCTACAAAACAATTAATTAGAAACAACACCAAAAAATTAACAAAAAACTTACATAATCAAAAAATTTTTTATAAAAATTTTTAAAAAAAATTACTTGAAAAAATTAACAATAGTTTAAAAAACAGATAATAAACATTAATTGTTTATTTTTGTTTTACTTGTTTTTTTTTGTAATTTTGGAAAAGTTCTGATTTTGTAAGAATTTTTGGAATATTTTTAGAATTTTGAAAAATTTTAAATTTTTGATTTTATTATAATTTTTATAATTTTGGAAAAAATTTCAATTTTTGATATTGTTATGATTTTTGCAATATTTTTAGAATTTTGAAAAAGGTTTGAATTTTCGAAATTTTAAGAATTTTTGGAATATTATTAGAATTCAGAAAAAGTTTGAATATTTGATTTTATTCAAATTTTTGGAATATTTTGAGAATTTTGAATACGAATTTTTGAATTTTATATATAGTTTTAGAGTTTTGAAAAAAGTTTCAATTTTTGATTTTGTAAGAATTTTTGGAATATTTTTAGAATTTTGAAAAATTAAAAATTTTTGATTTTATTATAATTTTTATAATTTTGGAAAAAGTTACAATTTTTTAATTGTTATAATTTATGCAATATTTTTAGAGTTTTTGCAAAAAGTTTTAATCTTTGATTTTGTAATAATTTTTGAAATATTTTTGGAATTTTGTTTGAAAAAAGTTTGAATTTTTGATTTTATTTAATTTTTACAATATTTTTGGAATTTTGAAAGAAATATGAATTAGTGATTTTGTAATATTTTCTCGAAATGCTAAATGGAGAGGTTTTGAGTAGTTTGCTGATTGTATAATCTTTTCACTAAATTATGTTAATTTATGATCTGTTATAGTTTTCCGACAACGTATTGATGTTTCTTGTTAGTTTGTAATACGTATCTAAACAGAGATAAAAAATACATGTACTTTAACAAAAAGCTATGTTTGATATGCATCGATGTCCAAAACAAAAAACCTCATAAAAGTTTTTTGCCGAAAACTATATCAAAATCCTTAAACCAGACCGAAGTCTTGATATCTCAGAGCTGTGAGATTTCAGGCCCTTCATATATTAAATCGAGTCTTTTGATTTATTATTTAAAAGTTTTTTTATTTTCAACATCAAATTTCCTCCATCGTTATTAAACTTTTATACATTTTTCAAAAATTTATTTATAAAATTAAATGCAAATGCACAGTAAAAGTTCTTGACGTTAACAATGGCTTAACAATCGCAATTCGCTTGAAATTACAATTCTACAGTCTTTTTAATTAATTGAAGCTTGATTTTATCTTAAATTATTTATAAGTCGATAGAACTTGAAATAAAGTTGTGCTGTTTTTTTTGAAATAATTGTGTTTTAATTCAAATGATCTTGTTAAAGGTTATTTCATACGTTTTTTTACAAAATTTTAATCTAAAATTCTTTTAACCGTCATTTGGTATAACTATGTCATATTTAATAAAAAAATTTAAATTAATTTTTTTAAACCCCGTTTTGGTTTAAGGCCCCAATTTTTTACCAAAAAAAGTTTTAAACCAAATTTTTCTTAACCCCATTTTGGATTAAAAATTGCTATTTTCAATAAAAAAATTTTAATCTAACAATTTTTCTTAACCCGATTTTCGATTTTGGTTTAAAAATCGCTATTTTTCATAAAAAATTTTAAACCAAATTTTTGTTTAATCCCGTTTTGGTTTAAAACCCGGCATTTTTAATTGAAAAAATTTTTTTCAAAATTTTAATCCAAAATGATTTTTAACCCCATTTAGGGTTAAAATACATAAACAAAAAAAGTAATCTTATCTTGGTTTAAAAATTTAAACCACATTGGTTTAGGATTTATATGTGAACCAAAATGGTTTAAAAAATTTTTGCCGTGTATTTAAACTCATTTGTTGCATAATAGCCATTAACTGCGAAAACTCGAAGTTTGCAGATGGCAATGAAGATGTTGTTTCGGTAAAATTACTTTTACCCTCATCAGCTTCTATGGAATCATTATTTGTTGTAACTATCCCAACCTGGTAACTTTCCACAATGTATCCACTGGCTGCCATAAGCTTTTCGAAGCCATACCATCAATTTACTTATGTTTCCGCACCTTGACAATTCCCGTTGTTCTAGTTCTTTCTTTAGCTCAAGAATTTTAACTCACTTAAAATAAACCATTTTTACAGATTACTTATCCTTCCGCTGTCACATATGTCACGTTTTTCAACCTTCCTTTGAATTGGCCTTACTTCTCATTTGATAAACGTATTTCCCAAATCTCCTGCTGGATTCGATCACTGATTAGTAAGCACAAACACCAGGCTTTATGAAGTATTCAACACATGTATGGTTCCACAACAACAGGAAAACAATGCAGAAAACTGAATTATTTTTTTCGAGACATAAAAAGAAACAATATTCCTTTCTAGAATATTCTCCCAATAGTTTCAGAAACTCCAACGGTTGTATAAATTTCCAGTATAAACGAACACAGCGTCCAAAATAATACACAAGAAATTTCTAATAATAATTAACACTTAAAACTTTAATACAACAGTATTGTTTAAAACAATAAATCAATAGGATAAAGAATATTGTTTAGCGTGATTGTCAATGTGGGACAACCAAATATATTAATAACGGATCTTAAATAGTAAATATTTAAGATCCGTTATTAATATATTTTCAAACACACAGAACGAGAACCGTTTTCAAAACAGACAAAAAAATTTTATAATTTTCACTGTCAAATATAATATCCAATTACATAGCTGTGTTTGTACTCTAAGCATAGCTCTACTATAATCTGACTAATTCACCGAATTGATCCTAAATTTCGTCTTTTTAACCGCTAACTGTGGTATTGCTGTTTCGATATGAAAACAAGTAGCAGGTAGCAGGTTGTCCCACATTGACAATCACGCTAAACAATATTTTTTATCCCATTGATTTATTGTTACTGGTTTTTTCACTACTAGTTACCACAAAGTAAAAAAGTCAGGCAAGTGCGAATATAATTCGCTCGCTGAGGATCCGTGTTTATAAAATTTGAGAGAAAAACAGTTTTTGTTTGTATAGTTTCACGTTTATTTGAAATTATAACTACTACTAAAAAAAAATTAGTTTCAGTTTAGCAAAATCCCAACACCTATGAATTTTTTAAAATGTTTTCTTTTTAATATTCGTAGATAGAGTGGGGAGGGACAAAATAAATCTTACATTTCTTAAAATAAGTTGAAAACTGTGCTTTCAAAAATTACTAAATAAACTATTTTGCGCTACAAAAAAATCACCTTTTATATGACACCCCACATGACATGATCAGAACTAATTTCTTTTCAAAATTTCTACTTTAAACCCCCTCCAATGAACATTTGAAATTATAACTACCAAAAAAAAATTTCAGTTTCGATTTAGCTAAATCCCAAACCCGTGAATTTTTTAAAAATTTTCTTTTGTAATGTTCCTAGATATGGGGGGAGGACCAATAAAATTTACATTTTTAAAAACAAATCGAAAACTGTGCTCTTAAAAATTACAAAATAAACTATTTTGAACTACAAAAAAAAACACCCCACATGACATTATCAAAAATAATTTTTTTTCAAAATTTGAACATTTGAAATTATAGCTACCAAAAAAAATGTTGGGTTTGATTTAGCAAAATCCCTATCCTACACCCATAGATTTTTTTAAATTTTTTCTTTTGTAATGTTCGAAGTTAAGGGGGGGGGGGACAAAAAAAACTTGTTTTTGGTAATAACTCAAAAACTAAGCAGTCGAAAATTCAATGAAACTTTTTTTTGAAATATTTTCATTTTTTCGATTTTTCTAGACCAAACTCGATTCCTTAAAAAAAACTTTTGTTTTACTATCTCCTTATCCATGTCCATAAAATATATAGATAAAAATAAATTTTTGAGATTTTTTTGTTATCATCAGGTGTGGGAAAAGGCATTTAATAACTGTAGAAAATTTCAAGTTGATAGCACTTATAGTTTGTGAGTAAATCAATTATGTAGAAATTCGGACGGACACCGAAGTCTCACCAATAGGGTACCGCTTTTACTTTATCAAAGTACGGAACCCTAAAAACGATGTATAGTGAAAAATTGAAGCTCAATTCATAGGTGTTTGTGTTCTAGTTATCACAATAGAAAATTGAAGTTTATCAAGCCATGTGCTCTATGACGGAGTTCGAATATATTAAAACTCTTAATTCCGCGGCTGCCAAAATTATAATATGTACATATTTTACTATCAAGATGTAATTTTTGTTGTACTTAAAGTTTATAATTTTACTACTTGAGTACTAAAATTGCTATTATGTGTTAATCCCAGGTAACAATTTCGCCTAAATTTTTTAAATTATTCCAACTTAACTTGAGAAAGCATTGTGTAAGACCATATTATTCAAGCTTTACCTAAAAAAAGCTTGTAAAAGACTAGATTCACTAAGTTTCTTATATAATTCCTTAAGTAAAGCTTAATTCAATAATAAATATTTAGGGCATATTAAAGCAAGTGTTACTCAAGTATAATACCTTTTATAAGGTTTTATTATATAAACCTTTATTAAAGTACAACTTTTAGGAAAAATCCAAGAAGATTCTTACCCAAGGATAGTTCCTTGTATACGACTTTATTTATGTATAATAATTTTAGTAGTATTCAAGAAAACTGTTACTCAAGTAATATTTCTTATATACGGCTGTTTTCAATGAATATTAAAAGATTTACAACAAATCGATCTGTCAATATTTTTGACAGTTCGTTGTTTAATTCGCGATTGTGTGTTTTTTTATTAAATCACTTATCGTGTTTAAAAAGTTAACAAACCTTTAAGAACTTTAACAAACTATTATTGATTAATACAAAAGATTATTTCAAAATGGTAGACATATTTTCGTCAATGGAAATTTGCAATTGCCATTATTCCGCAACCATTTAATCAAACGTTTCTGATGATGGTTTATAAATTGATTGAGATTTACCATTTCTGATGATGGTTCATATAATGATTTGAGTTGGTCAACAATTAAATAAACTGATGATAATTTGTCATACAATTCATTTTTGTATTATATGTATGTAATCGAAAAAAAAATTATATCAAAACTTGCAACAGATTGCAACTGACTTATGGAAAATATAACGTAGAACGTTTATTTAATATGGTCATTTAACATTTATTTATTAATCAGCCAAATTGTGCAACTGAAAATAATGCCAATCACAGCATACTATACCCCTTACGAGGCTTGAGTAACACTTTTGTTCTGTATTGAGTAACGTTTTATTGATGTCGTGGAAATTGATTTAATGAACGTGCGTAAGGGTAAACGATGAGGAAGAGGGTCTGTGTTCGATTCCTGCCAGGCCCGTTTTCATTTATGAATTTTATTTTCCTTTTTTTTATTTTATTTTTATTCTTTAATCATTTTTAATCGTACAATTGAATGGAAACACATGCGTAGATATCGTATATGAATACGCAAAATTATTTTCATTTCGAGATTGTCCTCAATCATAACCAATATTATTTTTAACAAAAACCCATATATTCTCATTTTAGGAAACCATTAGTACACTTTTATATGCATTCCTAATCAAAATGTTTGAATAAAAATTAATTCATAGTCGTGGTAGTGGTCCGAAACTTGAAATGTGTACAAATAATTTGTTAAACAATACTGATTAAGTTTCAATTTTCTTTATGACAGCTGCTAAATAGAGAAGTGGATAGCGTGCGGTCCTGGAGAATCAAAGGTTACGAGTTCGATCCCAGCTACAGGCGTTTGTAAAGATGCGAAATGTGTAAAATAAATTGTAATTTCCGATAAAAGATTACCTCAATAGCAGCAATATACAAAAAAAAAAGGAGTTTAATGCGCCAATTAACCAAAATAACTAAAGGAAACAATCACCAATTTTTTTTTTCAGTGGCATCGCTTCTTGAATAGCCACTGAGTAATTCTCTTGAGAAAATATTTACTCAAGCACTTTATTCAAGTAACATTTTGACAGTATTTGAATAAGCCTTGAATAACAACTTATGTACTACTTTATTCAAACACTTATATAAAACATGTATAAAGCATTATATATGCCTTCTTGAATAAAGAATATTTTTTCATACGCCTTTTCTCCTTGAGTAGAGCTTGTATAAAACTTTTCTCATGCATAGTTCAAGAATTTTAAATTTCCCCTTCCATTTTAAATTCCTCTTTTAAAGCTTTACTCAATGATTACCTAGGTTAAATTGTTACCTGGGAATGTAATTCATAGGCTCAAATTTAAATGTGTAAGCTGATGCATATTGTAAAACTGAAAGTATTTGTTCACTCACTGAAATTTGTAACTCACAAAAATTTCTATTAAGAAAACAAAGTGATTAGCCATATCAAACCACGATCATAAAATTAACACAAAATAATCTAGTTATATGACATGTTCGGTATGAAGGATATGTCAAAAGTTCATTTAAAATATTTGTGTTTTGTTTAAAACAAAAAAAACAATTTGGCAAAATAATATGGTAATGCAAGCCAAAATATTGTTATAGGTTGGGATAGTATTGCAATTGTTCATGCATATATCTGACGCTAGTAAAAAGAACTCATTACTTTTTTTTATGCTTTGTTAACAAAAAATGTCAGGTGTTTGTTTCAAAATATTAACTGACTATCACAAATTTTGCTGCAGTTAGTGGTTTTATTAAAAATTGTAATAAACTTTTTTTTAGCAATTAAGCAGTACAAATATCGTTTCGTATCGATCAATCCAAGATATTTAAACTTACAAAACTTTTCTCAAATTTGTTTTTGAGTTAAACCAGTGTCTGAATTGTTTTTAAGTAACCACAAAAGATTGCTTTTGCCAAATGACGTAAACCAGTTTGACAATCTATTGTTATAAAGGAAATATTCATCAACCATTATGTTGACAATTAGTTTCTTATGAAGTAATTGGTGAAAACGTGTCATTTGTCACAAATGATAACAAGCAATCTTCTTAACGAATTAGTTGAGCTTAAACTCACTTACTCTAACATTGTTTAACAGAATATAAAAAACACTGTATCAAATTAAAAAACATCAACATGTTTTAACACCAATACTATAAATTCCAAAATTCAACAGAGACAGCAGCTATGGCAATATGTACAAATTAATGAAAGCCACCACAATAATTCTACCCCATTTTGTCAACATCGTTAACATAACTCAAATAAAAAAAAACATGTTGGTCCCAATATGCTCTTGCCAATTCATCTAAAAATATCTCTCTATCAGCAAAATCATAAAAAAAATTAGCAAAATAAACAAACGAAAAATAATTTAATGAAATAAAGTTTTATTCGTATTTTTCTATCCAAAAGTAAATTTCATAAGACAAATTGAAATGATAAGAGAAATTGCTATATACGAACGAGTATGTATGTACAACAAAATAATTTTTATTATATAGAAAATCAAATTTAAAAGAAAATCAAATTACTTAAAATATTTTTAGTTTATTTTTTATATATATAAATTTCACAAAACGAAAAACACAATAAAAGTTTAAAATAAAAATTTTATTGTTTCAAAAAGTTTATATAAATTTATCTGCAATCGAATTATAAAAGAAATAAACGAGAAGTTTATCGGAACAATGTAAGGAAGAATTTACGAATTTATTTTGTTACTTAATGAACAATTGAGATAACTAGAGATAGTTTAATAAATTTTTGCTCACAATTAATAGAGGACACTAAATATTTACAGAAAGTTTTAAAAGGAAATTGACAATGAACTAATATTAGTTCTAAAGAGATTGTCCAATATTTGTAAAGTTAGCTATTGTGTGATAAAATCTGCAGCTAGAAGCTGCACAAGGTTTAACGCAGTAGTTTATTGAATTCGATCGAATGCATAGTAGTTTTAATTTTAATAGATAATTTAACATTATTTATTAATCATTTAATATTAAATACTTAGTTATTCGGGATTTTTCTGAGCTATTAAACTCAAGTAACTAAAGAATTAATTTGAATTTTTTCAATTCAAAGGTATGAATTTAATTATTTTTGAACTTGTAATGAAACTAAGTCTTTTTTCACTTTAATATTTTGATTTTATTTTTCCAAATATATTTTAGTGTTGTGCAAATTCTTTACAAAAAGTAATGTACGTAATTCTTTACATGTAAAGAATTCATTCTTTACATGTCCACAAATCAATTTTTTTTTCTAAATAAAATGTGTTATGTAGTATGCATTACAATATGTGCCACAACAACACATAAACACCTTTTAAGACCAAGGTGTTAAAACAACAACACGAGTTCTAAGGATGTTAATGAACGCAAATCTTTCTATTTTGTATTTTTTATATTTTTTGTTAAATAATGGATAACTAAACGATAAATCCTATCACATATAAAATATGATAAAGGGGCATAGGGCAATATTTCATGATAGGATAGAGAAAATAAAAATAAAGTAAGAGATAGAAAGCGAATTTATTTTAAAAATTTGCATGAACAAAATTAAAATTTGGTTGCCAATAATCCAGCTAGGGGCATAATCCTTGATTATGTGTCGCAGTATCTTCTCCAACGATTAAAGCCCAGATATAGGGTTATATGAAGGCTCGTTTCTTCGAGAAAGCAACAGCGTGCCAACATCAAGGAGTATGTCATTGCTAAGATTGAGGGTGCTACCGTTGACTGAATACAGTTCATCCGCCAGCACCCTTAAGATATCACCTTGGATAGTGATATCTCACTACTATTGCCAGTGGTATGTGATATCTCACGTTAACCTATATGCCAATAGCAAGGACTGGAGTACGCGGGGCTGTCACACCTGTGGATCAAGCATAAAAAAAATTAACAAATACATAAAACGTGATCCCTCCATGCGGTTAAATTAATTGCGGTTAATGGTAAAGAATGTAAGGAATGAAATGAATGTAAATAATGCTAAAAAAAATGATTAGTCCGTCTAAAATTCTAATTGTTCATTATTTTTTCGATCAACTTTTATCATCAAAAAATTTTAGCCGCTGAAGTTCGAAAAAATTATGAAAAATTCGAATTTTAGTTGGACCAAAAATCTTTAAAATTAAATATCTCAAGAACAAAATTTTAAGCCTCCTTGTAAATTTGATATTTTAAAGTAGGATAGAACTATATTTAAAAACAAAAGTTAAAATTTAATTGATTTTAAAATTTTTTGTTACTGGAAGTTGTTTGAAAAAATGATGAAAAAATTGTATTTTAGTCGTACTAAAAATCTTTAAAATTAATATCTCAATATCAAAAATTACAGCCTCCTTGTAAATTTGATATATTTTAGAGTAATGATAGAACTATTTTCAGGAAAAAAGTTAATTAAATTGCAATTGATCTTTGACCCTAGCGCCATCTTTAAAAAAGTTTTTTTAATATTTTTATCTAAAAATTGATTACAAAAACAATAAATTAATTTCTTTTCAAACGACCAAAAAAGTTTGATGAAATCGGTATAGCCGTTCTTGAGCAATTTAATTTCAAAGTTACATCGGATTGGCAGAATTTTCATTTTTCATGCATGTTGGGGTGCCCCCTATGCTCAAACTATGCACTTTAAAAAAATTGTAAAATAAGTTGTATTATTAATTTTGTTCATACTACTTACATGCTAGGTTTCAGAAAAATCAAAAATGGTCAAGTTCAAATCTCGACTTTTTCACCAGCGTAGATCACGTTTTTCATCTACAATAACATCAATTTGTTGAATACGACACATATAACTTGATTGATTTACAATAGCATTTATTTTCAGTAAACAAATTATCAAACACAGGTTTACCTGTCAATTGATAAAATGAAGAATGTCCGAACCCAAGCTTTCAACCATGCAACTTTAGAATTAAGATTGAAGAAAATGTTTGTTGAGATGTCACATATATAAGCTATCTTTGTATTCAAAAACAACAACATGTTATTTTTAAAATTTTAGTTGTACAAATAAATGATTGATTTCACAAATTCGATATTTCTGGTACCGTGAAATTGTTTATTTATATTTTAACAAGTTTGAGATTAAATTTAAAATTTATTTTTAGTATCGACTTAAACGGCATCAAAAGTTCCCGGCCAACTGAAAATAATTGCTAATTGATTTCCTTGCTTTTTCTATGATTAGAGCGGGAAAATATTTTATAGAGACCAAAATTCGTAATTCTTTTCAATTCAAAATTTGTATTACCATTGCTGGAATTGGGCACAAATTTTGTTTTCTTAAAGGAGCTGTAAAAATCACTTTAAATTAAAATTCTTTACATTTATTAATCGTTCCTTACATTCTTTACGTAAAAAACTATTCTTTACTAATTCTTTACATAAAAATGTAAACAATTATTCTTTACATGAAAACACAACTCTGCACAACTCTGTCAATCTCTATGAGATCTTTTTCAGGGAAAAAGTTTCTATAAACTCAACTAAAGGTGTGGTTGGAAATATTTGAGAAAAAACTATGTTTTTCCCTTTTACGTGTTTCATTTGGGTTTCGAACTCGTAACCTCATCAGTGCCGGAGAGAGTTTATTTCCTTTGGCAGACACGTTTAACCACTACGCCACCAAGACGATGATATTTCTAAGTTGAAACTTCATCATCAGTTAGTTATCTTACTTAAGTTGAATTTCTCAATCGTCAGTTAGACATACTTTTTTATCGAAATTTTATTCATTTTGAATGAAACATTTTTTTGAATTGCATTTTTTGCATTGAATTTCTTGTATTCAATTGAATAGAATGAAAAATTGCTTTGAAAAGCGAAAGATCAGTAACAAAAGTTTATTTCAATTTTAGTCGGTTCGGGAATCAAACCGGCGTCCTTCTGATCTTTCGCTTTTCAAAGCAATTTTTCATTCTATTCAATTGAATACATTCATTTCTAGTGACTTATAATTCTAAACTACATAATGGTTAGATCCATTGCTATCTATTAGATAAAAATCTTGAATTTAAATTGGTTAGTGGCCATTCTCATTTTTAAAATAACATGCACAATTACCAGTCTTGAGAACAAATACCAGAAACTAGTAAGTGTACAAACACCAGTTATAACATACAGAAAATGTACAAATGATCTTATCACTGGGACCAAAATTCACAGTACCACAACTGAACCATGAAGTACCAATCACTAGAATAATTGCCGATATACAAAACGTCATAACAACGATGAACAAAGAGGAAGAGCTTAACACCATCAGAAAAAAGGCTGCCACGGTTATATCTAACTATATGCATAAAAATAAGAAATTGAACAGACAGCAGAAAGTTCTCCATGATGCATAAAAAACCACACAAGCCTTCATTAAAAATAATCCAGACATTGTAATAACAGCTGCGGACAAAGGTAATATTACCATCCTCATGGATCATTCGGACTATCATGCTAGATTAAATGAGTATTTGAATGATCATAGCAAATATAGGAAACTTACCAAGGAATCTACAGAATCTACAGAAACGTAATAACCTTATATAGCAAATAAGCACTTAGATAATAGTTACATAGATAAGAGAACCAAACGTCAACTAACAACGTTTACTGCCCAGGCCCCAAGGCCTCGAGCAACACCGAAACTACACAAGCCAGGAATTAGAGTTATAATAAACTCAACCAACAGTCCTACATACAATAAGGTTAAATATTTGAACAACATTCTAACCAATGCTGTCGAAAAGGGGAAATACAACATCAAGAACTCCTATGAACTAAAAATGAAGTTAGATAATATTTCAGTGGATACAGATGACAATGGTATTCTTTGACATAGTTTTAGTGTTTGAGAAGATTCCATTAACAGCACTATATAAATCAATCAAGAAGTGTTGGGCTGATATTAAGGAAGTAACATTAATACCATGGACGGAGTTCCTGAATATGATATTTTTATGTGTATGTGATAGTAATTATCTTAAGTATCAAAATCAAGTATACAAGCAAAAGGATGGTTTAACTATTAGGGGGTCCAGTTTCAGCGATTCTGGCGGACTTTGTGATTACTGACAAGAAATATGTTAAAAAAATAAAAAAAAATGAAATAAATATGTTTTTTTAGTGAAATATGTAGACGACACATTACTAATAATGCCAAAAGATGAAATTGAGAACTTCTTTAACCTCCTTAATAATGGAAACGAATCAATAAAATTTACATATGAAATAGTGAACAACACTCTGCCATACTTAGATATGATGTTGCATAGAGATAAAAACAACAAAATAGTCACGCGTTACTACCAAAAACGTAGCTCAAAGAACAGAATGCTCAACTATATCTCTGAACAACCTAGCATACAGAAAACCAGTATGGCATATAGTACAGTATCTCGTATGCTGGGTATCACATCAGACATATTTAAAGTTGAAGTAGCCAAAGAAATATATGAAATTTTAATATTGAATGGTTATCCAACAAATCTAATCAGAAACATAATCAGTAAATATGAGAATAGTCAAAACACAGTAGCCCAGCTAGCACAAATTTGTTGCAATAGAGCTAATGTTACAAATAAAAGAGTCGCAAGATTAGATATCTAGCGCAACTGTAGCTCCATTGCGACAGAAAAAACAGAATTTACGGTATATTTTGATACAATTTTGGTCGCAATCAGGCAATAAATGAGTTATATCTATGTTTAAAATGTGCTGTTGTTACAAACTGAAGTTGCACGCAACAAGATGAAACAACGAATATTTTGGTTTATTTCAGTTGTATATTGTAATGTTTGAAAAATGTTTTTTAAAAAGTATTCCTTTACATTATTTTTATAGAAATAATTTATAAGTTATAAAAGTTAGACATTACTCAATAAGTACTTTGAAAAAGAAAAATTTCATGATTATTAGACCAAAATTATATAACGGATGCTATTTTGTCGATGAGTGTGGTTGTTTTACCTCTGGAAAATTTACGCGCCACCCAAAAATTGAAAATTCGGAAAATAATTGGAAAACTGGAAAATTATCGAATTTTTTTTACAACCATAAAATCCACAAATACATATCTAAATACATTTTGTAATGCTCCTAGAGTCATATTGCACCGTAAATTGTTAGAGGAAATAAATAATATTATAGAAAATCGCATTAAACTTTTCTCAAATTAAACCGCATGGTATAGGAAATACATAGAACAACGAAAAATATGGCGAACATACAGCTTCAAGACAGATTGCTTCCAAAGTTCTTGAACCTAAATAAAAACCTCATTGCAGCGTCCTTGTTACTAATTGGCTATCTAAAATTATAGTACTCGATCCGTTTTCTTTTTCTGTCATTGCAACTGTATAACAACCTCATTGTAGCGTCCTTGTTTTTTCTGTCATTGAAACTAAATAAAAACCTCGCTGCAACATAGTTGTAACAGTAATTTGAGGAAAATATGTTAGTCACATCAAGGTTGCTAGCTCGTTACTGGATTTGTGACAACTACAATAAAATAACATTTTGAAGATGCGCTACAAAAATAAAAGTTTTATTAACGTTAATTTAACTTAAACATAACTTCTGCCTTTGCAACTTTTATGAAACATTTTAACAACAAGCATATTTTTCCGTAAAAAAATAAAACAGGATTGTAACTGAGCCGAATGATTTGTTGCCAATCGTTAGGTCGAAACTGTAATATAACCCATATGTGACTAAATTTATTTCAAAAAACTGAATTGCAACCGAATTGTAACTTATTTATGTTACAAATCAAAATCTGTGCTAGCTGGGACGTGATATGACAAATGAACCAAAAACGACAACATACAAAGGATTATTGTACACTAGGCATTTATCTGAGAGTTTAGGTAAATTATTACGAAACAATAATGATAGTCTGAATATTGGCTTTGGCTATAGAACATGCACGAACCTAAGTAAGATCACAAAAACAAACGAGAATAATCTAGATATCAATGACCAATATGGAGTGGCATACTGGAGTGGTATACGCATTCAAATATAATGATTGTGATGGTAAATATGTAGGACAAACTGACCAAAAACCAGGAGCATGGATAATGCAACATAAATATGATATAAAAGCAATGAAAAAGAAACCAGGAAAGACAGTGGCCAGCATATCATGGAGAAGGGACATACGTTTAACTATGATGGCGTGAAGATTCTAGTAAAGGAACCGAATTGGAACAAGAGGTTAACATTAGAGTCCATAACTATACAGTTGAAAAAGAAAACATCCATAAATCCGAGATCGGACCTTGAAGCGCTTAACCCAATTTATACAAGCCTGTTGGGTCATGTTAGCAAATAATGAACAGGTGCATATGTACTATTTTAGGTTATTGATTTTTCGAAAAAACATATATACGAAATGCAATTAATATCAAAACAAAAATATCAAAATATAGGTCAATAACCTGGAGTAATAATTGTGCCGTTCACAGCACAGACCGACTAACTCCACTTTTTGGAAAATTTTAAATTTACTATAAATGTCAAAGTACTTGCTATAGTCATAACTTTCTATGTTAAAAACAATTTTCATGAATAATTAAGATAAAAACCATTAAAAGTCAAAATTTGTCTGACCATTAAAAAATGACTATTAAAAACCTGACATTAAAAACTAATAATATCTATTATTCTAATTAAATTACTACTATAATAGCTAATTGATATACTTAGTAACCAAAATTAAATAAATTATGTTTATTGTTTTTTACATTCCTGAATGATAAAAATTAACACTACTAAATATCGAAATTTATTTGACCTTTGAAAAAACTCAATTTTCTCAACATTTTGTTTTATGGAGTTAATCGTGTTGTGCAGTGAACGGCTCAATTATTCATCGAATTTTCTTCCTCACAACATTAATTATTTTTTAGATTTTTTATTACTTTTATTTTTGTTTCA
Organism: Diogma glabrata; assembly: GCA_963693315.1. Taxonomy (NCBI): domain Eukaryota; kingdom Metazoa; phylum Arthropoda; class Insecta; order Diptera; family Cylindrotomidae; genus Diogma; species Diogma glabrata. The sequence continues at coordinate 307,819,233 of OY856187.1, read as the reverse complement.
CTGTATAATGTAATTTATGGTTACAAAATTTGTATAAATAGCTAATAGAACAATGTATCACAACTAGTAAGTTTTTAAGTTTTACATATAATTTAAGGTTATCAAATTATTTCATAAGTTTTTTGCTTTTATTTTTATATACATATCTATTTATTCTAAATTTGTATTTTAATTTGTAATTTTATTTTAACTTTCAATAGTTTATTATTATATAGCTTAAAAGTTTTATTTTTTGACAAAATTTATAATATGTTTTCCTATCATGCTAGGTACTGAAGAAGGTCCCAATAAAGGACCGAAATATGTATCTAGAAATAATAAAGAATTTTAAGATCTTATACTTGGTGTTTTATTTGTAATTTGAGCATGACCAACGATAGGTCTAAATATTCAATAGGTCTAAATATTCAAAAAATGTCATCTTTTGGGTTGAAAATAATCTGGTCACCTTAAGCAACGTAAAATTTAGCTTTTTGAAATATTGCAAGTTTAAGTTTTTTTTAATTTTCAAAATGACTGAGCTCTGATTACAATTTACTAATAAATGGAGAAATTATTTTTTAAACCAATCTATCTCACAAAAAACAATTTCTGCATATACCATTGGTCGAACAAACAATATTTTTCTTTTAATCATATTTTGATGTTTTTCTTGTGTTGTACATTTAAACAGAACTTGTAAATTTTTTAAAAAGTTCAAGTTTATTAAACGAAACAAATAAACCACATTTCTCAATCCATAGCTTAGAAAACCTAAAATATCGTTTGCTTTCATAACTAAAATCTGAAGGTCTGTCTGTTCACCACTTAAACATACATATCAATTTAAATAACATAAATCTAATGGTGTAAACAAAAATTAATCTCGTTGGCATTTTTCTACTGCATTTTTTGTTTATTCTACATTTTCAGCCGTTATTATTTTTTCTCCTCTTAAATTTATTTATAATTTCATTCAAAAATGACAGCGACAGGTGTGTGTAAAATTCGCTAAAACATAAAATTGAAGACAAAAAAAATTCATCTAACTATACCCATAGATTATTATGTAGCGCGTCACAATCTTTTTTAAATTATTTTCTCAAAAGCAAAAAAAAAAATAAAAAAGAATAATAAAAGAAAATGAACATTAAAAAGTAATGACAAGAAAAAAATCTTATGCTGAAAAAATAATACAACATAATCTAAGAATGTGTTCAAAGTCGATTGATGTGTGTACGAGTATGTTTTTTATTTATAGTTACGAGTATATGGGCCATTTTGTTTCAATTTTCATGATGGTTCTATTTTTAATATACATTTTTTTTCTTTGCTAATGTATTTCAGTTTTATAGTCAGTCCTATAAAATAAATTGATTTTTTGTGAGAAATGTTTAGTTAGCACTAAAGCTTCAAATAAATTGTTATTTAGGGCTATTTAGGATAATACAATTTAAGTGTTGATTATATCAAAGCCTTGTATGTTGAAAAGGTTTTCTTCCGCTTTAAAATGTTGATAGGAATTCAAATAATAGTCTTCTTGAACCAAAGGTCATCCCACATAATAAACAGTCCGCTACGTTATATTCTCACATTTCACTACGTAATTTTGTTTTGTGTAGTACTGATGGATAACATCAGCCAAACAAACGAATCGCTCTGAACGAATCGTTCATTTGCACTGACCGATTTAAAAACGCCGGTTATCGTTCAATTGGTCACTTCACAAAAAGGCGAACAAAGGGTTTAATTAATAAGTCAAACACTAACTCCTAGTCAAAAAGCGAAAAGCCCATAAAATCATGACCATATAGCACCTAAAATAATGCGGCAAGCTACTCAAAAAAATTTGAAAAATTCAAACACCAAAATATGTTTTCCATTAATGTAATTTATTTTAAAAACCACAACTCAACTACTATTTAACGCCCCACTTCTATTTTGTTTTCTATCAATACTAACAGATTCTAATTAACAACCTGGAGCGAACACCATGTAACAAGTACTGCAGTTCAACTTATCATCCAGTGAAAAACACGCGAAATCAGCAAAAAACATACAATTTTGGAAATGAAGTTTTAATTTTGTATATTTAGGTATTGGAATTCGTTGACATCAATAAAAAAAAATTTTCTGCGTTTTTAGTTTTTTTTTTTTTAACCCTGTCTTAAGATACAGGGTGTTGGAAAATCAAGAAATTGCTCGACCCTGGTGTATTGAAATGACTCTACAGTCAAAACTACTGAACTGATTTTAATGTTATATAGCTTAAAATGTAGGTATTGAACAGAGCTAATCAAAATAATAATTCACATTATATGACCTTAAACATGTTCTTTTCGAAAAATAACGGTAAAAAATTCAAATTCGATTTTCTAGAAATGCATATTTTTCAAATTTTTGATTTTTTAATATGTGAAAAGTACATATGTTCAGAGCCGGGACGAGGCCTAATTACACCCTAGGCAAGAATAAGATTTGACGCCCCTACCCACCTCTCCCCTCCACAGTGTTGGTTTGTTTTAAACACTGTTTAAAACAATTTTCAAAACAAATTGGTTTTTATTCCAAAAAAACAATGCTAAACAAAATTTGTTTTTTTAAATATAGCAATGTTACTTATTTGTTTTTTAATCGAACTGTTGCATAATGTGGTATTTTATCGTTTTTAATACATTTACACCTAATACGCCATTTAAAATTTTGAAAGTTTTTAAAAGGAATCACATGTCAAAACATTTGTACAAAAGTGCTGGCGGATCTGGTATTCGATTGCCGACAAACGCAATTCGTTTAATTTCTAAATAAAAAGTGACAAATATGTGTCATTACTGTGAATCAAAAGGAACATCCTAGTTCTGAAAAGAAAATTATAGATTCGTTGCTAGATTTTGTAACATTAGGTTACATATTTCATCTCATTGTTGATTGACTTGACGTAATGTTTTCCATTACATTAATTTTTCAATAAAAAATGTTGTGTTTAAGAATTTACAATATGTGTCAAGCATAGATGCTTTTTAAGACATAGGTTCCAGAACTACATGCATTCTTAGATGTTGACGAACGCTTTCTTTAAACTTTTGGGGATTGGACGCCCCCGAAGTCCGGCAAAGCATTTCGTTTGTACGATATATGGACAAAGGAATCCCACTGAATTCTATCACTATGACAGAGAGTGACCTCAATAGTTTGACTTTTTGCACAAACCGATTGACGTGTATAACAGGAAAAAGAATATGATTGAGGAATAACAAGATGGATTCGATTTCAATTATTAAAATTTTTACCAGATACTTAACATGTACTTGATAAAATAGGCTTAAAAATTTTAAAACCAGTCGCAAATGCTTGGGAAGCAAATGAATGCAGTCTTAGCCAATAAGTAATTTGAAAACAGTAACGACATGATTTGGATTTTTTGGTCATTTTGGCAGATATGTGAATAAGTACGAATTTGGAAACAGTTACAACATGATTTGGATTTATTTGGACTTGGGATCAGTTTTACAAAAAGAAAAAAAATCGTAAAGTTATATGCATTTCGTTTTTATGCATTATATTTATTTTTTCGGTAATTTATTTCGTTATGGAACAGACAAATATTTTTTCTTTTTTAAGTGTTTCGGTTGAGATTCGAACTCGTAATCTCATCAGTGCCAGAGTGAGCTTAAATCTATTCATTTCGCTACCAATGCGATGATATTTTGAAGTTGAGACTTCATCATCACTCTATTTACTTAATTTGAATTCTCAATTGTCATTAGACTCCTATTTTCCAGAAATATTTTAACATTATTTTTGGGATTAAATCTCTAGACCACTATTGTGTGAATTCATATGAGGTGTAATATTTCTATATTATATGCCACATTTTAAGTCACGTGTATAGTCATTATTGATTGCTTACAATCAATGTGAAATCAATAAGCGACACTTGGTCAATTATTTCATATATTGGCTTGCATATTAGACAACATTTTGGGGAATTTTAATTATTCGGGATTTTTGTGAGCAATTAAACTTAAAGGGAAAATTAAAAGGAAGTAATTTGAATTTTCCAATTCAAAGGTATGGTTGGAAATATTTCGCAAAAAAACTCTGGTTTTCTTTTTTACGTGTTTCGAGCTCGTAACCTCATCAGAGTGAGATCAAATCAAAAATTTACAAAATGCTTAATATTTTGCCACAAATATCAAAAATAATTTAGAACTACCAAAAAAATCTTTAGTTAAAGCGTGCACATACATTTAAAAAGAGCAGATATGTCGGATTTTATAAAATCGATATTTGCAAAATCGTTCAAAAAACGAAATAAATATAGGTCACAGATTTTTTATCATAATTAAAATTTCTGAAGTTTATGTTAGCCAATAAAAACAAAAATGTCATTAGATTGACCGATAAATTATTCTTTGGCATATTGCATGGGACAAATATTTGAGAATATTCAAGAAATCTAGAAAAGCTTAAAAAATATTCTTAACAACCGTCGCAAAATCTTGAGAATCTTACGAATCTCTTGAGAATTTCAAAAAATCTTGAGTACATTTGGACATACAGAGTTTCTTCAGATAATCGAGGGAATCATGAGAATCTTGCAAATATGAAGAGAACCTTAGAAATCTTTAGAGAACCTTTAAATAATCTTACAATATTTAGGATACCTATTTTCTTTGTGATTTTCCACTCCAATTAGATATTTTAATTTAAAACGAATCTCCGTAGTATAAAATATATTAAATACAAAAAATGTGTTCTCAATTTCTGCGCCCTCCAAATAAAACGCCCTAGGCGAGTGCCTAGTTTGCCTACCCCTCGTCCCGGCTCTGCATATGTTACTAACATTATATAGAAAATTCAGGAGGGGAAAATTTTTGTTTTTTTTTATTAATTTTATTGCAACACGCCTTAAAATTTTTCATCATAAAAAAAAGTGGAGTTAAAAAATTAACCGTTGTTTTTGGATTTACATCTATGTTTTTATAATAAATTTTTAATTTTAACTCAAAATAAATATTTTACACATTTTTTATCATTTATTTAATTTTACATTACTAAATTCCGTAGAGTTAGAATAACGTCTAGCTCAGATTGATCCATCATTTGAAGGGATGTATGAGTGATATCCTCGTGTTCCAGGAATTGTTTTTAAATTGGCGTATCTATCAGCTAGTTGATTTCGTTTTGCAATGTAGCCTGCCTCCGTTACATAGAAAAAATGCATGTTATCTTGAAAATTGCCTGGAGCTGCTGCCCAGTTATATAGCTCCAGAGGTGTTGATATAACTTTGTCGTATTCTTTCTTAAGACTCGCTCTAGCTGCTTTTCTTTTTACTGTTCCTCCAATTCCATCACAAGGTCCTTTACCGTACGATGTTGCATGAAAATGCCACTCACATGCTATTTTGTAGTCATACAAATGATACAGGATCGTAGAAAAATTCTTTTTATTTTTATATTGTGAAGCAACGCCATCAGAAATATAAATAATCCAATTTTTTGTGTAGTGTGTTTTGTGTTTTGCGAATTTTTTGTGAGTTGCGATTTTGCAGAAAATTACTCGTTCGTAATAGAAAACGAAGCGCAAGGCTTCCATTGGAATAATAAACAAGCAACAATTCATTCTTTCCTAATATATTACACGGATGCATATAAAAAGTATCAACATACCAATTTCATTATAATATCGGATTGCCTTACTCATGTAAGCGTTGATGTGAATCTCTTCATAGATAACTTAATTGATTTTTTAAAAACAAAATTTCAAAAAGTTTCAAAAATTATTTATATTTCTGATAGCGCTGCTTTACAATATAAAAATAAAAAGAATTTTTCTACGATCCTGCATCATTGCACGGTAAAGGACCTTGTGATGTTGTGATGGAATTGGAGGAACAGTAAAAAGAAAAGCAACTAGAGCGAGTCTTAAGAAAGAATACGACAAAATTATAACAACACCTCTGGAGTTATATAACTGGGCAGCAGCTCCAAGCAATTTTCAAGATAACATGCATTTTTTCTATGTAACGGAGGCAGGTTACATTGCAAAACGAAATCAACTAACTGATAGATACGCTAATTTAAAAACAATTCCTGGAACACGAGGATATCACTCATACATTCCTACAAATGATGGATCAATCTTAGCTTGACGTTATTCTAACTCTACGGAATTTAGTAATGCAAAATTAAAATATGGAGGGGCTGAAATCTCACAGCTCTGAGATATCAAGACTTCGGTCTGGGTTAAGGATTTGTATATAGTTTTTGGTCAAAAAACTATTATGAGGACATGGTTTTTAGTTTTGGGCAGCGATGAATATCAAACAAAACTCTTTGTTAAAGTACAAATATTATATAATAATACAGATATGTATTACAAAACAAATAATACAGATATGGATTACAAAACTAACACGAAACATCAATACGTTGCCGGAAAATTATAACATATCATAAATTAACATAATTTAGTGAAAAGATGATACACTCAGCAAACTACTCAAAAACCTCTCCATATAGCGTTTCGAGAAAATATTAATCACAAATTCATATTTCTTTCACAACTCCAAAAATATTGTAAAAATTAAATAAAATCAAACTTTTTTTCAAAATTCTAAAAATATTCTAAAAATTATTACAAAATCAAAAATTGAATCTTTTTTCAAAATTCCAAAATAATAAAATCAAAAATTATAAATTTTTCAAATTTCTAAAAATATTCCAAAAATTCTTACAAAATCAAAAATTCAAACTTTTTCCAAAATCCTAAAAATATTGCAAAATATTGCAAATACAAACTTTTTTCAAAATTCCAAAAAAATTTCAAAAACTATAACACATTCAAAAATTTCCGTGTCCAATTTCATTTTCAATTATATTTACGTCATAAAAACAGCTACATTTTTTTTTGACACACTTGACAACTTTTGACACACTCGACAGCTTTTTTTTGACAAACTTATAATGACATAATCCTCAATAATAATAATAAAATTTCATTTGAAACAAATAATTAATTTTATTTTTTTTCTGAAAAATTGGGTAAAAAAATAAATAAAAATCTTTCTTTTGACACACTTGACAACATTTTTTTGACAAACTTATAATGCCATAATACTAAATAATAATAATTAAATTTCATTTCAAAGAAAATTTTAATTTAATTTTTTTTCAACAAATTGGGTAAAAAAATAAATAAAATTTTTCTTTTGACACACTTGACAACATTTTTTTGACAAACTTATAATGCAATAATCTAGATTTTGGTCTCACATACCAATCCCAACCATCAAAATTTCTCCAAATTCAATCTTCCTACTCGTAATCACTTAAAATGAACGTTTTTTAAGCAAAAAATATGCAAATTTCCTTGTTTTGACAAAAAATTTTGAAATTCGTCCAGCGGTTTTCTAGATTTCGTCGGTTGTGACGGCCGGACGGCCGACAGACAGACACACATTTTTTTTTTTGCTTTTTTAGAATCAGTAGGTCCTAAAACGTCGAGAAATGCCAAAAAAAGTGGGGGTAAGAATTTCACTTTGAGCTCATGAATGAAATACTTAGGTCTTTCAGACCGAAGTAATAAATTATAAAAAATGTGTAAAATATTTATTTTGAGTTAAAATTAAAAAATTATTATAAAAACATAGATGTAAATCCAAAAAAACTGTTAATATTTTAACTCCACTTTTTTTATGATGCAAAATTTTAAGGCGTGTTGCAATAAAATTAATAAAAAAAAAAACAAAAAATTTTCCCCTCCTGAGTTTTTTATATAATGTTAATAACATATGTACCTTTCACATATTAAAAAATCAAAAATTTTAAAAATATGCATATCTAGAAAATCGAATTTGAATTTTTTACCGTTATTTTTCGAAAAGAACATGTTCAAGGCCATATAATGTGAATTATTATTTTGATTAGCTCTGTTCAATACCTACATTTTAAGCTATATAACATAAAAATCAGTTCAGTAGTTTTGACTGTAGAGCCATTTCAATACACCAGGGTCGAGCAATTTCTTGATTTTCCAACACCCTGTATCTTAAGACAGGGTTAAAAAAAAACTAAAATTGCCGAAAATTTTTTGTTATTGATGTCAACGAATTCCAATACCTAAATATACAAAATTAAAACTTCATTTCCAGACCTTACTGATATCACGTGTTTTTCACCATCCTGTTATTAACGTTCAAGTAAACAATCATCATCATAGATTTAAAGAAAAAGACATTTAAAATGAAATTGTTGACAATAATAACGAATTTTATGTTTAATTTTAGTTCAGACATGTACAAAAAAACAACAAATATTGAAAAAAAAAATTAAATTAATTCTTTATATCCACATTACCAACAAAAATGAACAATAATCAAAAACATACATGAAATAGCACCAAACCGTTTTTTTCTTTTAATTTGAAACATACTACAAACTTCCTTCTCTATTTTATGACCTACAATTTTTTCAAGAATGTCGTCCTTTTTGTTTCGGTCGTTCATTTTGGATCGGTCGTTTGTTTTAAACAAAAATCAATCATTTTTCACTGTCGTTCATTTAGATCGGTCGTTCATTTTGTATCGTTATTTTGTTCGATTTATTTTTAGAAATCAGTTTTTTGGTTTTGAACTTCATTTTAAATCGGTCAGTTTTTGAACGGATCGATTGTTTTAAGCAAAACGATTTTTCAGTTTTCTTTTTGACGTACTTGTTTTTTGTTAAATTTTTATATAAATTTTTTTTTGATTTTTCCATTTCAGAATGGAAATAAACCGATTTATTTAAATATTATCTGTGTTATTGCTTTTTCAGTATGTTCAAATGAAAATCTGTTAGATAGAGTTTAAGGAACAGATTTTTAAGGGAAGTTATTAAATTGGATGAAAAATAGGTAAAAGAAATTCATTAACATAAAAAAATTTATAAATACATCACAGAATAGTCACCGACGAACGATGTTTCCATTACTAACTAACGATCAGTCATAGTTCACAGAAGTAACCCGTTAAATTAACAAACTTTAATTAGTAAATCTTATTACGGGAGTGGGAATGTAGTTTATTTTACTATGAGCAGGAGTGATTTTGCAATTATCCGTGGCAGTTATAATATCAAAAGACTTATAGATACAGATAAACATACAAAATCGTTGCTATCAGTACTGAATCCCGTATCCTCTAAAAACTAACTTGAAATCCAAAAGAATTAAGTAAAGTTAGAGAGCAGGACTGTGTAAAGTTATATTGTTGGCGTTTTCTTTTTTAGCTGGAGAAACATCGGAGTAAACATCAATTTAAAAAAAATTAATATTGAAAAATAATTAGTAGCAGTTTGTGCTGAAGACATGAATACCAATTTTGGTTGTATGTCACGTCACGGTGTGAATGTATTGGGTATTCAATGGTTATTTTCATGGGTATATGGGACATTCCTTGTGAACGGGAACAAACAAAAAATGTATTTTCTCCAAACTTTGAGAATTGATATTCCTCCATCAAAAACAGTTTTGGAATTTTTTTTTTTACATTTTTTGGCTATCCCTTTTGCCGTCACTGACAGTCAGAAATTTGAAATTGTTGACGGATGACCAGAAGACAGAGGTGGTCTAACTGGGCTCAGAAAGCCAAAACAGTTTGTATTGAGAATAAGAGGTTGGAGTAGGGTAGAGAGCACTTCAGTCACAGTGCCCTAAACGGCAGACGATCCTTATCGCGATTATCGCCCACTGGTCTTCACTCTTCGTACCCTCCAACAGGCTACGTTTTAACTTATAGAATTTTTGAGGACCATGACAGTTAGATTATTTAAGCGTAAGACTTAGTGGTCCTGACCATATTGAAAACCAGTGAACGTGGTGATATAACTATTATGGATTGACCAAGATGGTAAACCATTAGAGGTCTATAAGATCCGAACCATGACACTCACTTAGCCACTCACGACCCTTTCGCAGCAGTCAGAATTTCCACCCAACTACGCGAGATCGTAAGCCCCGTTAGGAATACGTCTAAAGGAACTTTCCTACCTCTGTGGTTCTGCCTTTCACCCTCAGAACAACAACAAACACACAAAAAATTTTTCTAAAACACAAAGAATTGCCTGCGCGTCAGGAAATTAAAAAATCTGGGTTTTCGCCCACGGAATATAACTAGCAAACAAACTCAAATAACGGTCTGCGCCTCTCGACTTACAAGAATCTTGCCTTTAAAAATAGAACTAAACAAAACCAACAGAAATTGTCCGCGCGTCAGGACTTAAAAGGATCTTGAATTTTCGGCCACAGAACAAAACTGAACTAAAAAAAAACGTCAAAACAAAAATGTTGGACATCTTACCCTCCGTCCATAAGAGCTCTAATGGTATGCAAAAACCTTGCGGGTAAAACATGGGAGTGCAGCCCAGGTATCCTAAGGTGGATGTATACCATGATAGTTAGACCAACCATCACTGACGGAGCGGTTGCATGGAGCAAAAGAACCCAACATAATGCTGGGAAAACTGAATTGGAAAAGGTGCAGAGGCTGGCTTGTATCTGCATAACGGAGGCAATGAGGACTTGTCCTACCGCGTCAATGGAGATGCTGTTAGGAGTGGTTCCGCTCCACTTGCAAATTAAGAGTGTAGCTAGGGAAATCATATTGAGATTTAGCATGGAGAAATGAGTAAGGGAAAAATCATAAAGTCTAAATATCGTGATAGTCTTTCAAGGATAATCCCTTGCTTGAGTTTCCTAAAGATGGAATGATTAAGCAGTACAACTCCGATAAGAATTATACATCGCAGTTGTGCAAAAAAGCGGAATGGTGCAGTGAATACACTACGTACCATCTGGGTAACGATGTTATCAAATGGTACGCGGATGGGTCAAAAACCGAGGTAGGGTGGGCGCCGAAGTATTTGGACCGAAAACCAAATATTTTGAGCCCTTTGGGCATCTACCAGGCGTCCTCCAGGCTGAGATATGTGCAATCGAAAAATGCGCAAACTTTTGCTTAAGAAGGAAATATAAGAATAAGAGAATTGCCATCTTATCAGACAGCCAAGTTGCAATCAATGTGTTACGCTCGTACACCATCACCTCCAAAATTGTTGGAGACTGTGTGAGCAAGCTAAATAAGCTTGGGAATAGTAACAAAGTAACAGTTTACTGGATACCTGGTCATGCGGATATCGCAGGTAATGAAGAAGCCGACAAATTAGCAAGACGATGTGCTTTAACATCGTTTATTGGCCCGGAGCCTATTTGTGGACTGGTTACTAAAGCCATCCACGAAAGGATGAGGGAAGCAATTATGACGGATTGGTCCAAAACCTGGAATAACACCGAGGTCTAAGGCAATCCAAGGAGTTGATTGGATCGTTCAATCAAAAGAGAGCAGTAATGTGCTGTAGGTTAAATAGGAATAACCTAAGAATACTGACAGGGGTTCTTACAGGACACTGTAAACTAAGAAAACCCCTTAATAACATTGGGTTGGAGCAGGGCGACAAATGTAGATTTTGTCTTTTGGAAGAAGAGACTCCAGCCCATCTTCTCAAAGATTGTGGAGCCTTGATCCACACGAGAAGGTTTCACCTGAGGGAGTGGTACATTGACGGGCATGACCTGCATAAACCTAACCCTCTCCATATCCTGAAGTACCTGAAGGAAACTGGACTGGAGGAGGTGCTCTAACTGGGAAAATAACAGGGAGTAGTAGGGTGGGGTACAATAGATCATTTTGGTCGCAGTACAAAAAATAACCACCAAATTTTAAAACACTTACTAAAACAATTCACACCTCATACAAAAACTTCACACTTAAAATCAAAATCTTAAAACAAAATAATTTTGAAATAAATTAAAAAAAAAAAAAAATTTCAAATTCAAAACTCAAAGCCAAAAACAAAAAAAATATTAAGATTTAGAAATGGAAAACATGACCACAGGACACAAGCTGTGCCATGTACAGACAGTTCATTATTTGAATGCACAAATTACACAATACGCTGCAGAGGGCCTGTTGAAAAATTAGAATTAGAAGTCATAATGACTAAGAATGTGTCAAATGATATGAACAGGGGAAAACAGGAACTAAAAATTAACAAAAAATGAAAATAGTCTTTTTCAAAGAAACCAATTTTAAAGTAAGAAAAAGAGTAGACAATTTCAAAATAATATAAAAACCAATAGCGTTGGGGGTTAGCAAACATAAAAGAATAAGGATTAATGAACCTAGAACGCAGAACAAACACAAATCACAAAAACATCTATAACGAAATACAAAAATACGAAAACAAATTTAAAAAGAAATTTGAAGAACTAAAAACCATTTTAAAAAGAGCCATTTTAAACATACTACAACTAAATTTCGCAATTAAAAAAAATTCAAAATTTAAAGAAGATTCTAAGCCTAAATAAAAATGAACTTATTCAAAAACAATAAATTTAAAAAATAAAAACCAAAGAAAAAAAAAACAAAATTGAGTTGTAGATTGAGTAGTAGAGCTGAAAGAGTAGCTGAAACCAAATTCAAATAAAATTTAAAAGAAAAACTGGAAAATTCAAACTAAAATAAATTCGAATAAAAAAACGAATAGAACATCAAAAAATATTTAAAAAGTTAAAATTCACAAAAAAATTCAAAATTAAATCTAAACAAATTTACAAAAATAAAGTTTATATAAAAAATTTTACTATAATAAAACACCAAATTTCCAAAAATTTACAAAAACTACAAGAAAATAACAAAATTTCAAAACAAAATCTATCAAAATAATACAATTTCCAAAATTTACCAAAAAAATATAAAATTTAAAAAAAAAATTAAAAATTTCCGAAAAATATTTAAAATTTTAAATTTTAAAATAATTTAGAAAAAATTCAAAAAAATATTGAGAGATTCAAAATACACAAATTATTAAAATATTTCAAAATTACAAAAACAATTACGAAAAATTTGACAGTTGACAAAAAATTTATAAATTTCAAAAATAATTATTCTAAAACTAACAGAAAAATTTAAACATTTACAAAAAAATTCAAAAATTGTCAAAAATTTAATAATTCCAAAAATCCATCAAATTTAAAGAATTCAATATATTTCCGGAATTCAAACGAAAATTCAATCCATGTTTTCAAAACACTACCGAAACACTTACCATAGCTGTGTTTTTTTTTGTAATACTACATAGAATAGAATTAAAATTTTCAATACGATTCAAAATTCAAAATTCTACGGAACTAATTAACTATCAAATCGTATTGGATATTTTAATTTTATTCTATATACAATTACAAAAAAAAAAAAAAAAAAAACCGAAGTAATTTATTAAAAACAAATTAAAAATATGAAGGGGCTGAAATCTCACAGCTCTGAGATATAAAGATTTTGGTCTGGGTTAAAGATTTTGATATAGTTTTCGGTAGAAAACTTTTATGAGGACATTGTTCTTAGTTTAAGGCAGCGATGTATATCAAACACAAAAAGGTTTTTTTAAAGTACTTGTATTTTTTATCTCTGCTTAGAAATTTATTACAAAACTATCACGAAACACCAATACGTTTCCGGAAAGTTATAACAGATCAAAAATTAACATAATTTAGTGCAAAGATGATACACCCAACAAACACCTCGAAAACCTCTCCATTTAGCGTTTCAAGAAAATATTACAAAATCAAAAATTCATATTTCTTTCAAAATTCTAAAAATATTCAAAAAATTAAAATAATAATATCAAAAATTTAAACTTTTTTTTTATATTCTAAAAACAATCTAAACAAACAAATTCTAAAAATAATCCAAAAATTATTACATACTCAAAGATTGAAACTTTTTTCAAAATTCTAAAAATATTGCAAAAATTATAACAAAATTAAATATGGAAACTTTTTCCAATATTCTTAAAATATTGCAAAAATTATAACAGAATCAAATACACAAATTGTTTCTAATTTTCCAAAAATTATAATAAAATCAAAAATTTAAATTTTTTCAAAATTTTAAAAATATTGCAAAAAATCAATAATTCAAACAAATTTTTTTCAAAATTCTAAAAATATTCCAAAAATTAAAACAAAATTAAAAGTACAGTTTTTTTAGATCAAACAGTTAAACTTTTTCAAAATTCTAAAAATATTCTGAAAATTCTTACAAAATCAAAATATGAATTTTTTTTCAAAATTCTAAAATTATTGCAAAATTTCTTAGTTGACAAATTCAAAAATTCAAACTTTTTCTATAATTCTAAAAATATTGAAAAATTTTAATAAAATCATATATTTTTTTTTTTTTTAATAAAATGTGATGTGTAGTAGGCATTACAATATGTGTCACAACAACACATAAAAACCTTTTAAGACCAAGGTCCCACAACAACATGCGTTCTAAGGATGTTAATGGACGCAAATCTGTTTTTTTTTGTTTTTTTCGGATAACTAAACCATAAATCTTATCACATATAAAATATGACATAGGCCAATATTTCGTGATAGGATAGGGAAAATAAAAATAAAATAAGAGATAAAAAGCAAATTTGTTTTACAAATTTGCAGGAACAAAACTAAAATTGGTTTGCCAATAGTACAGCCAATGGCATAATCCCTGATTATGGGACGCAGTATATTTTTCAATGATTAAAGCTCAGATATGTAGTTATATGAAGGCTCGTTTCATCGAGCAAGCTACAGCGTTCCAGCATCAAGGAATATTCATTAGCTAAGATTGAGAGTGCTACCGTCGACTGAATACAGTTCATCCGCCAGCACTCCTAAAATATCACCTTGGCTAGTGATATCTCACTGCAATTGCCAGTGGTATGTGATATCTCACGTTAACTCATATGCCAATAGCAGGGACTGGAGTACGCGGGGTTGTCACACCCGTGGATCAAAAAAATAGAAAAAAATTAACAAATTAATAAAAACTGATCCCTCCATGCGATAATATACAAACTTTTTTCAAAATGCCAAAAATACGCAAAATTAAGATTTATTTATTATACGACACATCAATTGTAATAATTTCTTTAATAGAATTTGAATGTGTACGTGCAGTTTGTAATCATATTTAAATTTAATAACATACTAATACTCAAACTGCCAACTAAAATAAGTTGTCTAGACCGATTCAGAAGGTATTGATTAAAATGATCAATATCATTAAATCGATATCATTAAAATGATCAATATCAAAAATAATCTCCAACACTTGTTTGATAAACGGCGACCACTATATACAAGACACCTCAAAAGCAAATTTGTTCTATCTCATGTTAACTAAAAGGTTTTACCAAACATTCGGCAAAAACACTTAATAACTGTGGCTGTTGTTGTGATATATTTAAAAGAATAAGATAATTTTTAAACCGAATGTGACAAGTTGCAAAACTACTATAAACATTAAAAAAAACCTTATTGCTCTAAGTTTCAACAAAATTAAACGTCAGGACTGAGTGTTATTGAAGTCTAAAAAAAAACAGTTGTTCAACGAACCACAGACATCCTCCCCGACTCCTTTGCCAAATTTTGAAAATAGCTCATTCAAAATAGCATATTTTCTATATTCAAATAAACCCGGATGCGTTTGTAGCTCATTTTAATTTAAAAGTTTCATCAAGTTCTCATGCGCTTGCGTAATGAAAATAACACCTATTTTTCAAATTTTCTTAAAAAACTCAAAAAGTAAGATAGCAATTGTTTATACAAATGTCATTATAAATGTCTGACATGATGACAAACAAAATGGGAGGTAAATGGTCTTGATAGCGTTATTTATTCTCGTAATATTTACAAGAGATGATTTTCTGTTTTTTGGAAACCACTAAAAAATAAATGAATTGATTTCTGGCTGTAAGTTACGCTAGGATATATCGATTGTGATCATTAAAGTTGAAATCGGATCATCCGTTGTTGAGAAAGCGTTGGACAAATTTTTGTCCACATACGACGATACACACGCACATACCCACACACACATATACGCACTTGCAGCTAAAAATAGCCTAAACAGCTTCAGGAGGTCATGAAACGTATAGATATTATAAAGATTCCGATTTTGAAAATCGACCCAAAAAACAATAAATTCTTATAACGGGAAGTTAATAAACAGTTGACCAAGCAATCTACTCTCGAACCTCTGACTTTTTTGTCAAACTTAGAAAATAACTCAGGTTTTTGATATTCAAGTAAACCCGGGTGCGTTTGCAGTTCATTTACATACCAAAGTTTCATCCAGATATCATGCATTTGCCTAAAGAAAATAACAAGTAGTTTTTTCACATTTTGTTAAAAATCTCAAAAACTAAGATAGCAATTGTTTATGCAAACCTCATTATAAATGTCTGACATGATGACAAACAATATGGAAGCTTCATGGCCTTGATAGCATTATTTAATCTCATGATATTTGCAAGAGCTGATTTTCAATTTTTTGGAAACCACTAAAAACAAATGATTTAATTTCGCTAGAAAAGAACTGGGCTCTAAGTTACGACAAGATACATCGATTCAGACCATTTTCGTTAAATTCGACCCATCCGTTGTTGAGAAATCGTTGGGCAAAAAATCTCCACACAGCAATATACACACACATACACACACACACACATACAGACTGCCAACTAAAAATAGTCTAAACAGCTTCAGGAGGTCATGAAACGTAAAGATACCATAAAAATTCTGATTTCGAAAATCGACCCAAAAACAATAACTTCCCATATCGGGAAGTTAAAAATAGATCCCAGAATTCTAGTACAAGCTGCCTGTTCCAACGTATTACCAAAGGTCCTGAAGGGGTTTTGTTAAAGGTTTTTGTTTGGTTAATATTATGAACATGAGATCTCAAAAAGTTTTTGTTTGTTACGAATTACTTTCGTAAATCAAAATAGTTTTAAATAATAAACGATCAAACCACATACCAGTATTGATCAGAGTGTAGAGAGAGGGAATTTTTTCATACGGCCAGGGGTGCACACAGAAAAAATTAAGGGGTGTCCGAAGAATTTTTAATAAAAAAGGTTGTGTTATAAAAATTACAATATGTCTCACAACAACAAATAGATACCTTTTAAGACCTAGGTCCCACAACAACATGCGTTGTGAGGTGTTGACGCACGAGTTTTCTTAACCTTCGTGGATCGAACGTTCCCGAGACTATTGATTCGTGCAAAGCATTCCATTTATGCAATGTGCGGACACAGAAATCTCACTACTTTCTATCACTATAACCGTGAGTAAATTTAACAGTTTGACTGTTTGCACCAACCGATTGACGAGAAAAATGGGAAAAAAGAATTTGTTTGAGGTATAATGGATCTGATTTCGTCCGAGCACTTCTGGTGACGATATTTATAAAAAACAACGAGATCAGCAACAGTACGACGGTGTTGTAGGAAATCATGATTTTATGTTAAATTTCGATCACCCACAATTCGCATAGCACGCTCTTGTACAGAGTCAGAAAGAACCAGGATGGAAGTATTTGCAGTGCCCCAAAACTGACAACAATACCCCATAAAAGGAGGAATATAGACTAATAAATGTGGAGTAATACGAAGTGAAATATTTTTTACATCTATCTATCAGAGTAGGTCATTGGAAATGGTGACTCCCAATAAACGAATGCTCGTCTATTTGATAGTCTTACGTACTAATTGAAATATCATTGGCGAACTTTTTGATCTGGAAACAATCAATAACTGTGTTTTGATATAATTAAAATGGACTAATTTTTAGTCACCTTAGTCGACTTTTTTTAGATCCTTGTTTACATTTATGGTAGCGTCTTTTAGGGAAGGCTTTATTCGTTTATGCATTTTACCCTTTGAAGATAGAGGGAGGAATGTCATGTACAGTGTACTATCATCTGCAAAACTATTTATCGAATTACTGGTGAATTTCTAGACTTCGTTGATTTAAATTTAAACTAGAGTAAGGAATAAAACTGAGCCTTACTGAGTAGTGTTTGCAATCTTGGTATCCGGGTACCCGGATACCCTGGTATTTAGGAAGATTTTTCTGGTATTTAATATCCGGATATTTTGGTCGAATACCCGAACAACAAAAGGTCCAGTTTTTTCTTAATAAAATTTACAAAATAAAATTCAGCTCATTCTCTTTTTGTAAATTTGAATTATTTTTTATGCTAGTTGTTGACAAATGATTCTATTCTAACCATACAAATTGCAATATGTCCATAACCATTAAACCATAAACATTAAACCAACCACATCCGTAAACATTAAACTGCCCTCTAGTTAATTATTATTGTTTGGATTACGAAAGCAACAGAAAAACGACGAAGAACACATAACAAAATTTATGGAATTTTAGTTCTTATTAAAATTAAAATTAAGTCATAAAAAATTAAGGATCTGCATTTTTTATTTGTTTATATTTAGTTTAAAATAGAAACGGTTAATATATTATGATAAGTTTTTATTTAAGATTTAAGCTAATAATTAAAATAAGTGTCGTCGAAAGTTTGGGACCAGTTCAAGAAAATGTCATCAGATAAATCTCGGTGCCACGTAGTTGGATGCGCACGAATAATTTCAACTAAATGGAGAAATACGTCAACAATGAAAAATCAAATCGGATAATGATGCGGCTAATTATAATATTGAAAATTTACAACTACAAAAATGTATTGCTGCTTACACAAGATCTACTATAGATAATAGTGGTACTACAGTTGATAAAGAGCTGAAAATGTTGTATGTAAATAAAAGAAACCGAAAAAATGATAGAAAATTTAAATCAATCGTTATTGACCGTGAAGCCAACATCCACTTTATCTGAGCGGGTTTTTTCTGTTGCAGGAATTTAAAAAAAAAATACGAAATCGGATGAGTACAGCTACCCTAAATGCTTTAATATTTTTGAAATATTATTTTACAATTAAAAAATGATCAATTTTTAGTTTACTACTGTGAGGTTTTTTTTATTGTTTTTCATCTTTTAATTTTTTTATAACTACCCGGGTTATCCGGGTAATCCGGGTAATTTGGAAAATACTAATCGAGTAACCGGGTAATTTGAGATCGGGTAATTTTCAATCACTATTACTGAGGGGTTAATCAATAGCGTTAATTAATTTAGACTCAGAAGAAAAGGTTTCAATGGATACCAAAATAAGATGATATCTTAGAGCACTGACGGACGGTGAGAAAATTTTTAATCAGCTTTAGGACTGAGGTGAACGCAACGAGCCTGTTGGTCAGGTTGGCACGCCAGATTCGATCAATGATGTTCCAACGATGGGCTACAAAGATCAATTTGTTCCTTTTTTGCGAAGGACTAGACATTGGCTGACAAGCACGAAGAGGAAATACCAGATTTATAGAATTTGTAGAAAATTTTGTTAAGAGTAAGTGCAAGTTCTTTTGAAAATGTTTTTAGATTAATAGGACGAATGTTGTCTAGACCGAAGGTTTGGTTGGTATTTAACCTTCTTAAGACTTTTTCGATAATTTTGTTATTCAAATCAAGATCTTTTATACTAGTTACTGACGACTGGATTTGGCGTATTTCTCTAGTTTTCAATCCGACCGAGAGCGAATAATGTGGCTTTTCTTGCTGTTGTCAGTGACGGTTAAACCACCGTCAATAAAAGTAGAAATTGAAGATTTGGAACCAGACTTTAAAGGATTAATGACACTGCAAAGTGCCAATTCGTTGCCTTGGAAAACAAGTATTTATAACTTATTGATACTAAAACATTTTGGTCTAACAAAATTTTTATTATATCATTATTATATTATTGTTTTATTTTATTACATATTATCTGAGTGAAATAAATAATATCGTTCCTGGAAAAAGTAAATTGTTTTTGACAAATGATCTCTCGTTGGTACAATTAAAAGTTTTAGAACCTTTACGTGGGTCAGATCATAATTTTATTTCTACACATTTAAATTTACAAGTTCTTAAACCGTTTAAAACTAATCCTGGTCTTGTTTCGGATTATAATGCTGCATATTTGCAGGGACTGAAAGATATCTTTAATTGCATTGTTTCTAATTTTTCAGCAATAATACATCTGGGTATGCGCAAGTTTATTCCAATTAATCGTTCCGAAGGCTAATCAATGGGTTTCGAGTCAATATGAAGAAGCAATAATATTTAAAAAATGCTTTTCGAAAGTATAACCAAAATAAAACTGATGAAAACCGAATAGGAAAAAATATATTATGAAGAAAACTAATAGATGCAGAGAAAAATCTTTTTATTACGGAAAAAAGCCATTAGTGGAACCTAACTTGCAACATAATCCAGTTCCTGTAGTTTCTATCAAAATGGGACGGATCATTTTTCGTAAAAATATAATTTGAAAAATGCTGTTACAAATTAAATGCTAATAAGGCATCTGGGCCAGATAGTATTCCTTCAGTTTCATTTAAAACATTTGCTAAGAAATCAGCAAATCAAATCCTTACTAAATTTATCTATTTGTGATATAAAAAGGGGATTTTTTGAAAAAAAAAAAAGCATACAGCCAGTTCCAAAAAAGGTGCCTAAAACGTATCAAACAAACTACAAACCCATATCAATCTTTTCGGTTGTTGCTATGAGCTTCTTAAGTCGTCAAAAATAATTCAAAAAGATAATGAAAGATAGTTTTGCTTATGAAAGCACGCCTCATGCTTCTCACGAAACACCTAATCTATTCTCACCGGTAGCGCTTAATGACATTTCATAGGGTCATTAAACATTGATTTAAAAACAGTTATGTATTCGGGTATTGTTAACTATGTTGAATTCAACGCACGAGTAAAACTAAAGTTTGATGTTTTTCTAGGTTATCAACGCCTAATCCGTTTGCATTAAAGTTTGATTCTTAAAGAAAAACTGATCTTGAAGAGCAAGGATTTGTTAGATTTCTAGTAGTTGAGGTTGAAAATAATATGAAGTGGATTTCTCATATTTTTAGCTTGGCTAAGAACGTTGTTCAATTTAATATTTTTGCGTCGTTGTCGTAAGGATTTTAATAGCAAATAGCTTCTTTTAATATATAAGTTATTTATTCCTCTCTGCATGGAATATTGTTCTCACAAAGGGCAGCATACATAATTAGTTTGTGTCTTGATTCTAAACACCAGAGAGCTGTTAAATTGATTGGCAATTCAAACCTTACTTGCTGGATACAACCAGTATGTACGGAAAGTTTTAAATAAACTAAATAATATGTATATATTAATGTAACCTGATTTAATCTAATATTCGTAAAACTTTGCCGAAAATCGATGAATAAAAATTTGATTAATATTTGTGGTGTTGGTAGTACAAAAATTGTTTGATATTTTTTGAATAAAAAAATTGTTTTGTGTTTATAAAAATTTTTTACATATCAATTTTATGCGGTAGAGTTGTAGCTTGTTTTGTTTTGATCTACATAGAAAGTGCATTGACTTTTGGTGAATTGGATATATTTTATCTGATTTTAACCAAATAACCAAAAACCTTTCCAAATAAGCATAAATAAAGTTGGTTTGTTTGATATATTTATTTTTTTTTATAAAATTTGTTTGAAAATTTTGTTTCTATTTTTATCTATTTTATTTGAACTAATCTAATATATTTGATCCTACTTGTATACACATATCTGTCTGTCTTAGAAATCTACAAATTGTTAGCAAATATTTTGGCGGTAGAAATTATTCTTTTAAAATTTTTATTTGGTTAAATTTTAATACTTTCTCTGTAATCGTCTTTTTGTACACTGAAAAAAAATTGAAGTTCATGACAACCTCGTCTCGAAGTTGGCAGTTGGTTATTCATGCAAAGTAAAATTATTTGCAAACAATTTCACTGTGATTGGGACAACTACACGATCACATTTTCCTAACAATAGAAAGAGGTTTATTTAAAATATAAAGGGTTATATCCAATATAACAGTAGTTGAATAAAAATAATAACTATTTCCCTGAAAAAAATTTTCTTTGGCCTTATATCATGAATTTTTCATTTTAAAGTTTAAGTATTTGAGATTAATTGAACTATATTTTATTTTCACATAAATATTTCGTGTGATTGTCTCAACTTCATCGATTTATAATTGTAGAGTTGTTGACGCAATTTCGTAGTTTGATTCGCCATATGTGACCGCACGGCGAGGTTGAGACAATTGCATTTCGATTGGTAATAGGACATGTTTTTTTCAGTGTATAGAATTATAAATCACTAGAACTGGATGTATTAAATTGAATAGAATGAAAAATTGTTTTGAAAAGCGAAAGATTTTGTTAAGATTTTTAACTATACGATAGCAATGGATCTAACAATTATGGAGTTTAGAGTTATAAGTCACTAAAAATGAATATACATATTATTAGTGTATAGAATGAAAAATGGCTTTGAAAAGCGAAAGATCCGTAACAAATGTTTTATCTCAATTCTAGTTCGGAGATCGAACCGGCATCCTTCTGATCAGAATTTTTTGGTTAACCACCCACTCAACCAGCGACGAGATAAAAATTTGTTTTTTTGTTTAAACACAAATTTTCATCTCTTCGCTGGTCGAGTGGGGTAAATGGTTGAACAAAAAACTCTGATCAGAAGGACGCAAGGAATTGAGATAAAACATTTGTTACGGATCTTTCGCTTTTCAAAGCCATTTTTCATTCTATACACTAATAATATGTATATTCATTTCTAGTGACTTATAACTCTAAACTCCATAATTGTTAGATCCATTGCTATCGTATAGTTAAAAATCTTAACAAAATCTAGAATCTTTCTGTGTGTTTATTGTTTTTGTTTGTTGATTATTTTGTTTAACAGGATGTCCATTTTCTGCAAATTTCAATAATGCTCGAGTTACGCTTGCACCAAAAACAATTATAATGGTACATAGGAGTGGCACATTGATATGATAGGTTTCGACAGGTTCAAAACAATTTGAACAATGAGAACAATGAGAAAGATCTCTTTGTTTCAAACCTCAATAGCCTTAAACACTGTTAAAATATTTTGTAGAGTATTGCTGCATAAAGTTTATGCACGATTATACTTGAAATAGTCAAATACTGTATCTCTGTATAAATCGGTTTGATATAAGTTGATTGATTTAATTCACATCAAGACTGAAACCGATATTTACTCTACATTATTTGTCAACCAATCTATTTTATACCATGTACACTCAGCAAAAAAATATCAATTTCGCTATTTTTCTTTTAAATTTTCACCAAAATATTTGTTACTGTTATCTTTTTCGTGTAATTTATTTTAAATGTAATCAAACTGAATTACATTTTGCAATAAAAATTTTACGAAATCTCATCAAAAAATTTTTTAAACAATGTCATATATCTAAATATAATAAAACTGTACCCACTCTTACGAGAAAAAAAATTGTCATATAAAATTACAAAGTGTATTGTCTTAAAGTGATTTATAGTACAATTACTTTTATTTTATAAAAAAATAAAAATTCGATGAGTTTTTCTATCTTATTTAAAATAAAAATAAGAAGAAAACTAATTTTCCTTGAGACAAAAAAAATATGAAGGAAAATGTAAACAATTGATGAATAGACTTATTTTCGAAATAGAAAAATCGTTAAAAGCATTTTTTGTGATACAAAAACAATAACAACGTTGATAGCTTACGGAAGTAACACAACTCTGGAGTGACATCGTCAGACCTAAGAAAATAAATTACTTTCACAAAATCTAACAATCACAAATTATTTTGCAATAGTTTGTGGCTTGACATCAGCAAAATTGGTCAAATCATCCGAAAAAGTCAACCGGATGGTTTGACCAATTTTCAACCGGATGGTTTGACCAGATCCATCGAAAATGCATGCGAATAAGAGCTTTCCAGTGCCAATACACCGTAAATTTACCGGGACTGGAAAGCTCTTATTCGCAGGCATTTTCGATGGATCTGGTTTTATTTTTTTGTTATCAGACAGCATTTTCTTTTATGAAGAAAACGACTGTTTTAAAAAAATTATATTTTCCAGGCCAAAACTTTAAATTGAATCTACCAAATAGGTGTTCAAATACACATGTTCTTGCAAATGTACCTCGCAAGATGGAATTTATCAATCTTTGAAAACTATGGCTGGCCAAATTTAACCTTCTTTGGGTTCTGCACCATTCGAAATGATTAAACTCCGTCGAATTTTACGAATTTTTATAAAAAAATTATTAAGTATAAATATATAAATAGTTTACCGGTTAATACAAATTTGTTAGTTTTTAGTCAAAATTTAAAATTAATTAAAATGTTAAATATGTTAATTGAAAAAAATAATGTAAGGTTATAATTGCAATTTTCAATTTTTTTTTCTTTTTGTAAGGATAATTTATCTTTAAAGATTGTTAAATTATATGTATGGTCATAAGCTTTTATTTTAAAAAAACAGTCCAAATAAAGTTGAACAAAAAAAAAAAACTCCGTCGAAAACGTGGTTTACTTCTTATTATAATATTTAGTATTATCTCGCAAAAAGATTCAAAATGCCATGGTCCAAAATACTTTATTTTACCTACCTGATCCAAAACATTGGTAATAATTTGGATTTGAAAGCGATCATCATATCACCAAACTTCCAGTAATCGAATGCTAAACAACATGCTTCTTGTACCTGGACTAATTTTTTCTTTGAAACTAAAATATGTTGAGAGGAGCTCTTAAAACTTTGTATTGAAACGTTAACCAGCATTTAGGATATTTGATTTTGAATTTTTTGAAACTGAGAGTCGATCGAGACTGTTCGTGATCCTGATTCCAATTATTCTTTGTTAGGAGGCTAACTTTTCATGATGGTTCTTTATAGGGCAATTACTTCTGAAAAAATCGCGCATTGTTATGGCGGTTACCGCATGACCATTCTCTTTTCTACCGGCTGTGTAACGACCGGCCCTAGGGAAACAATGCTCTAAGATTCGACAATGAGTTGTCTCATTTCTATTAAAATTCGTTATCACAACAAAAATTTAAAAATTGCGATAGACAAGTCACAGTGTGATTGCAACACGCCATCAACAAAATTTTTTTTTTTTTTACTTTATTAGTTTATTAAGAAATTATAAAAAATTTTTTTAAAGAAAACGTTTACAACAGCAAAAAGCTACTTGGGTAAACAAAAAAAAACATAACATAGAAATAATAACATAAATGATTATAAAGATAAATATAAAACAACATTAGTATAATCGTAATAGCAATAAAATAAACAGCAATGATTTAAATTACTAATCTCTAAGACTTTTTAAGTGATCATGCAGCATACTTTTGAAGAAAGATAAAAGCCATTCATCCTTAAATATCTGTGGCAATTTATTGTAAAGACTGAGACCATTAAAAATAACGTTTCTTTGAGCTAATGTAATGTGTCAGAAATCAATGTACAGCATATCGTTTTGGCGAGTATTACGACCATGAACATCAGTAACAGCACGTATCAGGAAATTATTTCGTACTAAATTATGCTTAATTTTGAATATAAATAAGATTGTTTCATATACAATCATTTCCCTGATTGTTAGAAACATCTTATACAGCCGACAAGTTGATGTTAGAATTGGTAGCCCTTTGATAGTCTTAAGACATTTGTTAATCCCGATATGTATAGCATCTAATTTCTTTTCCGAAGCTGAACCCCAAATTGGCAACAGGTAACGAGCACTACTCAATACATGGCTGTGAAAAATCATATATTTGGCTTTAGTTGGTAAACAGTATTTCATCTGAAATAAGATAAAAATAATTTGGCGAATTTTATTTTGGATGCTTTGTATATATATGATGGTGCCTGTTAAGTGAACTATCAACCCATAGACCCAAATACTTAAAGACTTCCACTCGATCTATGCCGTCTCCATTAATTTGTAGCAAAAAAATTCTCGAGATCAAAGTTTTTATTTTTCACTTTAAAAATCATGAATTTAGTCTTGCGAGTATTAATCTTAAGCGCATTTTCATTCATCCATGTATTTATCAAGTTTAGATCACTTTGCCTGTGACTTTGCAATGTTTCGAGAGAATGTTAACCATAAATAAGAGACTATCATCTGCATACATAGCTGATTCTTCATGAAGATTCAAATTAAAAATATCGTTGACAAAAATGTTGAATAACAAAGGTTCCAACACGCTGCCTTGCGGGACGCCGACTTTTATTTCGAGTTTTTTAAATATTTTCTTGAGCACATTTTTGAATAAGGGAAAAAAATTACTTGTTCATGCAATTTGCGAGTTGATTGATTTATTGCCTTACACAAACTATAACATATTTTCCTGAATTTGATGTAATCGTATGATTCTTACACCTATCTATTATTGTTTTTGTTCTTTTTGTTTTAATGATGAAGACCACAGTTTTCTTTGCCTTTCACGTTGGTTAATATAAAGAGGAGAATGTTATGTGACAGAGATAAATATGAATTATTCACTATGAAAAAAACGATCGAATATGATTTTTTAAATATAAAATTAAACAATTTTAATTTTTGGACATAAAGTCAATTGTTTTTTTCGTATTAAACTGTAAAGATGTGCCTAAAATCAAAACAAATCAAAAAATAGATTGAATGATTGATGGAATTCACTTAAAAGTTGAATTGATTAAAAATAGTACATTATTTAATTAGGAGCTAAAGTGATACTTTTTGTGTTGAGTCTATAGTTTGATGGCCGACCGCAGGGAGGCCGACAATTATAGACGAAACACAAAAAGTCACTTTAGCTCCGAATTAAATACACTATTTTTTCGGCAAACGTTTAAATTTTTTATAAATATGAAATTAATACATCAAACTTTTTATAAATATGAATTTTTATCGTCATAATTACTTCCAAAAAAGAGAAAAAAACATCTAAATTTGTATGAATAAAATTTTTTTATCAAAGCAGCCTTTTCAAAATTTCATAATATGAGATTCAACTAATTTTTGGTTGTCATGGTTATACAATATGTTTGAAAAAATAACAAACTAACAAATAACAAATGCTACTTTACAGCCTCCGTAATATAAAATAAAAATGGCGTTACTTTTGCTGTCGCTAGACGTTACTTTTGCTGTCAGGCTAAAAAGTAAGACTTTAGCTAACTCCCTAGCGGCAGTAAAGTTAAACTTTACAGCCGTTTGCCGGAAAACTAAATTTTGTTTTATGTTTAATTCGGTATATATTATATATAATACATAAGTATTTAAATGTAAATAAAACAAACTTTGTGTTATACAAATATATTAGATGGCGAACATTTTAGATGAACTTAAAGTTTGTTTTTTTAGTTTTAATAATCAATAAACTGGTCGAAAGAAAAATTGAATAAGGGGAAAGATTTCCGTGTTTACGGGATTAAAAATAATCAACAAAAAAAAGAAAAATTAAACTGATGGTGATATTATTATTATTATTTGTGATTCCGCCGGTGTCAACAGTTTTTTATTGCATAAGTTTGGAAGTAATAAAAGAAATTCTTTTCATACTACACAAGCAAATATTTTTTAAGAAAACGGTTTCTAAGGCAGTTGTGTTTCGTTGCGAACCGATTGTCGGAAGAAAAGGAGATTGGACCGAGGATAGCTGTAAGAAGGATTTAGTAGTTAATTAAAACATCAAGGAAGGAATCTACAGATCTTTTGATAATAGATTTTTCCTTTTAAAAATCATTTGGATTAATCTGCAGTCGCCGTTTGTTCTCTATTTTCGCTAAAAAAAATTTTGGTGAGCTATAGTGGCAGATTTCTAATTCTTGTTTTGTTGTAATATAAGCCGATATTCCATAATTTTTTAATATTGTAATTAAAAGTTCGTATACAACAATTGACGCCGAAACAGAAACCTTTGTAATTTGAACTTTTATACACGAATAAATAAAAATTAAATAAAAAGCCGTATCTGATCATAATTGAATCTAAACCGGGCAGATATCTCATTTATATATATATATATATATATATATATATATATATATATATATATATATATATATATATATATATATATATATATATATATATATATATATATATATCTTAATATATATATATATATATATATATATATATATATATATATATATATATATATATATATATATATATATATATATATATATATATATTTATATATATATATATATATATATATATATATATATATATATATATATATATATATATATATATATATTATTACTATATATATATATATCTATTACTAACCCGACTTCTACCCAACCTGGTTTCGATCTGCCACTTCATACCTGGACTACATTAAACCGAATCATGGACGTTGTGCTGATTCTTTCTACAAGTGGGGCATATCAGAGTCCCCTGAGTGTGACTGCGGCGCTCCACAACAAACTATAAAACACATTGCAACTGTGTGTCCAATTCGACGTTACAATGGCAACATCTCAGACATCCATTTGGCAACTCCCGATGTAGTAGCATGGATAGACTCGCTCGATGTAAATATCTAATGTTCAAATGTACTGCCCAATGTTCAAATATTTTAATATTTTACTTTTTAATTTTTAACTAAAAGACGCGCAACCATATTGATTGTAAGCTCATTTAATTTGTATTTATGTTTTGTTTTATGTAGATTTCATATGAAAATCTATCTATTTTAAGTTTAATTTTTGTTTTTAATGTGTCACAACAAAAACCATACGCTAAATAAAAAATATATATATATATATATATATATATATATATATATATATATATATATATATATATATATATATATATATATATATATATATATATATATATATATATATATATATATATATATATATATATATATATATATATATATATATATATATATATATATATATATATATATATATATATATATATATATATATATATATATATATATATATATATATATATATATATATATATATATATATATATATTACGTAACACTTTTAATAAAAAAAAATTTTTATTTAAAGAATTTTAATTAAAATTAAATATTTCAATTCATTTTGACACAGAATAATGCAAAGCCTACCACAATTTATGAAGTATTTGCATTTAATTTATAATTAGTAGTTCATTTTTTCAAGTAATTATATTTGGGCATTAAAACAAAGTCGTATAGAAAAAGTATATAACAAACCTCGAGCTGCAAACTATTTTCCATGCTCGTGAAGGTACTGCACTCGCCGCTACGCATCTCGTGCGCAATATTTTCCCTCGCATGTAAAATGGTATTTACAGCATTATGGTATGTAATATACTATTTTTCTACTCCTATCACAGTTAATTATCAATTACATCACACTATCCATGACATGTAAATTGATTATTACAGTGTAACGTAATGAGAATCAAAAGTGTTACGTAATATGCTCTTTGCAAACTAGAATTTATGTTATTATTGAAATGTTCACAGCCTTTATTAAGAATAAGAAGCCTGTCTTAATGTTTAAAGAGAAAATCCGGACAAGTTGGAGTCAGAAATCCTTTTTATACATAATATGTAAATCATAAATCAATGTAATTTAAATATTTCAATTCATTTTGACACAGAATAATGCAAAGCCTACCACAATTCGTGAACTGTTTGCATTTAATTTATATAAGAACTGAATCTAAAAAATTATGGTGCAAATTATGAAGCTTTTTGCAATTCATACAATTTTCGACCGATCTAGTTTCAAACCAATGAGAAAATTTAAGCTTTAAAAAAGTTTATCATTCTCATCAGGGCTAGCCGACTAGATAATCTACCAAAAAATGTCAACGCTAATTAATATAAACCAAAAATTAGGTTACAACTCTAGCGAAGTATAAAAAACAAAAAATTTACATAAACATATATTTAATAGATTCAGGTTTAGACAATTGATTTCTCTGGTGATCACTGTTTTGTTATACTCTAGACATACTAGTATTGAATAACAAACTCATATCGGTGAGAAGAAGATGACTAGTCTTCCCTTGTGTCTATTGACACATAATCAACAATTAATTCAGTAAATTATTTGTGATATAACATCACCCCGATGGAAAATATCCCATCAAGAATATTTTTCAACACCTGGTGTGGTAAAACAACGATTTCGCTTTCTTCGAAGCCGTTTTCTTATATAGAAAAAATACGCTTATATAGAAAAAATACGCTTATACGCTTATATAGAAAAAATACAAAAAAAGGTTATATTTTTAATAAATAAAATGTTGAAGTTTACTCTATTTTGTTTATAAATTTTTTACTTGAACTGTTGCACTTGTTGTTTTTGTGTTTGATTTTGATGCCCAATAAAGAGTATGAGTTGAAATAAGGTCGGTCATTATAAATTTTTTCCAAAACTCAAAAACAGAATGATGGGATGCAGCACCATAAGAAACTATAATAAGAGCTCATGGAGTGAGTTTTATCAAAATCTAAGAAAAAAACTTAAAGCTTTTATACAGTTTTCAGTTACAGTTAACCTTGACCAATATTAGTTTGACTCATTAGGTCCCAAAACGTGTGGATAAATGCAAACAAATTAGGGAGAAAGTGTAATCTTTGAAATTTTCCAATCAATGTAACTAAGTTTTAATCGAATATCATATGTCCTACAAAAAGGATTTTTTTTTCTATCACAAGTTTTAAATAACAAAGTCAAAAGTTTTGAAATTGTAACTAAATTGCAAAAAAAAGTGCAAATCACACTAAAGTAAAAGAGTCAAACGATGAGAAAAACTCAATGACGAAGGTATAATAATATGACCAAAACACCTGACTCTATTTTTTTGACAACAACAAAATATTAATAATTCATGTATATTCCAATAATCTTAGAACGGCCTTTGTTCCTACAAAAGTAAATTTCTATTATTTTTATTTTGATAAATCATAAATCAAATTGAGACTTAAGGATCTTTTAAGAGCAAAATAATATAATATTAATAAAGTTTTCAAATTTTGATAAACAGAAATTTAAAAATAAAAAATTTTGAACCATCAATCAAATGTTAAATCTTAAAAATAATAATTTACTGTTAACAAGAGAAATTTCAAAAGACTAACATTTTGATTAAATTGTATTACTTGTACTATATTGATTAATAAGTTGTGTTTGGTCTTGGCATTTATTGTATATGAATGAGAGCGATATAGCTAGATTTAAGAAATTTTTTCAAACACAAAGTTTTTTTTTATCTTAAAAATCTGTTATTGTTAATTCTAAGATGTTTGTTTCAATGGAACTTTACACTTGTTTTGACATGTCTTCACATATGCCGCATTCAAAAAGTAATCAAGCAACAACGTTTATCGAATTAAGAGTTTGGTCTATTTGCAGGATACAACTTGACAAAATTGACATTATCAAGCTCTAATGAGTTTGGTCCGTCACAATAAAATAGACATTTTCTTACGATTATATCTAAAGTATTAAAGGAATAATTTATTGTTAATAAATTAATTGAATAATAATATTTATTTGTTTGAATTTAAAGCACTCGCAACGCTCCTGTTAAAACCTTTATACTAATAGAATACTAATATTAATCTAATGTAATTAATGATGCAAGAATTTTTTCAACCCCGATCAAATTTTGCTGATCTACAAATCCTTTATTCGTCCATGTATGGAATACTGCTGTCATGTTTGGGGAGGTGCTTGTCAATCAACAATAAAATGTCTAGACTCTGTACAGAGGAAAACAATACGGTTGGTTGATAATACCAAACTAACTAACCAGCTTGATTCACTCCAGCACCGAAGAAATGTGTCTGAATTGACAATCTACTATGAATACAACTTTAGCGAGTTCTCCTCTAAGGAAATTCAAAATATCCTTATTCCTTCCATTGTGTCCGCAGTTCAATCGAAGAACAAGAACTTCAGAGTTATCCCACCCATTTGCTGTTTAAATACCTCGTTGTAGAACTATGTCCTTCCAAAACGATTATTTTAATAGAGTGTTCAAATTATGGAACTCTATGCCTGTCTCCGTCTTTCCCGATGAATTTGCCCCTCAAACATTTAAAGAAAATGTCAATCGTCATCTAAAACAATTAATATAGTTATGCCCATATACTCATTCCTTAGATTTCCCAACCTTCTCCCTTTCTAGTTGACATGGTATCTTTGGATATTCAAAGAGTCTTAATAATGAATATTTCATATTTAGTGTGCTAAACATGTCTAGCTAATTAATAAAAAAAAAATCTGAACTTGTTATACAATATACTATTTTTTAAAAGTAAAGCTAGTTCACAAATTTATTTGTTATTTAAGAGCTAATATTTTGTTTGTTTTTGTTACAGAATCTACGCAAAAGGACAGTATAAATGAAATAAATGGTATGTTTTGAATATATATTCTTATTATTTTTTATTCATTATTCTCATAAACTGAAGAGACTTAGATTTTTAAACACAATTACAAAAATCAGACCAACCTCAGTAATTCCCAGACCATAAGTCTTACAACCATTATTGTGAGCATTATTATGTTTAGCAGAATAAAGTAGACAACTGTTAATTTTATTCTATTGCGTAAACATTTTTGAATCAACGCTACACAATAAAACAATTTATTTAATTGTATTTGACTCTAAAATAAAATTTTATTGTACTTGTATTTTATAAAAAAAGGCAACAAAAATATGTTTGCTCTCTTTTAAAATTATATAACAAACAATAAATTTAAAATATTGCGCATGTTATTGTCTCGAATAATAGTAAAGTAAAAGCATCCTATGAAATATTTTGAATTAAGTTCTCAATGTGAATACTACTTTTTAATACTGTTTTTTATTGTATTTTATTTTGTAAATAATTCGATTGTATTTTATAAAACAATTAACAATAACATTCCCAATTCGTTGTGTATACTTATGCCCAACAATATAATATTTCATTTGACACTATCCCAATAAAATACTATTATAATACGAATTCAATGACTTTACACAAAATCTATTGAATTTTTACATAGCAATGTTTTTTGACAATTGATATCTATTATAAATATTTTCTACTGGCAAGTGGCAACTCTCTTTAACATGATATTTGCGTTGAACAACAAAAAGCATTTGCTTTATTTTATCTCGTTTATAGTGTTTCTGTAAACATGTTGTTTTATTAGAAATTAATTTATTTCCTAATGATTTATGTAAGTAGATAAAATTGTGTGTGTAATATGGATCGTAACTAATCATTATGGTACATGGCCCAACCCAAGCCATAAGTTTTACAGCCATTATTGTGAGCAGTATTATATTTAGAATATAGTAGACAGCTGTTAATTTTGTTCTGTTGTAAGTCAAAATGTCTTGTTTGACGATAAATAAGCAGTTTGTTTTCGCTAGATGAAACGAAATTTCTTACAAGACATTTTTTGTTAACTTTTTTTAAAAATTCCTTTTTTAAATTAGTCCTTATTGGTGAAAGTACAGTATCCATCGGTAACTCTGTACTATACTGATAACTATCTCACAACTTTAAACCGTCAGAAATTTGAAATGAGTATTAAACGCCCATGCAAGAAAGTGTAGTGAAAACTTAAATAAAATTGTTTCCATTTGTTTGAGAGGGCTGTGATTAGAGCTGGTTTCAATTAATCTATTAATAATTTATTTGGCAATTTGATCAATTAATCATTGATCAAAAAATTGAAATAATTAATCGATTTTAATTTTATTTTTAAAATTTTAATGTTTATTGTATTTAAAATCTCAGTTTTATAACCATGTTTTTTCTAAATATAATTTACAGCATGCTTCTTGCGGTGAAATGTTGGATATTAAAGTCGATATAACAGAAAATAAATTTGACAGATACATTTTTTTATTAAAGCTAATTATTAAAACGCTTAGGACCATGATTCTTGTGAAAGAATTGTTGTTCAGATAAAATAATATTCGCTCTGATTTGCTGAGAGCCGGTAACAATTTTGTATATGTACGACAATATTTTGGACTGTACGACAAAAAAAAGACTTAATCATTGCCCTATTTTGTGTAAGATATAAACATTTAACCTAATTGAAAAATGAATTTTAAAAGCATGTTTTACAAATTATTATTTACCTTTAATTTAATTTAAGTATTTTAACAATTGACAAATTATTATATTTTTATTGGGATATTCGCCTAAGACTATATGGATTATTGATAAACAAATTAGTTTAATCGTAATTAAATAATCAAATTAATTTAATTGTAATTAAATATCGATAAATCTTACATGAAGATTCTTTTTTCTAATATGCACTTGTATTGCATTGCAAAATTTGCTAGGTTATGTTCTTATATCTTTCAAAAAATAGAACAATCTTTAAGATACAATTTTTGTCGTACGATCAAAAATATTGTCGTACAGATAAAAAATTGTTACCGCCCCTCAACCAATCAGAGCGGATATTATTTTATCTGAAAGACATTTCTTTTACATAAATCATGATCCTTAATGTGCAATTCAACATAAATATTAAAAGATAATCGTCTATTAAATACTGTTTCTTAAATTTTGGTAAATTAATCGAAAAATCAGTTGTTATGCAATCAAAACAGCCTTAGCTGTGATTCAATGATTTTTAAATTATTTTTTCTATGCAAAAAGTAAACTCACTACACTACTGAAAAAGAATAACAAATTATAGTTGCTATGGTTTTTCATATAATTTTACAAAGTATTTTAAACAACGTAGCCATGAAAAAAAGAATATGAATTTTGAATGTTTTGTTGTCGATTTCTAACCTTATAATTCATAGTAAATATCGATTATATATTACTATCATAGAAAAAATTACATTTCCTACGCGAGATAAAAACGTTTTTCGTTCGTAAACATTTCTCACTCGGACGCTAGCGCGTCTCGTGAACAAATGTTTACTCACGAAAAAAACAATGTTTTTATTCGCCTACATATTAAAGTGTTACTTTATTACTGTGATTTGCGGCTTTAAAGTATCACTTTTCAACTATTTATTTTATTGTCATAGCTACGTCCAAAAAAGTAAAAAGCATTTGTATTTGTTTAAATTCTATGAAAAATAAAATTTTTTATCAAAGCAACATTTAAATTCAAAATTTCATTTTCCAATTAAAATAGTTGTTATCATTTGTTGTCATAGCTACACAATAATTTGGAAAAAATAATAAATATTTTGTCAAAGGTTACTTGTTCCACATATTTTTATTTTAAAATTTATGAAAATTTATTATTTTAATTTAGAATAAACAACTTTTCTTAAAATATTTTGCTTGCGGCGAATAAAAAATAGTATATGATGCACGGACGTAAGCTATTTTGGACTTAATGTGGGTGCAAATCTCGGCTAGCGCCTCGATTTGCAAACTCCACATCCGTCCAAAATCTTTAGCTTTACGTCCTAGCATCATAATGTACTATTTTTTACTACTTGCATGAGAAATTTCTATTATTTACTCAAAAACCCAAGAAAAAAGTTAATTTTCTCAGCTATGGTTACTAATTCAGATTCCCCACACCTAATAATAAGTATTTTAGCACCTTGGTAAATAACAAAAATATAACTTTTGTTTGTTTGTTAAACTGAGTTCATCTTTGAATTTTTTTAGTTTCTTCCTACAGGTTAGTTTATTTGCAATTTTAATTAGTGTTGAACATTTCTATTGAAATTTAGCTTAGTTGTGAGTTGTAGACTAAAAAAATTCAAAATTTGGTTCATCAACTGAATAGGTTTTCAATTCAATTCAATTCATGTCAAAAATAAATAAAAGCTATATTTTTTAATGCAAAATATATGTGATTTTTATATAGTTTTAA
Source organism: Diogma glabrata (assembly GCA_963693315.1). Lineage (NCBI taxonomy): Eukaryota > Metazoa > Arthropoda > Insecta > Diptera > Cylindrotomidae > Diogma > Diogma glabrata. Next base: position 307,783,530 of record OY856187.1, on the reverse strand, counting down.
GAAAATTCATTGAAAATAAAATTCTAACTAAGCAGCTCTGAATAATAAATATCCAATACGCAATCCAATGATATGATAAACAATGTTTCACCAAATTAAAATTTTTACTTATTCACCATTTGCTTATTAATTGACATTTTATTTTGTGAATAATTAAGAGTTTTAGTGCATTTTTTACATCAAGTAGTACAAAAAATAGTATATAAACCTCGGTGAAGCAAATTTTCTCCATTTCGGCTCTTAATTCGCGAGAAACGAAGTTTCGAAGTTTCGTTTATTCACCTCAATGTAGAAAATTTACTTTATCACCTCGGCTTATAATGTACTATTTCATCTCTTGTAGGAAAATATACTATTTTTTACCGCGTCTAGTATCATACGAAAAAGCGTTTGGTTTAGAAATATGTTTTGGAATTTTACAATTAATAAATTTTTTTTTTACTACTTGCATGAGAAATTTCAATTATATACTCGAAAATCCAAGACAAAAGTTATTTTTCTCAGCTATGGTTACTAATTCCCCACATCTAATAATAAGTATTTTAGCACCTTCGTAAATAATGAAAATATAATTTTTTTTCGTTTGTTAACTGAGTTCATCTTTGAATTGTTTTAGCTTCTTTCTAAAATAATAATCTTATATATTAATACGCTAAAAAAAACTTTGTTCAGCCTAAAGCTTTTTTATTCGAATTTTGATTCATTTCAAATTTTCACTGCTAATCGATATTAGTGTAACTTAGATTTTCAAGATGTTTGGGATTATTCAGATCATAAATAAAAAAGTTATAGACGAATAAAAATGTATTTTTGAATTTAACGGCCTCCCACATACAATATCAAATGGATTTGCCCAAGTATATATTTTTTTTCAGAAAAACGAAAAACTTTTTATATTTATATAGATACATACATTATAAGTTTACATACAAGTAAAAATATTCTAATGGGTGGTACTGTTTACAATTTGCATATTTATATTCTCATTTCTCAAAACAAATAAAAGAAATAATAAATGTTACATATAAATTTAAAAGCCTAATATGTTTGAATAAAATATTTCCTTATACGTCCAAAAATCATATGGAATTACTTTAGGAACACCTTATATTCGTATGTAAAAAATAAACACGAAACAACAAACGAAACGAAATGAAATTTAAAACTTAAAACTTTATTTTCTTTTTTTATATTTTAGTTTATGCATTTCTTTGGGAGTATATGCATTTTATTTTAATGGAATATTAGAGTAAAATAAAGAGAAAATCACTCAAAGATTGTTTGTTTTAGATAAGAAATAAGATTGGAATACCAAAAAATATCAGCAATATTTATTTTTATTTGGCATTATTTTTGGTCTTTGTCCAACAAAATATTTTCCCATAAAATGTTGCCATGTTATAATTTTTGCTGATAAAAGCTGGCAGAATGTTTTGTTTATAGATTTTTTTTAATCATATCCATTTTACCGGTGCAGTGTAATAATTTACAAGATTAAATTATTACTAGGGGGCCGAAGTATTTGCATTCATTCATTATTTATTATTATTAAAATAAAATCAAAACGCCTATTATTTTTCAATTTATTACTAGGAGGGCCCGGCGTGCTTCGCTACGCTTATAAATAAAGTTTTTGCGTAGACATTTTGTTGACGTAGAAGCAATGATTTCAAAAAGTGGTAATGAAAAATGCTAGTATATAATTTTTAATTTTTCTTTTTAAATATTTGAATGAAAAATAATCAGAACTCTAGCTGATCAGCTCGGATATATGAAAAATTAGCGATCAAATAAGTTAGAGATCAAATAAGCTTACTTGAAAACTTATTTGATCGCTAATTTTTCATATATCCGAACTGATCAGCTAGAGTTCTGATTATTTTTCATTCATATATTTAAAAAAAAAAAATAAAAATTATATGCTAGCATTTTTCATTACCACTTTTTGAAATCATTGCTTCTACGTCAACAAAATGTCTACGCAAAAACTTTATTTATAAGCGTAGCGAAGCACGCCGGGCCCTCCTAGTAATAAATTGAAAAGGTTAGTTTATTTGAAATTTTAATTCGTGTTAAACAGAATTCTGTTGAAATTTAGTTTAGTTGTGAGTTGTAGACTAAAAAAAATTCTAAATTTGGCTTAACAATATTGAATAGATTTTCAACTTCATGTCAAAAATAAATAAAAGCTATATTTTTTAATGCAAAGCATATGTGATTTTTATATAGTTTTAAGAAAATTCATTGAAAATCAGATTCTAACTAAGCAGCCCTGAATAATAAATATCCAATACGCAATCCAATGATATGATAAACAATGTTTCACCAAATTAAAATTTTTATTTATTCACCATTTGCTAATTAATTGACATTTTATTTTGTGAATAATTAAGAGTTTTAGTGCATTTTTTTATCAAGTAGTAAAAAAAGTAGTATATAAACCTCGATGAAGAAAATTTTCTCCATTTCGGTGCTTAATTAATATATCCACCTCAATGTAGAAAATTTACTTTATCACCTCGGTAATGTAACCAATATAAGAAGGTTGAAAGAAGAAGACTCAAGCTTTTCAAAAAATCTGATTTCAAGTACGACCAACTCCCCACTCCTGGTTTGGCCACCAGAAGGGTTAAAAGTTGAAAACTAAATTGCTTTACTATTTTCTTATACGAAAATTTGACTATTTTCTTATAAGTCCTCTGGTGGTATGATTTTAAAAATTTAATAACATAAATTTGTAATTTAAAATTTTATTTGCACTTCTTAAGCTTGTAAATCTTCTGCTGGCCGAACTAGGTGTTGGTAATACATGAAATTAGATTTTCTGGAAAGGTTTGCTTTCCTATGGTATATTAGTTTTTAAATTTTTAATTTTGAATTAAATTTAAAATTAAAACGTTTTTTTTTTCACTTTTCCAACTTATAGCCTTTATGGCGCCAAACTAGGAGTTAGTCATATTTTTTTTTTTTTTAATAAGAAGTGTGGTGTAGTAGGAATTACAAAATGTGTCACAACAACACATAGATACCTTTTAAGACCTAGGTCCCACAACAACATGCGTCTTGAGGTATAGGTGGACGCTTTTTTTTAAATCTTTGTGGATTGAAGGCACTCGAGACTATTGATTCGGGCAAAGCATTCCATGTGTACGATGTACGCACAAAGAAATCTCTTTGCATTTTATTACTATGACAGTGAGTAATCTCGACAGTTCGACCGCCCGCACAAACCGATTGACGACTAAAACGGGGAAAACATATGTCTGAGGCATTATGGATCTGATTTCATCCGAGCACTGCTGGTGACGATATTAATAAAAATCAGCGAGATCAGCAACAGTGTGACGATGTTGCAGGGAATCAAGACCTAATGTTAAATCTCGATCCCCAACACTTCGTATAGCTCGCTTTTTAACAGAGTCCAAAATAGCCAGGATAGTAACAGATGCAGCGCCCCAAACTTGACAACAATACTCTATACAGGGACGAATATAGGACTTATAAATGTGGAGTAATTGATGCGAAGTAAAATATTTTTTACATCTATTGAGGAGGCCGAGTTTTCTTGACGCGCTCCTTGCCATGGCCATTATATGATCGTTCCAGAGTAAGTCATTGGATATTGTGACTCCCAATAAACGAATGCTTTCACATTCGTCTATTTGGTCGTCACACATATTAATTGAAATATCGTTGGGAAACTCTGTCTTTGATCTGGAAACAATCAATAGCTGTGTTTTGGTGGAATTAAAATTGACCAAATTTTTGTCTCCCCAATCGGCGACTTTTTATAGGACCTGGTTTACATTTATGGCAGCGTCTCTCCGGACGGGATTTATTCGTTCATGCATTTTATCCTTTGAAGATAGGGGGACGAATGACTTGTGCAGTGTATTATCATCTGCTAAACTATTTATTGGGTTACTGGTGATTTGCAACAGTTCGTTGATATAAATTAAAAATAAAGTGGGAGATAAAACTGAGCCTTGGGGTACACCAGTGTTAATTAATTTGGACTCAGAAGAAAAGCCATCTATAGATACCGAGATGTATCGGTTAGACAGAAAATTTTGAATCAACTTCACGACTGCGGGATGAAAACCGTACGCAACGAGCTTGTTGATCAAGTTGGCATGCCAAATTCGATCAAATGCTTTTGAGATGTCTAACGCGATCACGTACGTTTCACCACCTTTCTCAAGTATGCTATTCCAAATATGTGCCACATAGTTCAATAGATCGATTGTTGATCTTTTGTTTCTAAAACCGTATTGGCTGTCAGATATCAAATGGTTGTCTTCCAAAAATTTGGATATGTGTGAATTAATATAGTGCTCGTATATTTTAGACATGACTGGGAGTAAGGCTATTGGTCTATAATTTGAAATATCACATTTCGTTCCTTTTTTCGGGACAGGCTGGACATTGGCCAACTTCCAGCAGGATGGATAAATACCAGATTTATAGGATTTATAAAATATTTTGGTGAGGGTTGGTGCAAGTTCTTTTGAAAATGTTTTTAGAATAACAGGAGGAATGTTGTCCAGACCAGAAGCTTTGTTGTTGTTTAACCCCCCTTAAAAGTTTTTCGACAATTTTGGGTTTGAAATGTAATTGTTTCATATTGACTGGATTTGAGGAATTTCTTTAGGAGTTTCTAAAACTGTTGAATTTGAAGCAAAGCGTTCCGCGAACAATGTAGCTTTCCTTGCAGTGTCAGTAATGATTGAGTCACCATCAATGATAGGAGGGATAGAAGATTTAGTACCACAATTTAAAGAATTAATGGCGCTGTAAAAACTTTTGTCAGAAATTGACAAAGTTTTGCCGCTTTTGCTCTGTCAATCTCTGCTTTTTCGTTTTCAATTATCTGGTTTGATATTTTATTAGCCTTTAAATATTGGGATCGATTAACAGAGTTCTTTTTATGAATCCAAATATTAAATAAACTACGTTTGTTTCTAAGAGCCAATTTGGCTGCTTTCGAAAACAAATATTTTTGTTGGGGTTTCATTATTGAAAAGGGAACGAATTTGTTAATACCGAATTGAATGGTTTCAGTAAAGTTTTGAGCAGAAACATTTACATCGTCAGTATAAAAACAATGACGGTCAAAAGGGAAACCTTGAAAAAAACTTCGGAGACCATTGGTGTCCATTTTTGAAAAGTGAAATATTTTACGGGATTTGGGAACTCTAGTTTGTAGCAAATCAGTTTTGATAACTGATGTGATTAGATAATGGTCAGAATTTCCAATACTACCCTTATTGACATCGACACTCGTAATATCTGGCATAGATGTGAGATAAAGGTCTAAGAGAAAACTTTTATCACCGCCATTACGAGGAGTGAAAGTTGGGCTTTTTACAATCTGCGTCAGGTCGTGCGATGCAGCAAATATTTCTGCCTGCCTTCCATTGTCGTCGTCGGTCATTTTGGAAAATTCCAACCACGATTTGTTGTGGACGTTGAAGTCACCGGTAACGATAACCTCACAACTTTGAAATTGTGCTCTAATTTCGTCAACAGCATTAGTCAAGTCATTAAAAAAATTGGGATTATGTTTGTTTGGGGACTGGTATAGAGCTATTGTAAAAAAAGAAATTTCAGGTAGACAAACCTTTAATACTACTGTACTGTAGCCATCACCATGTACTTCATAATTTGGAAAGCGTTTATATGCAACACTCTCATGAATGTATGCACATACACCTTGATGGAGTTTAAAAGCTGACTCAAGCCTATATTTGGGATTTAGTGTTATGTCATAGGGATAGTTTTCAGAAACTTGTGTTTCTGTAAGAAAAAGAATATGCGGTTGGTTGTGCTCGAGATGATGTTGCACGGCGTCCCGGTTGGCATTCAATCCACAAATATCTTGAATGTGTATTTTAAAAGGTTTTTTATCAAATGTGATAGTCATTTGATCAAAATATAATTTGTTTTAAAAATGGGTAACTAAACAATAAATCCTATCATATAATAAAATATGACATAGGCCAATATTTCATGATAGGATGTAAGAAATAATAAACAGGCGAAAACAAAGTTTTCAAAAATTTGAAAGGTTACTAAAATTAGACTTTCTGAAAAGGTTGAACCTTCCTCTCACCGATGGTATATCACACTTTTTGGATTTTAAATTTTTAATAATATGAATTTAGAATAAATTTTTTCTTTTCACGTTTAAAAGTGGCCAAACTAGGTGATGGTCATTTTAAATTTTTTCCCTTTCGGTGGTATATTAAATTTTTAATTTTCAATGATCTTAATTTAAAACAAAATGTTTTTTTACACTTTTTCAAATTCTAAGCCTTCTGGTGGCCAAACTACCCGAGCAGAAATTAGTTAGGGAAAATCTGAACACAGTCAGGGCGTGATCAGGGCCTGGTCAGTCCTACAAGGGTAATCCCTATTAGGGCAACCTGATGTGAGCCTGTTCCTGGCCAGATTTAGAATACCCTTTTAGGGTTAAATTTATTTGAATATATCCGGCCCTGATCAGGTTGTTCGTATTTGACCCCTAACTGAAATTTCAATTGAGCAAAATTCACTAGAATTCAAAAATATATAGTTAAAATCGGGTCATGTATGTTTTAGTTATCGCTTCTCGGCTGAAATACTATAATAATATAATAGTGATTAAGGTAGTTTGTATGTTTTAATTTTTTCAATTGTAATTTTTGTATTTTAATTTGGTTAATTTATGTATATAATATGTAAATATATATCAGGGTCTGGTCCGGGTATCCCAATCAGGGCCTGATCTGATTATCACAATCAGGGTCTGACCGGTAATCCGAATCAGGACCTGATAGGGCAAAAGCGCTACACTCATGATCAGGGCCCAATCAGGCTACCCTACCAACGCCTGATCCGGAATAGGGCAAACCTGATCAGGGCTTTACTTGAGCCCTGACAAATTTCTGCTCGATTAGATGTGGTCCATACATGAATTCAAACTATTTAAAAAGATTGAACTTTTTTCTTGCTGGTGGTATATCAATATTTGTTATGGAGTGGTGGCTACGCCTTCACAAATTATAAAGCGCGTCGATGTTGGGCCTATCGCATAGAGTTTGTACCATATTTTAAGCGCAAAAGTTATCGGAAAATTTCGGTTTCTTTATCGCAGTTCACATTATTTCAATTCTAATATTTTCTGATAAAACTATCCACAGTGTGTTTTGATGCTTTATTATTTACGTGAATATGAGCTAAATTTTGATTTTTCTAAACCCGTACTATAATAACACGCTAATAATAATGAGATCCATTATGATACAGATTTTTCATAACGACACAGATTTTTAATCAATAGAAACCTATAATCTTTCAATCAAGCATGCAGTGCATTTGACGTTTGTCCTAGATTCCTATCTAATTGTTTTATTTGTCAAAATCAGTATGTATTACATTTTCGTAGAATATAGCTAAACTTCGATAATTATATTTTCAAAATATCTTATATCAGCAATATAGAAGAATTACCATCGACTCCTTCATACATATCGGAGAAAGCAGAAAATGCAATGCAAAATATTTTACCCCAAAAATCTAAGAAAGTGTACGAAAACTATATCAACGGTTTATGGACTGGAGAAAAACAAATAATATTTTGACATTCTCCGAAAATGTTTGGATTGCTTATTTTCAAGAATTGATGTCAAACTGCACAGTAAATAATCTTAATATTAAGGGGATGTATAGCCGAGTGTGTTAAAGCGCTAGTCTATGCATCGTTAGGGTCGACGGTTCGAATCCAATATGGATTTTCTGGATTAGAATTACAGAGCCGATTTAGATGTTAAGTATTGGTGTTGGGTAGTTCGTAAGTTAGTTTAAGGGTGATATGGGCCACCGCCTAAACCAGTTAGTTAAGTTAAAATCAAAAAAAAAAAAATCTTAATATTTTTAAGAAATCGGATTAATTACAATTATTATGTTCAATATTAATATAAATAGAATGTTTATAGTTTTCCTATATCCATGGTAATACCCCAGCTAGCACAGATTTTGATTTGTAACATAAATAAGTTACAATTCGGTTGCAGTTCAGTTTTTTGAAATAAATTTAGTCACATATGGGTTATATTACAGTTTCGACCTAACGATTGGCAACAAATCATTCGGCTCAGTTACAATCCTGTTATTATTTTGTTACGGAAAAATATACTTGTTGTTAAAATGTTTCATAAAAGTTGCAAAGGCAGAAGTTATGTTTAAGTTAAATTAACGTTAGTAAAACTTTTATTTTTGTAGCGCATCTTAAAAATGTTATTTTATTGTAGTTGTCACAAATCCAGTAACGAGCTAGCAACCTTGATGTGACTAACATATTTTCCTCAAATTACTGTTACAACTATGTTGCAGCGAGGTTTTTATTTAGTTTCAATGACAGAAAAAACAAGGACGCTACAATGAGGTTGTTATACAGTTGCAATGACAGAAAAAGAAAACGGATCGAGTAATATAATTTTAGATAGCCAATTAGTAACAAGGATGCTGTAATGAGGTTTTTATTTAGGTTCAAGAACTTTGGCAGCAATCTGTCTTGAAGCTGCATGTTCGCCATATTTTTCGTTGTTCTATGTATTTCCTACACCATGCGGTTTTATTTGAGAAAAGTCTAATTCGATTTTCTATAATATTATTTATTTCCTCTAACAATTTACGGTGCAATATGACTCTAGGAGCGTTACAAAATGTAGATAGTATTTGTGGATTTTATGGTTGTAATAAAAATTCGAAAATTTTCCAATTTTCCAATTATTTTACGAATTTTCAATTTTTGGGTGGCGCGTAAATTTTCCAGAGGTAAAACAACCACACTCATCGACAAAATGGCATCCGTTATATAATTTTGGTCTAATAATCATGAAATTTTTCTTTTTCAAAGTACTTATTGAGTAATGTCTAATTTTTATAACTTATAAAACTTATAAATTATTTCTATAAAAATTATGTAAAGGAATACTTTTTAAAAAACATTTTTAAAACATTAAAATATACAACTGAAATAAACAAAATATTCGTTGTTTCATCTTGTTGCGTGCAACTTCAGTTTGTTACAACAGCACATTTTAAACATAGATATAACTCATTTATTGCCTAATTGCGACTAAAGTTGTATCCAAATATACCGTAAATTCTGCTTTTTCTGTCGCAATGGAGCTACAGTTGCGTTAGATATCTAATCTTGCGACTCTTTTATTTGTAACATTAGCTCTATTGCTACAAATTTGTGCTAGCTGGGACCCGAGGTAATACCATTAATTATAGTTTTGTAGAATTTTTTATAGAAATACGATTAATTACTGTGATGGTGTTCAATACAAATATAACTAATATTTATAGTTCATTATTTATCGGGTGTAGAAAAAAAAGCGTATGCAACACTTATGGAATGGTTATTAATACATGATCTTTGCATAATATACATTAATTAAATGTTAACTACAGTATGATTTCAAAAATTTGTTGTCGTTGAAATATGTTTATGACTTAATAGGCAAATGAAACACGTAAATATCACATTTTAATATCATATTTTGTAAAATAATAATGAAAGTAAATCAAGTAGTTTTGATTCAATATATGTTATGAACTAAATTCCTCAACCTGTGCTAAAAAACAAGCAGGTTTATCATATTGGAACTTTTGATAAGAATGATAAACAAAGAATAAAAAAATTGAGAGTGAAAAGGTAGTTTAACATATTCTAAAATGACTGGTTCCTTTTAACTTTTTATGAGATAACATGACTTTCGTAATAATGTATTTTATTTAATTTTCTTCTAAAATAATGTGCGAAAGAAATTTTTGGCGAAGGCTAATGAAAACATTAACAAAAACAAACGGGCACTTCCAATAATTAATTTTAGTGATTCATAAAAATGATTATTTTTATTTAATATTTTTTATTGTAATTTTTCATGTCGGTTTGGTAATATTTAAATTTATTTCTTATTATGCTAAGGAAATTGAAGAAAATTATTATTATTTTTTATAGGTAAGCCAAACATTTCAATTTTTGAATGCTGATTTTTTTTCATTTAAATTGTATCGTTAAAAATATGGCGTAAAAATAGACGCCTCATATATAAATGTTATCACACACATACATTTTCATTTTACAATCTAAAAATATGACCGTAATTTTCATTTGTCGTATTGGCGTTACCAAAAAATATTTGTAACCTATTAGAAGATCCCAGTCACAAAAGTCATACATCAAATATTTTGTATTTATACTCGAAAATTCTATGCACATTTTGTGTACATGTTTAAAAGATTTAAAAATGTTAAATTAAAACAAATAAGTATGACGTTAACACTCAAATACTTTTAAACTTCAACTTAATTTAAAATATACACTAGAATATTTTAAAAAAATTCAAAAATTTATAAAATAAAGAGTGAACGAAATGTGAATATAGACTCGTGCACAATACACAAAATGTTAGTCGGGTTTACTTCAGTTACATTATTTTAATTGCTCACAACAATTAGCTCAAACATTTATTCAAGCCTAGTAAATTATAATTGTAAGAAATTTATATATTTTTTAAAAATGATGTTACATTTCATTAAATGATCTTGATAAAGTACAGTTCATAACTCTCTTAACATGACTAATTCATTTCAATTCAACATGACTAATCTTAACATGACCTATTCGTACGATTACAACCCTCATTATGCTCTCGCTGTAAGCTGCATACTCGAGTTAAATGAGTAACATCCTGGCAGCATTATTCTTTATGTGGCGTAAATACTTCATATAGGAGTGTTGCTCTAAAACAGGAGTGTTGCTCCAATCTAAACAGTCAATCCAACCAAATTTTAAAACTTTGGGGATTAAAGCCACTCGAGACAATTAATTTGGACAAATTATTCCATTAACATGCTATTTGGACGTCCCTTTTCATTCTATCGATGTGACAGTGTGAGATATTGATAGTTTATCAATTAGCACATGAAGTTTATCAGTCAACAATGACAATTTATCAGTTAACAATGGAGAATAAAACGAGAAAAATAATAAGCTAATGGCATGAGGGATCCGATTTCATCCGAGCACTTCTTTTATTCATAAAAAATTATGAACAATAGTAGATAAAACACCAAAGGAGAGATGTGCAAGCCAAAAGGCTACATATACCTGAGGGAGATTGCATGCTCTTACCGAAGTGTATATACTAGTTTTTGCACACACATAATGAAACTATGACATTAATAGTATATTATGCAACAATCATGCAATGATGGTTATTAATACACGAGCATTAACCGGTATCGTTTATGCGAGTGTATTAATAACCATTACATGAGAGTTGCATACGCTATTTTTTCTACACCCGATAAATAATGAAGAACTATAAATATTATATTTATATTTCTAGGAATAAAAATTATATAGATATACGAGTAATGACTGTTAATGTGTTCAAATAACAGTAATTACTCGTATTTCTATAAAAAAAATTCACAAAATTGTAATTAATAGATAGCTGATATAGTTTTTCGTATACTTTGTTTGATTTTTGGGGTAAAATATTTTGTACTGCATTTTCTGCTCTCTCCTACTGATTTTGACAAATAAAACAATTAAATAGGAATCTAGGACCAACGTCAAATGCACAGCATGCTTGATTGAAAAATTATGGGTTTCTATTGATTAAAAATTTGTATCGTTCTGAAAAATCTGTATCATAATGGATCTCATTATGAAACAGATTATGGGCAAATAAGTATATAATTATAGTACGGGTGTAGAAAAAAACTTAAATCTAATCATTTAGAGGAAACGAAAATCGTAATTTTTATTTTTCATCATATGAGGTGGTTCTTATATTAAGAGAGTCAAATTTGACAAAAAAGGCCTTAATTTCGGAATAAGTCAATATGTTTTTAAATCTTTTTGCATTCGCTTATAAATGTTGGTAGGAAAAAATGTCTCCTTTCAAAAAAGCCGCTGATTGTTCATTTGTTTTAACTTGTAATTACTTGCAAAATCGAATGTCTCAACAGTAAATCGATGCAAAAATTTTAAAATTAGTTTTGAAGTGTCTTCTAGTATGATGATTCAGATTTCACAAATCTGATTTCAGATTTACAAAATTCAAAACGGCTGATCGATATTTTTCACCCAAAACGCAATAAAAATAAAAAACTAAATGAAAAATGAAAAATGAACAAATTAAATGAAAAATGTATATGCTTATCATAAATAATAATAAATACAATAAACAATAAGTACAAAGATAGCAATAACAATATTAACATAATACCGCAATTTTAAAAGTTATAGGATTTCATATATTAATTTAAATAGTTATACAGTTATAAAAATGATTTTTTTTTATAAAATGTGTTGTGTAGTAGGAATTACAATTTGTGTCACAACAACACATAAGAAACTTTTAAGACAAACGTTCTACAACAACATGCGTTCTAAGGTGTTAATGGACGCAAATTTGATTTTATTTTATATATTTTTTATAGAAGGAATAACAAAACAATAAATCCTATCACATATAAAACATGACATAGGCCAATATTTGGAGGAAAAAATAAAAATAAAATAAAACGCAAACAGCAAATTTGGTTAACAATTTGCAGGAACAATACTAAAATGTGGTTGCCAATAATCCAACTAGTGGCATATTTCTTCGAGTAAGACATAGCGTGGCATCAATAAAGAATATTTTATAGCTGAGATTTTGGGTGCTACCATTAACTGAGTACAGTTCATCCGCCAGCACTCCTAAGATATCACCTTGTCTAGTGTTATCTTACCGGTCAGTGTTATGCTATGTAATATCTCATATCTCATGATAAGTGTTATGTAATATCTCACGTTAACTCGTATGTCAATAGAAATAATAAATAATAATAATAATTTATATATTTTTTCGATTCTCTGTCTCCACTTACCATATATAGTCATATTACTCAAACTCAAACCTTTTTAAAATCTTTAAGATCTGCATAAACATATTTCACACCTAACCACCCACCCCACAAATATTTGTAGATTGTAATGAAATATCATTGAATTCAAATTAAAATCAATGAACAATTAATTAATGTTTAAACATTACATTTCACATGAACTCAAATTTTAATTAAATAATTTAATTTCTATAATTTCTTTTTCAAAATTACGGATTAAATCAAACTGAACAAATCTTAATTATTTTAAATGTAAAATATACTTTAAATCATCTTTCCAAAATTTTAATCTTATTCGTAAAACGTACAGTTGTTTTTGAATACGTTTATATAATTTTGTTGTTTATCTGATTGAAAAATCGAAAGCAAAAATATAAGAAAATTATATTTCAAAGATTATAGTTAAATAAGGAAAAAAAAATAAACGAGATAAAAAAAATATAATCATTAAATTGATTTCATAAAATATAATATTTTTTTTCCATTTTCCAAGCAGAGATGGAAAATAGCATAGAATTATTATAAATAGGCGTTTTTGTACCATACTTCAATGTAAATCTATTATTTTTTTCGAATAATTTTCCTTTTTAATAAAAAGTTCATTTTTCCACTCTATTTAAGAAAAATTTAATTAAGATGAAAAATTTAATCAATAATTTTTCTCATTTTTTAGTTGTTTGTGTTATTTTTGTACGTATTTAAATATTATCGTACAGGGTGGGTCAAAATTCAATCAGCTATGCTCAAAAATTAAATAGAATGTTTTGAACAATAAATATCTGTCACTTGGTAACTAATAATGTAAACAATTTCAATAATTTAAAAAGAAGCACAACAAAATGTTTATTTCTCCCTATTATGAATATTTGTTAAATTTTGATTTCTTAGTTTACGATTTTTTTATATTGACATAATTATGCCTAAACAATTTTTCTTTTGATCTCTTATTTATTTATTTTTTATCAATTACTCATAGAATTGACTTGGGTGTAATATTCATATATTTAGAAATTTTATTTTTTTTTAGGAATAAACCCGTGTTAACGTCGTTAGCAAGATCCAAGATTAGATGTTTACCGCAGCAACATGCCATTATATCAAATTAATAAATAACCCCCTTAGATATATCAACTTCAAAATATTCAATATCAAACAGTTTTCGTTGTCAAGTAAACCATTACAATTTCCAAACCACAATGAATTATTTGAAACGTCGACAGTATAATCATTTGAAATAAAACCATTATTTAATGTTTTGAGAATAAGTTTTTATCACCATTGTGCGGTTTTGTGTGGCTTTGAGTGTGATATCATACACTCACTTATAAATGCTTATTATGAATAGAAATCCTTTTATGTTTCAACCAAAAAATTTTGGTTTTAATAAATTTTTTTGGACGATTGAATTTGAAAAGAAGACAAATTTTAAATTGTGGTTAGAACTCTCAGACAGAAATAAAATAAATCATTTTACAAACTACAAAAATTATTAAATTTTCATATTAAATTTTCATATTATTTGAAAGCTTTTGTGTAAAGGATTTAATAGTTTTTAAAAATAGGAAGATTGTCTGAAAATTTTAAATTATGTTGAATTAGGATTCGGCTAAAACTGAATGGAAAATTTTGTCTTTTGTTCTGATTTTGACATTTGAAGTTAGAGAGTTTTGTTTCTTAAATGCTGGTGATTAATGCAAATTATGTTTGAAGCTTTTGTTAAGTAAGAATTACCTACATGTTTAATATCAAATAGACAAATTTTGTGTAAATAAATTTCATATAGTCGATCGTTTTTTTAAATTAAAACTCTTCAGAAGACGTTCATTAACAGATGATCACAGGGTGCGATGGCTTTCTAAAATATAACAAGACCACAAATTAATGTATCAATAACATAAAAGTTATGTATAGAGCAAATTATAATTTTTGAATTATACTTTTTGGTCGGTAAACTTATTTGAGAACGTTTGTTCTTAGGGTTTTGAACGTTGAAAAGATTAAGCAAAAACATTATGGTAAGACATCGGTTTTAGAAGTTTCCCGAATGATCAAATTTAGTTTGCGTAGTAAAAATATCCAAGCCAGAAAACACCATTATTTGCACTACACAATGCTGCATCAAATTCAAATCTTATTCCAAACCACGATTGCACTAAGTTGTATAAATAGGTTGATCCATCCAAGTTTGCTTTTTGAAGCTAAAGGAAATTTGCAAATTTGGATCATCTTCCACTTCCAAAGAAGGCGCAAAATTTAAAAAGTCAAAGCGGCAGATATACACGCTAGAAATAGGTAAATTTCGTAATCAGACAGTTTTGTGTACAAAAAGAATTGGATGTGTCAGATTAGTTTAAATAAAAGATTTAAGTAGAAACAGAATTATCCAGAAAAATTTATCAAACCAAACTAAATACATTAACGAAAACTAGTTAATCAATGCCATTTCGGAACGGTTTTGTTTAATTTGGTTGAAACTACTTAATAACATATCAAATCCTTTGGTGAATTAACGTTCTAACTACGTCACACCTACAATAAATACTACCACACATAATTTGTAATCAAAAATTATCAAACAACTTTACACCTCAAAAATACAAATATCTATCAATTTAGGAAAACTTTTGTAAATGTGTAGTCAATATATATTTATTGCAATAAAAACATTTTCAAATGTTCCAAATCTCCAAAGAAAATATTCCTTAATTCAAAAGAATAAAAACTCAACTTTGTTTTTATTAAAATTTTTACGAAAATTTTTGCTTTAGTTATATTGTAATTTAACCCAATTAAATTCTCTAAAATGTAATGACATCATTCAATTTTACCAATAACATTTGAATTATACTAATAACAAATAGTTATACGTCTGGCCTACTGCAATATTAAAAATTTGTGGGGATAATTAATAGGCTCGGCGGTGAGTTTCCGTAAAGGAAAAAAGAAACGGGAACTTAGTGAGATGGTCTAACACAATCAAAATTGCTATATGACCGGACTTAGTTCAGGGGTAAGGACCGATTATATCAGTATATAACCGTTGGCCGCGTCTTTCAGCTTTAAGTGACGTCACCATAGGAGTACAAACTATGGTGTTAGGTGCTTTGATAGTCTTACAGATTTCACATTGAGACGCATAAGATTTAATTTGTGTGGCCATCTGGAGCCAAAAATAGAATCGACGTACATGATACAGTGTTTTCGCAACGCCACCATGTGCAGAGGTAGGAGGATCATGGGCCTGAGAAAGCAACTTGGTCGTTAACTCTTCAGGAATCCACAACTTATCGCGTCTTTTAGTAAAAAAGTAAAAAGTAAAATATTTGAACATTGGGCATTACATTTGAACATTAGATGTTTACATCGAGTGAGTCTATCCATGCTACTACATCGGGCGTTGCCAAATGGATGTCTGAGATGTTGCCACTGTAACGTCGAATTGGACACACAGTTGCAATGTGTTTTATGGTTTGTTGTGATGCGCCGCAGTCACACTCAGGGGACTCTACAATGCCCCACTTGTAGCAAGAATCAGCATAACGTCCATGATTCGTTCTTATTCGGTAGTTATTTAGTTAGTTATTCGATCTTATGTAGTCCAGGTATGACGTGGCAGATCGAAACCAGGTTGGGTAGACGTCGGGTTAGTAATAGAAAGGCCAGTTGTGTTGTAATGATGCCAGGAGGTATCCCAGGCATCCATGATATTAAAATTAGTTGCCAGCAGGTTGCTGGCAGTTTTATGTGGAGGCTTTCTTGACTTCAATCGACAACGAGTGTGGTCACCGTAATATTCGTGCAAGGGTAACGTGATGTTGTTGGTTACCTTTTGATGTTCACGCATGAGAGCATGGGAGCGTCTGAGTTCAGGTGGAGCGATATTGCTTAACACAGGAAGCCAAGGTAAAGGGGTGGATCTGATAGTACCACTTATAGTACGCATCGTGGCATGCAGCTGGCAGTCATCTTTTTCAGTTTGTGTGCTATTCAACCAGACTGGTGCGCCATACTCAGCCACTGAGTAAACCAGACTTAGAGCAGTTGTGCGGAAATACAAAAAAAAGATTACCAAGCTAACTAAAATAAATAACAGTTGGAGTTGGTTGGTTGAATTCGGGATCGCTAATACTTAATTCAAAACAAAATGTAAAACTAAATTGCAATACTTACAAAAAAAATCTACAGTTCAAAAACAAAATTAAAACTTCCAAATGTCAATCATAATACAAAAAAATTCAAATAAAAATTATTTAGAAAAAGTTTCAAAATTTAAGCATCAAAAAAACTTTCAAGGATCAAAATAAATGTTTAAAAATTCAAAATTTACAAAAAATTAAACAAAATAGATTTACCTAAAACTATACAAACATTTAAAATTTCAAAATAAATGTTCCAACGTTCAAAACTTACAAGATATTGCAAAATTTACAAAAAATCTAAAAACTTCAAAAAAAATTATTTTAACATTTAAAACTTCAAAAAATTCAAAAATATTAATCAAAATTTCTAAATATCTAACACTAAAAAAAATTTTTAAGACTTTAAAATTTACAAATAATTTCAAAATAAAAACAAAATATTCAAAAACTTAAGATTAACCAAAAATTTCAAAGCAATAACAAACAATAATCAAAAAAATTTTCCAAAATTACTTTTTTAAAAAATTTACACAAAAAATTTTCAAAATTTTAACATTATTGCATACTCAAAATTAACTAAATAATCAAAACAAAACTCAAAATTAACAAAAGGCATAAAAAACAAAACTTAAGCCAAAAAATTAACAAAACTTTTCTAAAATTAAAACTTCACAACAATGAGATTTCCAAAAATTAATATCTTATATTAAAATAAAAAAATTATACAAAAATTCAATTTGCAAAAATATTTACATGAAATATAATTACCAAAATTCTAAAATTACTGAATATGCTAACAAAAAATATAAAATAAAACTAAAACACTAAAATAACATGAATATAACTAGAAAAAAATTACACAAAAAAATTCAAAACGAAATATTAAATAAAATTCTAAGCCTATAAAAAATTTAAAGTTAAAATTGAAAAACATCAAGATTTGAGGGGGTGTACGGTCTGGAATTTACACATTTTTTAGAATAACTCCAAAACTATGTACCGAAAAATTCTAAAAAAAATTGCAATGTTTTTGAAATTTGGTGTTCTTTCAAATGATCACTCGCTTGGGTCAAAAAAACTTGTTTTTTACCCCCTTTACACCCATCCCCTAAACACACTGAAATATAATTATTTGAGAGTTCACTATAATTTTCGTTCAAAATATAGCGAACTTCCTGTCTCTATGAATTTTTTCAATTTTTTCTGTCAATCAGTGTCGAAACGTAGGGGGGGAACAGTCTGGAATTTGCACGTTTTTTTAGAATAACTCAAAAACTGTGTACCAAAAAATTCTAAAAACAATTGCAATGTTTTGGAAATTTAGTGTTCTTTCAAATGATACCCCACTCGCTTGGGTCAAAAAAAGTTTTTTCTTACCCTCCTTACACCCATCCCCTAAACACACTGAAATATAATTATTTGAGAGTTCGCTATAATTTTCGTTCAAAATATAGCGAACTTCCTGTCTCTATGAATTTTTTCAATTTTTTCTGTCTATCAGTGTCGAAACGTAGGGGGGGGAAACGGTCTGGAATTTGCACATTTTTTAGAATAACTCCAAAACGGTGTACCGAAAAATTCGAAAAAAATTGCAATCTTTTGGAAATTTAGTGCTCTTTCAAATGATACCCCACTCGCTTGGGTCAAAAAAAGTTTTTTTTACCCCCTTTACACCCATCCCCTAAACACACTGAAATATAATTATTTGAGAGTTTGCTATAATTTTCGTTCAAAATATAGCAAACATCCTGTCTCTATGAATTTTTTCAATTTTTTCTGTCAATCAGTGTCGAAACGTAGGGGGGGGGGACGGTCTGGAATTTGCACATTTTTTATAATAACTCAAAAACTGTGTACCGCAAAATTCTAAAAAAAATTGCAATGTTTTGGAAATTTAGTGCTCTTTCAAATGATACCCCATTGGCTTGGGTCAAAAAAAGTTTTTTTTTACCCCCCTTACACCCATCCCCTAAACACATTGAAATATAATTATTTGAGAGTTCACTATAATTTTCGTTCAAAATATAGCAAACTTCCTGTCTCTATGAATTTTCTCAATTTTTTCTGTCAATCAGTGTCGAAACGTAGAGGGAGGGAACGCTCTGGAATTTGCACATTTTTTAGAATAACTCAAAAACTGTGTACCGCAAAATTCTACAAAAATTGCAATGTTTTGGAAATTTAGTGCTCTTTCAAATGATACCCCACTCGCTAGGGTCAAAAAAATGTTTTTTTTTACCCCCTTTACACCCATCCCCTAAACACACTGAAATATAATTATTTGATAGTTCGCTATAATTTTCGTTCAAAATATAGCAAATTTCCTGTCTCTATGAATTTTTTCAATTTTTTCTGTCTATCAGTGTCGAAACGTAGGGGGGGGGGGAACGGTCTGGAATTTGCACATTTTTTAGAATAACTCAAAAACTGTGTACCGCAAAATTCTAAAAAAAACTGCAAAGTGTCTGAAATTCGGTTCTCTTTCAAATGACTCGCTTGGGTCAACTCGACTCGCTTGACTCACTCGCTTGGGTCAAAAAAGTTTTTTTTCACCCTTCCCCACCCCAATCCCTTAAAAGCACAAAAATATAATTATTTGAGAGTTCGCTATATTTTTCGTTCAGAGTTTATTAAACTTCCTGTCTCTGTGAATTTTTTCAAATTTTTCTGTTAATTAGGCTCGAAATGCAAGGGGGGGACCAACTTTTTGTGTCACTTTATTGATAATAATTCAAAAACTATGCATTGCAAAATTTAAAAAAAAGTGGCAATATTTCTAAAATCAAGTGCTCTTTCAAATGACACCCCACATGACCTGGTTTTAAATGATGTTTTTACCCCTTAACATTCCCACCCCTTTAATAAATATAGTTATGAGTATCTGCCACTTTTCTATATTTTTCATTAAAAACCTACTCAATTTTCTATCATTCCAAATATATTTCAAGATTTTCGATCAAGTAGGGTCGGGGTTATTCGGGACAATAAAACATCCAGAAAACGTCATTTTTCAAAATTATACAAAAAATGGTGGGGTGTAAAATTCCAAAATATATTTTTAAATAATGCTGAAATGAAGCCCTTTTATATGATACCCTACTCGTCTCGATAAAAAAATGTATGTTTTCAAAGGCTTTACATCGTACCTCCTTAAAACAAACGAACACAACTTTATTTATTTTTTAACCCACCATCTTGTGTGGATAAAAGGCATGACCAGATATGTATGAACAATTTTCAAACCAGCTTTTTCTTCGCTCCCACCGGCTAATTATGTTCCATTTGACTCGAATATGAACTATATCCAGTTTAATTGAAATCGGAAAATAATTACCCACCGCGCAGTGGCGTCGAAGATAAGAAAATTAGCAGAATAATAGGATTTTTTATTTTTATCAGATATAATCACCTTAAAACATATATCTAAAAATTTTGATTTTTTTTATTAAAAGCTAATTAATTAACGATTCTAACGAGCCTAAGTATGTAGAAATCGATCTTAGAAAAGCGATTTATCTTAATTTTTCTTCTTACATATACGAAAATTACATATACAAAGAAATCAATAAATTACATTAGATTTATTGTATGATGGGTATTTGCATCTGTAGTTTTCGACCACATGAATGGTGTATTGTGTACCTTCCCTGTCTTTAGTTAGAATGTTGTTGTATTCCGTGTCATCAACTTAACACCGAGTTCGGCGGTATCATTAACAACATGCAAACTTTGGCAAAACAACGTGGCTTTGACGAAATCCTCAATCCAATTGGTCATGTATCAAAAAATCAATACAAATTCTAAATCGATTAAAAAAACTGAGTTTTTTCTGTGACAAAATCACTAATGTTCTTATTAGCAAAAAGTTGCATATGTTTGACTGCGTCAAAATCTTTTTTGCGAGTTTGGAGTGCGATGGGGATGTCTCGTGCTGGGACCTCAAGGTTTTGAACCATTTTTCGTTTTTCATCAAACGAAATCTCTGGGTCGAAAAAAGCCAAGCCAATATTTGCTTCCGCTAAATAGTGAAGATGATAACAATTTTTGCTCAACATTTCTTCTGAAACTCTTTGGTCTATTTTTTTATAAGCGATGGCCGATTTGATGAAATCCAAATCCTGATTTGCGGCTGCTGTTCCGCGTTTGAATTTGTAATTCTCAACGGTTTCGCCAAGAAAAATCAATGTAACTTTCAAAAATTCTTATTATTCGTTGCGTGGGTGTGATTTTTCCAACTCTTCATGACAAAAAATTACTAGGGCTTCTCACGAGTGTTTTGGAATTTTGATTCCCAGTTTTTTGTCCGATATTCCACTTTTGAACATTGTTGGATTAATTTTACCATCGTCCCATGCCTTTTGAAATTTGTTGAACAGATAAACATCGGGTACTGTGGTCTTTCCAAATTTCAGATCATAAACAGCCCGTAGTTTAATCTCCTGCATGTGATGACGACATGGGAGTCGGATCAAGTTGTGGCCAATCTTTTTTCCACATTTTTCTGGTCCAGTGTTGCTTGATGTCGTGTCGTAACACATGGCTTCGAATTTATCAGTAAGATCCCATTCTTCAAGGCATTCATATATCGCATTCGCAATCGATAAGCCGCTTCCTTCTTCGCATTATGGAACCGTTAATAACTTCTCAATGCTACCAAATGTTACTATGGTTGGCAAACGATCTACTTTACGATGTCCAGTTAATTCTGCTAGCAATGTATCCAAAAATAAAAGTTTGTGTTACTCAAACAAAGTCTAAATCTAACATAAAAATTAATTTTTTCTGAATTTTCGCAGAAATTTTTTTTTTGGATTTAAGAAGAAGAAATTCGATAAAAACGCTTTCCTAAGATCGATTTCTACATACTTAGGCTCGTTGGAATCGTAAAGTAATCAACTTAAAAAAAAAAATCGAAATTATGAGATATATTATATTTTCAGATGATTATATCTGATAAACATGAAAAATCCTATTATTCTGCTAATTTTCTTATCTTCGACGCCACTGCGCGGTGGGTAATTATTTTCCGATTTCAGTAAAACTGCATACACTTCATTTTCGAGTCAAATGAAACATAATTAGTCGGTGGGAGGGATAAAAATAACAACTTCATAAGTTAGGTCATGTCTAGTGGATAAGTTAGTTTTATAAGCACCTCAAATTTTAAGTTCTTCGGATTAATGGTTCACGAGATAATCGAAATAATGTGAAAAACACGTTGTACTCTCACCAATAGTGTTTCGTATAAAAAACGGAACCCTAGAAAAACTAGGGAAGAGTTGTGACTTGTGACTGAGAAGAAACCGATTCGAAAAAACTAGGTGGTGATAAAAAATTTAATTAAAAGGGCTTTTAATAGACTGTCCAGGTGTCAGTCCGAGAAGCAAACAATTGAGGTCTAGCTATGGCTCAGAAAGTCAAATTCTTGCATTTTCCAACATATGTTCCCCTGTCGTCCCAATACCAACCCAAACAGACAGAAAGGAGAAAAGTCTTGTTAGTCTTGGTATTGCCCTTCATGTAACAACCGTGGCACGAAGTACAGACGATATCATCTACTGGCAAGTATTGAAACAATACCTGTCCAGCATATGTATCTCCACTATTGTCCACGAACATCACATTCCAACAACACCCTAACAGGCTATGCTCTACAGAAAATAAACCAAAATGAAAACCACGGAAAAAAACATTTATTTGAACCTAGCCTTGTAACGTTTTTCACTCATTCGAGAACTCAGGGCCAGACGAAACAACACAGTGTGAGATGGTACTGGCTGAAACCACCAAAGGCTTACAAGGTCCATCACCTGTTGTTGCGTCATCCCCAACCTTCTCAACGAATGAAAAACCTTTACTTTACTTGGAGTTCGCGGAATCGTAAGCCCCGATAAGCATTAGCCTGAAGGGCTAACACGCCTGCGATATTCACTAACACAAATATAATTACAAATTTAATTTCACAAAACACCAACTTAAAAAATTCTAATCAAAAAAATTGTAGTCTCTAGAACCTTGGTTCTCAAACTTTTTGAAGTCGGGGAACACTAATCTCTGATTTATTTTTAGACGGAACATCTACAATACAGCATACACTTTACAACAGGGGGTACGGGTTGCTAACCTTTTTGAAACCGAAAGAGCAATAAAACAGAATAATGTTTGCCAAAACACTCCATTATCATAGAGCAAAAAGCAAACGGAATAGTGTCGCAGCGTTTGATTTGCAACCCCCTGCTTTCAAGTGCTACTTTTAGAAAATAATATATATATAAATAAAATATGTACCGATATCGATTGATGCAAATATATTTATTGAAAGCACAATTAAAATTACAATACTTTTAAAAAAATATCAAACTTAATTCGATCCATGAGCTTGACGATCTTTACAGATCTCAGCGATATTGAGACGAATAAATGATAACGCCACACGCATTTCTTCTTCTAAATTCCCTAGTCTCTCACGCTTGATTGTCTTTATATCGACAACTATGGTCGTTAGTTGAAAATCCTTCTTCGCAAAGTTATGCCGTAGAAAATAACAATAATATGTACAGGGATTTTTTGCTTTTACTCGGGTATTCATCTTTAACAGAGATTCAAATATTTTCAGGAGTGTTTTCATGGAACTGTAATTTTAATCCACGATCTGAAGAAAGCGACGACCATTCTTCTTCTTCATTTAAAGTAAAACTAGAGAATTCGGCAGAAATAAACGTGTGAAATAAACGTTCATATTGTGTGGAACAAAAACTTCATACATTTTTTATTTTATTATGTGTAAAAGGAGAATTTTAATAACTGCAATAATATTTTATGTTTCCAAGAAGTAATTTAAACACGAAAGATATTTTTTTTCATACAGAGCCGAGAAACGTGTAAATTTTAAGTACGTGTAAATTTTACATTGAATTGATTTTTATTTTCAAACAATTTTTAATTGAATTAAATGTACATTTGATTTTGTCGCGAAACACCATTGTTCCGCGGAACACGCTTTGAGAACCACGGCTCTAGAACAACACTGTTTGGATCCAAAGTCCCAAACATTGTCGCTTTAGAGCCCTACGTTGGGCGCCATCTTGTAGTAGGAGGTCTGGTAGACCGTGAAGGTCCACCAGTTGGTCGTGCACGCAACACCTACATTTACCCTGCGCGGGCATGAGTTCTCCGACCGACCTCACTCACAAGAAATTTAGAATAATAAGCCAAAATCTAACGTGCCGTAAAGCATCACCCAGTTTCTCCAGAAAAAAATATCTCGCCCATTACAAGATGGTTTCCTAAATGTATAGGGCCGGATCGTGTGCTCTTGTGTGTGTTTAGCTATAACATTTCTGAATCTGAGTCACGATCACTTATTTAGATCCATACGTTCACTTGTTGTTCGCTAAACTCAAGGGTTCACTACTGGTCTAAGTTTTTTGGAATACTCCTTGATGATGGCACGTTATTGTTTGCTCGATGAATCCGGTCGTCATATAACTGTATATATTTGTAGTTTCATCATTGAGGAAGACAATGTGTCATTGCTCCTGTGACGCATTGTTTTCCTTAATGATTGAACTCCCGATATTTAGAGTTTCTTTGATAAAGCAATAGCGTGCGATCATCAAGGAATATTCAATAAATAAGACTGAGGATGTACCATTGAATTGTTTGTCATTGGTCACGTGTTTAGACAGAGGGGCAAAACTTCTGGTAGTTTAAGTAAAATTGGATAAAAATTCTAGTGAGTAAGTACAAACTCATCGGCATACCAATAAAACATTTTGTAAGAAAATAGCTACCAACCTAAATAACACCAATTTTAAAAACAACCATGCACCCACACCACCCACACCAGCCATTTTTACACCAACCAAAGAACAGATAAAACATTGTTCGTCATCATAATTAGTTATCTTACTTTGTTAATTTATTTTATTTCAACTACTTCACTACTCAAGAAAAACCATAAAATTAGATCATATAATATTTTATTATTATTTTAAATTTTTTTGTTTGTTTGTTTTCTGCAGATATAAAAACCTATAACTACTACAAAATTGTTACATATAAAATAAAATCGTTTTTTTTTTCTTATATTAATTATATCATATGATTTTTTATGTCTTAATAAAACAGAATTTATGTCGAAAGTTAAAGAACATATTTCTCACTGGAATCATAATCAAAGAAAAAACATTACAAAATAAATATTCAAGGAAATTATGTCGTTTAAATTTTATTGATCGGAACTAAGTTTATTTACCAAAAAAAAAAAACAAAATGTTTTTATTCTTGTTTGTGGGTTGTAACAAATGAAGTGTTTGATGTTTGTAAAATTTTGAATTTAATTTAAAAGAAATTTGTTTGAGGATATTCTAATAAAATTATAACTTCCATTTGGCAGAAATTTTTATTTAAATTTAACAACAAAAACTAAAACTTAGATAAACAATTAAAAACAATTGGTTGTTTGTTTATTTTCTAAATCTTCACTTCCGTTTTCTTGAAAATCAAAAGCTCTTCCTTGTAATTTAATTTAATGAGTTCTTTATTTTTCCTTTGTTCTACCCAATTCAACTTTCGCTACTTTACGATTATTAATTTCTGTTTTCTTCTGTCATTTCATCTGTCATTTCTATGACAGTCATTCTTTTGTTTATTTCTCAATTACATAAGTACCACAAAAACCTTTCCATCTTAAAACATTCTTTGTTATAAAAATATATAATATATATATATTTTTGCTTACAAATTGAATTATAATAAAGAATTTCTATTTTAATTCTAATTAAGAGCTTTTTTCGCAAATTGTATACACAAAACAACAGTGAATAGTATAAATTTTTTTTTTTTAATTGACAAATTCACTTTAATAACCATTTTTTCTGCTTGAAGTATTCATCCTTTAACAAAGACGTATTCCAAGAGAACCAAATGAAAATGTTAAGAATCAAAATAAGAAAATGTCAAATACAGATCTTACATTTTTAGGTAACAAAAATAAATAAATAATGTGTAAAGAAAGAAATTTAATTATTTATAACAATACAAATTTTTGCAATGTACGAAATTAGAAGAATTCGTTAATAGACGAGGGAGAATAACAACTGTGCGCGAGTTAAATAAAAAATTAATAACAACGCCCACGTTACAAATTCTGGAAATTAGTTCGTTGGCAGAATCATACCAATTAGCGTTACATTATTTTTCTTTGTTGAGACATTCCAAACAAATACTTTTATTGATTATAAATTGAATAATTTTTACTTTTCGTCCAGAACTCTATGGAGCGGATTGTTTCTAATTTAGGTTGAATGCCTTGTAAATTATGGTGTGCGTTCATTTCACAAAAGCTGTTACAATTGGCTTAAGAGTTCAAATGCTAATGCTGGCATGGTAACTTGTATGTAAGCAAATTGTAATAAGCACTGACCGTGATGGTGCGAATCACTATCAGCAACATTAGAGGAACTGCGTGCCTTGCAAGGTTTAATTTCGACTATCATCAATCTTGCAGATTCAAAAAGGTATTTATTCAGTTCAGTACAAATGCAGAATTGCACGCAAAAGAAAATAACAAAAGAACGGATTTAAATGAGCAAAATAAGAAACTGGAACTTTGACGACCCCGAAAGACGAAAAAACAAGATCTTCCCACGCAGCACTTCAATCACGTTATTACGTTTTATATTATATTTTAAGCTTATCATGAAACACTTCTTTGAGTTATCTAAAACTGTATATTCTGTATAAGAGTTTATTTATTTATTCATTCATTTATTTGTTTATCTATTTATTTATTTATTAATTTTTTATTTATTTAATTGCTTATTTTTTTATTTATGGATCTATTTAGTTATTTAGTTATTTTATTATTAAGTTATTTAATTATTTAGTTATTTACCTATTTAGTTATTTATTCGTTTAGTTATTTAGTAATTTAGTTGTTTATTTATTTAGTTATTTTGTAATTTATAATTTAGTAATTCAGTTATTTAGTTATTTAGTTATTTAGTTATATAGTTATTTAGTTAACTAGTAATATCATTATTTAGTTATTTAGTTATTTGGTTATATAGTTATTCAGTTTAGTTTAAATTTAGATATTTAGTTATTTAGTTATGTAGTTATTTAGCTATTTAGTAATTTAGTTATTTAGTTGTTTAGTTATTTAGTAATTTAGCTATTTAGTTATTTTATTATTAAGTTATTTAGTTATTTAGTTATTTAGATATAAAGTTATTTAGCTGCTTAGTTATTTAGTTATTTAGTTATTTAGGTATTTTGTTATTTAGTTGTTTAGTTGTTTAGTTATTTAGTTATTTATTTATTTAGCTATTTAGTTATTTAGTTATTTAGTTATTTAGTTATTTTGTTACTTAGCTACTTAGTTTTTTTTTTTTTTTTTTATTCAAAGTTAGGCATGTTTAGTGTTAATTATAATAAATTATAAATTAACGTCTCTGAATATCCGAAGATACCATGCCAACTAGGGATAAGAATGGAATGCAAATTAAGATTCTCTGAGAAATTTATGAACGTTAACTTTAAAGCCTTGAGGATTAAATTCATCAGGGAAAACCCAGGAAGGTAAGGCATTCCAAAGATGAGAGACTCTGTTGAAAAAGTCACGTTGGAAGGCTACAGTTCTACACCTAATTATTTGAACGGTAAAGGGATGCGCTGCTACGTTTGCTCTGGTGTGACGCGAAAGGTTTGATGATTTAGGTAAAATCGATTTGATCTCTTCAGAAGCTCGTTCATCCATAATATATTTATAAAATATAGTCAAATCAGCAACATTTCTTCTGTGCTGCAAGGAATCAAGACCGTTAGTAAGACTTGGGTTACCAATGAGTTTAATAGCTCTACGCTGTACAGAATCAAGGCAGTTGAGACTACTCAAGTAAGCTCCACCCCATATGTGAGAACAGTATTCCATGCAGGGACGTATAAAAGATTTATAAACTAAAAGAAGTTGTTCGCTATCGAAAAACTTACGACATCGCCCCAAAAATCCTAACTTTTGAACAGCATTCTTAGCCAGATTAAAAATATGAGAATTCCACTTCATATTATTTTCAATCTCAACTCCTAGAAGTCTGACAGACTCATTCTCTAAAAGATTTTTGGGGCCAAACGTTAATGGAAAAGGATTGGGTGTCGTTATCCTAGAAAAATGACAAACCTGTGTTTTGCTTGTATTGAATTCAACACTGTTAGCAATACCCCAATCCATGATTGTTTTAAGATCAGTGTTAAGGGAATCTATCAATTTTGACCTACACTCACTAAGCGCTAAGGGTGTATATAGTTTAGGTGCTTCATGAGACGCATGAAGCGTGCTATCATCAGCAAAACTATGTATAGGATGAACCGTTGAGTCCAACAAATCATTAATATAGATAAGAAAAAGAGTTGGTGACAAAGCGGAACCCTGAGGAACTCCTGCATTAGTTGAAAAAGTATTCGATGATACACCGTCAACATTGACCCGAAATTTTCGATCAGATATAAAGCTCTGTGTCCAAGATATAAGCTGCTCGTCTAAACCATAGGATCTCAATTTGCATATAAGGTTGTTATGCCAAACTTTGTCAAATGCCTTGGAAATATCAAGAGCAACACCGAATGTTTCTCCAAAGTTTTCAAGCGACTTGTTCCAGATATGAGTGACAAAAGACAGCAAATCTCCCGTCGCTCTTCCTTTTCGAAATCCATATTGTCTCTCATTAATTAATTTGGAAGATTCTAAGAAGCTCATTAAATTAAAATTGACATATTTCTCAAAAATTTTAGCAACTACCGATAAAATTGAAATGGGTCTGTAATTCGTAGGATCAGTCTTACTGCCCTTTTTTGAAACTGGCTGTACACTAGCCATTTTCCAAATTTCAGGAAAAATTCCTTTCTTATATGACAAATAGAAGATTTTTGTGAGGATTGGTGCTAGCTCCCTAGCAAATGTTTTAAGTATAATCGGAGGAATAAAATCAGGGCCTGTTGCCTTGTTAGTATTGATTTTTAAAAGCATTTTTCGAACAATGTTTATCCGAAAAATTATCCGCCTCATTTTATAAGAAACTTTAGAAATAGGTTTAGGTTGGAAATTAGGTTCTTTTAAAGTAGAATTTAAAGAGAAATAATGCCCAAGCAAATTAGCTTTCTCTTTTGGATCAATGATAGGGACATCTCTATTAACAAGAGGCGGTAGGGAAGATTTACAAAAGTTGCTTTGGACAGCCTTTGTGGCTTTATAGAAATTGCGTGAACCAGTCGGATGTTCTGCGAATTTAGATGCTTTTTTCCTATTAAATAGATGTTTCTCTTCATCTATTAACTTTCGACATAAATTTCTCTCTTTACGGTACTGTGTAAGGTTTTCATCGGTTTTGTTTTGATTAAACTTTCGAAAAGCCTTTTTTTTAACTTTTATAGCTTTTTGCATTTACTAGAAAACCATAGATCAGTTTTCGGAATGATCAATTTATTAGGAATAAATCTGTGCATACCATCAATTACAGTTTCAGAAAAATTTGATGCAGCTATGTCTGGGTCTTGGCCGGTAAGGCAATAGCGTTTCCAAGGAAAACATCTAAAAAAACTTTTTAGTCCTTGCCAATCCGCAGCTTTGTAATCCCAAACATTGCGAGGATTCACTTTAAACTGTTTTGGAATTTGTATATTTAGTTGTGTGGAGATCAAATTATGATCTGAACCACCCAATGGTTCTGATATTTTAAATTGAACCAGATATGGATCGTTTGTCAAAAATAAATCAAGTAAATTACTACTTTGACCAGGAATGTCAGGAACTCTGGTTGGCAGGTCTATTATTTGAGTAAAATTGTGATAAAGAGCAAACAACTCAGCCTGTCTACCAACCTCGTCAGTTTTAGAGCTGTGTGTAAGCCATTCTTTATTGTGGACATTAAAATCTCCAAGAACTATAAACTTTGCATTAGGATACTCAACCAACCTATCTATCTTCTCAGATAAGTCATGAAATAAATTAGAGTTCTCAGGTGAATTAGGTGAACGGTAAAGTCCAAAGACAAACAGCGTTTGACTTGGGCAACTAATTTTTAGTGACACCATATTGTGAAATTTTGCATTTAATTCAAATTTATTTAATCTCACATATGGTATAGTATCCCTAATATAAGCACAAACTCCATGCTTAATGTAGAAAGAGGATTCAAGTTCATAATTGGGACAAAGGTATCTGTTTTTATCTAAGGTCACAGCACGCGCACTGATAATCGTTTCCGTTAAAAACAAAATATCAGGTTTCATAGTTTCAAGAAAAAGATGGACTGAATTAAGGTTTATATTCAATCCTCTTATGTTCGCATAGCTGATAGATAATTTTGCCATTTTAATTCATAGAGAAATATCAATGAAAAACATACATACGAAAACCACAGTAATGCGAAAACAAACAAACTCAAATTGAAATTGAACAAACTCAAATTGAAATTGAAATTGACTACTTCAACAGCTGGACAACCTGAATCTAAGTCTAGGTTCACTGTTAAAATCGACAATTAAAATTATGAAATAATGAAATAGATAAATAATAAAATTTTACTTGAGTAGAGAGGAAAGAAAAACCATAATTGCATTCAAAATAAAAACAAAATCTAAACTGACAAATTAACAGCCCAAAAACTTGAATCTAACTCTAAGTTCCGGCTGCCAAATCGACAATTCAAACTCTAAAATCGCTATTGAACTGTGAAATTACAATTGAAATTGAAATAATGAAGGTAAACAATCAACAAAAACGTAAAAACTGATATAACAAGCAAAATGAATTGAAACCTGAAAGTTAAATTTAAATTTAAATAAAATAAAACTTATCCTAAACAACTTGTTCCTTATGTTAATTTAAAATATAAATTTGAAAACAATCCTCAAAATAAATTCCGACAAAAACCAAACAAAAGATCAAAATTGATATCTAATTTGACAATTCTAACAGCTGGATAACTTGAAACTATGTCTAAGTTTAACTGTCAAAATTGCCAATTCAAACAATAGATAATTAATTTATGGTTCAACGACAAATAAGTTTGAAGCAAACAGATTAAACCAAACCGAAAAAAACGAAATAGGATTAAAAGGAGAACGTGAAAACTCTTACTCTTTAAAGGTACTACAGTAAGTATGTAATTCAACAATAAAAAATTGTTGCACCTTACCGCCCACGAATATTTTGATTTGATTATTAAATTGATTAGTGTAAACGTACTAAACAATTCCAATTTAATAACACACTATGTAAAATAACTATATATACTAAAATTAACAATAATCTACTAGACGATAACAATGTTTCTAAATATATTTAAAAACTTATCTTTATATTATCCTCCTGAATATTTGGATCTATAAATTTCGTTTAATTTTGATCTTGAATTAAATCCAAATTGTGTATTATCCTTACCTAAAATGAAAAAAAGATAAACAGTGTTAATTAGTATAATAAAAAAGAAGTTTTCTTTATTAAAAAAATATCAACGAATTTAATTATTATTAGTTTTTTGAAAAAAATTCCTGATCGAAAAAATAAACAGCCGTTCAGTTTGACAGCTGGCCTACTTTAGTTACTTAGTTATTTAGCTATTTAGTTATTGAGTTATTTAATTATTTTGTTATTTAGTTGTTTGGTTATTTAGTTATTTAGTTATTTAGTTATATGGTTATTTAGGTAATTAGTTATTGAGTTATTTAGTTATTTAGTTATTTATTTATTTAGTTATTTAGTTATTTAGTTATTTAGTTATTTAGTTATTTAGTTATTTAGTTATTTAGTTATTTAGCTATTTAGTTATTTAGTAATTTAGTTATTTAGTTATTTAGTTATTTAGTTATTTAGTTATTTAGTTATTTAGTTACTTAGTTATTTAGTCATTTAGTTACTTAGTTATTTAGTTATTTAGTTATTTAGATATTTAGTTATTTAGTTATTTAGCTATTTAGCTATTTAGATATTTAGTTATTTAGATATTTAGTTATTTAGTTATTTAGTTATTTAGTTATTTAGTTATATAGTTATATAGTTATTTAGTTATTTAGTTATGTAGTTATTTTGTTATCTAGTTTTTTTGTTATTTAGTTGTTTAGTTGTTTAGTTATTTAGTTATTTAGCTACTTAGTTATTTAGTTATTCAGTTATTTAGTTATTTAATTATTTAGTTATTTAGTTATTTAGTGATTTAGTTATTTAGTTGTATAGTTATTTAGTTATTTAGTCGTTTAGTTATTTAGCTATATAGTTATTTAGTTATGTAGTTATTTAGTTATTTAGTTATTTAGTTATTTAGTTATTTAGTTATTTAGTTATTTAGTTTTTTAGTCATTTAGTTATTTAGATGTTTAGTTATTTAGTTATTTAGTTATATAGTTATTTAGTTATTTAGTTATTTAGATAATTAGTTATTTAGTTATTTAGTTATCTAGTTATGTAGTTATTTAGTTATTTAGTTATTTAGTTATTTGGTTATTTAGTTATTTAGCTATTTAGCTCCTTAGCTATTTAGTTATTTAATTATTTAAAGTTAATTATTTAGTTATTTAGTTATTACTTCGGTCTGAAAGATCTAAGTGTTACATCCATGAGCTCAAAGTGAAATTCTCACTCCCACTTTTTTGGCATTTCTCGACGTTTTAGGACCTACTGATTCTAAAAAAGCAAAAAAAAAATGTATGTCTGTCTGCCGTCATTACCTACGCTGCAGGGAAAACCACTGTACGGATTTCCAAAATTTCTGAAAATAGGTATACTCAAGAGACAGGTCGGAAAGGACGCTGTGTTCGATATCGATAACTGTACCGGAAGTGTGTCGAAAAAATCGTCAAGTGTGTCAAAACAAGGAAATTTGCATATTTTTTGCTTAAAAACGTTCATTTTAAGTGATTACGAGTAGGAACATTGAACTTCAATAAATGTTGATGGTCGGGATTGGTATGTGAGACCAAAATCTAGATTATTGCATTATAAGTTTGTCAAAAAAATGTTGTCAAGTGTGTCAAAAGAAAGATTTTTATTTATTTTTTTACCCAATTTTTCGGAAAAAAAAAATTGAATTAAAATTTTGTTTGAAATGAAATTTTATTATTATTATTGAGAACTATGGCATCATAAGTTTGTCAAAAAAATGTTGTCAAGTGTGTCAAAAGAAAAATTTTTATTTATTTTTTACCCAATTTTTTGGAAAAAAATAAAATAAATAATTTGTATGACGTGAAAATATATTATTATTAGAGAAAATTGTGGCATTATAAGTTTGTGAAAAAAATAATGTCAAGCGTGTCAAAAAATAATTTCATTGATTTTTTTAGCCAATTTTTTGGGAAAAAAAATGTAGCTGTTTTTATGACGTAAATGTAATTGAAAATGAAATTGGACATGGAAATTTTTGAATTTGTTGTAGTTTTTGAAATATTTTTGGAATTTTGAAAAAAGTATGTATTTTTGATTTTGTAATAATTTTTGCAATATTTTTAGAATTTTGGAAAAAGTTTCAATCTATTGATTTTGTAAGAATTTTTGGAATATTTTTGGAATTGTGAAAAATTTTAAATTTTTGATTTTTTATAATTTTTGGAATTTTGAAAAAAGATTCAATTTTTGATTTTGTAATAATTTTTGGAATATTTTTAGAATGTTGAAAAAAGTTTGATTTTATTATAATTTTTACAATATTTTTGGAATTTTGAAAGAAATATGAATGTGTGATTTTGTAGTATTTTCTCGAATCGCTAAATTGAAGGTTTTTGAATAGTTTGCTGAAAATAAAAATGAAATTGGACATGGAAATTTTTGAATTTGTTATAGTTTTTGAATATTTTTGGAATTTTGAAAAAGTTTCAATTTTTGATTTTGTAAGAATTTTTGGAATATTTTTAGAATTTTAAAAAATTTTAAATTTTTGATTTTATTATAATTTTTGTAATTTTGGAAAAACTTTCAATTTTTCATATTGTTATAATTTTTGCAATATTTTTAGTTTTGGAAAAAGAATTTAGAAAAAGTTTAAATATTTGATTTTATTCCAATTTTTGGAATGTTTTTAGAATTTAAAAAAAAATTTTTTTAATTTTATATATATTTTTAGAATTTTGAAAAAGTTTCAATTTTTGAATTTTTAAGAACTTTTGGAATATTATTAGAATTTAGAAAAAGTTTAAATATTTGATTTTATTCTATTTTTTGGAATATTTGGAATTTTGAAAAAAGTTTCAAGTTTTGATTTTGTATAATTTTTGCAATATTTTCAGAACTTTTGAAAAAAGTTTAATACTAATATTTGATTTTGTAATAATTTTTGGAATATTTTTAGGATTTTGGAAAAAGTTTGATTTTATTTATTTTTTACAATATATTTGGAATTTTGAAAGATATATGAATTTGTGATTTTGTAATATTTTCTCGAAACACTAAATGAAGAGGTTTTGGAGTAGTTTGCTGAGGGTAACTAAAAACCATGTCCGCATAAAAGTTTTTTGCCGAAAACTATATCAAAATCCTTAACCCAGACCGAAGTCTTGATATCTCAGAGCTGTGAGATTTTAGCCCCTCCATATGTTAGTTATTAGCATTAAGGTAAAATGAAAGGGAGGTTGTAAGAAAAATAGTTACGGTGAGATGGATGTCATTGGGGTTTGGGATTGAATTTGGAAGGATTTTATGAAATAATGGTATTTAGAATTAATATATGTGGGGTACGCCATCAAATTGATGGATTTGAGTTTCAATAGTAAAAGCTGGATTGTGGTTGAATGTCAAAGGAGTGCCCAGTTGATTTTAAGTGCTAAAGCGTCGTTGAATTCATCAGTGCGTTTAAAAACTGAGACATGCTATTGTTTTCTTGTTTTAAGCCAACACTGCAACAAATTTGAATGTTTAAAGAAGTGGAATAGGAGACGGCTATAGGCGGTCTTCAGGAAATATATTTTTGAACACGTTTTTAAGGTAAGGGGGGAGGATACATAGAAATATAATGTGTATGTGTTTTGTATCACATAAGCAACGGACGCTTTTGCTAAAAATATAGTATATTATATTCGGATGAAATCAGGTCCATAATGCCTCAGACATATGTTTTTCCCCGTTTGACTCGTCAATCGGTTTGTGCAGGTGGTCGGACTGTCGAGATTACTCATTGTCATAGTAATAGAATGCAAAGGGATTTCTTTGTACGTACATCGTACAAATGGAATGCTTTACCCAAATCAATAGTCGCGAGTGCCTTCAATCCACAAAGATTTAAAAAAAGCGTCCACCTATACCTCAAGACGCATGATGTTGTGGGACCTGCGTCTTAAAAGGTATCTATGTGTTGTTGTGACACATTTTGTGGTTCCTACTACACAACACTTTTTATTAAAAAAAAAAAAATATTAAATTTTGTGTTAAAGCGGTGTCCGGATAAAAGCTTAAGAGGCAGTTGAAGGCAATAACTTTGTAGTACCAGTTGATAGAGTTGCTGCGAATGATACCGTTAAATTATGGTGTTTTGACCTTGCAAAAACGGATCATCTTGTGGGATAGCAAGAGTAGAATGGTGGTAAACGTTTGGATGAGGTCTTCTCGGTTACAGCTAACGTTTAACGTCATAATATCTAGTGCAACATTTGTTTGAAAGGAAATGTTTGAATTCAAGGGAGTTTTTTATGTTAGATAGAGCAACATCACAGACCTAAACGAGGATGGAGTTCAAGCATATGGAGAGGTTAAACGACGGGACGAGTAAGCTCATTTTTTTTTGTAAGAGGAAAACAACATAAAAACACTGATGTAACCTTTGTCGGCTGGAAGTATGGTTACGGTGGTAGTAAAGAAATCGACGAAAGGAGTGTAGAGCTTGGATCAGGATAGGGTTGTGTGGTTTGACCTATGGGTTTTAGTTCTTTTCCTCAGGGTTGGAGAGTTTTGAAGCAAATCTATTAATAGAAGAAAGAATGAGATGTACAAAATTGGAGTAAAAACTGACAAGCATTTCGATTTCTGTTTAACTCTCAATATTGATGAGATTGACGAAGTGGGATGGATCAAGAGGTGTTTTTTGATTTATTTTAGTGTTATTAATAACTTAATTAAAAGGTGATGTTATTCCGAACAGTGAATTTGACTTTTTTTTAGTCATATTAAGCTCAAATTACTTGAAATAGTCTAACTACCGTCTTCCCCCGAAAACAACGCCTAGGCGTTGTGTTCGAGGGTGAACAATTTCTCGATTTTATTAAAAAGTGATATAATTATTCGAATAGAACGCTGTTTCAAATAGAACGCTATCTCGAATAGAACGCCATTTTTCAAAGTAACCGGTTTTTTAAAAAATTTAAATTTAATTAAAACTTTTGTTGTAAATAAGACATTGGTGTAAAAACATAAGTTACTAGTCCAGGTAATCTGTATATCTTTATATAATTTTGTATGTGTTGTGCATTGCCATTTTATTCTGTATTCAATTTTAAACTGAAAAATTTATTCAATTTTAATAAAGAGTTTGTGCCGGTATTATTAGCCATTTTCCAATCGATTGAATTGCTGAAGGAATTAATTGTAGCCAATTGGTCTAATATTCAGTAAATCATCAAAAGTAGAGCCAAAACAACAGAAAAAGCAATTTTTTGGCATTTAAAAAATACACAACCAAAATCGAAAATTTAGACACAATCAAATATGTACAGATTTTATTTTTTATTATTTTTAACGTTTGAAATAAATTTTTGTCGTCCCACCCTGGAAAAATTAATTTATTTCTAACAGTAAAACTCATTTCTTCATTAATTAAATATACGTTTTAATAGAAAATTTTTTCGATATAAAGTCCCTACGAAAAATTTCAGCCAAATCAAAAATGTGTCGGTCAGAAAGGTGTCCGGTTTATAAAAGAATGACCCATAAACATTAATCGTTCATTATACAATTGTTGTCCACTTTCACAACAGCAATGTTGACATCTTCTAGATTGCAAAAAGCTACAATCTCCATCCTACATGATGTCGAATATCCTTTATGGACCTTAGCGTTGTCGTTCTCATCGATAAGATCATTTATATTGGCTTCAATTTCTAGGATGGTATCGCTTATAATACTACTTAGCCACGTACCGAACGGATCGAAACTGATTTTGAAGTTTTTGAAATAGTCAAACAGAGATTTCGAGTTTTTCTCTGTCAAAAATCAATTGCTTTCATGTAAAAATCAAAATACGTATGATATTGTTTATCATACATGTAGTGAATGCCTTAAAAAAATTAGTTTGTATTCATATTTCAATACATAACGCCTAGGCGTTATATTTGAATAAAACGCAGGGTAGGCGTTCTATTTGTTTACAACGCCTAGGCGTTTTTTTCGGGGGAAGACGGTAGCTCCAATCATAGTCATGAAAACGTGTTTTAAAATATTAGTCAGAAAAACCAGAATTCAGACCTTCTAGGACTTACAGCCATTTATTTGTATGTATATCGAAAAAGATCTAAATGATAAATATAAATAACTTAATAACACATAATAATTAGTTGTATGACAAATATGACTAGGATCTTCTGATTTGTAATGAATTTGCCTTGTTAATTCCTATGTACATTTAATAGTACACTGACTGTAGTTGATAATAAAGATTTAGAGATACGATAAGTACAAGTAATGAAATGTTTCAAAATCGTAAAAATCAATTTTATAACTCCAGATCGCATGCGGTCTTTCATTCCGCCTATTGCTTCATCCTGTACTACTCCAAAAATTCAACAAAAAGCACTTCGTTTAAAACGAACGCTTCTGAAAAGTCTTGTTTTTGTGTTTTAGAAATAAAAAACGATTATAGTTGTCATACATAAGCAAAAAGTTCTAAGAAGTAGATGAACAAATAATGCACAAGAATGATGAAATTTATCTTTCTTTACTTTGCTGTTAAAAAATGAATAGTCGTATGGAGCCTGCTTCTACTTACAGTTATTCAATGAAAAGTTACTTGTTCTATGTTTTTGACATTCGATTTTCCATTTGGATATTCTCAAGATATTTTTTGAACGTTTTTGTTGTATTTTTCTTTCGTGTACTTCATTTTTCCTTAACACATTTCCGCTTTACTCTCTTGTGCATACAAAAGAAAAACATTTTATGTAACAGATTAAATATAAAAAAAAAAATATATTTCAAACCAGAAATACTTCAAAAAAAGTTTTACAATTTTATTATATTGAATTTCTGAATAATTCAATCGTAACGTAAGTAATTATATCAAAAGCAAAAATGTTTGCGGTCTTTTTTTTGCTGTAAAATTAAATTATGAATTTGATTTGCAAAAAAACAAGAAAATTGTTCTAAGTTTTCTGAATTTAGTTGGTTTGCATTGATTACAAGTTTTTGTTGTTGTTATTTATATATGTTTTATTTCTTATATGTCAAGTGGATTAACATTTTTGTTATGGATTAAATTTCATTATTTTTAAGAATCCACTTTAAAACTTATTTTCAGAGATCCATTTAAATTTAAATTTATATTTATTTTTTTGTTTACTATTTTGAAAAGAAGCAAAAATTTTCGTAGCTACTATAACAACAAAAAATATTTGCGATTTTATTTTGTTTGATAGAAATTGATAAGGTTATTACGTTTTAACAGACAACATTCAATAACGAAAATGCATGTACATAAACACAGCAAGTTTTAGTGTTTTAATAATTTATTTGCGTTCCCGCACTTAAATTGTTATACAAGTGATGCTTAGTTTAGACATATCAAAGTATGTATGTGACATAAAGTTTAAAGATGATTTTTAGCAAGAAACCATTTCAAACTGTCAAACTCTCAAATAGATGCTCGTTGACGCAAATATAACTACTCATTTTTACTATCATATGTTAAGTTCATAGTTCAATATGTCTAGTTCATAGTCTAAGTATTAGTAAAAATTCTACATCCACGTCATACTACGGAGATTAAGTTTGGTATTAAATTAAGTCGATCCGTTGGCGCCCTAAAACCTATGTAACTCTAGCATCAGTTCTTTTTGTAAGGGGTATATTGAAGTAGATCAAGCAGTTCGCTATAAAAACCGTGTAAAGCGGTTTTTGTGAAAACCTCAAGAATAAAACATGAACTACTATAACGAAAATTATCCAGAAACCAATTTAAAAATGGGAACCTGGAACATGCTAAGCCTTACAAAGAGCAGGCAATTCCCAAAAATTTACAAACTAAATTTAAAGTTACACACTAGATAAAATGGCATTATAATAGCTAAATTTGCTATTAAGTGGGACTCACTAAACAGTCCAATGATACACTCTTTACTCTTGCGGTCTTCAAAACGATTATACAAAAAAGTTGCACTATTTTGACAAACAATCAAAATCCTCTTGTTTTAGGGGGCCTAGATTTCGAGCTTGACTGAAAACAGGCAGTTTAATTTGATTTACAGTTTAGTGAGCATTCAGATTATTTAATCATTTTAGGTTTCCGGTTGCGATGGAGTAGGTAAACATATACTTAGTTAAAGAGAATGAATAATGCAAGTAAAAGAAATGAATCCTTGTTGAAATCTTTGTAATACTTTTATTTAAAACAAATTAGTTTAAAACAAATTCATGCAACAGCACCCGAATTTAAAGGTTTACCGAAAATTCACAAAGAAAATATACCAATTAGAACTCTTATTAATTACAAAACTGCACCTTCTTATAAAATAGCAAAATTTTTAATCATAATTATTACTAATAATATTACATTAATCAATAACCAATCTATTAAAAACAAATTACATTTAATAAAAAAAATAAATAATATTAATTTATTATTTCAATATAAAATGATATCTTTCGACATAAGCCGCAGTTAGACTATTGCAGAACTCTGCAATATTTCTGCAATGGTATATTGTAAAATATTCATTGCAGAAAAGTTTGGCAATGAACTCATTGCAAAACATTGCATTGACTCATGGCAATGTTTTGCAATGAGTTTATTGCCAAACTTTTCTGTAATTAATATTTTACACACTACCATTGCACGACTATTGCAGAAATATTGCAGTGTTCTGCAATAGTCTAATTGCGGCTATATCCAGTATGTATGCGGCTGTATCCAATATTCCAGTTATTTAAACTGGATTAATATATTAGAAGCAAATTTAAAAAACACTGGTACTTTAGATATACTTAAAAGTAATGAATTGATTATTATAATTCGAGTTATTCTACATCAAAATTATTTTACTTTTGATGATAAATTTTTTATTCAAGAAAAAGGGCTTGCATTGGGATCTCCATTAAGCGGATTACTCGCTAATATTTCCTTAAATTATTTTGAAAATAAATTTATATTCTCAAATTTAAATAAACAACAAAATTTAATAATTTCGTACTCAAGATATGTTGATGATACCTGCTTTTTATTTAATGGTACAAATCGACAAATAGAAATTTTCAAAAATTATTTGAACAATGTTCGTCCAAATATAAAATTTACTCTTGAAATTGAAGATAATAATCAAATAAATTTTTTGGATTTAACAATTTTGAAA
Source organism: Diogma glabrata (assembly GCA_963693315.1). Classification (NCBI taxonomy): domain Eukaryota; kingdom Metazoa; phylum Arthropoda; class Insecta; order Diptera; family Cylindrotomidae; genus Diogma; species Diogma glabrata. Next base: position 307,742,896 of record OY856187.1, on the reverse strand, counting down.
AACAATAAAAATTTTGAATATACGATTTACCGCAAACCTACAACTTCTAGCATTACTATAAATAAAACATCACATCACCCACATATTCACAAAAAACAGCAACATTTAACTCACTAAATCATGGCAACCTAAATATTCCAATGAATATTCTAAATTTTCAAGAAGAACTAACCACTATAATAGTACATTATGATGCTAGGACGTAAAACTAAAGATTTTGGAGGGATGTGGAGTTTGCAAATCGAGGCGCCAGCCGAGATTTGCACCCACATTAAGTCCAAAATAGCTCCGTGCATCATATACTATTTTTTATTCGCCGCAAGCAAAATATTTTAAGAAAATTTGTTTATTCTAAATTAAAATTATAAATTTTCATAAATTTTAAAATAAAAATATGTGGAACAAGCAACCTTTGACAAAATATTTATTATTTTTTCCAAATTATTGTGTAGCTATGACAACATATGATAACAACTATTTTAATTGGATAATGAAATTTTGAATTTATGGGTTGCTAAAAATTTTTATTTTTCATAGAATTTAAACAAATACAAATGCTTTTTACTTTTTTGGACGTAGCTATGACAACAAAATAAATAGTTGAAAAGTGATACTTTAAAGCCGCAATAAACAAAGTAACACTTTAATATGTAGGCGAATAAAAAATTTATTGCTTTAGATAATGGATATGACTCTAAATTTATTGATAAATTACTTTCACAGAAAATAAACAAATTAAATAATCCAAATATTAACAATGAGAATAATATAAAATATGTATCAATGGAATACACAAATATCTTACCAAATATTTTACGAAAACATTTTAAAAAATATAAATATAAAATATCCTTTCGCACAAACAATAATTTATATAAATTGTTTAAACCAAAATTAAATGTTAATTTAGAATCTTGTTCAGGAGTGTATAAAATTAAAGGTGATTCTTGTGGAAAGTTTTATATCGGGAAAACCGGCAGATGTGTCAAAGATAGATTCAAAGAGCATCTTCCAATGAAGAAAAACAAACAAATCTAAAGTCTATTTTTGCAAACCATTTAGTCGATAACAATCATAACTATACCAATTTTGAACAAAATTTGAAGGCTTCACATTTATGTATAATCAAGGTGTTTTAATGGACTCTCTTGAAGAATTTGAAATTTACAAAGGGTTCAAAACACAACCAAATTTAATTTTAAACGACAAACTTTCTTTTAATTCAAATATTTTGTACAATTCTGTTTTGGAATAATTCAATTAAAATTTCTATTAAAAATCATATTTCATTCATAAAATTAAAAAAGTAAGCTTCTAAAATTTGTTTCTTCTAAAAAATTTTCATTCAAGTTATTTCAATTAAAGTTTTCTATAGTATGCTTTTTATCAAACAAAAATTTTGTTGAATGAAAAATGTTTTTATTTGATTCATAATATTTTTAAATGTTTGAGAATGACCATTTATGGTTGAAACATGTAACAGAATATTATTAAAAAAGTTGTTAAAGCAAAAAATTATTAAATTTATTTTAAATAAATTATTTTAAATTTTATTTCGAATTTGAATTAACAGAACTATACAAATACAAATATTTAACGACCTCTATGGTAGTTGTTAAAACTAAATCCACCGTTTAACTATACCGGGCATATTGGTGTGTAAGATGTGTTTATCTTTTGAGTGTTCAAGTGTGAGTGCCATTAATCATCGTGTGCACTCACTCTAAATATCAAACAATAATGGTATCCCAGCTAACACAATAGGTGGATTTTAGCTTAAATATATGTTGATATTATCTGTACAAAATTTTAGTGAACATTCTCATTTATCCTAAATTTATGTATAATAAAAGGTAATCTTTTAATTTAATTTAACCTATGTATCGTACTACTTTTTCCATAAAAATATTGGTTAAATTTTCATGTAATTTTTATGTAATATGCTGGCTAATATGTGATTAAGTTAAACTATAATTTAACCAAATTTTAAGTTAAATAAGTGCAAATGTTATGTTATATTTAAGCTAATTATTAGTTAAATTTAACTTGTTTGTTACACATGCAAACCACAAAATGTTTGCTCCGAAATTCTCAACCAATGATCACATAAGCTTACTTTATAGTATACTACAAACTATTATTATATTTTCAATAATTAATGTTTTTCATCGAATACCGAAAAGAAAATTGAAAATTAAAGTATTCAGTTTATAAAAAAATAAATATTTAATTGTATTTTTAAGGGTTGTTCTCGTTATTTTTTCCTGTTTTTTTTATGTATAAACAAGATCGAACCTTTCTTTATGCATGAACATTTAAATCCATTCGAAAATACGCTCCAAAGTATGTACAAAACTGTTTAGTTGAAGTCGGTTTAGAAATTGTCATATATAATATCACGAGTCGTCAAATAATAGTCGATTATTTTTCATATTCATTATTACGAATGTCATTTGAGGTCCCGAGTGCGCGTAGCGCACGAGGGAAATTTTTAACCTCAAATGGCATGAGTGGTAATGTTGAAAAATAATCGACTAATAATTTGGTGACGAGTTGTATTTAGCATACAATTTAACGAACAGAAATAGTAACACTATTTCATGCAACATAATCATACATAGTAAAATATTATTTCATCTTAGTAGGCGCATAAATGTTATAAATTTGTAATTTATTTTTGACAAATAAACATAAACATGCAATCATTTATGAATGAAAACGGACATTTTTACTATTTGCAAATTGCATTTTCACATAATTTTGTATGTGAATTTTTGTTTTAAATTAATATATTAAGTTGGCGGAAAATATTCGAAAATATTCGCTGTTCCTTCCTACCAGAAAAAAATAATCGAAACAAATCGTTTTGATTTGTTAAAAAATAGTAAATGAAGCGTTTTTATTGGACCTTATTGAAACTTTATTTAGTGAGTTGAATTGTCATATATAATATCACGAGTCGTCAAATAATAGTCGATTATTTTTCATAATCATTATTACGGATGTCATTTGAGGTTAAATTTTTAACCTCAAATGGCATGAGAGATAATGTTGAAAAATAATCGATTAATAATTTGGTGACGAGTTGTATTTAGCAGACAATTTAACAAACAGAAATAGTAACATTATTTCATACAACATAATCCTTTGTTGTCAAACAAAATCAAATATTATTTAATCTTAGTAGGCGCATAAATGTTATAAAATTGTAATTTATTTTTGACAAATAAACGTAAACATGCAATCATTTATGATTGAAAACGGACATTTTTATTATTTGCAAATTGCATTTTTACATAATTTTGTATTATTGAATAATTTGTAGAAAAAATTTTTTTTAGAAACTAATAATTATCTTTTAAACAAAATTATAAATAAAAAAAAATTTTATCTCATTAAGAAAAAAAAATTATCTCAATATCTCTAGTTTTAAATTAATACAGTTGGCCGAAAATAGTCACTATAATTCGCTGTTCCTTCCTACCAGAGAAAAATAATCGATATAATTCGTTTTGGTTTGTTAAAAAATAGTAAATGAAGCGTTTTTATTGGACCTTATCGAAACTTTATTTATTGAGTTAAATATTCATAAAAACCTATGTTGTCCTTAAATGCATTAGTTTGGAAGATAAATAATATCGTATCCATAATTCTTAGCCATAAAATTATTTACCTGTTATTTAAGTTAAATTTTGTCAGGTGTTTCATGAAATAACTTAAATTTAACCTAAATTTTTTCACGTATTTTATTTAATACATGTAAATTATCTAGCTATTAAGTGGAAAATTGATCATATAATTCTTATCTAGAATACATTTAAAATACAATACAGCTACAATATCTGACTTTGGCAGAGTAAATTCATGAATATTTCATGTAACAGCTGAATACAAAACTAAGCAAGTGCAAATTATATGTAATTTTACTGTACCAAAGTAAGAGATTGTAGTTATTACATGTTTTTTTCATGAGAATTACATGTAATTGAACCATCCATTTTTCTTTAACCTAACTTTATTATCGGCCTGTCATTCTACCATAAAAAAAGCTAAAAAATAATATTATAAAAAACAAATTTTTAAAAAATGAATGAAAAAGCACCTTAGCACCTAAAAAGCACCCTACTGACTTTTATTATTTTTTACTATATACGCATTTCGAAAGCTAAATTTTAAAGTAAGATAAATCACAACCTGCCATTGCTCTGAAGTCATCATCAGTCCGTCGTGGGCAATCGAATTTAGCAAAACTTGTGTGTTTGAACTTTTTGTCATGAATGCTGTCGACAGTACATTTAATGCAACTGCCTCTTTTCGAATTAAAGTACACCGTTGCTGTAATTATATAGTATATTAATATATGATTTAAAACATGCACATATAATATATTTTTAAATAAAAAACTTACATTTTAAAAGGAACGGGCAGGCGTGTCACGTGCAAAGCATTTCAACCCAACAGAGATTTTCTTGCCATTTACATTGATTCCGTTTGTCAAAATGTTGATGGATTCCTCAATAAATTGTTTTAAAAACTCTTCTAAAGGTGGTTTCCCGTGTCCATAGTATATTGCAGCAAATAATGGCTTGATTGATTTCATACGGAATATTAGGATTGTAATTGGCCATAATTCTTTACCAGTACTCACAAATGGTGGTATGCCATCAACGTTTACTATATTAATTCTATAGTGTCGGCGATAACTTTTAAAGGTGACAGTGAATGAATCAGATTCCTGGTGATTCCATCATACCAAAATTCACCGGATCCCATGTTGACAACTTTAGTTGTTCTAGGCGTTTTCAATACTGTTCGCGCATCCAATGGTAGATTTTCAATGCCAGCCTTGTTCAACAATTTCAGATGTTGTGACAACGCTGTTAATGAAATCTTGTTTTGCAAAGTCCATTGCTTCAGTTCGTTCAACAGATCTATTTTAGTTTGAGCGTTATGCTCATATTCCAGGTGTTCGCACATCAATTCCTCAGCAATATCTGCTTCTGATAATAAAAACTCAGCATTTTCACCAACTTGGGATAAATAATAATCTGGCATATCATCGTCACACTCTACATTTTCATCACAAGTAACACTAACGGGGATGGTATTTTCGATCATAGCGTTTTCTGCTGGCAAATTATTTTCAAAAATTGCATTCAGATTTTGTGACATTGGCCGATCCATTTCTTCATCCGTTGACACATTTGAAGTTTCAAATCGTGCTTCGAATTCGTCCGCTCTCTTCCGCCGCATTATGTAGTATCGAACGTTTTTCTTAACTTTCTTTTTCAGAGGCATTTTTTACTATTTAAAACAACGTTAGTGAGAGAAATATATAATAAAGGCTGTATCCGAGTGATTTGATCAATATACTGCGCACTAATAATAAATTTCATCGGAAAACGAGATATGCTATAAATCTTTATGGATACTTATAAACACATATACTTATTATATTGTTACGTTTTTCCAAACTTCCTTCGAATTGGCCTAACTCACAATTCGATAAACGCAATTCCCAATCTCTTCTGAGTTCGATCACTGATTAGTAAGTACAAACACCAGGTTTTATTAAGTATTCAACAACTTAATTGTTCCACAACAATAGGAAAACAATACAGCAAACAATATTCCTAACCAGAATATTCTTTCAACAGCTTCAGAAACTCCAACGGTTTATTGTAGAAATTTCCAGTACACCACGTTCAAAATAATACACAAATTATTTCTACTCAATAACACTTATAACTTTATTACACTTATAACTTTACACAAAATCTAATTTAAAGATCACTTTTATGATTTTAACTTCACAATCGCAGGTTTAAAATAAAACTAATTCTACATTTAATTTCACTTTACTGTCGCAGGTCTAAAATAAGACTAATTCAAAACTACAATAGGTAATTTTCTTATATACCTTCTGCAATACTTCTAGATAATTCGACATCACTTTCCAGAAACCTTGAGAAAATATTAGAATATTCGATTATTTTACGTTATGTTGATTTGATTCATAAAATCGTTTATGTTGACCCTATTTCTAAGAAGAGACAACAACAACAATATTCATTTCATTAATTTGTCTGTTGTGTTTTGTTGATTTTATTTTCCTGGAAGTGACCGTAATCGTCTAGATTTTTCTGAATCGTAACAATATGTATTATATGAAAAAAACAGCAAAATTTTAGTTAACATTCGTTCACTAAACCAAATTAAATGCAATATTATATGTAAAACTCGACCTATTTAACTTAATAGCTATCTGAGAATTTTTTTTAAGTTTCAATGCTCGGTAGCTATGTTATTTTAGGCTATTTAACTTATTTCATGAAATAACTGTTGCAATGTCAGCTAAATTGCGGCTAACTAGACAACAGGTAATAAGTTAAATACATGTATTAGATACACATTTGTAACTTAAACTTTCACTTAATACATGAAATACATGTACTATCTGTATTACATGATTTTTTTTACTCAAATTTGTATACTTAATATGTTAAATTTACCTATTAACTTATTTTTTTACACCAAAAACATATTAACTATAATTTTCGACTAAAAATACGTGTACACTAATTAGCTGAAACAGTCATCTATTACCTTTTTCCACATATTTAACCAAACTTTTAGTTAAATTTAACCAAATCCCAAAATGGTTCACCTTAATTTCACTAAGTGTGCTGGCTGGGATTATAAAATAAAAGTGCAATCAAACTATCCACTATACAGGTCTATAATTTTTAACCACAGTTACACAGCGATTTTATAATCACTTATGACAGATAAAGCATTTAAATTGTTTTTTTGAAAATCTGTGACTATAAGTTCTTGTTGCACAATTGATTTATTAAAGCCTCGATCTTGTTTACAAACCCATTGTATTGTATACGAATAAATCGAACATAATGGCTTTTGTACTCCAATGGGTTATGACATTTAAAATTAGCTTGTATATCTTCTCCTCGTCCAAAACAACATATCATTAGATTATGCTATTTAGATTAGATTATGCTGATAGAAGTGTGTCTAAATCAGAGTTTGTATCCATTACTTGTATTAATGTTAGATGGGTGAAAGTGCAGGGTATATCTTGCTCACGCTAACATACATATAGTCTAGTCATTTTAGCATAAAAAAGTCCAAGCGGCACGTATATCCGCTAGAAATGGGTAGATTTCGAGATCAGACAGTTTTGTGTGCCAATAGAATCTGATGTATCAGATTAGTTTAAACAACACAAACTAATTTAAAACAGATATCGAACAAATTTTAAAAAGAAAATTAGCTAGATATAAGTAAAACTATATCTATCCAATTTTGCAACAAACAAATATCAAATCTACCACAGAACATGTGTGTGACAATTTATGACACAAGCCTACGCTATATCATATGTCGTCCAATTACTGCAAAATATCAAAATAGTTTATTTCTAAGAAAACAAATTAATTTCTTCTATTCAAAACTTTTTATTTTTTTTTTCATTGACTGTTATAAGGTTTTTGGAAACTATAGTTATGGATTGTTGCAAACTTTTTTGTTGAAGCCAACAAGTCAAAAACCTCTAACTGCAGAGGTTTATATTTATAAGAAACGGATTAAAATGTTTCTACAAATTCTAAATTTATGAAGTTTTTAAAAATATTAGCATCCAAACGGCCGTTATAACGGATTAACAAAACGAATTTTTTTTTCTAGTATATTATTTAACCATGTGTGAGATTTTTCTGATTTACGAACTTGTCAATGATTTACGGAATCAAAATCCTCTTGTTTTAGGGGGCCTAGATTTCGAGCTTGACTGAAAACAGGCAGTTTAATTTGATTTACAGTTTAGTGAGCATTCAGATTATTTAATCATTTTAGGTTTCCGGTTGCGATGGAGTAGGTAAACATATACTTAGTTAAAGAGAATGAATAATGCAAGTAAAAGAAATGAATCCTTGTTGAAATCTTTGTAATACTTTTATTTAAAACAAATTAGTTTAAAACAAATTCATGCAACAGCACCCGAATTTAAAGGTTTACCGAAAATTCACAAAGAAAATATACCAATTAGAACTCTTATTAATTACAAAACTGCACCTTCTTATAAAATAGCAAAATTTTTAATCATAATTATTACTAATAATATTACATTAATCAATAACCAATCTATTAAAAACAAATTACATTTAATAAAAAAAATAAATAATATTAATTTATTATTTCAATATAAAATGATATCTTTCGACATAAGCCGCAGTTAGACTATTGCAGAACTCTGCAATATTTCTGCAATGGTATATTGTAAAATATTCATTGCAGAAAAGTTTGGCAATGAACTCATTGCAAAACATTGCATTGACTCATGGCAATGTTTTGCAATGAGTTTATTGCCAAACTTTTCTGTAATTAATATTTTACACACTACCATTGCACGACTATTGCAGAAATATTGCAGTGTTCTGCAATAGTCTAATTGCGGCTATATCCAGTATGTATGCGGCTGTATCCAATATTCCAGTTATTTAAACTGGATTAATATATTAGAAGCAAATTTAAAAAACACTGGTACTTTAGATATACTTAAAAGTAATGAATTGATTATTATAATTCGAGTTATTCTACATCAAAATTATTTTACTTTTGATGATAAATTTTTTATTCAAGAAAAAGGGCTTGCATTGGGATCTCCATTAAGCGGATTACTCGCTAATATTTCCTTAAATTATTTTGAAAATAAATTTATATTCTCAAATTTAAATAAACAACAAAATTTAATAATTTCGTACTCAAGATATGTTGATGATACCTGCTTTTTATTTAATGGTACAAATCGACAAATAGAAATTTTCAAAAATTATTTGAACAATGTTCGTCCAAATATAAAATTTACTCTTGAAATTGAAGATAATAATCAAATAAATTTTTTGGATTTAACAATTTTGAAAAACAATAAAAATTTTGAATATACGATTTACCGCAAACCTACAACTTCTAGCATTACTATAAATAAAACATCACATCACCCACATATTCACAAAAAACAGCAACATTTAACTCACTAAATCATGGCAACCTAAATATTCCAATGAATATTCTAAATTTTCAAGAAGAACTAACCACTATAATAGTACATTATGATGCTAGGACGTAAAACTAAAGATTTTGGAGGGATGTGGAGTTTGCAAATCGAGGCGCCAGCCGAGATTTGCACCCACATTAAGTCCAAAATAGCTCCGTGCATCATATACTATTTTTTATTCGCCGCAAGCAAAATATTTTAAGAAAATTTGTTTATTCTAAATTAAAATTATAAATTTTCATAAATTTTAAAATAAAAATATGTGGAACAAGCAACCTTTGACAAAATATTTATTATTTTTTCCAAATTATTGTGTAGCTATGACAACATATGATAACAACTATTTTAATTGGATAATGAAATTTTGAATTTATGGGTTGCTAAAAATTTTTATTTTTCATAGAATTTAAACAAATACAAATGCTTTTTACTTTTTTGGACGTAGCTATGACAACAAAATAAATAGTTGAAAAGTGATACTTTAAAGCCGCAATAAACAAAGTAACACTTTAATATGTAGGCGAATAAAAAATTTATTGCTTTAGATAATGGATATGACTCTAAATTTATTGATAAATTACTTTCACAGAAAATAAACAAATTAAATAATCCAAATATTAACAATGAGAATAATATAAAATATGTATCAATGGAATACACAAATATCTTACCAAATATTTTACGAAAACATTTTAAAAAATATAAATATAAAATATCCTTTCGCACAAACAATAATTTATATAAATTGTTTAAACCAAAATTAAATGTTAATTTAGAATCTTGTTCAGGAGTGTATAAAATTAAAGGTGATTCTTGTGGAAAGTTTTATATCGGGAAAACCGGCAGATGTGTCAAAGATAGATTCAAAGAGCATCTTCCAATGAAGAAAAACAAACAAATCTAAAGTCTATTTTTGCAAACCATTTAGTCGATAACAATCATAACTATACCAATTTTGAACAAAATTTGAAGGCTTCACATTTATGTATAATCAAGGTGTTTTAATGGACTCTCTTGAAGAATTTGAAATTTACAAAGGGTTCAAAACACAACCAAATTTAATTTTAAACGACAAACTTTCTTTTAATTCAAATATTTTGTACAATTCTGTTTTGGAATAATTCAATTAAAATTTCTATTAAAAATCATATTTCATTCATAAAATTAAAAAAGTAAGCTTCTAAAATTTGTTTCTTCTAAAAAATTTTCATTCAAGTTATTTCAATTAAAGTTTTCTATAGTATGCTTTTTATCAAACAAAAATTTTGTTGAATGAAAAATGTTTTTATTTGATTCATAATATTTTTAAATGTTTGAGAATGACCATTTATGGTTGAAACATGTAACAGAATATTATTAAAAAAGTTGTTAAAGCAAAAAATTATTAAATTTATTTTAAATAAATTATTTTAAATTTTATTTCGAATTTGAATTAACAGAACTATACAAATACAAATATTTAACGACCTCTATGGTAGTTGTTAAAACTAAATCCACCGTTTAACTATACCGGGCATATTGGTGTGTAAGATGTGTTTATCTTTTGAGTGTTCAAGTGTGAGTGCCATTAATCATCGTGTGCACTCACTCTAAATATCAAACAATAATGGTATCCCAGCTAACACAATAGGTGGATTTTAGCTTAAATATATGTTGATATTATCTGTACAAAATTTTAGTGAACATTCTCATTTATCCTAAATTTATGTATAATAAAAGGTAATCTTTTAATTTAATTTAACCTATGTATCGTACTACTTTTTCCATAAAAATATTGGTTAAATTTTCATGTAATTTTTATGTAATATGCTGGCTAATATGTGATTAAGTTAAACTATAATTTAACCAAATTTTAAGTTAAATAAGTGCAAATGTTATGTTATATTTAAGCTAATTATTAGTTAAATTTAACTTGTTTGTTACACATGCAAACCACAAAATGTTTGCTCCGAAATTCTCAACCAATGATCACATAAGCTTACTTTATAGTATACTACAAACTATTATTATATTTTCAATAATTAATGTTTTTCATCGAATACCGAAAAGAAAATTGAAAATTAAAGTATTCAGTTTATAAAAAAATAAATATTTAATTGTATTTTTAAGGGTTGTTCTCGTTATTTTTTCCTGTTTTTTTTATGTATAAACAAGATCGAACCTTTCTTTATGCATGAACATTTAAATCCATTCGAAAATACGCTCCAAAGTATGTACAAAACTGTTTAGTTGAAGTCGGTTTAGAAATTGTCATATATAATATCACGAGTCGTCAAATAATAGTCGATTATTTTTCATATTCATTATTACGAATGTCATTTGAGGTCCCGAGTGCGCGTAGCGCACGAGGGAAATTTTTAACCTCAAATGGCATGAGTGGTAATGTTGAAAAATAATCGACTAATAATTTGGTGACGAGTTGTATTTAGCATACAATTTAACGAACAGAAATAGTAACACTATTTCATGCAACATAATCATACATAGTAAAATATTATTTCATCTTAGTAGGCGCATAAATGTTATAAATTTGTAATTTATTTTTGACAAATAAACATAAACATGCAATCATTTATGAATGAAAACGGACATTTTTACTATTTGCAAATTGCATTTTCACATAATTTTGTATGTGAATTTTTGTTTTAAATTAATATATTAAGTTGGCGGAAAATATTCGAAAATATTCGCTGTTCCTTCCTACCAGAAAAAAATAATCGAAACAAATCGTTTTGATTTGTTAAAAAATAGTAAATGAAGCGTTTTTATTGGACCTTATTGAAACTTTATTTAGTGAGTTGAATTGTCATATATAATATCACGAGTCGTCAAATAATAGTCGATTATTTTTCATAATCATTATTACGGATGTCATTTGAGGTTAAATTTTTAACCTCAAATGGCATGAGAGATAATGTTGAAAAATAATCGATTAATAATTTGGTGACGAGTTGTATTTAGCAGACAATTTAACAAACAGAAATAGTAACATTATTTCATACAACATAATCCTTTGTTGTCAAACAAAATCAAATATTATTTAATCTTAGTAGGCGCATAAATGTTATAAAATTGTAATTTATTTTTGACAAATAAACGTAAACATGCAATCATTTATGATTGAAAACGGACATTTTTATTATTTGCAAATTGCATTTTTACATAATTTTGTATTATTGAATAATTTGTAGAAAAAATTTTTTTTAGAAACTAATAATTATCTTTTAAACAAAATTATAAATAAAAAAAAATTTTATCTCATTAAGAAAAAAAAATTATCTCAATATCTCTAGTTTTAAATTAATACAGTTGGCCGAAAATAGTCACTATAATTCGCTGTTCCTTCCTACCAGAGAAAAATAATCGATATAATTCGTTTTGGTTTGTTAAAAAATAGTAAATGAAGCGTTTTTATTGGACCTTATCGAAACTTTATTTATTGAGTTAAATATTCATAAAAACCTATGTTGTCCTTAAATGCATTAGTTTGGAAGATAAATAATATCGTATCCATAATTCTTAGCCATAAAATTATTTACCTGTTATTTAAGTTAAATTTTGTCAGGTGTTTCATGAAATAACTTAAATTTAACCTAAATTTTTTCACGTATTTTATTTAATACATGTAAATTATCTAGCTATTAAGTGGAAAATTGATCATATAATTCTTATCTAGAATACATTTAAAATACAATACAGCTACAATATCTGACTTTGGCAGAGTAAATTCATGAATATTTCATGTAACAGCTGAATACAAAACTAAGCAAGTGCAAATTATATGTAATTTTACTGTACCAAAGTAAGAGATTGTAGTTATTACATGTTTTTTTCATGAGAATTACATGTAATTGAACCATCCATTTTTCTTTAACCTAACTTTATTATCGGCCTGTCATTCTACCATAAAAAAAGCTAAAAAATAATATTATAAAAAACAAATTTTTAAAAAATGAATGAAAAAGCACCTTAGCACCTAAAAAGCACCCTACTGACTTTTATTATTTTTTACTATATACGCATTTCGAAAGCTAAATTTTAAAGTAAGATAAATCACAACCTGCCATTGCTCTGAAGTCATCATCAGTCCGTCGTGGGCAATCGAATTTAGCAAAACTTGTGTGTTTGAACTTTTTGTCATGAATGCTGTCGACAGTACATTTAATGCAACTGCCTCTTTTCGAATTAAAGTACACCGTTGCTGTAATTATATAGTATATTAATATATGATTTAAAACATGCACATATAATATATTTTTAAATAAAAAACTTACATTTTAAAAGGAACGGGCAGGCGTGTCACGTGCAAAGCATTTCAACCCAACAGAGATTTTCTTGCCATTTACATTGATTCCGTTTGTCAAAATGTTGATGGATTCCTCAATAAATTGTTTTAAAAACTCTTCTAAAGGTGGTTTCCCGTGTCCATAGTATATTGCAGCAAATAATGGCTTGATTGATTTCATACGGAATATTAGGATTGTAATTGGCCATAATTCTTTACCAGTACTCACAAATGGTGGTATGCCATCAACGTTTACTATATTAATTCTATAGTGTCGGCGATAACTTTTAAAGGTGACAGTGAATGAATCAGATTCCTGGTGATTCCATCATACCAAAATTCACCGGATCCCATGTTGACAACTTTAGTTGTTCTAGGCGTTTTCAATACTGTTCGCGCATCCAATGGTAGATTTTCAATGCCAGCCTTGTTCAACAATTTCAGATGTTGTGACAACGCTGTTAATGAAATCTTGTTTTGCAAAGTCCATTGCTTCAGTTCGTTCAACAGATCTATTTTAGTTTGAGCGTTATGCTCATATTCCAGGTGTTCGCACATCAATTCCTCAGCAATATCTGCTTCTGATAATAAAAACTCAGCATTTTCACCAACTTGGGATAAATAATAATCTGGCATATCATCGTCACACTCTACATTTTCATCACAAGTAACACTAACGGGGATGGTATTTTCGATCATAGCGTTTTCTGCTGGCAAATTATTTTCAAAAATTGCATTCAGATTTTGTGACATTGGCCGATCCATTTCTTCATCCGTTGACACATTTGAAGTTTCAAATCGTGCTTCGAATTCGTCCGCTCTCTTCCGCCGCATTATGTAGTATCGAACGTTTTTCTTAACTTTCTTTTTCAGAGGCATTTTTTACTATTTAAAACAACGTTAGTGAGAGAAATATATAATAAAGGCTGTATCCGAGTGATTTGATCAATATACTGCGCACTAATAATAAATTTCATCGGAAAACGAGATATGCTATAAATCTTTATGGATACTTATAAACACATATACTTATTATATTGTTACGTTTTTCCAAACTTCCTTCGAATTGGCCTAACTCACAATTCGATAAACGCAATTCCCAATCTCTTCTGAGTTCGATCACTGATTAGTAAGTACAAACACCAGGTTTTATTAAGTATTCAACAACTTAATTGTTCCACAACAATAGGAAAACAATACAGCAAACAATATTCCTAACCAGAATATTCTTTCAACAGCTTCAGAAACTCCAACGGTTTATTGTAGAAATTTCCAGTACACCACGTTCAAAATAATACACAAATTATTTCTACTCAATAACACTTATAACTTTATTACACTTATAACTTTACACAAAATCTAATTTAAAGATCACTTTTATGATTTTAACTTCACAATCGCAGGTTTAAAATAAAACTAATTCTACATTTAATTTCACTTTACTGTCGCAGGTCTAAAATAAGACTAATTCAAAACTACAATAGGTAATTTTCTTATATACCTTCTGCAATACTTCTAGATAATTCGACATCACTTTCCAGAAACCTTGAGAAAATATTAGAATATTCGATTATTTTACGTTATGTTGATTTGATTCATAAAATCGTTTATGTTGACCCTATTTCTAAGAAGAGACAACAACAACAATATTCATTTCATTAATTTGTCTGTTGTGTTTTGTTGATTTTATTTTCCTGGAAGTGACCGTAATCGTCTAGATTTTTCTGAATCGTAACAATATGTATTATATGAAAAAAACAGCAAAATTTTAGTTAACATTCGTTCACTAAACCAAATTAAATGCAATATTATATGTAAAACTCGACCTATTTAACTTAATAGCTATCTGAGAATTTTTTTTAAGTTTCAATGCTCGGTAGCTATGTTATTTTAGGCTATTTAACTTATTTCATGAAATAACTGTTGCAATGTCAGCTAAATTGCGGCTAACTAGACAACAGGTAATAAGTTAAATACATGTATTAGATACACATTTGTAACTTAAACTTTCACTTAATACATGAAATACATGTACTATCTGTATTACATGATTTTTTTTACTCAAATTTGTATACTTAATATGTTAAATTTACCTATTAACTTATTTTTTTACACCAAAAACATATTAACTATAATTTTCGACTAAAAATACGTGTACACTAATTAGCTGAAACAGTCATCTATTACCTTTTTCCACATATTTAACCAAACTTTTAGTTAAATTTAACCAAATCCCAAAATGGTTCACCTTAATTTCACTAAGTGTGCTGGCTGGGATTATAAAATAAAAGTGCAATCAAACTATCCACTATACAGGTCTATAATTTTTAACCACAGTTACACAGCGATTTTATAATCACTTATGACAGATAAAGCATTTAAATTGTTTTTTTGAAAATCTGTGACTATAAGTTCTTGTTGCACAATTGATTTATTAAAGCCTCGATCTTGTTTACAAACCCATTGTATTGTATACGAATAAATCGAACATAATGGCTTTTGTACTCCAATGGGTTATGACATTTAAAATTAGCTTGTATATCTTCTCCTCGTCCAAAACAACATATCATTAGATTATGCTATTTAGATTAGATTATGCTGATAGAAGTGTGTCTAAATCAGAGTTTGTATCCATTACTTGTATTAATGTTAGATGGGTGAAAGTGCAGGGTATATCTTGCTCACGCTAACATACATATAGTCTAGTCATTTTAGCATAAAAAAGTCCAAGCGGCACGTATATCCGCTAGAAATGGGTAGATTTCGAGATCAGACAGTTTTGTGTGCCAATAGAATCTGATGTATCAGATTAGTTTAAACAACACAAACTAATTTAAAACAGATATCGAACAAATTTTAAAAAGAAAATTAGCTAGATATAAGTAAAACTATATCTATCCAATTTTGCAACAAACAAATATCAAATCTACCACAGAACATGTGTGTGACAATTTATGACACAAGCCTACGCTATATCATATGTCGTCCAATTACTGCAAAATATCAAAATAGTTTATTTCTAAGAAAACAAATTAATTTCTTCTATTCAAAACTTTTTATTTTTTTTTTCATTGACTGTTATAAGGTTTTTGGAAACTATAGTTATGGATTGTTGCAAACTTTTTTGTTGAAGCCAACAAGTCAAAAACCTCTAACTGCAGAGGTTTATATTTATAAGAAACGGATTAAAATGTTTCTACAAATTCTAAATTTATGAAGTTTTTAAAAATATTAGCATCCAAACGGCCGTTATAACGGATTAACAAAACGAATTTTTTTTTCTAGTATATTATTTAACCATGTGTGAGATTTTTCTGATTTACGAACTTGTCCAAGATATTAATAAAACACACATATTTACTGAAGGTTTTTTGATCTGGCTCCACAAATGCGACCGTGAGAGTGCCGGTTGATTCAAACGCATTTTGTGTTTTACAAGATTTTTGTTGGAGCCCCTCACTCAGAAACCTCCAACTGCAGAGGTCTTTTTTTGAAAGAAACTGATTAAAAAGCAGAGTTGTTGCTTTACGCGTAATCTAAAATAGATTACATTACATGTAATCTATATAATGTAATCTATGTCATCTATGTAAATTTGGCGTAATCTATTAATTTTGATTTAAGAAGAAATACGTGAAAATATTGTATTATCCCTACTGAAAATTTTTTCTTAAAAGACATGATCAATAATATTGTCAAAAACAAGATCTTGCGATCTTGAAAAAAGCAAATTTATTGCTAAAAAATTTTAGAATTCACATATCAATTAAATAGATTACATTATAGTTTACATTATAGATTACACGAAAATATCTCGCGTAATTTACACGTAATCTATGCGTAATCTATACATGTAAAGTAATCTATTTTGTCTACGGCACAACCCTGTTAAAAAGGTTTCAAAGATCCTAAATTTATAAAGTTTTTAAAAATATTAGAATCTAAACGGCCGTTATAACGGATCTAAAAAACAGAGTTTTTTTCTAAAATAAAGCCTCTAGTTTCTTAACCATGTGTCGGATTTGGTTGATTTACGAACTTGTCCAAGATATAAATAAAACGCACATTTTTAGAAAAGGTTTTTTGATCTGGCCCTACAAATGCGACCGTGAGAGTGCCGGTTGTTTGAAAAAAAAAAATTTTTTATCAAACTTTTTTGTTGGAGCCGCTCACTCAGAAATCTCTAACTGCAGAGGTCTATTTTAAAAACAAATTGATAAAAAAGATTTCAAAAATTCTAAATTTGTTAACTTTTTGAAAATATTAGTATCCAAACGGCCGTTATAACGGTTTTAAAAAATCAATTTTTTTTAGAAAAAAGGCTCTTGTTCCTTAACCACGTGTTGGATTTTGCTGATTCACGAACTCGTCCGAGATATTAATAAAACACACATGTGCAGAAAATTTTTTTGATCTACCTTAACAAATGCGACCGTTATAGTGCCGGTCGTTTTCGTTATATCTCATATCGTTTATATATATATATATATATATATATATATATATATATATATATATATATATATATATATATATATATATATATATATATATATATATATATATATATATATGTATATAAATTTTTTTTTTTAATTTTTCGTCTCCGCTTATCATATATAGTCGTTTGGCACAAAAATTTTTCCGAAATTCCGAGATGAAGCCCATTGCAATAGGTAGATTTTTATATGAAATCTACCTAAAAGTGATCTCATTTTCACACGAAAATTCTCCTGTATGGGGGTTTTTCATACGGGTTTTTCAAAAAAACGTCTACTTTTAGATGGTGTAAAAAAATAAACATTAAAATAATATAAACACAGAAACATTTCCAGGAATTGTGAAAAACTGAATAAACTTGATTTTAAAGACTTGTTTTCAATGATTGCTTAAAAATATTCATTATTTGTTAAAATTTACCGTTGAAATCTTTAAAAAATATAAATTTTTTCCATGGTAATGTTCATTTTTTTTTCACAGCATCTAAAAGTAACAAAAATAAAGATTACTGATTTTTTTAAAAAAAAACTGTTTCCAGCACAGGAGAATTTTCGTGTGAAAATGAGCTCACTTTTTTGGTTTAAAATCAAAATCAAACATTAAAATAAATATTGTGATTCCAAAAAACTACAGCGTATTACGGACATAATAAAGTACGTTTTCACCAAATTGTGTGAAAAAAAAAATTTGTTTGTGGGAGATAAAAATTAAAAACGAAGACTTTTTTTTCTCGGTTTTTTTCTATTTTCACGGAAACTTGTAGGTTATGTGAAAAAATGGCCGTAATAAAAGTTATAGAACTTTTAATTACCTATACCTTTGTTTTTAAACTTTTTTCGATGGAAGGTCTAGTTTCGCTGAAAATTGTGAAAAACCATTTTCTACCCCTAAAAGCTCACCCCATTTCACACTCGTAACTCGGATCACCTTTAATTTATGTTTCCGATCATTTGCGCAATATTTTCTTCCATATCCAAAAGTTTTCATGCTGTTACTAATATTTTCCTCACAAAAAGCTTTTTTGACTGATACTATACAAAATTCTGAAATTATAATTACGTTTGAATTTTTCCTCTAAAGCGTATAAATCGGTCCAAAAATTGCCTTTTTGAGATACCAAGTTAATTAATATTTTTACGAAGTGAAAGAAATACACGAAGTTTCTCGATATAATGTGTTTCTGCAAAATGCGATTCACATTTATTTTCCTCTTCGGATATAAATTTTTTGATTGGTAACGATTCAATTTCCCAAAATGGTTTAATTCAGTGGAAATTGATTGACATTGTTATCCAAGAAATAAAATGTAGAGTTAATTTTGCTTTATTTGGTTCCATATGAGGAACACCAATCAACACCCAAATAAGTGTTGTTGAAACACAGCTGAATACCTTAATGTAACTGTGTTTTATTCCATGTTAGAACTGTATAAAATAGTTCAGTCCCAATGAGAAAATCTGTATGTTTCGGACAGTTAAATAAGGGATCCATTCAGACCATTAAATAAGGGAACACAATATTTTTAGGATCACTTTTTTTATTCTGGAAACTGCACTTAATCAATAATAGCTGAATGATTTTTCGGAAGGTCAAATCTCTTAACGCCCGTACAATTTCTTATAAAATCATATTTTTTACGATTTGATTAAAAGATATTTCAGTGTAAGAACTGTCTTTTTTTAATTCTTTTGATTTCATTGGGTCCCATTACTACCTATACTTTCTGCCTCACAACTATTGGTTAATATTTTGTATCCTTTTCGTATTCCTTTTAGATGATTAGATCACGAGCGTTTCATCCTTTGTAAAAAATTTGCAATGTTTTTTAACTTAAGTGCTCTTTCAAATGATTTCTCACTCACTTAGGTGAAACTGTTTTTTGCACCCTTCCCCACCCTCATCCCCCCAAAATACAGATATATAATTTTTTGATACTTCGCTATAGTTTAACTTCAAAATTTACTAATTTTCCTCTTACTATGATTTTTTTCAAATCTTTATGTCAATGGTTGGTGGAAATAAAAGAGGAAGCTTTATATCATAATGTGATTGAGCGCCGAGACTACTACTTTTACCGAATTTAAATGAAGTCGATGAAATTTGGTACCTTTTGCTCATTGGTACGTAGTTGATTGTTAAGCAATTGGAAACGTCTACATAGTATTGCTTATCGCAAGCTAAAGCCTTGGATTCTATTTTACGATAAAAGTAGGAGGCTTCTGAGAAGTTACAAATAGAAACAAGTGGGCCTAAGCATATCAGATTATTGCAGAATAAATTTCGTTTTTTTGCAAAATATATGGTTATTGGAAACAAGCATTTAAGTTAAGTAGAAATATTTTATGAACAGTGGAACAGTCCCAAGCAACAAAATAAGTCGAAAATTGGTAACATTGTAATTAAAATTCGACTTTAAGGTTATAAAACCTTAATAATGAGATGTAAAATTACATCGAATCGACATCGAATCGACCAATGTGGGGAAAAATTCGACGTCGATTCGACGTAATTTTAGGGGTAAAATATTCTATTTAGGTATTTTTCTTCCTACTTTTTCTACCTATTTAAGTAAATTTCTCCCTAATTTAGGAAGATTCCACGTCAAATCGACGTCGATTTAGGTTGCTTTGCACCTATTTCCAACCTAATTAGTTGTAAGTTACCTACTAGGTAATATTATAAGCAATTTTATCTTCTCTTTTACCAATTATAAAATAATATGTATTTGGGCATCACATAATCAAATTCGAAAAAGATGAAAAAAAGTAATTTTCACTTAATATATAATTTATAATAAATTTTAATTTTATATTTCGCAATAAAATGGTTTAAAAATGAATTTTTATAACGAAAAAAATATTATTGATAAACTTTAGGCTTGTACTTCTAAAAATATTAATGGGCTTCAAAAAAAATAAATAATACAAAAATATACTTTTTTCATTTCTTTGAAAATAATTTTTTTTACCAAAAATCTCACTTACATAACAATATGGCGGAGTAATATTTTAAACAAAAATAAGTTTGAATATGGCGGACTAAGCAAAATCTACTGTAAAGTAAATTTCACATAATTTTTCGACTTTAAAGAAAATTTTTCTTAATTTTAAGTTGACAATAACCTAAATTAGGTCGCAATCTTTTATTTAAGAAATTTCTACTTAAACTGGTAACATTCCACCAAATTGGTTGCATTTGAATTTCTACGCGTTCTATTTTAGAGAATTTCTACCTATTGGTACACCAGGATCGTTTTGTATAAAAATTTAAGTATTGTTGCTGCTAATTGCACAAGTATAATGGCATATTCAATTAAACTTTTTTATGGAGATTTAATTTTCCATTGTCTATTGAATTTCTTTCTAAAACCCAATATGTGTTTCATTATAGAAAAATAAATATAACCCAAATATATATGAAAATCTTATAACTATTTAATCTTTAGTCGATAATTTTATTAAGGGTACAAATAATGAATAATTACTCAGTTTCATTATTTACTAAATAACTTTGGTTTAATTTGTTAATAATTAATAATAATTCTATCTAATATGTAAATTCAAATTAAATTTACAAAAATTGCATCAAACAAAATTGTACATCATCCTTCAAAAAAATGTTTTTCCCAATTTTTTAATTAAAGCAATAAGATATTACGTATAATTTTTTTTTGTTAAATTGCATCCTTTAAATAGGTAACTTATAGGTAACTTATTTAAGTAAATTTTTACTAAATTCGGAAATGAGGTCGACAATAAAATAGTATTTTTGGTATAATCGACTTATAGATTAGTTTTTAAGTTATTTTCTACCAAATATTTGATTATAAATTACCTTACAAGAGTTAAGCTTACTATAAAGTGGAAAATTAGGTAAAATTAGGTGTAATTTTCCATGTTTTTCAACTTAGAAAAAATGTTATTTGAGGTAGAAAATAGGTGAAAAATGTGGTAAAACTCTCCTCATTTTGCGACTAAATTACGTGTTCAAAATAAAATTGACTTTGAGGTTGATTTTAGGTAAAAATTAGGTATAGGTGTGTACTGGTTTTGACTTAAATTCTACTATTATTTTGATATAATTTTTTTGGGCGAAAAATACGTATAATCAACCTAATTAACTACCTATAAGTAAAATTCATTTGAAAGTCAAGAAAACTGGTTGAATCGACGTAATTTTTACATAATTAGGTAAATTTACACCAAACTGTAGTTGAAAATCACCTATTGTGTTGCTTGGGGTGGGCTTAAAAATGTCAGGTAGTGACTGTGATTAACTGTCGTTTTACCACAAAATATGACATTATTGAAGCTATTGTTATATATTAAAGTTTTGTGGACTAATAGGGGTTTGGTTGGCAAATATTAGGTTGTTTTAGTTGTTAATACGGAAGAGAAGTATGTACTTAGCTAGGCTCAGATGATTTTCTTGAAGTTTAACGCTCTTCATGTGTTTTACTTTTTGATGGTGTGAGGTATTAGTTAGTAAGAAAAATATGTATGGTACAATAAATATTTATATGTAATTTTTAATAACATATATTCATTTAGTAACAAATAAAAATTCTTAATTAGAATTAACTAAAAAGTGAGATGCATCTATCTATAACCTGTAGAATTGAGACAGATGTATATGGGTGATTCACCGAGTTTTTTGATAAATTTTCGATTAACAATATTCGGTGATGAATAAACTTGTTGAATTAATAGCGTTCTTTTTAAGTCTCATAACAATCTTTATTCTTTGCGACACTTAAGGCAGTTTTTTTGTATTAACGATAATTTTATGCAAAAACAAAATGAAAACTTTTCAATCAAACTTTGAACAGTAAGTCCCTATTGCATTATTATTTTTTGAATTAAAATATTGCCTAGTACAATTATGTTTTCATAATGATAGCTATAATGACTTACTTAAATAGAACTTACTGTTGTCTTAAATATAATTAGATCTCAAGTGAATCGTTAACGAAATGTTTTCTTTCCAGAACCTTTTTTTAGTGTTGTCCCCTATGTTATCTAAAGGAAATATGCCAACATAAATTTTCATAATCTTCTACAATTAACTTTTTCTTCAAAACTTCAGTTATTATTTATATTTACGTAAGGATTGCTATGATAGTTGGTAAATGTGAAGTTTTTAGAAACTACATAGACCCAATCTATTTTGAACATTCTCTTCACCATGGAATATTACTGTTGAGACAATAAACATTTTTTATCGTTATTTTACTTAAGATAACTTCATAAGAAAATGTGAAAGAAAGAAGTTTTATTGCGAACATTTTTTTTTGCTGAGTCGGTAAATAACAGATAGAATGTATATAGGGTATTTCTTCAAAATATATATAAAAACAAAGAACAGAAAAAAATCATGTGTGTAGATATAGTAGGTTGGTAACATTAGACAATTGTTTAGATGAATCTGATAAGAGATAACTATAAAACAAAACAATAATAAGAAATGTTGTATTCTCGACGCAAAACACAAGAACACCAACAACAACTGAAAAAATATCTAAACAGCAAAAACATTATAAAAGGAATAAAGAGTAATGGAAGTTATCTTATATTGTAAGTACATTTTTCTTCTAGATTTCCTTAAAGAAAATATTAAAATAAGAAATCCGTTTCGAGTGGTTGTGTATTTTTTGTTTTTAGGCAGATAGATATATGTATGAAAATAAAATGAACTTTTTCCTTCGTTCTACTTTTTTTTTACTTTTTGCTTAAAGGGTTATTTATTTTTAAAAATGACAATGAGGGATGTGTTTGTTTTTCTTTTTAACGAATTTAATATAAAAAGGATTTGTATGTTCAAGTTAACGTCACATTCGAGGATTTTTATTTAAATCATAAAAGATATTGTGCGGAAAAATATTTTACTTAAATTTCAAATTTAAATTCTAGACTGTCACCTATGATAATGTTTAACAATCTTTTTGAATTAATTTGTTGTTGTTCTCTAATGATTAACGTAAGCAAACAAGAATATATTTTATTTTTATACTTATCTTCTAAGGATTTCTACAAACTGGTAGAAGCCAACCGAAAAATCGTGCTTTTGAATCCAATTCTTGTGCTTCTGTAAAATATCTTAATGGAATTATTAAAGCAAAAGCAAAGCCTGGTTGGTTGCCCTGGATGGTTTTCATTTCAATTAAATGTTTCCAAATTAGCTGCAGATGGTTTAGCATCTTTGACTTTGGGTTATTAATGTAAGTTATTTGCTTAAAAAATTTATATTTATGAAAGCGTGAGTTGTTTGAAGCCTTTGCCTAGCGGCTTCATGGGATTGTAATTTGAGTGTCCTTTGAGGATCATCTTGTATTTCTTTTATCAAGTTACTACCACCACACGGAAAACGTTTCCTGTTGTATTATGATTCAGTTTTTGAAATCTAGTACAGTTCTCCAATTTTTTCACTCCAATCTATGTTTTTTTTTTGGTACAATGTGTATTGGAGATTTTCATGGACTTCTGTTGTGTATAACTATATCATTTTTAATGCTTTTATAATTTGACTTAATTTCTTAATCTTAAGAAGCCGGTAAACGAAAATTGATAGCATTTTGTTTTCTTTTCTTTTATCTTCTTATAGTTTCTTATATAGGTATATTAATTATTATCTTCATTATAAATAAATCGACAACTAGAGATTTTTTTTCTTCGTCAAAAACATAGCGTTTAAACATTGTTTTCAATTATTGACCTTTAAGCGAACTCAGATCTTGACATTTACGCAGGCTATATAGTATCATTCAGGTTTCAATAAGTATCATCCAGTATGAATCGTGAGGCTTATGACTGAAAACGCATGGAAGACTGGAAGACAATGAAAAGACAATGAAGCGACAAACGTGGTATTTTCGTTTGATTGAAAACTCGTGATAAACGTTTTTTCGAACTCATTTTTTTTTGTATGATTGAAAACGTACGGCATCAGTTTGTTAATCAAAAGTGAAACGTGTGTATGGGCTTGCGTTTAGAAAAACCAAAAAATAAAATATGTAAGTAAAGCAGAAAAATAACAAATCAAGATCCTTCTAGTGATATTGTAGGACTAATTAAAGAAACAATGGTATCGTGCTAAATACTTTTTCAAACCCATCAAATGAAGCCGTTTTTTAGGAAGAGACTACACGAGTGTTGAATAAACTGGGACCTATTAAAGATCAGCAAAGGAGTGGAGGAAAGTAAATAATATAAGATACGTGTAATAAACATACAATAACGTAGGTGCAGGCCGATTATAAGTCATTCGTAAATAAGAAGCTTGTAAATAACAGAAGCAGAAGTTAGGTGGCTCTAACAAAATTATAAAGTAAACCAATAGAAGAAAATGTGGCCTTAATATACAAGTACTCCGACCTCTGTAACTCAAAACAGAAAACATGTAGCAAAAGTGAACACCGCACGAAGGATTGAAATGTCATCTGAGAAAACTTCGACGAAAGCTATTTTAATTGAAAAAGTTCAAGCGGCACGTATATCCGCTAGAAATAGGTAGATTTCGAGATCAGACAGTTTTGTGTGCCAGTAGAATCTGATGTATCAGATTAGTTTAAACAACACAAACTAATTTGAAACAGATATCGAACAAATTTTAAAAAGAAAATTAGCTATATATAAGTAAAACTATATCTATCCAATTTTGCAACAAACAAATATCAAATCTACCACAGAACATGTGTGTGACAGTTTATGACACAAACCTACGCTATATCATATGTCTTCCAATTACTGGAAAATATTAAAATAGCTTATTTCTAAGAAAAAATATTAATTTCTTCTATTCAAAACTTTTTATTTTTTTTTTCATTGACTGTTATAAGGTTTTTGGAAACTATAGTTATGGATTGTTGCAAACTTTTTTGTTGAAGCCAACAAGTCAAAAACCTCTAACTGCAGAGGTTTATATTTATACGAAACGGATTAAAATGTTTCCACAGATTCTAAATTTATGAAGTTTTTAAAAATAATTCCAAACGGCCGTTATAACGGATTAAAAAAACGAATTTTTTTTCTAGTATAAAGCCTCTAGTTCCTTAACCATGTGTCAGATTTTTCTGATTTACGAACTTGTCCAAGATATTAATAAAACACACATGTTTACGGAAGGTTTTTTGATCTGGCTCCACAAATGCGACCGTGAGAGTGCCGGTTGATTCAAACGCATTTTGTGTTTTACAAGCTTTTTTGTTGGAGCCGCTCACTCAGAAACCTCCAACTGCAGAGGTCTTTTTTTCGAAAGAAACTGATTAAAAAGGTTTCAAAGATTTTAAATTTATGAAGTTTTTAAAAATATTAGAATCCACACGGCCGTTATAATGGATCTAAAAAACAGCATTTTTTTCTAGTATAAAGCCTCTAGTTTCTTAACCATGTGTCGAATTTGGCTGATTTACGAACTTGTTCAAGATATTAATAAAACGCACATTTTTAGAAAAGGTTTTTTGATCTGGCTTTACAAATGCGACCGTGAGAGTGCCAGTTGTTTAAAAAAAAAATTTTTTTTTGCAAACTTTTTTGTTGGAGCCGCTCACTCAAGAACCTCTAACTGCAGAGGTCTATTTTCCAAACAACTTGATAAAAAAGATTCCAAGAATTCTAAATTTATTAACTTTTTGAAAATATTAGTATCCAAACGGCCGTTATAACGGTTTTCAAAAATCAAGTTTTTTTAGAAAAAAGGCTCTAGTTCCTTAACCACTTGTCGTATTTTGCTGATT
The DNA here is from genome assembly GCA_963693315.1 of Diogma glabrata. Taxonomy (NCBI): domain Eukaryota; kingdom Metazoa; phylum Arthropoda; class Insecta; order Diptera; family Cylindrotomidae; genus Diogma; species Diogma glabrata. Next base: position 307,716,307 of record OY856187.1, on the reverse strand, counting down.
CACGAACTCGTTTGAGATATTAATAGAACACACATGTACAGAAAATTTTTTTGATCTACCTCATTAAATGCGACCGTGAGAGTGCCGGTCGTTTTCGTTATATCTCATATCGTGTATATATATATATATATATATATATATATATATATATATATATATACATATATATATATATATATATATATATATATATATATATATATATATATATATATATATATATATATATATATATATATATATATATATATATATATATATATATATATATATATATATATATATATATATATATATATATATATATATATATATATATATATATATATATATATATATTAGGGTGGCCCTTAAAAACAAAAATTTTTGTTTTTTATACGGCACTCTCCCATTTCGGGTGAATACCCATAAAAATATTATTTGCAAAATCTGATATCAATCGGTCAATTCTAAGACGTGCCTCCGACCACTTAAAGTTGAGAAATTTTGTTCTTGACCCTAAAAAAATTTTTTTTTTTTTTGTGCGACACCCTCTCATTTCGTGTCAATACCCATAAAAAAATTATGTGTAAAAATTGAAATCAATCGTTCAACTCTAAGGGGTGCCCCCGGCCACTTAAAGTTAAGAGGTTTGGTTGTGGCCATTACATAGAAAAATTTAAATTTTTTGTACGACACCCTCCAATTTGATGTCGATACCTATAAAAATATTATGTTTAAAATTAGAAATCCATCGGTCAACTTTAAGGGGTGCCCCTGGCCACTTAAAGTTGAGAGGTTTGGTTGTGGCCATTACAAAGAAAAATTTAAATTTTTTGTACGACACCCTTCCATTTGGTGTCGATACCCATAAAAATATTATTTGTAAAATTTGAAATCAATCGGTCAACTCTAAGGGGTGCCGCCGGCCACTTAAAGTTGAGGGGTTTTGTTGTGGCCATTATAAAGAAAAATTTAAATTTTTTGTACGACACCCTCCCATTTCATGTCAATACCCGTAAAAATATTATGTGCAAAATTTGAAATCAATCGGTCAATTCTAAGACGTGCCTCCGGCCACTTAATGGCCAGAACAAAACCTTTCAGGTTTAAGTGGCCGGGGGCACGTCTTAGAGTTGAACGATTGATTTCAAATTTTGCAAATAATATTTTCAAGGGTATTCACACGCAATATGGGGGTGTCGTACAAAAAATTAAATTTTTCTTTTTAATGGCCAGAACAAAACCTTGCAAGCTTAAATGGCCGGGGGCACGCCTTAGAGTTGAACGATTGAATTCAAATTTTACACATAATTTTTTTATGGGTATTGACACGAAATGGGAGGGTGTCGCGCAAAAAATTAAAAATTTTTTTTTAAGGTCCAGAACAAAATTTCTCAACTTTAAGTGGCGGAGGCACGTCTTGGAATTGACCGATTGATTTCAAATTTTGCACATAATATTTTTACGGGTATTGACATGAAATGGGAGGGTGTCGTACAAAAAATTTAAATTTTTCTTAATAATGGCCACAACAAAACCCCTCAACTCTAAGTGGCCGGAGGCACCCCTTAGAGTTGACCGATTGATTTTAAATTTTACAAATAATATTTTTATGGGTATCGACACCAAATTGAAGGGTGTCGTAAAAAAAATTTAAATTTTTCTTTGTAATGGCCACAACCAAACCTCTCAACTTTAAGTGGCCAGGGGCACCCCTTAGAGTTGACCGATCGATTTCTAATTTTAAACATAATATTTTTATAGGTATCGACATCAAATTGGAGGGTGACGTACAACAAATTTAAATTTTTCTTTATAATGGCCACAACAAAACCCCTCAACCTTAAGGTGCCGGAGGCACCCCTTAGAGTTGACCGATTGATTTCAAATTTTACAAATAATATTTTTATGGGTATCGACACCAAATGGAAGGGTGTCGTACAAAAAATTTAAATTTTTTTTTGTAATAGCCACAACCAAACCTCTCAACTTTAAGTGGCCGCGGAACCCCTTAGAGTTGACCGATGGATTTCAAATTTTACACATAGAACTTTTATGGGTATCGACACCAAATCGGAGGGTGTCGTACAAAAAATTTAAATTTTTCTTTATAATGGCCACAACAAAAACCCCTCAACTCTAAGTGGCCGGAGGCACCCCTTAGAGTTGACCGATTGATTTCAAATTTTACAAATAATATTTTTATGGGTATCGACACCAAATGGGAGGGTGTCGTAAAAAAAAATTTAAATTTTTCTTTGTAATGGCCACAACCAAACCTCTCAACTTTAAGTGGCCAGGGGCACCCCTTAAGTTGACCGATGGATTTCTAATTTTAAACATAATATTTTTATAGGTATCGACATCAAATTGGAGGGTGTCGTACAAAAAATTTAAATTTTTCTTTATAATGGCCACAACAAAACCCCTCAACTTTAAGATGCATGCCGGAGGCACCCCTTAGAGTTGACCGATTGATTTCAAATTTTACAAATAATAATTTTATGGTATCGACACCAAATGGAAGGGTGTCGTACAAAAAATTTAAATTTTTTTTTGTAATAGCCACAACCAAACCTCTCAACTTTAAGGTTGACGAGGAACCCTTAGAGTTGACCGATTGATTTCAATTTTTACACATAATATTTTTATGGGGTATTGACACCAAATGGGAGGGTGTCGTACAAAAATTTAATTTTTCTTTGTAATGGCCACAACCAAACCTCTCAACTTTAAGTGGCCGGGGGAACCCTTAGAGTTGAACGATTGATTTCAATTTTTACACATAATATTTTTATGGGTATTGACACGAAATGAGAGGGTGTCGCACAAAAAAAAAAAAATTTTTTTTAGGGTCCAGAACAAAATTTCTCAACTTTAAGTGTCGGAGGCACGTCTTAGAATTGACCGATTGATATCAGATTTTGCAAATAATATTTTTATGAGTATTCACACGAAATAGGAGGGTGCCGCAAACTGTGAAAAAAAAAATTCTAGTGTAATCTAAGGGCCACCCTAATATATATATATATATATATATATATATATATATATATATATATATATATATATATATATATATATATATATATATATATATATATATATATATATATATATATATATATATATATATATATATATATATATATATATATATATATATAATATATATATATATATATATATATATATAAAAATATATCAGTGTTGCAAAAACGAAAAAAAAAATCGTAACGTTATGCGTTCGTTTTATAACAGTATATTTATTTTTCCGGTACGTTATTTCGTTATGAAACAGAAAAATATTATATTTTATTATGTTATAACGTTATAATTACGTTATTTTAAAATTAAATGTAATGTTTAACAAATTAGTTTTAAACATTACAATTTAATTTTAAAATAACGTAACTATAAAATTTGACTCATTTCAAATTCTTTAACTTTAATAACGACACCTTTTATTATTCACTGTTGTTATATATAAAAAACAATTGAAAAACAATAATTTTAAATTTTAAGTATATATATTTTTTATAATTCACACTACTATAGTTTTGATCTCGTGGAGATCCACGACGGGCGTGAACTGACGTAATTAAAATTAAAAAATTATACAATGGATTATTCACGTCGCCTCCGACGAATATTTTGAAATCATTTCATATAAAAATAATTAATTTTTACCAAATTTAAGCAATCTTGTCAGGAGTTTTCACAAATCTGATAGTTTGTTTATAACTATTAGAGTTGCTTTTAATAGATCTTCAGATTGATTTATCGGCCAGCATAAAAATATTCTTTCTTAAAATTATTCAAAACACCTGTGATGCAAAATGGCTACTACAGACTTGAAATTATTTAAAATAAACTTAAAATTGTACAACATTTTATGCCCGATTTATAGTCGGTAACTTAACTTAACGTTACAAATGTATGAAAATGCACTAGAGCATTTATAGTCGTTAACGCAAACTTAACGTAAAGTTCATTTCATTCTATCTTAAAGATTTTGTTAAGGATTTTTTTGACGTTTGGTATAAAAACTGAAGAAAAGTAATATTTTATTGCAAGTGTCCATAAAAATAAATTTTATTTTTTAAAAAATGCAAAGGATATAAAAAGAGCGACTTTAAAGCCAAATATTAGCAGAAAATTAATATGAAAATAAATTTTTTTATTTTTAAATTTTGTATCAAATGTATGTTTCGAATTTTATTATTTTAAATTTTGATTTTAAAATCAGTTTATTACTTTTAAAGAATTGATTGATTTGTAACATTGATTACAAAACCATAATTAATATCAGATCAAACGTCAATGAATACGTAATTTCTTACCGACTATAAATCAAAATTTTTAGGTGTCTTAAGTTACGGTTAAGTTAACGTTACCGACTATAAATCGGGCATTAGAAACTACACCAAAATCTGTAGTTTAAGCGTCCGCAAAAATTGATAAAGAGCAGATAAGTTGGATTTTATTCAACTGATTTTTGCGTTTTGATTTTCATATACGTAATTATAAAAAAAAACACCCGAAAAACGAAATAAAATATTGAGTTATCGTTACGTTTTACGTTATTGTAACGTAGTTTAATTTTTAAAACGTTATGAACATAATTATTACTAATAACGCTATTTCATTTCGTTATTTCGTTTTTGCGTTACGTTACGAGTTACGTTTTGCAACACTGAGATATATATATATATATATATATATATATATATATATATATATATATATATATATATATATATATATATATATATATATATATATATATATATATATATATATATAAATTTTTTTTTTGTTTTTTCGTCTCCGCTTATCATATATATTCGTTTGGCACAAACATTTTTCCGAAATTCCGAGATGAAGCCCATTGCAATAGGTAGATTTTTATATGAAATCTACCTAATACAAATTAAAATTCAAGAGAATTTTGCAGCCGAGAGTGCAAAAATCCAACTCGAACTTCAGTGGTTAAAAGTTTTTGATGATATAAATTGTTCGAAAAAATAATCAACAATCAGAATTTTAATCGGACTAAAGATCTTTAAAATTAAATATCTCAAGAACACGTATTAACGCCTTTTTGCAAATTTGATATATTTTAAAGTAAGGTTAGAACTATATTTAAAAAAAAAGTTAAAATTTAATTGATTTAAAATTTTTTGTTAATGGAAGTTGTTTGAAAAAATGAAGAAAAATTCGAATTTCAGTCGTACTAAAAATCTTTAAAATAAAATATCTCAAGAACAAAAATTAACCCCTCTGAGTTAATTTGACATATTTTAGAGAAGGATAGAACTATTTTCAGAAAAAAATTAATTAAATTCCAATTGATCTTCGACCCTAGCGCCATCTTTGAAAAAGGTTTTTTTAATATTTTTATTTGAAAATTAATTATAAAAACAATAAATTAATTTTTTTTCAAATGACTAATTAAATCGTCTATCAAACAAAAAAAAGTTTGATGAAATCGGTATAGTCGTTCTTGAGCAATTTAATTTCAAAGTTACATCAGATTGGCAGAATTTTCATTTTTCATGCATGTTGGGCATGTGCTTCCTATGCACTTTAAAAAATTTTTAAAATAAGTCGTATTTTGTATTTTGTCCATACTACTTATATGCCAAGTTTCAGGAAAATCAAAAATGGTCAAGTTTTCACAACTCTGTCTAGAACACGTTTTTCATCAGTAATGAATTGAAAAAACTATCGGCAAAACAAAACAAATCCCATCACTTTAGATTAGAAGAGGTTGCTGTTGAACAATTTAATTTGAGGAAAAAATATTTGGAATTCAAAATTAGACAAGACTAAAAATCAAAGTACAGCAAAATGTAATAAAAATTGTTTTACTTCGGTTTGGAATACCTAAGTATTACATTCATGAGCCAAAAGTGAAATTCTTACCCCCACTTTTTTGGCATTTCTTGACGTTTTATGACCTACTGATTCTAAATAAGCAAAAAAAAATTATAGCATTATAAATTTGTCAAAAAAATGTTGTCAAGTGTGTCAAAAGAAAGTTTTTATTTATTTTTTACCCAATGTTCTTAGAAAAAAATAAAATTAATAGTTTGTATGACATGAAATTTTATTATTATTATAGAGAATTATGGAATTATAAGTTTGTCAAAAAATAATGTCAAGTGTGTCAAAAAATGATTTTATTTATTTTTTTAGCCAATTTTTTGGAAAAAAAAAATCAGCTGTTTTAATGACGTAAATGTAATTGAAAATGAAATTGGACATGGAAATTTTTGATTTTGTTACAGTTTTTGAAATATTTTTAGAATTTTGAAAAAAGTTTGTATATTTGATTTTGTAATGATTTTTGCAATATTTTTAGAATTTTGGAAAAAGTTTTCATTTTTGATTTTGTAAGAAGTTTTGGAATATTTTTAGAATTTGATAAATTTTAAATTTTTGATTTTATTATAATTTTTGAAATTTTGAAAAAATTTTCAATTTTTGATATTGAAATAATTTTTGCAATATTTTTAGAATTTTGGAAAAAGTTTCAATTGTTGATTTTGTTTTAATTTTTGCAATATTTTTAGAATTTTGAAAAAAATAATTTTTTTTAATTTTTTTATATATATATATATATATATATATATACAGGGTGAGTTTTTTAAAAAATGCCAGGCCTTTATCTCGAGAACCATGCTAGATGGGACAAAATAACCCTAGGTGATATTTGTTAAGGGTCGAGGAGGACGTCTAGTGGTAGTATTAAATGACCTTGAAACTCACAAGTATTGGAGATATATACTAGAGTAGGGTTTTTTTGAATTAGAACCCATATATTTAAGGGTCTTTTTAAATTTAGTAAATCAAACTACACACTTTTTGCTTACAAAATTTTTTTGTAAAGTGTACGATTTTGTAGATATGATGAAAATTGATTTGCACTAATGCAGACGTGTCTTCCCTAAGTTCTTCAGTAAAAAAATAAAATTTCAATAAATTAAAAAAAAACAACGAAAATCAATTTCACGCAGTAGACCACGATGCAGTAATATTTAAATTAATGAATGATTTTCATTGTTTTTTTTTAATTTATCGAAATTTTATTTTTTTCTGAAGACCTTAGCGAAGACACGTTTGCTTTAGTGCAAATCAATGGTAACCATATCTACTAAATCGTACACTTTACAAAAAAATTTTGTAAGCAAAAAATGTGTAGTTTGATTAACTTAATTAAAAAATGCCTTAAATGTATAGGTTCTAATTTAAAACAACCCTACTTTGGCATATAATTCCAATACTTATGAGTTTCAAGGTCATTCAATATTACCACTAGACGTCCCCCTCGACCCTTAACAAATATCACCTAGGATTATTTTGTCCCATCTAGCATCGTTCTCGAGATAAAAGCCTGGCATTTTTTAAAAAACTCACCCTGTATATTTAGAATTTTGAAAAAAGTTTCAATTTTTGGTTTTGTAAGAATTTTTGGAATATTTTTAGAATTTCGAAAAATTTTAAATTTAATTTTATGAATTTTGAAAAAAGTTTCAATTTTTGATTTTGTAATAATTTTTGCAATATTTTTAGAATTTTGGAAAAGTTTCAATTTTTAGAAATTTTTGGAATATTATTGGAATTTAGAAAAAGTTTAAATATTTGATTTTATTCTAATTTTATTCTTTTGATTTTATTCTTATTTTTGGAATTTTGGAAAAAGTTTGATTTTATTTAATTTAACAATATTTTTGGAATTTTGAAAGAAATATGAATTTGTGATCTTTGTAATATTTTCTCGAAACGCTAAAGGTTTTTGGGTAGTTTGCTGAGTGTATCATCTTTTCACTAAATTATGTTAATTGATGATCTGTTATAATTTTCCGGCAACGTATTGATGTTTCGTGTTAGTTTTGTAATAAATTTTTAAACAGAGATAAAAAAAATCCCAGCGGCAGGTATATCCGCTAGAAATAGGTAGATTTCGCAGTCAGACGGTTTTGTGTCCAAATAAAATTAGATAAGTCAGATTAGTTTAAATAAAAAATATAAGTAGAAACAGAATAATTCAAAAAAATTATCGAACCAAATTAAATACATTATCCGAACTAACGCCATCAATACAATTTCGGAACAGTTTTATTTAAGTTGGTTTAAACTACTTTTAATAACATATTAAATCCACCAAAGATCAAATGAACTACGTCACAACTACAATTATACCATCACACATGATTTATAATCAAACATTATCAAACAATTTTATTTCAAAATCATCTTTTGTTGTTGTGTTTTTTTGTTCTTATTTAATCTTTTTTCAAACGGTTACTTAGTAAAAAAAATAAAAACAAAAGAGATTTTGATAATTTTTCTATGGTATTAAATGGGTTGATATTTTTCTTGTAAGGGTTGCATTATAATGCTTATAAAAATGGAACCTTTTGGGTTAGAAAGCTGAAATTTTTTGAGGCTATAGTTGAAAAGTATGTTTAAAAGCTAAGATGAATTTAAATAACATAAACTGAAACATGATGAAAGCATTGCCTTTTGAGTTTGTTTTTATTTCAACAGCCGTAGGGTCTTAACCGTTAGACTTAAACTATTATTTTTGGAAATTTTGGAAAGATTTATATTTTAAGTACGTGAAAAAAAGTTTTCAACTATGAGCTTGGCCATTTCAGCTAGATCAAGGGCAGCAAAGTTTAGTAATTAGGTAGATTTCATATAAAAATCTACCTATTGCAATGGGCTTCATCTCGGAATTTCGGAAAAATTTTGATGCCCAACGACTATTTGTGATAAGCGGAGATGGAAAAACAAAAAAATCAGCTCATTTTTGAGGAACCTGAAACGCCAAAGTGGTCATCTGGATAAAAATGATAAAAAAAGGTTCAAATATTCAATATTTTTAAATTTTATTAAAATATTATTATTCAAACGGAAGTTATAGCGCCCTAGATTATTCGACTTTTTAGGCTCTAGCCGCTTAACCGGTACCCGGATATGGCCAGTTCACGAACTTGTCCAAGACATTATTTGCCGAAACATACACAGAAAATTATTTTGGTGTAGGTCGAAAAATGCGACCGTGAGAGTGCCGCTAAATTCCGTTATACCTCATATCGTTATATATATATATATATATATATATATATATATATATATATATATATATATATATATATATATATATATATATATATATATATATATATATATATATATATATATATATATATATATATATATATATATATATATATATATATATATATATATATATATATATATATATATATATATATATATATATATATATATATATATATATATATATATATATATATATATATTAGACTGGTCGTTAAAAACTAAATTTTCCGAGACGCCCCCTAGAAAAATTCTTTGTGGTCAAAAAACCACAACGGCATTATTTTTTTTTTTTTAAATCAAAAGAACACGTGCCGCAAAATCGTTGAAGTTGAATTTTTGAAAAATTCGTAGATTTTTTCAAATATCTCATAAAACATGCAGATGTCAAAAAAAATTACATGGATCATTTTTGTAGGAAATTTAATTTTCTACAAAAAAGGTGCAAGTCATTTTTTCCCGAAAACGTATAGTTCTCAAGATATTTTGAAAATGAACCTGTAAGTTTTCGTAATTTTTAAAAAACATAAAAAATAAAGATGACGAAAAAGTCCTAATTTTTTTCTTATGCTATAGAATGAAATGTATAAAAAAATAATCGTGACAAAAAAAATTAAAATTAGTACTTTTTCGTCGAAATTTTCATCATTTGGTTTTACGAGTTTTGAAGAATTTCAAGTTGTATTTCAAAATATCATCAGAAATATAGGTTTTAGGAAGAAAATGACTTGGACCTTTTTTGTAGAGAATTAAATTTCCTACAAAAAAGATTATATGATTTTTTTTGACATCTGCATATTTTATGAGATATTAAGAATTTTATCAAAAAATAAACTTCGATGATTTTGCGGCACGTGTTCTTTTGACTTAAAAAAAAAAAATTAGTGCCGTTGTGGCTTTTTGACCACAAAGAATTTTTCTAGGGGGCGTCTCGGAAAATTTAGTTTTTAACGACCAGTCTAATATATATATATATATATATATATATATATATATATATATATATATATATATATATATATATATATATATATATATATATATATATATATATATATATATATATATATATATATATATATATATATATATATATATATATATATATATATATATATATATATATATATATATATATATATATATATATATATATATATATATATATATATATATATATATAATTTTTTTTTTTGTTTTTCCATCTCCGCTTATCACAAATAGTCGTTTGGCATCAAAATTTTTCCGAAATTCCGAGATGAAGCCCATTGCAATAGGTAGATTTTTATATGAAATCTACCTAAAATACTTGTACTTTAACAAAGAGTTATGTTTGATATACATCGCTGCCCAAAACTAAAAACCATGTCCTCATAAAAGTTTTTTGCTGAAAACTATATCAAAATCCTTAACCCAGACCGAAGTCTTGATATCTCAGAGCTGTGAGATTTCAGCCCCTCCATATCTTTTATATATGAATTCAATATATAATTCGTAACCTTTATCTTCTAGGCTAGTATGATCATCCTCAATGGTCAATTTGTTTTACATAAATATTATTTAGCTTAATGTTTTACTGTTTTCATTGTTTTATGACCCGATCCTAAAAAAATTTAAATTTTATAATAATCTTTAAAAAAAAAAAAAAAAATTTCAAGTATTTTTTCATTAATAAGTTTATTAGTTTATGACTCTGTAATGTCATCCCCTTACTTCTTTAGTTTAATTAATGTACTTATACTGTTAAGAGTGGTAAAAACCAAAAATTTTGTCAACTATCTTATTACTTCGGTCTGAAAGACCTAAGTATTACATTCATGAGCCAAAAGTGAAATTCTTACCCCCACTTTTTTTGGCATTTTTCGACGTTTTAGGACCTACTGATTCTAAAAAAGCAAAAAAAAAAAATGTATGTCTGTCTGTCGGCCGGCCGGCCGTCACAACCGACGAAATCTAGAAAACCGCTGGACGGATTTGAAAAACTTTTTTTTCTAAAAATAGGTTTACTTAATAGGAAGAGCCGAAAGGACGATGTGTTCGATAACTGTACCGGAAGTGTGTCAAAAAAATCGAAAAGGTGTCAAAACAAGGAAATTTGCATATTTTTTGCTTAAAAAACGTTCATTTTAAGTGATTACGAGTAGGAACATTAAATTTGGAGAAATCTTGATGGTCGGGATTGGTATGTGAGACCAAAATCTAGATTATTGCATTATAAGTTTGTCAAAAAAATGTTGTCAAGTGTGTCAAAAGAAAGATTTTTATTTATTTTTTTACCTAATTTTTTGGAAAAAAAATAAAATAAATTGTTTGTTTGAAATGAAGTTTTATTATTATTATTGAGAATTATGGCATTATAAGTTTGTCAAAAAAATGTTGTCAAGTGTGTCAAAAGAAAGATTTTTATTTATTTTTTTACCCAATTTTTTGGAAAACAAGAAAATTGTTGGTTTGAAATGAAATTTTATTATTATTATTGAGAATTATGGCATCATAAGTTTATCAGAAAAATGTTGTCAAGTGTGTCAAAAGATTTTTAATTAGTTTTTTACCCAATTTTTTGGAAAAAAATAAAATTGTTTCTTTGAAATGAAATTTTATTACTATTATTAAGAATTATGTCATTATAAGTTTGTCAAAACATGTTGTCAAGTGTGTCAAAAGAACGGTTTTTATTTATTTTTTACCCAATTTTTTACAAAAAAATAAAATTAATGATTTGTGACATGATATTTTATTATTATTATAGAGAATTATGGCATTATAAGTTTGTCAAAAAATAATGTCAAGTGTGTCAAAAAATGATTTCATTTATTTTTTTAGCCAATTTTTTGGAAGAAAATGTAGCTGCTTTTATGACGTAAATGTAATTTAAAATGAAATTGGACATGGAAATTTTTGAATTTGTTATAGTTTTGGAAATATTTTTGGAATTTTGAAAAAGTTTGTATTTGTGATTTTGTAATAATTTTTACAATATTTTTAGAATTTCGGCAAAAGATTTAATTTTTGATTTTGTAAGAATTTTTGGAATATTTTTAGAATTTTGGAAAATTTTTAATTTTTGATATTATTATAATTTTTGGAATTTTGAAAAAATTTTCAATTTTTGATTTTGTAATAATTTTTGCAATATATTTAGAATGTTTGGAAAAAGTTTGAATTTTTAAGAATTTTTGAAATATTATTGGAATTTAGAAAAAAATTAAATATTTGATATTATTCTAATTTTTGGAATATTTTTGGAATTTTGAAAAAGTTTGGTTTTATTTAATTTAACAATATTTTTGGAATTTTGATTATAATTTTCCGGCAACGTATTGATGTTTCGTGTTAGTTTTGTAATAAATTTTTAAACAGAGATAAAAAATACTAGTACTTTAACAAAGAGTTTTGTTTGATATACATCGCTGCCCAAAACTAAAAACCATGTCCTCATAAAAGTTTTTTGCCGAAAACTATATCAAAATCCTTAACCCAGACCGAAGTCTTGATATCTCAGAGCTGTGAGATTTCAGCCCCTCCATATTTTATGTATGTAATTTTAAAATCTCAAAATAACTTTAGTTTAAGAACAGGCCTTGACAATGAAAGCTTAGCTTTCTAAATCGATTGACAAATAAAAATATTAGATAGTTTTAAAAAATTAGTGTGTTTCTTCTCAAATATAATTTCAATATTATTTTGGTGATATCTAGTGCTCAAAAAACAATATTAGTTATAGTATATATTGACGTTCCCATCATTTGCAACGCTTGGCTGATAGCTTTCTTTGCCCGAAAAACGCAAGCATGCAGCTAGTTTGTGCGACTTGAGCATTTCGTGACGTTGAGCACTTCTTGAACTTATTTTAAATCATATTTAAACGCAATCTTAATCAAACGAAATTTTTTTTGGAAGCTAATTAAGGAAGCAAATATTTGTTTATTTTATTTGCATATTTGTCTGATTTAATGAAAATAATAGGTCAAAGTTATTTCCATACTTTTTTTCGTCCATTTCAAAAATGTTTCTGGAAACATTTCTTAAATTTTGTTTCATAATCTTGTTTCCTGCTTAAATCGTTTTCTATCTCATCCTCCAACAAAAATATATTTGTTTTTTATTTCATTAATATCATTTATATGTATAATTACAGTCCAGAAAAAATGTTCATTCAGAAAAAATTTAGTCACTAGAAATCCTATTTTTTTGACAAACAATTGATTTTGGCAGCACATTTAATTTCGAACTAAAATTTTATCACGAATTTTCAATCATACCAACATAATGTGCAGGTGAATAATTCCCCGTGTGATGCTTTTTAATCATAAGCGCCAGCCCAGCTAGCAAACGTACTGCTCAATTTTGAGTTATACCAGCTTAAGCTTCAGTAAAGCTTCGTTAAAGCTTCTAAGTGGAAGCTTGTTATATTTCACTTCTATAAAGTTTCGATAGAAGTTCCACAGAGAAGTTCTCCACACCACCGGAGTGAAATCTTCTAAAATGCTTCTATATTTAATAATAGAAGCTTTACCGAAACTTATCTAGACAACACTTTAAATAAAGCTTTCAAAAAAAGGGTTTAGAAGTTATAGCTGTCATTAGGATTGAAGTTGTTTCAGTTGTAACTATTTGAAGATCTTATAGAAGCACAGCTGGCATTGTCTTAAAATTGCTTCAATATCCACCCTTTAGAAGTTTTACCGAGACTGTTTTGCGAAAATGAAATATGTCAAAATGATGGAAGTTACTGCTTCTATTTTTTCAACTAGAAGAGCTTATACGAAATTGAAATCGTTTCGTTTTTGTCAGAAAAGTATTGTGCGTACTGCGTAGCGTAAGGCGGTTTTTGTACTTTTAATGTTTGATATATTTTGCACAATATAAAATACTCTTTATTTAAAGTCTTGAAATAGACAAAAAAAATCAAAATCATAATCAACTAGAGAATCAGAATCAAAAATCATCTAGAGTGCAATAGAGAAAATTTAAAGATTATTTGGCTAAGTTTCATAAATTGTTTGCATATTGTTTATTTTAATTGTATATTGTTATATATCTATACAACATTTTTAAAAATTAGCTGCGTTCATCAGCACCTTATAGTACGCATGTTGTTGTGACACCTATCAAAAATCCTATTACAAAACTTTTTATTTAAAAAAAAAATATTGTTCAAATAAACTTACCTTTATTTGAACAATATTTTTTTTAAAAGCTAAAAGTTAATGATTGAAAAAATACAACCCCTTAATGCATTACCTACAATCTTTGAATTAATAAAACAAATAGAAAAAAGATTTGTCTATATTCTTTTGCCTCTATTAAAAAGAAACAAAATATTTTAAGAACGTAAATCACAGATTATGAGTTCATCGTTAAAAAAACCCATTGAAGTTACATGCCACATACCTTTTTCCATAAAAAGTAAGCCCCTGAATTATACTATATTTTCTACATCTAAATTAAACACCTTAATTCTATGGAAGTCTTATAGAAGCCGTTGTTATTGTAATTACTATCAAAGATATTTATATTAACTGATTGGATAGCGTGCAGGACGATCGAAGGACTAGAGTTCGAAACTTGATGCAACCGTAAACAAAAACTTAAATTCAAACACTATATAATAACATAGTAATAACAATAATTACGTTAAAAAAGTGTAGATTGTATAGAAAACATTGTGATATTTATATTGTGATATTGTGATAATAACAGTGATGAAGTAGGTGGGTTGCGGCCAACAGTCGACAAAAAAGTAATCCGACGCCAATTATCACAGAAAACACTCGGCAATGAATACTTAAATCTATCAACAATAGCAAAACCTATATCTAACAATAGTAGCAAGATCAGCACTATGTGGGCGTTTATGTTAACTCACATACTGGTCGGATTGCAAATCAGATTCGAATTGTCGATTAACAACTGATCATTTGAATATGATCCTTTTCTTAAGATCAGTTGCAGAAAATATGTGGTTTGCATACGTTGATTGTTTAAAATTTATTTTAAATAAAAGCATGTTAGTGAAATATAAATTTGACTTTTTTTCAATTAAAGCTTTAAGTTTTTCTAACAGATTAATGGAATCGATTAAAATCGAAAGAATCGATTTTTGCAGCCAGAGAATCGGTTCTAGCAATCGAAATGTATATAACAAACAAAAGAATCGAGAATCGATTTTTCTATAAATCTTTCCATCCCTAGTCTTTATCTGGTATTTAGCATTTGGCATCTGTTATCTGGTATCTCGTATCTGGTATCTGGTATCTGGTATCTGGTATCTGGTATCTAGTATCTGGTATCTGGTATCTGGTACCTGGTACCTGGTACCTGGTATCTGGTATCTGGTATCTGGTTTCTGGTTCCTGATTTCTGGTTTCTGGTATCTGGTATCTGGTATCTGGTATATAGGTTTCAGACGACTGATATTATTTTAAAAAAATTGTCAGTTTTGAATTTTTTTGAGATCAATTAAACTCAAGTAATTAAAGAAGTAATTGGAATATTTTCAATTCAAAGGTATGGTTTGAAGTTTCTCAGAAAAAAACTCCACTTCACATTTTTCGTGTTTCGGTTAGGATTCGAACCTGCCTCGTCAGTGCCCGGCTCGAATCTTTGGGCAGACACGCTATCAATTACGCCGTTGAGGCGATGACAATTTCAAAGTTCTTCATCACTTATTTATTTTTACTTAAGTTGAATTTTTCCACTGTCATTAGACTCCATATTATGGAAATGTTTTTACATTATATGGGATTTGTTATTGTCAGTTTATTTTTAATGTTTATTATTGATGACAAAAGTGTCCCATATCTACTCATGTACTGTAGCATTACCACTTTATTCGTTAACTATTCTTGAATTTTTGAAAATTTTTTAAAAAATCAGGAGGATTTAAGTGTAGTAATCGACAAGTGATAAAATTGCCAATCAAATTTAAGCTTAATTTGCAATATACAGTTGTAAAAATATATATAAAGGTAGTGTTAATTTTATTGACCAGAGATTGAAGGTGAACACATTTTCTTTACCATATTTTCATTAAAATTATTGATGCGAGTTTGGAATGATTGAAGGTTAACGCAAACAGTTGCTCTGAAGATCCAACATCACTTTGGTTAATTTCTTCTCTAAAATTATTGCGGGGGCCTACATCTTGTGTCAATGTTTCATAAAAACCGTTGCATACATGTATCCGTTATTTAAGTATAGACATGAAAAGTAATGTAAACAACATACAAATTACTCGGAAGAAAGCTTGCTTCTTTGCATAAATCGATAATACAAGTAACAAAAACAATTTAATTCCAAAAATATAACTATTATTTTTTTTCTCTTTACAGCCATTCACATATTTTTTATGAATAAATGGCTGACTTAAAATCGGTAAGTAACAACAAACTTGATTTTGTGGGTTTTATGATTTCTGAAACAAAACAAACGGTTCCTTTGGAACATTTACAGAGTGGAAACAATATGTAGCACAACGGTATGCTCTTCTACTGAAAATATTACGCTAATAATTGAACGGAAAAGAAAATATTTGCAGAGTTACATAAAGTTAATCGATTCTAAAAATTTACCACAGACCGTAGAAAGATTATCCAAAAAAATTACGTGTTTCCAATAACAACTAAAATTACTTTTCAAACGTTTAGGTATATATTTTTTTTTTCATTTAATATTTCGTAATTTTTCCTTCTGAAAAGAAAATGAAAACAAATAAAACGGAAAATGTACGTACGAGAAAGAAAACATAATTAAGAAAATGACAATTGAATGTCTCAAAAATTCTAAGTCTGTTTTTAGTTTCCATGTTATTTTAAGAAAAAGGAATTCATTTCTTGTTATTTCAATTGAAATGTTGTGCCAAAATTTGACCCATTATTATGTTGTTGGCAAAGGAAATTGATTTTACGATATTAGTTTTTCTTTTTGTGATAAAGATTACAAAAGTATTAAGAGTAGCAATCGAAAAATGAAATTGTTGTGATAAATCGTTTTTTGTCTGTGTAATTTGGCTGAAATAGGTAAAAATAAAATTGTCTTCTTCGATTGGTTTTTAATAGGGTTTGCAAACTTACCGACATTTTCAATTACCGGTAATAAGTCAAAAAACTTTTATAAAACGGTTAACCGGTAATTTAACGAAATTATAAACTTTGCTCAAATTTTTTTTAATTACTAGTTTAAGCAAACTATTCATAACTTAAATTGGCGTGTAATAATAAATAATAACACTTTTAAAGATAAAATTTTAAAAAAATTTAAATCTTGAAATTTTTTAAGGTTTTGGTTATTAAAATATTGGCGTAAGAAACACGTTGTCTCTAAAGAGTTATCATTCAAGTTCGACCTTAGTTTAAAACAAATCAGACCAGCTGCTGCAAACATACCCTTGAATTCGTCAGTTGTTATTCGTATGGTAAGTAATTTATTTTCTGAAAGCCATGTTTTGTTCTTGGAAAACTTCAATGTAATTTTTAACAATATTTGTGAATGCCTTATACGTCATTCTTCAGTATTGCTTTCCACAAAATGTTTATTCATTTTCTGTTCATTTGAATTTTGCAGCTCTTCGTTTATTGTTATTTCTGACAATGCTAATATGCACGCCGTTAAACTGAGCTTCCGGTTTCAGATCAATCATTTAAAGCAAAGCGTTCAATTAATTCAACAATTTTTTTTATCAATAGCTTTTTTGTTTTATTAAATATTTCAGAGGATACGTTGCATACTTTAATGGCACTTAAATCATGGAGATGGTGCAAAATATTCGAAGGGAAGGATACGTATATATAACGAGAACTTCTTTAAGTTCTTTACTTATGAATGTTTTTTGTGCACTTAGTTCCTCTAACATAAATGTTATTGTTATATCAGAAACATATAGATTTATATCGTATCGCCACTGTCTTTACAGCAACTTATATTGGGTGTCAGATCTTATTACTATAAGCTAAACAATTTCACTTTCACTTTCCGAAAAATTTAAATCAGATACAATGGCGATTAAACTTATTCTAATTACACTTTCAACTTTACAAAATCTTTTAAGCAATTGCAAAACGACTGCTTGATCTTGAATCTAGAATCAAGGATAGTTGTTTGTTTACAACCTTACCATGTGTTTGGAAGTTGTCATTTTTTATTGGTAATTTGCGAAACATCACAACTTTTCTAATCTTTGCTATTACGAAACCTATTTCGTCATGAACATGAACAACATAAGGTACGGCAACTAATACAGCGCATAATCTTATTCATTTTCCGAAGGTCTGTTTCTTCAAAAGATCTAATTCCCCTACATGAAATGTTTTACAACCGTTAGCTGAAGGAAATAAAAACAATTGACGATAAGCATTGATAAAAGATTAAAATTTTTTCCTAACAGCAGCGTCATCAGTCGTAATTGAATCAATGTTCTTTTAAGTTTGAACATTTGAACATGTTGGTCAACAGCGTTAAACATTTATCAGATGACAAGAACCAGATTCCAAAAGCAGTATTTGCCATGAATGAACGAACATCATGTATCTGCGTTTTATTACTTGCAGAAAACTGATAAAATATTAAATAGGCATATTTCACCGTATCTTTTGAGGGGTTTCATCCTTGGATTTTTTCATGTCTTAAAATATGTTTGGTTAGGTCCAGTTTATGCTATTTTATAAAAAATTAATTAATTTTCTTCAGAATATTATAATTATTAATTTTTATAATTAAATAAGCATAAGTATAAGTTTGTTTAATTTTTACCGAAACTGGTAAAAAATTAGAAATTTACCGGTTTTTTGATAATGTGTTTTTAGGTGATTTATCGGTTAACGGGTTAACCGATTATCCGGTATTGCAAACCCCAGTTTTTAAGCATTTAGTGGAAATATCAGTAGTAATTTCCTTAAGGACGGCGATAATTCGAAATAGTTTTTTGCAAAAAATTTCGAAAGCAAGTTGATTGGCTATTATTAATTCCCCGTGCTTTAAAATTTTTCCAAAGACCTATGAGAATTTATCACCGGTCGAGAGGAATTTGTTTAGAAAGCTTTTTGTCATTTTTGAATTTCTTCATGTTTTTTCATATTTTATGGATTATCCATGTTTTCGTTTATTCATTTCGAATATTGTGCAATAGCGATAGTTATTGAGCACGGTCAGTGAAAATAACTTCATCTATTACTATACATTAAGATTCCTAACCTTAAGATACAATTCTCTATATTTTAAAATTGACATAAAGCTTTTTTTATAAATTTCACGTATTCTATTCCTTTTTTTGTTTGTTCTTTTATTTTTTCGGAATATATACTGCAGAATGCATTCTTTTTGAGTTGAATCAAAACGTAGATTTAACAGAATTGTCTGTTGATAAAAGTCAAACTCTTATAAGTAGGAAGATTCCTAACTATTTTTTGTTCATAAATTATTGTTCAAATATATATTTATAATTAATTTTGATATGATAAATTTATTCAACACAAATACATGAAATAAAATATAATTTCATTATTTTGCACAATTTTAAAACGAAAAACTGAATAAAAATGCGAAGCTGTCAAAAATGCGTTTCATATATTACAGTTGTGTTCTTTAACTATGTACATGGGAATATTCTTAGGTCACGTGATCGATATTATATTCTTTATGTTCTTTCCTTACAATTCTGGCCTACTATAAATCCATTGTTTCAAACAAAATTAATTCTAAATAAACAAATAATTCTCACTACAGATGCAAAACGTGATCTACGCAGGTGAAAAAGTCGAAATTTGAACTTGACTTTATTTGAACTTCAGTGGTTAAAATTTTTTGATTATATAAATTGTTCGAAAAAATAATGAACAATTAGAATTTTAATCGGACTAAAAATCTTTAAAATTAAATATCTCAAGAACAAAAATAAACCCCTCTGAATTAATTTGATATATTTTAGAATAGGGATTGAAATATTTTCAGAAAAAAAATGAATTAAATTCTAATTGATCTTCGACTCTAGGCCATCTTTAAAAAAGTTCTTTAATATTTTTATTTAAAAAATTAATTATAAAAACAATTAATTAATTTTTTTTCAAAGGATAATGAATTTTTTTTTCAAATCATCTATCAAACAAAAAAAAGTTTGATGAAATCGGTATAGCCGTTCTTGAGCAATTTAATTTCAAAGTTACATCGGATTGGCAGAATTTTCATTTTTCATGCATGTTGGGGTGCCCCCTATGCTCAAACTATGCACTTTAAAAAAATTTTAAAATAAGCCGTATTTTGTATTTTGTCCATACTACTCATATGCCAAGTTTCAGGAAAATCAAAAATGGTCAAGTTTTCACAACTCTGTCTAGAACACGTTTTTCATCTACAAGAAAATTATTTTGCAGGAAAAAATTTGAATTCTTCAATATATATTAATTTAAAACTTTTATAAATTTATAATTTTATTTATTCCTATTTATGTAAAAGAAGATAAAATATTTGTGATAGTCTTCCGTGATAACAAACCTATTTTTATTAATTCCCTATTATTAGTATAATTAAAATGTGATCGGTCAAATTAAATGATATCATTACGTTTTTGAAAACTTTACTGGGTTAAATTTAAATTAAATCAAAGAAAAATTTTCTACAAAAATATCACTGAGATTAGAGATAATGAGCTGGGCCAGTGCAACTCATCAATATGGCCACATTATTTTCAAAACAGAACCTAAAAAATTCGTGTATACCGTCCGCCATCAGGAAGTGGTTGACCGAGACGTTGATGTGATGAAAGCCCTAATATCTTTTCAATGTACAACTGTTTATAAATGATACGCTGGCAATCAACAAGTAAGGAAAGGAGCTGCTATCTTTACTGAAGATTATAGATGATGAGCAATTTGATGATCGATGTGTTTTGAATGATCAATTTCTTTTGGATCCTATGTTAACGCTACGAGTTAAATTTAGCAATCGTCTTTTTAAAGCAGGTGAATAATAGCATTATATTATATCCATTAAAATAAAAAAAAAACAATAATATATTCGTTCGAAGTAGATTTGTTATTTAAATTTCTGGATATATTTGCTAAATTTTTGTGCGTGATTGAGGCAATGTGAGGAAATATAAAAGTAACGAAGTGAACAGCTAGAATGTAGTGATTGTAGGCAGCATTATCTAATGTCAATGGTTGTTTTCTTACGCCCCTCCAACACTGCGTAACAATTTCAATTGAACTTTTCATTCCTTAAAAAACTAGATACGCATACGTATTTCATTCAAACCGGCAAATATCTTTGACGTATTTTAACTTTTTCTCTTCACTCACAAAGACGTGGTCGTTTAAATGAAAATCGTTTGGAACGAACGCTTATTGATTGGTAAGTCGTGGTTGAGCAAACTAAGCACTTCACATTTGTTCTCTAAGATTACTAATGAGAATGGTTTTGTAGTTTTCGAAAAGGCTAGGAACTACGCTAAGCATCGTTAAAGACCTTCCTTAACTGTGACTCGTAAACTTAGACTAACCCAAGAAATTTCATCAATCCAATTTATAGTATATCCGTGAGCTATTAGAAAGGATTTTCAAAATCGATGAAAGCGCTCTACCATCCCTTTTGGTTGAAGGTATTATGCGGTCGTGCAAATTTGGTGACTGCGTAAAAAGTTTAGTCAGTTGAGAAAACCGTTTTGGTTCATCTAGTGAATATATTCACAGAATATACGAACATCTATTAGATATTGGAAGTTCACTAACCAGGTCCAAATGGATGTGCTGTAATCGTGATTAAGATACATTAGATGTTTCATATTTCATTTCATGTTTCGAACACTTCGCGATGCAACCAATTTGCGATATGCATGTATGCCTGAATGAAATAACTTGTGGAGTTGATCGAATCAAATACACTTTTTTTAACAAAATGGTACGAAACGGCTGTGTTTTTCTTTTGAGATATAACACTATAATTGATCTTTTGGAAGGAAATTCTATCAGTTTAAATTTAGAATTAGACTTCCTTTTTTGGAAGAGCTAAGTTTTTAAAACATCATCCGACTGTTGCAAATTGCTGCTTAAGCACCTTAATTGATAGCATCGATGCTTCGAGCAAGAAAAGATAAGCTACCAAGATGAAATAAGCAATCTGTAAACGCAGTTTGTCTTTCCTACATATGTATTATATAGCTGGTGGGCTGTCTTATATGGCTGGTGACGTCAAGACTCAGTTTAGACATGAATGCTTTTGTCAATATTTTGTGATCAGTGAACATAGTGAAATCTCTGCGTTCTATGCAATACCATAAAAATGCTTTACGCTTGATTTCAAAAAATTTGCTATCAAAAGCAAAATATTTAACTTTAACTGTATAGAGTTTTAAATAAAAAACAATGCTCGAATTGCAAGAGAACACCACCAAAAATCCAAATGCGTCAGTGGTTAGGTTATAATAAAAGAGGCATTACTATTAGAATGTGCTGTTAGAGTGGATGATGCTTTAACATCTTTACATTTCTTAAACCACTCTTCGCATTTCTTAAATCCTCTTCAAGCCAAGTAAGCTTTTATTTTCACAATTTTAATCATTGAAGTGAGATGGAGTGTTGAGGTTTTATATAAATTGTTTCTATGTTTGTTTTCTTACCCGTCGATTTTTGATGGGCGATGAATTATAATTAATATAATTACAATTTCTCTATTTTGTTACGGAAAACATTAGACGAAAAACATTGAAATGATTTTTGGTATTTTATTCTATCCATAAAGAATTACTAGTCGCAATCTTAATGAGATACCTCGATTTTGTCGACTAAAAATTATTTCGTTGGATCGACGGAGTGTATACACGTAGAATAAAATATTCTTAATTCCTTAATATTTTAATGACAGTTTCTCCGTTTAGTATAAATCATAAAACTGGTCATAATGTCCTGCAGATCTCGGAGTCGGATTGACCAATGTTGAAGCGCTTGTTGATAAACGTCAATGTATTAAATCTAAAAACACCACATTCACATTAAACCCTTGCACTTACTCCTAATTTTATTTTTGTGATAAAAGAATTAATTTTGAACCGACAACTTCTCAAAACAGCTTTTATTAATTAATTTTTTATTTATCGATTTTTAATCGTGACTATATTTGATTATAATAGAGCTTCAAAGTGATGTAACGTTTGTTTGTAGGTTTGTTGTTTGTAATGCAAAACGATTTCGGTAGTTGACGCCATTATTTGGATCCGGAGGTTGATGTCATCAGCCACAGGACATTTTTTTTAGCTTGATCGCTGTTTTTGACATTTTAAATAATTTTTGAGCCCACTTGTGTATACATCACACACTCCAGTGTCTTTTTCCTTACATGTGTGGAAATCTCATATGCGGTAAATGATCTTGTTTTTGTATAGGTAAAATACAAAAAATTTAATTTAATGTTATTTCTCAGGAAATATTGGTTTTTGAATTTTCTTTTGAATGTAAGAAGAGATTACAAAACCTGTTCTTAAACATAGAAAAGAAAATATGGGTGTTGGTGGAATTATTTCAATATATTATTTTTTATTTTAAAAGGTTTTTATTTCATTTGTCGAACTGTTTTGATTCTGCTTTTTTGTGATTCTCGACTTCAATGCAATTTCATTTCACCTGTGAATTGTTGTGAGTCCCACAGTATTGACAACTTTTGTCATTATTTAATGACTTATGTCATTATGTAAAGGTTGTCACACCAGGATCAATACTTTTTTATGAGACCAGGACAACTACACGCTAAGTGAACTTAACATATTCTTAACTATTTATAACGGTTATTGAAATTATGAACGAACGTAGATCGATGAAAGGTTTCAGGGATTGAGTTAAATATTATTAGCTACCAATGCTAACTAGCTATTATATCAATTTGATTATAATATTTTATTTCTTTTCCACGTCTTCTTCATTGGTTGTTGTCACCATAGCAAGTTTTGACAGCTTAGTTGATCGGTGACTTATGACACATTATATAGCTGTTGTATATTTTCAAAAAGAAAGAACTCGACCGTCAAAAAGAAAGAACTCGAACTTAGTCACAATTCTGACGGATATCTTATTCCACACATTCAGAATTCTTCCATGAACTTAAAGGGTTGTAAAATTTTCTCAAAAATGGATCAGAGAGTTATGAACGAAATAATAAGAGAGACTGGACTTTGACTTTCATACATCGATGATATACTTGTAGCATTCAAATCAGAAGAAGAGCATAAAGCGCATATTTTGAGCTTGGCGTAACTGCTGGCGTAACTGCTGCATCAAAACTCGTATTTATTTTAAGCGATCTTAAATTCTAAAATAAGTGTGTTACAAAGTTGTGACAACTCCGCGTACTCCAATTCCTGCAATTTAAATATGAATTTGTAATGAACGCTGATCCTGATAGTGCAATCACTATCAGGAATATTTAATTCTGACTAGCTTCAATCTTACGGAGTCGAGAAAGCATTTTTTCAGCCAAGTACCAATGCAGAATTGCACTCAAACAATATTATCCAGAGAACGGATTTAAGTAAGTAAGGACCATGAAATTTGAGACCCCTAAAGAAGACAAAACCAAAACCGTCACACACTACTTTAATATATATTCAATACATGGTAAACCCAAAATTGAAGTATTTCGCTCATCCCATTAGTTCATGTTTGATCTCCCTTTTCACCTTATTGCTCCTTACAGTCTCATACTGAGTAACCTACAGATAGTACTGAAAATAACAATAGTTGCAGGTACAGGTGATTGATGCATCGAAACAATGATTCAATATTATGCAGCAGTTACGCCAATATACAGACGATCGAATCTGCAAACGGAGCAAACCGAATTTATTTCACATATAACTAACATCGACAAAACGATGAATTGCATCAATAAACCCGTGAGTTTATCATTTTCAAAGATATTCACGTTTAAAAATTCTAAAAATTCTGATTTTTCTTAGAAAAGTTCAAACGAACATGTCTTTGAAAATAATAAGCTAACGGCTTCAATCATGGGAAACTTTTTTGGGCAATTTTATTCTACACAAAATGCTGCTATCAGAAATTGGAAATTTTTATTTTTCTAACAGCGATTCATTTCTACGCAAAATCGTCGTTTCCCCATGTTAATTATGTGGAAACAAATTTCGGTTTGCATCGTTCTCAGGTTTAATCCAGGAATTGAATTTGGGGTACCTTTTCGGAGATTCAATGTTCAAACATGAGCCTATAATAAGACTGATAAAATAAAAAAGATGCAAATGACCAAACTCACATTTGAATATTTCAGCACAACATAAATGATACCAAAATTTAAAAGAAAAATAACCCAAGTTTAGAGGTCAGAGGTTATGACTCTGTGGATCTTAAAACGAAAAAAAATTCAGAAAACTGCTATCATCTGCAATAAAAGCACTTAAAAAAAAAATAAAAACGATAATACAAAAAATCAATAAAATTTTTAGAACTTTTAGTTATATATAATATCCTTTTTATCACCGTTTCGGCATAAAGAAGAACCCATAGTTAAATTTATTTTTGTTTATTTTCAATCCAAGAATATCTATTTTACAATAACACTTATGTCGTATAAAATGGATATGTAAATCTCCCACATTCACCCTTATTCGCAAATAAATCACTCCAAACGCCTAAATTTTTATTTTCAATTTTAAATACGTAAATATTTACTTCACAATCATTTCATAGTATAAAGTGAAATTCTTATATTCTAATTCATCTAAAATTCATTTTATAAAAAATGATTAAAGAGGTAGACCACAATTTAATTAAAAAAAGGCTTTCGATTATATATCATGTTTGGGTTATTCGAGGTATTTCGAATATGTTACCTTTTCGATTATTTTTAATATTAAATTAAAATGAAGATCTGAGTAAACATATTATTATGTTTTTTGTGTCATTTCTTACCCAATTTTTAAATTTATGAAACATACTGAAATGTTTTTATTTAAAATATGTGCTTTGCTTTTACACGAAGAGTAGTTCTCTTTTAAGTAGTATAAATTGTTACTTCAAAAAATTTGTTGGAAGTCAATATCAAATTGCAAGATTATCATTTAGTTAAATATAACAAGGCAACATTCTATATTCAACTGTATATCTTCTACAGTGTATAATTAATTGACTGATAAGAGCAGAATATTTCGAGGACTTTGCTTGAATTCCTTTTGTAGAACAGGCGAGTCAGGTAATCAAACTGATTTGGTTTGACATAATCAAGCAATACCATTTGTGTTCTCTGAACAAAGTATATTTTATTATTAAATGAGAAGCGTACAATATTATTGTTTTTGTTTCGACAATTTCAGTTTTCTTCAAAATTTTAACCTAAAAAAATTTAGGGGCTGAAATGACAAATGACAAGGTTTTGAGACATCAAGACTTCCGTCTGTATTAAAGGTTTATATAGTTTTCGGCAAAAGGCTTTTTTTTTTTTAATAAAATGTTTTGTGTAGTAGGAATTACAATATGTGTCACAATAACACATAAAAACCTTTTAAGACCAAGGTCCCACAGCAACATACGTTCAAAGGTGTTGATGGACGTAAATCTTTCTTTTTTTGTTTTTTTATATTTTTTGTTAAAGAATGGATAACTAAACAAAAATCCTATCACTGATAAAATATGACATAGGCCAATATTTTATGATAGAATAGAGAAAATAAAAGTAAATTAAAAAATAAATCGCAAATTGTTACAAAAATTTGCTGAAACAAAACAACAATGTAGTTGCCAATAATCCAGCCGGTTGCATATTCCTTGATCTTGTGACGCACTGTTCTTCTTGAAGATTAAATCCCACACATAGTTATATGAAGACTCGTTTCCTCAAGGAAGTAATAGAGTCTCATCATCAAGGATTATTTCACAGCTAAGATTGAGGGTGCTATCGTTGACTGAATACAGTTCATCCGCCACCACCCCTAAGATATCACCTTGGCTGGTTATATCTCACTACTATTGCCAGTGGTATGTGATATCTCATGTTAACTCGTATGCCAATAGCAGGGACTTGAGTACGCGGGAATGTTGAGAACATTGTTTTTTGTTTGGGGCTGCGATGTATATTCATTAACCGGCGTCAGAAGAGGAAGGTTGTCTAAAACTAAATTTCAAAGCAAGAAGAAAAATAATCGAAAATTAAAAAAAATTAGTAGTATTTTGTTTTATTTTATTTTTGCATGTATTCTTGTAGAGAAAAAGTTGGGGTAACATAAGAAGAAATACACTGAGCATGTGTTAGTGTTTATTAAAATAAAAGTGAAGTGAGGATAGAAGACGTACAATTATATAATTGGTGAGATTGTTATTGTTCTTTATTAAAAAATTATTTGGTATTTTATATTTACTGTTACCAGGCGGTAGACAGGTAGAATCTTACCTTTAATTGCTTTGACGTTATTGCTTTGTCTTATTGCTTTGTTTTATTGCTTTGTTATTATTTTAAAGCATACATTTGTTTTGTATTGCCTGATAACAAGAAATGTAAAATTTCATTTTAGTTAATAGTAAGAAGTACGAATTTATCACTTTATCTGTACTCTTCAGTTTTGTTAGTGTCTTTTGTGCTCCCAATTTTTTTGCTTTTCCCTTATCGTGCAACTGTTGCATGAAACCTGCTATCGTATTTTTGAGACAGAGATACCCAGTTTTGTTTGTACTGTTTAGTGTTGAAATTTAGACCTGACCGAATTTCAGTATCTATACTTGCAATGGCAAAGGTTAAGTCTTTGTCTCAACAAAATGGCGGCAGAGTGAACCAACAGCTTAGTATTGACTTCACCAACATAAGAGATCTCAATTCGAATCTTAACGAGGTTCATCACTACGTCGAAAAAAATAAACCTGACATATTGTTTCTTACCGAAACAATTGTCAGTGGCAAAGCATCAAAATTGGATCTCGGTAAATACTGGATGCCTAGTTGCGAATTGGAACTTTCCTTTTATAACAAGCATGGTGTCTGTGTATTTATTCGAAATTCACATGACTATTCTAACAGAGCGGCCAAATTGTGGAACTCAATGCCCTCCACTGTATTTCTCGATGAATTTTTCTTTCAGGCATTTAAAGAAAATGTCCATCGTCATTTAAAACAATTAGTATAGTTATCCCTATATCCCCATTCCTTCCATTTTCCACATCTCCTTCCTTTATGGTTAACATGGTATCTTCGGATATTCAAAGAGTCTGAATAATGAATATTTCATATTTAGTGTGCTAAACATGCCTAACTAATTAATAAAAAAAAAACAAAAAATTCTTTGTAAAAGTACAAGAATTTTATCTCATCCCTGTTCAGAAATTTATTAGAAAACTAACACATTAATACGTTGCCTGAAATTTACAAGTCATAAATTAACATAATTCAGTGAAAAGATCAGTAAACTACTTAAAACCTTTCCATTTAGCGTTCAATAATTTCATCTTTTCAAAAATACGACCTATTATCTACCAATACCTAAAATTTTCATTAGTACAGAAAATTCATCAAAAAATTTTTTCGTAAATTGTTATTTTCAATAATTTCAACTGACACGAGCTGATATTTTCCAAACGTATTGCTCTTATTGGTTCAGAAAACCGTTTCCTTTGGCGTAAGAGCTTCTTTCCGATAATTACAATTTTTGTAAGAAACGACATATGACTTAACCTGATATTTTCCAACCCAACTGTTCCTATTTGTTCAAAACCTGTCTTAGAAAACATCTCCATTAGCTCTAAATGCTTATTTTCAATAAATATAACTTTTATGAAAAAACGACTTTTAATCAAAGCAGCAGCTGATACTTTCTAACCCAACTGTTGATATTAATCCACAAATTTGTTTAGTAAACCTCTCAATTTAGTTTAAATGCTTCTCTTTAATAATTACAACTTTAGTGGAGAACACCATTGTTCCTGGCACGATCTAATATCTTCCATCCTAACAGTTCATATTGATCCAGAAAAAAAGCTTTCTATTTATTTCTACGATCTACGTTCGTAAAACTGTGGCACTCATCCCTGACGCGTCTCTTGAACAAATTTTCAGTTTTAAAAAACAGCGTTTTCATCCAAAAGAGGTATTGGTACAAAACATCTTTGAATCTTCAATTATGTGCATAAGATAGTTTTTAGTGAAGGTACTGCAAACAAAAGGACACAATATTTTATTTTATCAATATAAAAAAATTATTATACTGTTTTAATACTTTTTGTTTGCTTAGTTTCATTTCGGTTTGCCGATACATAAATTTATTTTTTCATAATATTAAGTTAATTATGTTAATTATTTTTTGTCTTTTAATTTGTATCATAAAAAAATGCCGATAAAATTGACGCATCGTTTACAAATACAACTTAAATATTTACAACAGAAATATGCAAATGCTTTCTTCACGTAAGAAAATATGTTTTTGTTTTGATGAATCGTTCAATGATATAAAAGTGTTATTAGTGTTATGTAACATTAAAATATTTTTTTTATTCGCCTATATATTAAAGTGTTACTTTATTACTGTGATTTGCGGCCTTAAAGTATCACTTTTCAACTATTTATTTTGTCGTCATAGCTACGTCCAAAAAAGTAAAACGCATTTGTATTTGTTTAAATTCTATGGAAAATAAATTTTTTTATCAAAGCAACCCGCAAATTCAAAATTTCATTATCCAATTAAAATAGGTGTTATCATTTGTTGTCATAGAATTTGGAAAAAATAATAAATATTTTTTCAAAGGTTACTTGTTCCACATTTTTTTATTTTAAAATTTATGAAAATTTATAATTTTAATTTAGAATAAACAACTTTTCTTAAAATATTTTGCTTGCGGCGAATAAAAAATAGTATATGATGCACGGACGTAAGCTATTTTGGACTTAATGTGGGTGCAAATCTAGGCTAGCGTCTCGATTTGCAAACTCCACATCCGTCCAAAATCTTTAGCTTTACGTCCTAGCATCATAATGTACTATTATTCGCCTACATATTAAAGTGTTACTCTATTACTGTGATTTGCGGCTTTAAAGTATCACTTTTCAGCTATTTATTTTGTTGTCATAGCTACGTCCAAAAAAGCGAAAAGCATTTGTATTTGTTTAAATTCTATGTAAAATAAATTTTTTTATCAAAGCAACCCTTAAATTCAAAATTTCATTTTCCTTTTAAAATAGTTGTTATCATTTGTTGTCATAGCTACACAATAATTTGGAAAAAATAATAAATATTTTGTCAAAGGTTACTTGTTCCACATATTTTTATTTTAAAATTTATGAAAATTTATAATTTTAATTTACAATAAACAAATTTTCTTAAAATATTTTGCTTGCGGCGAATAAAAAATAGTATATGATGCACGGACGTAAGCTATTTTGGACTTAATGTGGGTGCAAATCTCGGCTATCGCCTCGATTTGCAAACTCCACATCCGTCCAAAATCTTTAGCTTTACGTCCTAGCATCATAATGTACTATTAGTAAAATTTTGGAAAATTTAATACGGAACATACGTATTCGCCATTATATCGTTCCAGAGTAAGTCGTTAGAAATTGTAAAGCCCAATAAACGGATGCTGTCACATTTTTCTATTTGTGTAAGTAACACACTTACTAATCGAAATATCTTTGATTAGCAAACAACCAATAGCTATGTTTTGTGAAAACTAAAATTGACCAAAATGTTGTCACACCTGTTGTCACCTGTTATGCGGCAAATATTACTGACAGTCTTGCATTGTTGTCCTCATCGCTCGTCTTAGAAAATCCTAACCACGAATTGTTGTGGCCGTTGATGTCACCGGTAACAATAACCTATTCACAATAAGAAAGTTGTGCTCTAATTACGTCCACAATTTAAGCTACTAGATTAAAAAATGCGCATATGTTATAAGTTAGTTGTTTGAAAAAGTTTTCTTTTCTTCCTTTACAAGATCCGGTTCAAGAGTCGTAACTCTTAAGGCGGTTGTATTTGATTCTATCTCTGACCTTGCACATGAAGGGGTTGAAGAGTCAGAATGATTTTCATTGCCCTTATTTGAGTTTGTGCTCTAAAGATGAAGATGAGCGTCAATCAGTTTTTCAAGTGTTTGTAGAAGATAATATGACATAATAATGGGTCTAAAGGATCGCAGTGAGAGCTCTTTTCCCATCTTAGGAATGAAAACTACACTGAATTAAATTGTTTGGTTTAAATTATTAAATTGCTGAGAGAATCTTTGACTCTGTCACTATATTCTTTGGCCATTCAAACTGACGATATTTTCGGCAGTAGCTGGAGTTTAGCCGGATCATGGAAAGTGTGTTACCATTAATAGATGTATATTTTTCATACTAGAAGTAGTCCAGGTAGCATTGGATTTAACAGGATAGCCTGATATTGTTGGATGGTGCCTAGCCGTTTTCTAGTCCTTTAAGCTTATGTGGTTTTCTCTAGGGATGGCAAAACCGGTTTCGTAACACAAGGAAAACCGGTTTCTAAACCGGTTTTCTTATGTTATTGAAACCGGTTTCGCCATCCCTAGTTTTCTCATTGTTTTAACAAAAGATTAATCATTTTTTAGTCTCTGATATCGTTTTTATAAATGTTTCACTCTTGTTGATCCCTTAAGATTTTGGCTAAATTAAAACGTTTAATTTATTAATTCGGCTATATTTTCCTTCCAGAAGGTTTTCGGCTTTCCTTGGTTTGTTTAGAGGGTGGACACGAATGTTAAAAAACTTATTAATTATAGTCACTATATTCCCTATACGAATCTGTTAAATTGTTCAATCTTCTGTGGGGACTTCAAGAATGTTTGTGGGAATGTTTTTTAAAAAATATCCCTTTAGCCTTCCCGATCCGTCTTTTTGCAGTTTCTTAATGGTGATTTATAAAGAGGTTGTATAACTAGAGAAAGTTGACGGTAAGAGTGGTACGAAAAAAATGCTAGTTTGACACCTTTCACTCGTTTATCATATTATACTTCTTCTGAGACAAAAGAATCATCTAGGGCTTCCGCTCGATTTCTAGTGACGAATGTCAGTTTTCCAATATTTCGTACAATAAGTCTAGTGGTTACCAAATAAAAGTTGAATTAGATTTAAATGTCCATTAAATTGAATAGTCCTTAAGTAAAAGTGTTTATCTTATCTTTCAAACTTCAATGTTCAAACGGTCCAATAAAGTGAATATGAGCAACACTATCATGTGCGTTTGATAATAATTTACATCTTTCCACTTGATCTTAAACCCTTAATAAAACTACAAATACACAAAATGTACAGTACTTCTCCGGGTCTAATGGATATAGACTAGCAGTTCTTATACTTTTGCCTACCTAGTAACTTTGTTTGATGTAAATATAAATACTGCGTCAAAAATTGAAGTCTGATTAAAAAAAAATCTAGTAATTTTGTCATCGATATTTTGATCGTATTCTTACAATTTAAACTGCCTTAGTTTTCCTTACACAAGTCAAAGACAAAATACATATTCAAACATAAGATCCTTTTTGCATCCCCTGGCAGAATAGATATCCATTACAAACAACTTCAACAGAATTATTATACAAAATGCCTTCCAAATTATTGTGCAAGCAAATGAATTTTGAAAATAGCATTAAGTCAAAACGTAACGTGTTTAATATTTTTTAAGATTTATTATCAAATTAAATTTGACAAATAAATAATATAATAAAAAATTTAATTAAAATGTCATTTTAGTCAGAAACAATAAACAATAGATACTATTTTTAAAATATTTAATTAAATATGACTTACAAATCGACTACGTTACAAATTCTAAGTTTTGTCTAATGAGCACCTTGAAATTGTTGTTGATATCTTAAAGACGATAAAATAGAATAATAATAAAAAATACGAAATTATTTTAACAAAATCTAATTTCAAACTACCAGTCGTTTACTTAAAGATAATAGTACATTACTTAATTAGGAGCTAAAGTGATACTTTTTGTGTTGAGTCTATAGTTTGACAATTATAGACGATACACTAAAAGTCACTTTAGCTCCGAATTAAATACACTATTTTTTCGGCAAACGTTTAAATTTTTTATAAATATGAAATTAATACATCAAACTTTTTATAAATATGAATTTTTATCCTCATAATTACTTCCAAAAAAGAGAAAAAAATATTTAAATTTGTATGAATAAAAATTTTTTATCAAAGAAGCCTTTTCAAAATTTCATAATCCAATTGAAATACTTGTTATTTTGTTGTCATAGTTATACAATAATTCAAAATTTCATTATCCAATGAAACTCTAATCCAAAAATAAAAATGGCGTTACTTTTGCTGTCGCAGGCTAAAGAGCAAGACTTTAACTAGCTCCCTAGCGGCAGTAAAGTTAAACTTTACAGCCGTTTGAAGAAAAACCATTTTTTTGGCAAACGGCTGTAAAGTTTAACTTTACTGCCGCTAGGGTATTAATATCATATTTATAAAAATTTAAACGTCTACCGAAAAAATAATGTATTCAATTCGGAGCTATAGTGACTTTTTGTGTTTCGTTTAAAATTGTAAACTATAGACTCATCAGAAAAAGTAACACTTTAGCTCCTAATTAAATATTGTTTTTTTTTTAAATAAAAAGTGTTGTGTAATAGATGACAAACGTGATCTACGCAGGTGGAAAAGTCGAAATTTGAACTTGACCATTTTTGATTTTCCTGAAACTTGGCATATAAGTAGTATGGACAAAATAAAAAATACCGCTTATTTTAAAAATTTTTTGAAGTGCATAGTTTGAGCATAGGGGGCACCCCAACATGCATAAAAAAGGAAAATTCTGCCAATCTGATATAACTTTGAAATTAAAACCGATTTCATCAAACTTTTTTTTGTTTGATAGATGATTAGTTAGTCCTTTGAAAAAAAATTAATTGATTGTTTTTAAAGCTAATTTTTAAATAAAAATATTAAAAAAACTTTTTTAAAGATGGCGCTAGGGTCGAAGATCAATTGGAATTTAATTAATTTTTTTCTGAAAATAGTTCTATCCTTACTCTAAAATACATCAAATGAACTCAGAGGCGTTAATTTTTGTTCTTGAGATATTTAATTTTAAAGATTTTTAGTACGACTGAAATTCGAATTTTTCGCCATTTTTTCAAACAACTTCCATTAACAAAAAATTTTAAAATCAAATAAATGTTTACTTTTTTTTATTTTTAAATATAGCTCTAACCTTACCATACTACTTATATGCCAAGTTTCAGGAAAATCAAAAATGGTCATGTTTTCACAACTCTGTCTAGAACACGTTTTTCATCAATAGGGTTTAGAATATGTGTCACGACATCACATAAATAGCTTTTAAGACCTAGGTCCAGACCAAGTTCCCACAACAACTGGCACTTAGAATGCTGATGAACGTTTTTTTATACCTCTGTGGGTTGAAGCCAACGGATTTAGGATTTCTGCAAACACTTCCATTTGTATGCAGTTCGGGCAAAGAAGGCTTTCTGTGATCTGCCAGTAGGACAGCGCGGGATCTCGACCGCTTCCGAGTGGAACGAGGGTAAAAATAAATTTGAGGCATGATGCCGCTGATTTCATCTGAGAACTGTAGATGACGATATTTGTAAAAAAACAACGAGGTCAGCAACAGTGCGACGATGTTGTAGAGAATCAAGTTTTGATGTCAAAGCTCGATCACCGACAATTCGTGTAGCCCGCTTTTGAACAGTGTCCAAAAGGACCAAGATGGAAACAAAAGCAGCACTCCAAACTTGACAACAGCACTCCATACAGGGACGAATATAGGACTTATAAGCATGGAGCAATTGGTATGGAATGAAAAATTTTTTGCATCTATTTAGGAGGCCGAGGTTCTTAGACGCGCTTTTTGCCATCGCCATTACATGATCGTTCCAGAGTAAACTATTGTTTTCATCCAGAGTATAGTATTGTTTTCAATATACTATTGTTTTCATCAAACTATGAATTCTTATTATATTAAAACCTGGTTGTTTATGAAACAAATTTTTACATAAAACCAAAAAAATTAGATTTTAATAATATAAACTTATATTAAAATATTTGTTTTTTTTCAACAAAACAATGTTTACTTATAATCACTCGCTGCCATTAACATTTTACAAATTTAATGCAGCTAAATAATATTTATTTTAATTTAAAACTTAACTATTTAAAATTCAAAACTTAACTGATTTTATATATCGATATCATTTTAATCCTCGAATTTACTTAGATAAAGAACATCTATCCTTCCCTCTTTGTGGTATTCACATTTTATTAAAAACGACAAACATTTAACTCATACCCCGCAAATCTACCGCGTATGCCAATAAAACAAAATAAAATCATTCCAATACTACCAAATCAAAAACATAAGGTAATTCAAAATTTAATCAATCATTGATATTTCCAACATATAACAAAAAAAGCTCTTAATATGAAGTACTCTATCAGCATCAACGCTTCTGCGCATGATCCATTTACTTTATTTCGTTTTCCTTTTAAAACAAAATATTTATTCATTTTAAATCGACAAAAAAAAATAATAACAAAAGCATTTAATGTATTCGATGCATGGGAAATAAGAACAAGTTAAATCTTTTGAATTTAAATATAGTGAAACGCTGTAAACGTCAGAATTGTTTCATGATATCATTTTAAGTTGTTTGATATTGCACAACGAGTGTATTATTTATAGAATGAACAGTGTGAGGACTGTTTGGTTTAAACTTTAAAAGAAAATGTTTATTTAACAGAATTTGTTGGTCGGTAAGGGAAGACTTCAGCCTTCTCCCCAACGGCAGTAAAGTTAAGTTTTACAACCGTTTGCCGAAAAACAGTGATTTTAAATTTTTTAATATCTTTACCTATATAGTAAAATGGAAGGGAAGGGCTGAAATCTCAAGCTCTGAGATGTCAAGACTTCGGTCTTAAAGTTAGATAGGGATTTTGATATAGTTTGCGGCATAAAACTTTTATGAGGACATAGTTTTGGGCAGCGATGTCTATCAAACATAACTCTTTATTAAAGTACATGTATTGTTTATCTGTATTTAGAAAATTTTACAAAACTAACACGAAACGTTAATACGTTGCCGGAAAATCATAACAGATCATAAATTAACATAATTTAGTGAAAAGATGATACAATCAGCAAACTACTCAAAATCACAAATTCATATTTCTTTCAAAATTCCGAAAATATTGTAAAAATTAAATAAAATCAATCTTTTTTTAATATTCTAAAAATATTCCAAAAATTATAACAAAATCAAAGATTGAACTATTTTCAAAAATTCTGAAAATATTGCAAAAATTATAACAATATCACATTTTGAAACGTGTTTCAAAATTCCGAAAATATTGCAAAAATTAGAATAAAATCGTTTTCTAAATTCTAATGATATTCCAGAAATTCTTAGAAATTCAAAAATTCAAACTTTTTCCAAAATTCTAAAAGTATTGCAAAAATTATAACAATATCAAAAATTGAAACTTTTTTCAAAATTCCAAAATTTCAAAAATATTTCAAAAACTATAACAGATTCAAAAATTTGTGACGTTTACGTCATACAAATAGCTAAATTTTTTTTTTCAAAAATTGGCTAAAAAAATATATGAAATCATTTTTTTGACATAATTGACAATATTTTTTTGACAAACTTATAATGCAATAAAATTTTAAATAATAATAATATCATGATCAGTACATTTCATTTCATCCAAATAAATAATTTTATTATAAAAAAGAAATGAAAACCATTCTTTTGACATTATTTCTTTGACAAACTTATAATGCCATAATTCTCAATAATAATAATAAAATTTCATGTCATACAAATCATTAATTTTATTTTTTTCCGAAAAATTGGGTAAAATAATAAATAAAAATCTTTCTTTTGATACACTTGATAACATTTTTTGACAAACTTATAATGCAATAATCTAGTTTTTAGTCTCACATACCAATACCGACCACCTAAATTTCTTCAAACTCAATGTTTCTATTCGTAATCACTTAAAATGAACGTTTTTTAAGCAAAAAATATTCAAATTTCCTTGTTTTGACACACATAATGATTTTTTTGACACACTTCCGGTACAGTTATCGAACACATCGTCCTTTCGGATCTTCATTGAGTAAACCTATTTTTAAAAAAAATATTTTGAAATCCGTACAGCGATTTTCTAGATTTCGTCGGTTGTGACGGCCGTGACATTTTTTTTTTTTGCTTTTTTAGAATCAGTGGGTCCCAAAACGTCGAGAAATACCAAAAAGGTGGGGGTAAGAATTTCACTTTTGGCTCATGAATGCAATACTTAGGTTTTTTCAAAACCGAAGTAATTCAATCCCTTTTCTTTTAAGCTTAAAAAACGCGAATGTTGATGGTACTAATAAAATCGTTTACATACTTTTTTTTCATATAGATCTGTCCTTTGGTTAATTTTGTTTTGAAACTTTGCATGTAGAATTATGCAAATGATGATATGAAAAACTCATATAAAACTAATTTCTAATTCATCAATTGCAATAGAGTATAAATATTTTTTGTTTTTGGTCATTATTTTTCACAGAAATGACAACTAATTTAGAATCACAACAAAGATTTTGACTTTTACTCCACCACAATTTTCAATTGTAATGCAATCTACCTAAAAAATATCTTACATACCCCAAATTTTGTTTTTTATTTTGATTTGGAGCATCCTCTATCTAAATAGCCAATAAAAATTTGGATATAGTCTGCGGGTGGGTGGGTATTGGTTTCGGACACTCCTGCATAGGATCTTGATGAAAGTTTGGCAAATGATCCAGGTTTACTTAAAAATGGAAGATCTGGATTCATTTCAAATTTGGACAAAATGACGGGGGGTCTCCCGAACACCTCGTTTAAGTTTTCAATAACTTTTAATCGCGGCTTTTGATCTTATTGAGTCTTGGTATATAAGGTTTAAGTACTGTTTCCAATTTTTCTTCATACCAGCTTCCGGTTTTTTTTCAGGTGCTTATCCCTAGTATAGCTCACAATTACAGATCGATTTTCATGAAAAATTGGTAAAAAGTTTCAAGCAATATAAGAAAGATTTGATTAGCTTTTGGTGTACATTGGATAAAGGTTTGGGGGTACACCATACAATCGGTGTTTTTTCCCCTATTTGTTATGTTTGTTCCAAGCATACAACATTCGTTCTTGAATGAATTTTGATGACATTTTAAAAAAAGAGGCAAATATGTAAGGCAAGGAACTGATTAGATTTTGAACGATATTGAACAATGTGGTGGGGTCCTACAAGCACCTGTGTTTTTGAAAACTTCATAACATCATTAACTGATAATCGAATTAGATTAAACTTGGTACATAAGCATTTGGTACTGTTCAGCTCTGTATTCCAACATCCGATTTTTCACTTCATAAAATTTTTTTTTGCAATTTTTGGAATATTTTTCAGTGTCTTTGTGCACACTACAACCTACAATAACGCAGTGATTATGATGAAACTATGAAAATGGTTTCAATTAGTGTGAGAAGATAATGATCAACTTTTGGGACACATCGGTCAAAGTTGCGGGGTCCACCATACAAGTACTGTTTTTCACAGTTGGTTTTTAAAGTTTGTTAGTAACATTCAGACTTCGTTCATTAATAAATTTTGGTGATACTATCATTAAAGATGGAGATTTGAATGACAAAGAACTGATTATTTTTTGGACGATATTGGTATAAGTGGTGGGCGGCCTCCAACTTGTTTAGTTTATTTGAAATTTCAATAACACCAGTTCCTGATAATTGATTTTGATTAAATTTGGTATAAATATGCTTATAATATGATTTGCAATCGATTTGCTGGTTTTTCACTTCCGGTAAATTTTTTTATTTACTTTTTCTAGTCCAACAGAATTTATGTTTGTTGGGATACTACAGCTTTCTTTAATGTTTTTGTAATTAGAACTCCACGTTAATCTATAAATTTGGTTGGCCATTAATTAAAGTACTTGATGGATATTAGCTCACTATATTTTCAAAAGATTTTGTTACCACAGCTGTGGTGAAGTTAGCCTAAGGATCAGCGTCGCAATATTTTTATGAATACATATATTCGTTTGCTTCAAGATTCTGAAATGTTGTTGATTCAGATCACTGAATGGTAAGCTTAAACAGAATCAGAACTAGTATAGAGATAGAACGAACAAAACTAATGAAATTGCTCTTGAACATCACTCCAGCCTACAACTTTTCAATATAACATAAGACATTTTCTAGACGATTGAAGTTAATTTTCTACGAAAATTTTATGTAATTAAAATTAAATTATTATTAATGTATTTTTAAAAAGATTATGTCAAAAAATATATAGTTAAATTATGATTGATTTGAAAAAGTTTTAAGTTTATTTTTAGCAAATGTTGTTGTTTGTTATTGTGATATAGGTATTATAAAGGTTTGAATAAATTTCAAATATTTAAATTATTAAATAATATGTAATAACGTGTTACTTTTATGAAAATGTGATGTTTAAAATTTAGAGTAGACTATTTTCAATCATAGGAGTAAATTGAGTGTGAATTTCAACTTAGTACAATATAACAAACGACCATAAAACGCTTGCAATGAACTTTTTTTCTTCTACTACAAACTTATTGTTATTCTTTGTTTTTATTAGTATTGTGAATATTTATTGTAAAGAAATACATTTGATGGCAGCAGATACCATCCAATCCCTTTGAAAATTAAGCAAAAACAACTTCAAAACAGCAGCCGCCAAACATATCTACAACATTTTAGTTTAGAAAAGTCCAGTTTTCCTACGCAAATAAGCTTTACTTAGAAAAGAAGAAAATCATTTGAATACATGCCTACAAAAGTTCTTTCTACTCAAAATTTACAGGTAACCCAAATTTATCCAATACTAAAGAGGAATATTTTCAGGAGTTTATTGATTTTAATAGTTTAATGTTAACCAGGAGCAATATTCCCAAAAAAACAAACGTGAATTGGGACACTATTATGAATTTCGTATTGCATTACATCAAACTAAGTTAGCAATAACTTTTGTTAGCGAATTTGGACAATCTTGTGAAATTCGTTTGCCGTTACAACGTTGCCATTACTGTTTGATTATGAAATACGAGTTGCATAATATTATCCGAATTAAATGCAGTGTATAACCCATACATGTAATTCGGGAATAGGGTCCTAGGCAACAGCAAATAAAAAGAGCAAAACAAATGAGAAAAGGATTTGTAAAGATCAAAGAGTCAAAAATGTTTTTATTCTCAGACCACGAATCGCAGTACATTTAAAAAAAACGTATAGTAAAAATAGTAAATAGTAAAAATGTATGTATTATCGTTAATTAAAAAAGCTATTGAATAGGGATGAAAAATATCAAAAAGTTTCTCAAGAATGATGGGAAAATTTTAATGTGATGCCTGCATACCTCATGGGAGATAAAGAGAAACCGCTCACAGATTTAAATACGGAACTCATTCAGTGCTTCAATAATAGCCTCAACAACATCCGTATAGCATGTGACACCACGGCACATAATGCTGAATGGAGAAAATGTAACACAAATGGCACTCCACGAATTTGCATCTAAAATCTGTTGAGGAGCAACTTTACCAGATTTTTAAGCTCAACCAGTAATTTTGACAATATAAACAGCATGCTATACCGAGATGGAGGTATAAAGGTAGGCGGGTTAGGTAGATTTCATATAAAAATTTCATTAAAACCCATTGCAGTACGCTATCTCAAAAATTCGAACAAATGTTG
Organism: Diogma glabrata; assembly: GCA_963693315.1. Classification (NCBI taxonomy): domain Eukaryota; kingdom Metazoa; phylum Arthropoda; class Insecta; order Diptera; family Cylindrotomidae; genus Diogma; species Diogma glabrata. The sequence continues at coordinate 307,675,454 of OY856187.1, read as the reverse complement.
ATGTCCATGACGATATAAGAATATACAAAAACAGCTTTGAAGCTCTATGTCAAATTTTTTCATTTCCGTATATGAACGAAGTCGAGCTGTAATTACACTTAGTAGTAGATCTAGAGTAGTAGATCTAAACAGACCACGCTTTTATTTTATAGCTGCTAAAGTGAAACAAATTACCCGGAACTCACTTGATCATTAGAATGACGCAAATGCAAATAGTGAGTCAGCGGACAACCTGAACGGGGTATAAATGAATGTTACTTCTAGCGTTTTACGTGTCTTTTATTTAATTGCATATCAAGCTTTGAATTTGTTGGAGACCATAAGCAACACAGGGATGCATACATTAAGAACGCGTGCAAAACGTTTATTAACTTAAAATCTAAAACAGACAATCCTCACAATAGTCGTGCCTTCATTTCTTAATATCAAATAGCGGAATAGTCGATTTCTTAATATCATTGTTTTAATGATCAATTAAATTAATTGGATCAGAGTTTTTCCTGGGCTAGAGGCCATGTCTTGATTTTGTTTATATATTGTAATATATTGTAATATTAATATTTATTTTTATATATTGTAATATTCCCGGTATAAACAGAAAACTGTTTACAACAAAATCAACTTGTATCGTCATTTGTAATGAAGAGCTTTCTCATTGGCGAACCAATGAGAATGGCATAGCAGGATGCGTACCTAGAGTAATTTTACGCCTTAACGACTAAAGCCCAGTCCTCGTGGATTTGATGGAGTAATACCTGCTGCTTCAACACAAATGCAGAAATGTACGCAATTTACGAAAAGTTACAGAAATGGAAAAAAAATACAAGTGGAAAATGGAGACTCTGGCGACCCCGTTTGCGAAAGACCTACGATCAGCGCGTCCAACCCCCACAATCACTCTAAGACGCCCACACACGCACGCTTCATACATGCCAACATTCACCCACACACTCAGACTGCGAAGCAAGACAATTAAGCTCCAAGACCCACAGCAAGGATCACAGATAGCAGTAATCACTATTTCGTTGTATGGCTGTCATCTGACCCATCAGATACAGCTCGTCAACCACTGCCATTGCTGGTACACCGTGAATCAGATCTTAGAGCACGGGAGACCGTCACACGCTAAATTGCAAGTCTTTATTGATTATTTCCCTTTCCCTACCAATAACATTTTTAAAAATTTATAAAACCATAAGTAATTCCCAAAAAAAATATTTACAACTCAAAAAAAAATTATGAGCTTATTTGTAAGCCAAACAAACATGTCTAAACCAGTTCATTTCAATACCTGTAGTTTACAGTTGGTCAATGTATTATATAATTAATAAACCTAAAACATGACAAGAATTTGGTTTTCTTTTTTGTAATACAGGTTAATTGAGAATGGTTCTGGGTTTACTTAAAAATACAAATTCATAAATCTCGGCAATATAATAAAAGAAAAGGTATTTGGAAAACGAGGCGTTACCTCGAAGCAAAAAAAAATATTTTGATTAGAATCATTTCCAATTCAGACTACATGCGTCTCGCTACACGCCTCGCCAGCTCACACACACACACGCATCGACAGGCAAGCCCCCCATTCAATCACTTGCATACCCTTTCACACGCATTCACACCTCTATAAAAAAGTAAATAAAATAATCAAGTTCGCTCACCCCATGATTAAATCCTCCCGAATTCCAAGTATTACGGCCTTAGCCCTCCATCAGCGATGAACAATCCATCAGGTAAAGCACCAAGAAAACTGTATATCCATGTTGAGTTGAACGTCCGTTGTAATCACACCACAATTGGATATCAGTTGAAATAAATAAAATATCCAGTAGTAACAGCAAAAACGTTTTATTAATGTGGAGTTGAAATATATGAAATATACGGCGGTAACAGCAAAAATGTATTACAAATGTTGAGTTGAAGTATATAAAATATGCGATAGCACCAGTAAGACTTTGACACCAATGTTGCGTTGAAATATGTATAATACACAGCAGTAACAATAAAACTGTGATATCAATCTTGAGTTGAAATATGTAAAATAAATGATTTGATGTAAATGTTGCTTTGATAACAGCAAAAATTTAATATCAAAGTAACGTCGAAATATGTATAATACCCAGCAGTAATAGTAAAACTTGGATATCAAGGTTGAGTTGAAATATGTAAAATAGACGATTTGGTATAAATGTTGATTAGATAACAGCACAAATTTAATATCAAAGTTGCGTTGAAATATGTATACTACACAGTCGTAATAGTAAAATGTTGCGTTGAAGTATGTACAATATACGGCAGCAATAGTAAAACGGTGATACAAAGGTTGATGTGAAATATGTAGTAATAGCCAGAATTTGATATCAATGTTGCGTTGGAATATGAATAATATCCGGCAGTAATAGCAAAACTTTGACACAACGGTTGCGTTGAAAACAGTAGTAATAGAAAAAAATTTACTTAAACGCTGCGTTGAAACATGTTTGAAACACGGTAGTAATAACAAAAATTGCATATAAAAGATGCGTCGCAATACGATTGTAATAGCAAACATTTTATAAAAAAAGTTGCGCTGCAATACTGTTGTAATAACACAAAAATTATATATGTTGCATCGCAAGAACGAAGGCGATGGTTGTAATTTAGTATATATATCCACCTCGTCACTCAATAACTCAGGAATAATATGGCAATTGTCTTCGATTGACAATCAGAATGATCTCCTTCAATCCGTTCGCACCAGTATAGGACTAATAAAGCACGATTAGTCGACAATTGGTTTTCTCCTCGCTAAACAACTCAAGTTCACTAACATTTTGGTTGGATTTCCCTTCCGTTGTCCTCATATAAAGCACCGGTACGATCGCCGTGGTACTTTTCCAAAACGGCAACCAGAAACACAGAACAAGACTGGTATTTCAAACAAAAAATGTATTACACCAAAACAAATTGTTCACTTGTTAATAAATACGGATCAATTCAAACAGTTTAAAATTTATTTTACACAACACAAAAAAATTTAAAGTACAATGCATTTGAATGACAGATATTAACTGTTGTATTGTTTAAGTAAATGATTCTAGGTTAACCTTAATTAGATTTTCAATAATCGTTCTTTCTTTATGTTATTTAATTATAATTTTAATACTATTATTCAGAAAAAGCGAAAAAAATCCTATTTTAAGCAATTATCGTAATGTAAAGAAAAAACTTACGTGGTTCTTAATTTTATTAAATTTCAGAATTTTTTTATTATATTTTTAGGTTTGTTTTGTTTAAACGACACATCAGAATTTCAATGCCTGTGCCCGCATTTTCTTTAATCTAGATTTATCTATTTTTATTTGATCTCTGCGGTAACCGTTATCCTTACTGATATCGGATTCGAAATATCTGGGTCATCTCAATGACCTTGTGGGTAGCGTGCAATACACGGAACTATATAAGTATATAATTAATCACAGGCATTTGATGATTCTTTTTATTGCTTTGTGCTTTCATCAATGATGGTATAAGAACTCTATGGCACAATTTAACTAATTGACGAATGATTCACAACGCTCACGATTAACATTAAACTTATTCACCATTGGATTTCGCGATCCGGACTATTAAATAAGGAATTTATTGGCACTCAAGAAAACTTTCATTTCTTTTTTTGATCGAGCACATGCAATATTTTTTCCCACTCGAAAACGTCAAAAAAAACAATCAGCTGCCTGATGTTTTGACAAAAAGTAGTAGACTAAGAGACCGAGATCGTATATTCATCTCTTTTTATATTAACCTTTAACTTCGAAAAGTTCGAAAAAAGTGGTTCTGATGCAAGGAAATTAATTTACATTATATAAATAAATGTTAGGACCTGTTAAAACAAAACTGTTTGTTGTTTTGTAATACATAACATTGCAAATCAATTTAACAAAATAAATTATTTCCAACACACTTGTAAGAAATATCAACGAATTAGAATGGATTAAACGTAAGTTTAATCGATTTTATGATGTTTATGTATTACGAAATAACAACTTACAGCAGTTTTACAGTGAAATTCAGATCTATAACGGAAATATAATTTGATAAAAATACCCATATAGGAAATCGAATGCATAACGAATTGTAGGATAATAATTTTTTCTATTGCGACGATTGAACAAATATGCGCAGCTGTTTTGAGGTTTGAAAATTTCGTTGATCAAGTACGGCTAGTGTTTAGAGAATTCAAATTTTTGCAGTATGGTAAAGTAATGCAGGTGAAAACGCAGTATGAGTCAATAATAGGGGATTGCAAAAGAAATATTATTGTTAATTATTTTATGCTAAGAACAAATTTATGTACGGAAACTACATGAAAACATGACCATAGATTGTGGATGGATGAGAAACTATTATGAACTACATATGGTAAGCAATATTGTGAATTAGGAGAAAACAGACATTATATAAATCTGAAACCCTACCGCTCTACGTTATCATACTCCAGTCTACATAACACATTCAAATTTTGATATGGGTGATATTTTGTCTTGATTACATAAAAATTCTTAAGCTAGCAAAATGGCATTTACGATCAAATAGTGTAAATTTTCAAAAATGCGGTGTAAATTTTCAAAAATGCGGTGTAAATTTTTAGAAATGAGAAATCATCTTCTAAGATGCAGCAGGAAGAGCTAGCAAAACGTTCCCAGTAAACTTGGCAGCAATTCCTACCTAAAACGACACAATATTTGCTCTTGCGTCAGCTGATACCTAATACCGCTTTCAAATTTCCATTAAACATTCATCCACAACAAGGGATGGCAGAAATACTAACTAATTGTTTATGGTGAATGGCGCACAAACACTCGTTCGAGGCAATTATGCCGTCGTAGCGATTGGCGGATTACTTTTAATTGCAGAACGATCGATTCTCTGAGATAATCTCCATCAATTGCAAAAGTTGAAACGCCAATGGGCTAGTTTATCTTAATTTAGGCAAAATTATACTGCCTCATAACTTTTCCAAGTTTGTGAAGCCAAGAGAAAAATTAAATAATATTTCCCAATTTAAAAGATAATGATTTAAACATCTATTCTTGCAGCTACAGAAAAAGACGTTTAATAACTTAACAAAATTATTTAGTCTAACATTTTAAGCAAAGCAGTGATATACAAAAATATATTAACGTTTTATATGGCATCGGGATTTTATTTTACGGCCGTGAAGTTTGACTTTGAGCCACGATAACTATGATGTAAAATGTGTTTTACAATTCGTTTGTGCGTAAAAGAAATATCTGCAGATTTGTAATTTTTTCGCCTTTGATTTGTTTATTTGTTTTTACAAATATACAAGCTTTACAAGCATCGATAGCAGCAAAAACAAAACAAAGATGTACCAAACCAATAGATTTAACACGGAGTATTGCTTGATTCTATCACAAACGTATTCAATATCACTATTTTTAGTCTAATTTTGAATTTACCACGTTTGTAGTCAATTGAAAATTAAATCAACCACGGCATTGTCGCTCGAAAATGAAATCATAGTTGACTCAACTACAAACATGGTTAAATCAAATATGTTTGTGATACTTATAAAAAAATATATCAACAACGGTTAAATTGGTAATTTAAATATGGAGCGTTGGTTGATTCAATCACAAACGTATTTAATTCTCCAATTTTCACTTAATGCTCGATTAACAATGCAACATGTTTGAATCAACCAAGATTTTTTCTTTCGGTGTTTTTGTTTTGATCTACGGGCGTGACGATCCCGAGTACTCCAGCCGCTGCGATTGACATAAGCCTTAACGATATTAGATATAAGATACCACTGGCAAAAGCTGTGAGGTATTACAAGCCAGGGTGATGGAGACTTAACTATGTAGGCTTTAATTATTAAGGAAGGTAAGGGTTCACATGATTAAGATGTATACTCGACTCGAGTAGGGGAACCCAATTTTAGTTTTCTTTCTGCAAGTTATTTATGTAAAATCTGTTCTCCACTTCTTATTTAAATTTTATTTCTTCATCCATCTTATCATTAAATATTGGTCTATGTTTATCTATTGCTTTCATTATAATTTATATGATACATTGTTATTTAAACTTTTTTTTTTTTTAATAAAACGTGTTTGTAGTAGGAATTACAATATGTGTCGCAATAACGCATAAAAACCTTTTAAGACCAAGTTCCCACAACAACATACGTTCAAAGGTGTTGATGGACGTAAATCTTTCTTTTTTTGTTCCTTTATACTTTTTGTTAAAAAATGAATAACTAAACAAAAAATCCTATCACTGACAAAATATGACATAGCCAATATTTTATGATAGAATAGAGAAAATAAAAGTAAATTAAAAAGTAAATAGCAAATTTTTAAAAAAATTTGCTGAAACAAAACAAAAACGTAGTTGCCAATAATCCAGCCGGTTGCATATTCCTTGATCCTGTGAAGCATCGTCTTTCTTAAAGATTAAAGCCCACACATAGTTATATGAAAGCTCGTTTTTTTTCACGGAAGCAATAGCGTCTCATCATCAAGGATTATTTCACAGCTAAGATTAAGGGTACTACCGTTGACTGAATACAGTTCATCCGCCACCACCCCTAAGATGTCACCTTGGCTAGTGATATCTCACTGCTATTGCCAGTGGTATGTGATATCTCACGTTGTTAACTCGTATGTCAATAGCAGGGACTGGAGTACGCAGGGTTGTCACACCCGTAGATCAAAAATAAAAAAAAATTTCAAAAGAATAAAAACTGATCCCTCCATGTGGAAACTTACTGAGATTTAGATCTCATTCAAAAACATGAGAATCCAATGATTTAAAAATGGATCCTACATCAAGGGAAAAATGGTGGAGCTCAAAATCGGATAAATCTCCTTAGGGTAAATTTTATACCATGTGCTGCCTGTTTTTTAATGCTTGTTATCAATGATGCAGCGTCATTTTCTGGAGAAACTCTTAATGTTATCGTTTTGATGTTCTTAGGCAGCAAATGAAAAGCTTAGTTTAAAGCCACTTTATGAAACTTGTTGGGAAAGCCAAAAATCTGATGTAAGAGCTCTTAGATTTCAAATCGCAGAATTTTATAATACTTTAATTGAAATTCCTTACGACCAGACACGCAACAAAATTTGGAGCAAAATATTTAGTCAAAGTAAGGCAAAAATAAGACAAAAGGATTATCGGTGCTTTATTAATGTTATTTCTAAAACGATTCAAAGTCTGAACTTGAATGTAATTGAAGGGTCCAGGGGAAAAACAACGTGAGTCCATTTTTTTTAAATCGAGTTAGCGCTGCTATCTATTGAAGAAATACAAAAGCTTTCAGCTGGTACATTTAATTTTGATGTATACCAAAGCCAGCCCATATAAATCAATTGAAAAGAATTCGCATACAGGGGAAAAACAACTTAAGTCCATTCGGTTGTGGGGAAAAACAACCTAAGTCCATGACATTTGAAGGGTACAGGGGAAAAACAACTTAAGTCCACTCGGTTGTGGGCAAAAACAACCTAAGTCCATGACATTTGAAGGGTACAGGGGAAAAACAACGTAAGTTCATTTTCCATAAATCAATTGAAAAGAATTCGCAAACAGGGGTAAAACAACCTTAATCCACCATTTTTTACCAAAAAACGCCTCTGGTGACCCGGTTCATTTAATTTCGTGAATTTTTTTTTTGATAATTTCACTAAAAACACTTTTATGAACTATGTCTATTCATTGTTTAATACGAATTTACAAATTTTCTTGCATTTTAAAGACTTCAAACGCAAAATTTCAATTTTCTCGAGATTTGATTTTATGGACAAAATAGTATATTTTCCTACAAGAGAAGGAAACATTGTTTTTTTCGTGAGCAAACATTTGTTCACGAGACGCGCTAGCGTCGAGTGAGAAATGTTTACGAACGAAAAACGTTTTTATCTCGCGTAGGAAATGCAATTTTTTTTATGATATAATACCATATAATCGATATTTACTCTATATTATAAAATTAGAAATCGACAACAAAACATTCAAAATTCATATTCTATTTTTGCATGGTTACGTTGTTTAAAATACTTTGTAAAATTATATGAAAAACCATAGCAACTATAATTTGTTATTCTATTTACTTTTCGCATAAAAAAACGTTGTTTTTGCCCTGTACCTTACTCAATTTCTTATTGTGTGTTATTCGGGTTTTATTATCTTCAGATATTTAATTTATGTTTTTGTTATCTCCAGATGTTGTTAAGCTATATTGCTTTCCAGAAACAAATTTCAATATTTCAATGAATGTTTTTACATCACACTTCATAATCGTTACAATATATTTAGAAAATGTGAAATATTTGAATAAATTCGTATACTTTTTTTTATTTATTATAATTAATTTTTATTTAATTGGTGATGCTGTTTTGCTTGCTCTAAAAAAATGGGCAATAACTCAATTTGTGCACTTTAATTATTGAGGATAAAGTATACGTCACATGAATGAGGAGTATTTCACCAACTGGATTTGGATTACAGCAATCCAGTTTTGGTTATATTTTTGCAAATTTAAAAAACTATGTTTAACCATTTATTTTGTTGCTATATTATTATATGATAGGATATTGTATAAATTATTGAATAAATATGCAACATTTGAAAAACAACAAAAGAAAATGTTGATCCAATTATAATTAACACTTGAGAATGCATGTGGTTGTTGGACCTAGATCTTAAAATCTGTTTTTATAAAAATTAAAAAAAAAATAAAAACCAAGGGTTTTTTGTGTCATTGTAAGTGTGACACATATTGTAATGCATACTACACTACCCAATACATTTTATTAATAAAATAATATGTTGCTATGATAGCGACACATATTCTAATTCCTATTACATAACACTTTCTAGTTTAAATTTTAAGGTGCCATTTACGTAATCTGCACCCGTTTTCACAATACCTTGATCCGGCGTTGTGTAGGACCATAGTCCATAACATACTGAGCTTTTTATTATTTGTAAAACCAAACTCTCATATTAGTATATTTTAAGTTGTTGTTTCCTTCCGTCCTAGGCATACGGATTCATATCCTTAATTTTTATTACATAATTTAAATTATTGACAAAAATTAAAATGAATTACAAGCCATTTCAGAAAAATTTCGTTTTATCCCTTTGGATTAAGGTATATTATCGTCATAAAAACTCAAATTCACCTTGATCCATATCATTTTCTTATTTAATTTTTCTTGCAATAACAGAAAAATATGTCTTCGTTCACAAAATATGTTCGTTTGAATAAGGGAGATTAACAAAGATGTCTTATAGTGTATTCTTTTCGGCTGTACCGAACAAGTTCCACCACCGAATAATTGAATTTTGTATTCTTTTGGAATGAATTTCAATACAAAAAAATAATTTGGTGTTGGAACTGTACTGAAATTTGTTCGGTACAGCCGAAAAGAATACACTATTAGATGTTACAATTCACCTCGTTTAAACTAGGACGAACATTTTTTCTTTTTAAACGTATTCACGTATTACGTCCATATTAAGGCAATTGAAAATCTTGCTTTTAATTTAAACCGATTATATATGAATTATGGATATGAATTAATGTTTAAACTCTTAAGAAGTAATTTCTTTCTTTCTGACGATTAGGATATAAAATCGACATAAAAGCTTAAATTCACCTTCATACAATTTATTTTCTTGTTTAATATTCCTCATATTAATTGAATGAAAATTTTTTTCTTTTCTTCTCGCGAAAAATCATTTTTTCAAAAGATGGTAGACAAAAGTGGCAAACGCAAACAAACAACCTTAAAAAACACACAACGAAATTCAAAACTTTTGTTACAAAATTAACGAGCGTTGAAAATTTATATATTTTTCTACAAAACAAACAAAAAAAAGTAATAATAAAAAAAAATGAAAAAAACACTTCACAATTGTTACGGGATTTTGTTGTTGTTGTTCTTGTTGGTATGGTGTGTCTTGAAAATAAATAAAAAACATAAATGTATCATCTTCAAATGTATATAATAAATAACATACGTCGTTCGTTCTTGGAATTAAAGGTATCTGAAACAAAATTAATTTGATTATTTGAATATAAAAGAAAACAAAGACAAGGAATAAGAAAACAAATATTTTTATTAAGAACATAATCGAAAAAAAATTTAAGAAAAATGGAAATGAAGTAAGCATTTACAAGGAAAATTCGAAAATAATAATGTCATTAAAATCAAATTATGAAAATGTGTTGAAGGAGGAAGATGTGTTTATTTTAAATTTAAAAGGGTTTTTTAAGAAATGTTATTGCTTGAAATAATTAATAAAAGGAAGAAAAGTGGATAAGTGTGATATCGTATGTACACGAAGTTTACGCTTAGATAGCATTTGGCATCAATCAGTTGATATATGTGTTAATGGTTTAAATGTATCTATTACAACGAAAATTGAATTGCGTGTGAAGTATGAAAGCATTGAAATTTGATGTCACGATTTTTACGATTGATAAAGCGTAACTTTTAGGTACATAGTGCTTTTGTATACTTTTGTATACATTACTTAAATTCGTAATAAACAAATCACTATATAAAGAATCTTTTTCTACCAAAAACTCTGTGCTCGCGTATCGGGACGGCTTCACAACCTCTTCCTTTATGAATTTATTCGACCCATGCGATGCATACTTTAATTGATCTTAATTAATTTGTTTACGATTTCAATAATGTGAAAGCTATTCAAATACTATTCAAGAAGTATAACTATGCATACTACAGAACAGAGTTTTCTGTTTACAATCTGTTAAGCTAGTGATGTTAAAGTGTTTAAAACCTTGGTATAATACTCGGTATAATACGTAAAATACCGTATTGTCCAAAACATTGTAAAATACCGGGTATTTTAATTTTTCATAATTTTTTTTTGTTTTACTGTGATGGCGCTCAGAATAGTAAAATGATTTTTACTACGTCAACACTAAATAGTTTATCCATATTTATTTTACATCTATCAACAACTAACAGTACATTTAGCAACGGTATTTATTTCCGAAAATTTTTTCACACTGAAAGTAGTTAAAGTAAAAAGGTTTTGTGTTGTTAAAACTACAAAGGGAAAATTGAATTAGGTAAATAGAATAATATAATTTAATTATTGTTATTAATTATTTATATAAATTCATTGAAACAAATTTAAATATTTTTTTATAGCTCAGCTAGCCTCAATAGAAAATCATAACTCAAATCAAAATTAATTCGCTTAAGAAAATAAAAACGTTGGAACAAAATAACGCTTAAGAAAACACTTTCACAAGAAAAGTGATTGCAAAATGGGGAGACCCCAAAAATATATAACAATTGTAAACAAATACTTTTCAGTAAATCTTGAAATGAACGGGAAAAAATGTGTTAGTTTTAAATGTGTATTTTGCAAAAAAATCTACGCAAAAAATCCATTGCGAATGGCAAAACATTTAGTAACATGCCCGAAATCCGGTCGACAATTCATTACAGACCGTAATAAAATAAAACAATTATTAGAATCATCAAAACGGGGAACCACATCGTTTGATTTCAATGAAGATGTTTTAAAATCTGGAGAACATTGTAATGATTCAACAAGAAAAGATTGTTCAAATGAATTACAGGCTGCAAATACTACACGACCGCGACCACCAAATTCTTCCAAGAACTCTGCGACGTATGCAACTACAAGTTTGAATGAAATTGAGCGAAATATGATGGATAATTTTATCGACAGAGTAAGTGAAAATGAACAAGTAAGTTTTGCTGTGTATTTATTTAAAGTATATATATTTATATATTTAAGAACGCGATTCTTTTGGCAAGAGCATGCTTTGCAACAGGAACGCCATTAAGTTTCACGAAAAATAAATATTGGAAAGCCGCATTTAAAAGACCTAGTTTAAAATTACCAAATCGGCATCAAATGTCAACACCATTATTAAATTCTGAGTATAAGGATATTCAGCAAACGGTTATTTCTAAAGTTTCGTCTGCAAAGCATATATCCATTCAACTAGATGGATGGAGTAATACCAGGTATGAAAAATATGCATTTCAAAATGTTTGATTGAACATACTTTGGTTAAGACATGATTCTTTTATTACACACTTTTATTTAATTTTAGGTATGAACCTATAGTCAATATAATTCTCTGCACACCAGAACCAGTAATTTATAAAATTATTGACACTGAAACAAATCGGCATACAGGCGATTATATGGCAAAGCTAGTGTTGGAAGTTATAGAAGAAGTTGGTGAACAAAAAATTATATCAATAGTAACTGACAACGCGGCAAACATGAAGAAATCATGGGATGTCATTAAAGAAAGAAAACCTAATTTAGTTATTGCATTCCATGGTTGTGTTACACATATTTTAAATCTTTTGATAAAAGATATCATGAAACTGCCAACTTTCAACTCAATTGAGAATCAGTCTAAAAATATTGTAAAGGAGATTAAACATTCTCATATTCTAAATAACATGTTAAAAAAATACCAAAATCAAATAGGAGAAGGCAGGAAAAAGTTTAATAGTTTGAAATTACCAGTTAGCACAAGATGGGGTTCAACTGTTCGTTGTTTCGATAGTTTATTACAAAATAAACACGTACTGCAACGTCTTGCAATTTGTCCAGAAGCATCATCAATTCTTAAAAAAAGAACCACAACAGATATTTTAGATAACGACATTTTCTGGATAAAAGTTAAGGAAGTGCATGAACTACTTGAACCTATTTTCAATCAAATAACATATTTGGAGACCGACAAATATGTTATTTCTGCAGTTATTCCTGTATTTCATGAATTAGAAAAACTTTTTACAGAAAAGATAAAAACCTGTCCAGCAACAAAAACTGAAGAAAAAAAATAATGAAATTATTACAAGATCGCAAAAACCTAGCCGTCACTGACATTCATAAAGCAGCCCATTTGCTTGATCCATACACTAAGGGAAAACTTCTTAGTGGCGAAGAGAGCATTGAAGCAGTATCCTATATATCTGAAATAACTAAAACAATTCCATCAACAAATGAAACAGATGTTCTTAGCGATTTAGCTTTATATCGAAATTGTGAGGGACTATGGAAAAGGGATTTTGTATGGAACAGTTTACAAAAACGAACTGATGGAAGTTCTATCGATAGTGTTACTTGGTGGAAAGGTATTTGTGGTTCTTCAGAATTATCGAAAATAGCATCTGCTGTATTGCAATGTCCTGCATCTTCCGCCGCAACAGAAAGATCTTTTTCGACCTATGGTTTAATTCATACCGCAAGAAGAAATCGGCTTACAAATCAGCGAGCCGCAAAGTTAGTCTATATTAAACATAATTTACACGTTCAACAACTTTTCAATGGAAAATGTTTAGAATTCAATCTAAATGAAAGTATAGATAAAATTGCTGAAGGGAGAAAACAAGTTGAAACTACTCATCAGTATCAGACCACGTATGAATTAGAATCAGAACAAACTGAATCAGATGAAGGTGATGATGAAAATGATGACGAAGAGGAAGGTGTTTAGATATGTTTATGTATCATAAAAATATTAGTTATTTTCAAATTTTATTTGTGTCATTTTTGTACATAATAAAAATGAATGAATTAAAAGAATGAATGAATGAATTATGAATGAAATGTATTTTAATAATATATTTAAAATGATTTGGTTATAGTAGTAAATTTACATTAAAGTAGAAGAAGCAAATTTTATACGGTATTTTATTTTGTATTATACAATGTTTAATACCCTGTATTATACAAAAAATATAAAATACGGTATTTTTACATCTCTATGTTAAGCTCCCTGCAGAGAGTTGATATGCATTTTATACTTTCTTACAGCAATTGGCCGACTTTGAGGTTAGACTTTCTGAAAGGATAGATCAGTCCATTTTGCATTCCAAGTAATTTTGATAAGAGTTTTCTTTTTCACAATTCACTCTTTGTTTATATACTTGTCAACACTGTCTGATTTTATCAGCAGTCGGAAAATATTTAAGGACTGGCGGGCGGGCACACAAATATTGGATTGTCGATATGTTAGTCCAATAACAAAATAGAAAAATATGTTGGATGGAAGCTTTGGTTATCCATGTAATCAAAATTAGTCCAAATAAAATAAGTTCTACAAAAAACTGGCCATAAAACCACAAAACTTCACCAATCTCCAATTTCCCATACAAAACGAAACTATTCACTAAATATGCGCTATCATTCGTGCATTGTCCAAGATTTGTGAAAACTCATTCCTCTGGCTTTTAAAAAGCGATATTTTTGGCGAGTAAAAATATTGAAAAATATGTTGGATGGCGGGTAGGGGGGCGGATCGCAGAGTTGTAATATTATGGTTTGCAAAAATATCATATTCAAGGTCGAAGAACGATGAGAATTATATAAAATCGAGTAGTCATAGTTTACAACTATGAAATACGCTACTATGAAGCATAATTTAAGTTCTATGGAGTGCGCCTTACTAATATATTACTGACAAAATAATTCTTCGAAAGGTTCTGGACACTGTATTATTTCCATCAATTACAGCACGACGATATGGTAAGCTACCCTATGAACCACGAACGTTCGGAGAACCATATCCGGACATTAAATTTTAATTAATACTACTATTATATGTATGTACCCTATTATCAATCGATATCCAATCCATATCCAATCCATATCCGATCCATATCTAATCCATGTCCTATCCATATCCAACCCATACTCAATCCATATCCAATCCATATCCATATCAAATCCCTATCCAATTCATATCCAATCCTAATCCAATTCATATCCAATCCATGTCCAATCCATATCCAATCCATATCTAATCCATATCCAATCCATACCCAATCCATATCCAATCCATATTCAATTCATTTCCAATCCATACCGTCAATAAGGTAGATAAGCTGATAACAAGTGTTTATACAATATACATATAAAACAGACAAATACTTAGTCGAAACTTGGCTATGAATCACTGAGGCTGGATAATAATTTTTAAAAACTAAAACATGATATTAACACATCAACCTACTCATATATGACTAGACCAATTACTCAACAAACCTTTTCATAATATGTATAAACATTTTTTTTTAACGCAAACTTAAATAAACAAGCAAAATAAAATTTTCAAACTCTAATAACTATATCATAATTCAATAATATCATATATCCAAAAATAATTAAAATTAAAAACAAACAAAGATATTCAACAATAACAAAAACATTCATTTGACCCTTTAATATTTAAAACTCAAAGGAAATCTCGTAACTATTCTGACATTTTTCTTAAAACCATTATTATTCGTATTTTAACGATACAGATGTTACTGTACGTCAAAGTATTGTAAAGATATAAAATAGTTGTAATCTGTTTTAATTATAAATTAGTTTTATTTTTCATAATTAATTTTTTTTTCTTACTTCTTAGTTTATGCATTGTTGTTAATTTTGTTTTTATTTCTTGATAATTTCAAATGATGCCAAATTCTTATTTTTAAACATAATATTTTCCTAAAGATTTTTAGTTATTTTAAAAATCATTAATTGGACATTTAGGTATTTTGTTACTGTTGTTGTTGAGTGAAATAGTTAGTTCACAAATTTCAAAAACATGTACATATAGTATAAAGATTAGACACTGCAAAAGCAGGACTGGGGCCCACGTAAAGTAAGAATAAAATATTGAATGGATCACATTTAAACAATAACAGCAAAGAAAGTGTTCTGTCGTGCAAAATGATAAAAACTCACGATATTTTACGTTAAACTTTTCCTGCTAACTTCACTTCGTGATGTTACGTCAAACCGGACCGAACTGCCAAAATAAAAAAATTTATTTGGGTTGTCATAATTTCAAATGTACTTTGGAGGGGGTTGAGAGTAGAAATTTCGAAAAAAAAATTTTTTGATCATGTTAACTGGGGTGTCATATGAATGATGATTTTTTTTTATAGATCAAAGCAATTTTTTTGGTAATTTTCGGAAGCACAGTTTTCGACTAATTTTCGAAAATGTGATTTTTTTCGTCAACCGTTAACATTACAAAAGAACAATTTTAAAAAATGCACGGTTATAGGAATTTTGTATAAAAAAACAAAATTTATTTTGGTTTTTATAATTTCAAATGTTCTATGGAGGGTTGAGTTGAGAGTAGAAATTTTCAAAAAAAATTATTTGTAGATCTTAACAATTTTGTTGCAATTTTTGAGAACACAGTTGGCGAATTATTTTCGAGTATATGAAAATTTGTCTTGAATTATATACACTGGCCTCGGATTACCTTGGACTCATTTCAAGAACGACCTCGGAAACTGTACCCCAAACTACGATTTAATAAATGCCATCTGGAACGTGCTAAGCCTTAGAAGACCAGGAGATCTACGAACACTTACAAACCAAATCCATAGCTCTACACTAGATATAGTGGCATTAAAAGAATTAAGACTGCCAGGGAGTGGAATCCACGAAAAAAAAATGTTACACTGTCTACTATTGCGGTCATCAAAACGGAAGAGAATTTGAAGTTGAATTTCACATACATCGTCACGTGAATCAGCATGTTATCGACTTCTGCCTTATTAATATGCGGATATGCACAATGAAAATCAACACGCAAAAATTTAATGTAACGATCATCAATGTTCAACCACCTACTGAAGATAAAGCAGATGACATTAAACACGGGTTCTAGAACTCGAAGAAGTCATCAATAACATCCCGTGGCGTGATATAAAGATCGTGGTAGATGACTTCAATGCTCAAATTGGTAGAAGTGCAGATCTTAAAACACATGTCGGCCCTAACAGCTTGCATCATACCAGTAACAATAACGGCTTTCGCACAACTGAACTGGCTATGATGTATGATCTAGTAATTTCTAGCACTTTCTTTCCTCATAAGAGAATTCACAAAGCAACGTGGAAATCAAACGGTGGAAGAACTAAACATCATAGTTCATGTCATGATTTCTAAGAGACACTCAACAAAGTGTAACTAACGTTCGGCACACAGAGGTGCTGATATGGACAACGATCATATGCTTGTCATTTTTAAGTACAAGTGCAAGTTATCGTCTACATTTAATAAAGACAAGAAAAAAAGACCGTACGCTGGAATGTCGAAGCATTTAAACACCCAGAAACACTGAATAAGTGAAAAGATACCAGGAAATAGTAACGCAAAGCATAGAAGAGCATGACATGTCGTCTGAGATGCCATTTAACATACAAGAAGAATGGCGAACGCTTCAATCAACCATTACATCCGCAGCACAAACTACAATCGGAAAACGACCACCGAAATCACGTATCGAATGGTTTGAGTGCCGCGAAAGCGTTGAGCACAAACAAAAACTGAGAGAAAAATGGCTAACAAGGGACACCCGAAGCTCCCAAACTGATTTTCTATGCGCCAGAAAAGCCTCAGCAAAATTCCTTTGGAAAAAGAAATGCGAACACCTGAAGAGCTGTATCGAAAACATCAACCAACATGCGACTAATTCGAAAAAGTGCTTTGCCAATGCGCGGAATCTGACAAAAGATGTCCACTCAGATGTCTACAGTCATGAAAAATGGAAACAAAGAGCTTACAACATATGAACGTGATGTGCTGGGCAGTATGGCGATCCCACTTTCAAGACCTACTGAATAGGACATTCATCCTATTCGAGCAATTGTTCCGTCAAATGAGGAGACTTTGGTCCCTAACCCATTAAAATTGGTATATCACCAGGTATCGATGTAATCCTTCCGGAACTATATAAAGATGGAGGATCAGCTCTGGTCTCATATATATATGATCTGATTCTTGCAATCTGGGACCAAGAAGAACTACTCGCTGAATGGAAAACAGCTCTCATTGTTCCGCTACATAAAAAATGTGACCGTCTAAAGTGTGTGAATTATCGTGGCATCGCACTATTGAACACTGCATATAAAATACTAGCTAATGCTCCACCTCCGACTTGTTCAACCCACTTTGTTCGCCGAATCTATCATCGGTGACTGTCAGTGTGGTTTTTGTCCCAACCGTTCAACCACAGATCAATGTTTTACCTTAAGGATGATTCTGGAAAAATGTTGGAAGTACAACATCAGCATTCACCAACTCTACGTTGATTTCAAGCAAGCATATGATAGAGTCATGCGGGAAAACCTCTGGTCTGCACTCATATGCCTTGGTATCCCAGAGAAAATTGTTTCTCTGTGCAAACTCATAACATCGGGATCAAACTGTAGAATAGTAATCGAAGGGTCAGTTTCTGACTCTTTTGATCATCAGGTGTTTGACAAGGTGATGCACTCGCACCCGTACTATTTAATTTGGCACTTGAGTACGTGATAAGAAAAAAACGAATTGAGAAAAAAACTGCATATAGAACAAATCCAGTCAATTTCTTGAGTGTGCAGATGATATTGCGCTTCTCGGACGTAAACCAATCGATTTTAACGATAGTCTCGCTCAGCTTGAAAGAAATACTAATCGACTTGGATTATGCATCAACACCGGCAAGACTAAACTTTTAACAACACCCAGCAACATACCGCCCGACAATCTGAATACTGGCGACTATGAAGTAGAAGGTGTAGAAAATTTCAAAAATCTCCTGTCTGTATTCACATCGTCAAATGGCATGCAGGCAGGTATTAAAGCCCACAGCGCTTTCTACGCATACTCAAAACTGTTGCGATCAAAACATCTTTCGCAGTAGTGCAAACTCACACTTTACAAAGCAGTAATCCTTTGGAAGTGAAAGTTGGACACTGAGTTCCTCCGATTGTAGAATTCTATCAACCTTCAAGAGGAAGGTCATACAAACAATTTATGGTCCATTTAAAGTCCATGCAACAACCAGCTGGTGTTCATCGAAGAGGAAGACCTAGACAACGCTGGCGTGATGACATCATCGATGACCTTCGTAATACAGGATATCGAAACGGGACAACTGAAACGGGACAACTGTCATAGAACGAGATTATTAGAAGCTGATTACACAGACGGCAAAATCCCTCCATGTAATGTGAACGCCAGAGAGAGACAGAGGTAGAACGTTTTGTTTACAATTAATTTCACTTAAATTATTTCCACTATCGCAACTTTACATTTAATTTCACTTAACTTCTTCGCACGTATAAAATCAACTTATCTCTTTTGCAAGAAGTATTTTCCTTATATATATTTAACCTTATTTAACATAATTTCTAGCATTAATAGTCTAAGAACAACTAAGAAAGATCTAGAATAGAAATCTACGTAATTATTTTCGATATATTTTATTTAATGTTGACTCAAGTTCTAAGAAGCGAATGTGACCTTGATTTTTTTTTTTTTGAAATATTGTATATCGTAAATTGAAGATGCATGATTTCTATTTTATTGCATTTATGTAGAATAATAACAATATCTTACTTACATTTTAAGTGGACGTTACATAATACTTGAAAGAAAAACAAGTTTATTTATGTTTCTTAAAATTTTCCTTGATAGTATCACACCTTTATCATCGGTACTGCTGCTGCTCTCAATACCGCTAGCTTACAAATTTTTAACTTTTTTTGTCTCCCTGAATATAAGATGAAAACCGTGATCTACACAGGTGAAAAAGTCGAAATTTGAACTTGACCATTTTTGATTTTTTTGAAACTTGGCATATTAGTAATATGGACAAAATAAAATATAATACTTGTTTTACATTGTTTGAGCATAGGGGGCACCCCAACATGCATGAAAAATGAAAATTCTGCCAATCCGTTGTAACTTTGAAATTGAATTGCTCAAGAACGGCTATACCGAATTCATCAAACTTTTGTTTGTTTAATATAGGTGAGATTAGTTAATCGTTTGAAAAAAAATTAATTAATTGTTTTTGTAATTAATTTTAAAATTAAAATATTAAAAAAGCTATTTTAAAGATGACGCTAGGGTTGAAGATCAATTGGAATTTAATTTATTTTCTTTTTTAAAACAGTTCTATCCTTATTCTAAAATATTCCAAATTTGCAAAGAGGCGTTAATTTGGGTTCTTGAGATATGTTATTTTAAAGCTTTTAGTCCGACTAAAAATTCTCCTTCTTCATAATTTTTTCAAACAACTTCAATTAACCAAAACTTTTAACTACAAAGAAATTATAACTTATGTTTTTAGGGTTCCGTTTTTTATACGGAACACTATTGGTGAGAGTACAACGTGTTTTTTCACATTATTTCGATTATCTCGTGAACCATTAATCCGATGAACTTAAAGTTTGAGGTGCTTATAAAACTAACCTATCCACACAAGATGGCGGGTTAAAAAATAAATAAAGTTGAGTTCGTTTGTTTTAAGGAGGTACGATGTAAAGCCTTTGAAAACATACATTTTTTTAGCGAGACGAGTAGGGTATCATATGAAAGGGCTTCATTTCAGCATTATTTAAAAATATATTTTGGAATTTTTCACCTCACCATTTTTTGTATAATTTTGAAAAATGACGTTTTCGGGATGTTTTATTGCCCCGATTAACTCCGACCCTACTTCATCGAAAATCTTGAAATATATTTGGAATGATAGAAAATTGAGTAGGTTTTTAATGAAAAATATAGAAAAGTGGCAGACACTCATAACTATATTTATTAAAAGGGTGGGAATGTTAAGGGGTTTAAACATCATTTAAAACCAGGTCATGTGGGGTGTCATTTGAAAAAGCACTTGAGTTTAGAAATATTGCCATTTTTTTTAGAATTTTGCAATGCATAGTTTTTGAATTATTATCAAGAAAGTGACACAAAAAGTTGGTCCCCCCCCCTTGCATTTCGAGCCTAATTAACAGAAAAATTTGAAAAAATTCATAGAGACAGGAAGTTTGCTATATTTTGAACGAAAATTATAGCGAACTCTCAAATAATTATATTTCTGTGTGTTTAGGGGATGGGTGTAAGCGGGGTAAAAAAAAATTTTTTTTGACCCAAGCGAGTGGGGTATCATTTGAAAGAGCACCAAATTTCCAAAACATTGCAATTTTTTTTAGAAATTTCCGGTACACCGTTTTGGAGTTATTCTAAAAAATGTGCACATTCCAGACCGTTCCCCCCCCCCTACGTTTCGACACTGATTGACAGAAAAAATTGAAAAAATTCATAGAGACAGGAAGTTTGCTATATTTTGAACGAAAATTATAGCGAACTCTCAAATAATTATATTTCTGTTTGTTTAGGGGATGGGTGTAAGGGGGGTAAAAAAAACTTTTTTTGACCCAAGCGAGTGGGGTATCATTTGAAAGAAGACCAAATTTCCAAAACAGTGCAATTTTTTTTAGAATTTTGTGGTACACAGTTTCGGAGTTATTCTAAAAAATGTGCACATTCCAGACCGTCCCCCCCCCCTACGTTTCGACACTGATTGACAGAAAAAATTGAAAAAATTCATAGAGACAGGAAGTTTGCTATATTTTGAACGAAAATTATAGCGAACTCTCAAATAATTATATTTCTGTGTGTTTAGGGGATGGGTGTAAGCGGGGTAAAAAAAATTGCAAAACATTGCAATTTTTTTTAGAAATTTCCGGTACACCGTTTTGGAGTTATTCTAAAAAATGTGCACATTCCAGACCGTTCCCCCCCCCCCTACGTTTCGACACTGATTGACAGAAAAAATTGAAAAAATTCATAGAGACAGGAAGTTTGCTATATTTTGAACGAAAATTATAGCGAACTCTCAAATAATTATATTTCTGTTTGTTTAGGGGATGGGTGTAAGGGGGGTAAAAAAAACTTTTTTTGACCCAAGCGAGTGGGGTATCATTTGAAAGAAGACCAAATTTCCAAAACAGTGCAATTTTTTTTAGAATTTTGTGGTACACAGTTTCGGAGTTATTCTAAAAAATGTGCACATTCCAGACCGTCCCCCCCCCCCCTACGTTTCGACACTGATTGACAGAAAAATTTGAAAAAATTCATAGAGACAGGAAGTTTGCTATATTTTAAAACGAAAATTATAGCGAACTCTCAAATAATTATATTTCTGTGTGTTTAGGGGATGGGTGTAAGCGGGGTAAAAAAAAATTTTTTTTGACCCAAGCGAGTGGGGTATCATTTGAAAGAGCACCAAATTTCCAAAACATTGCAATTTTTTTTAGAAATTTCCGGTACACCGTTTTGGAGTTATTCTAAAAAATGTGCACATTCCAGACCGTTCCCCCCCCCCTACGTTTCGACACTGATTGACAGAAAAAATTGAAAAAATTCATAGAGACAGGAAGTTTGCTATATTTTGAACGAAAATTATAGCGAACTCTCAAATAATTATATTTCTGTTTGTTTAGGGGATGGGTGTAAGGGGGGTAAAAAAAAACTTTTTTTGACCCAAGCGAGTGGGGTATCATTTGAAAGAAGACCAAATTTCCAAAACAGTGCAATTTTTTTTAGAATTTTGTGGTACACAGTTTCGGAGTTATTCTAAAAAATGTGCACATTCCAGACCGTCCCCCCCCCCCCTACGTTTCGACACTGATTGACAGAAAAATTTGAAAAAATTCATAGAGACAGGAAGTTTGCTAAATTTAAAACGAAAATTATAGCGAACTCTCAAATAATTATATTTCTGTGTGTTTAGGGGATGGGTGTAAGCGGGGTAAAAAAAAATTTTTTTTGACCCAAGCGAGTGGGGTATCATTTGAAAGAGCACCAAATTTCCAAAACATTGCAATTTTTTTTAGAAATTTCCGGTACACCGTTTTGGAGTTATTCTAAAAAATGTGCACATTCCAGACCGTTCCCCCCCCCCCTACGTTTCGACACTGATTGACAGAAAAAATTGAAAAAATTCATAGAGACAGGAAGTTTGCTATATTTTGAACGAAAATTATAGCGAACTCTCAAATAATTATATTTCTGTTTGTTTAGGGGATGGGTGTAAGGGGGGTAAAAACAACTTTTTTTGACCCAAGCGAGTGGGGTATCATTTGAAAGAAGACCAAATTTCCAAAACAGTGCAATTTTTTTTAGAATTTTGTGGTACACAGTTTCGGAGTTATTCTAAAAAATGTGCACATTCCAGACCGTCCCCCCCCCCCTACGTTTCGACACTGATTGACAGAAAAAATTGAAAAAATTCATAGAGACAGGAAGTTTGCTATATTTTGAACGAAAATTATAGCGAACTCTCAAATAATTATATTTCTGTGTGTTTAGGGGATGGGTGTAAGCGGGGTAAAAAAAATTGCAAAACATTGCAATTTTTTTTAGAAATTTCCGTACACCGTTTTGGAGTTATTCTAAAAAATGTGCACATTCCAGACCGTTCCCCCCCCCCCCTACGTTTCGACACTGATTGACAGAAAAAATTGAAAAAATTCATAGAGACAGGAAGTTTGCTATATTTTGAACGAAAATTATAGCGAACTCTCAAATAATTATATTTCTGTTTGTTTAGGGGATGGGTGTAAGGGGGGTAAAAAAAACTTTTTTTGACCCAAGCGAGTGGGGTATCATTTGAAAGAAGACCAAATTTCCAAAACAGTGCAATTTTTTTTAGAATTTTGTGGTACACAGTTTCGGAGTTATTCTAAAAAATGTGCACATTCCAGACCGTCCCCCCCCCCCTACGTTTCGACACTGATTGACAGAAAAAATTGAAAAAATTCATAGAGACAGGAAGTTTGCTATATTTTGAACGAAAATTATAGCGAACTCTCAAATAATTATATTTCTGTGTGTTTAGGGGATGGGTGTAAGCGGGGTAAAAAAAATTTTTTTTTTTGCAATTTTTTTTAGAAATTTCTGGTACACCGTTTTGGAGTTATTCTAAAAAATGTGCACATTCCAGACCGTCCACCCCCCCCCCCCCCCTACGTTTCGACACTGATTGACAGAAAAAATTGAAAAAATTCATGGAGACAGGAAGTTTGCTATATTTTGAACGAAAATTATAGCGGTTTCTCAAATAATTATATTTCTGTGTGTTTAGGGGATGGGTGTAAGGGGGGTAAAAAAAAACTTTTTTTGACCCAAGCGAGTGGGGTGTCATTTAAAAGAGGACCAAATTTCCAAAACAGTGCAATTTTTTTTAGAATTTTGTGGTACACAGTTTCGGAGTTATTCTAAAAAATGTGCACATTCCAAACCGTTCCCCCCCTACGTTTCGACACTGATTGACAGAAAAAATTGAAAAAATTCATAGGGACAGGAAGTTTGCTATATTTTGAACGAAAATTACAGCGAACTCTCAAATAATTATATTTCTGTGTGTTTAGGGGATGGGTGTAAGCGGGGTAAAAAAAAATTTTTTTTGACCCAAGCGAGTGGGGTATCATTTGAAAGAGCATCAAATTTCCAAAACATTGCAATATTTTTTAGAAATTTCCAGTATACCGTTTTGGAGTTATTCTAAAAATTTGCACATTCTAGACCATCCACCCCCCCCCCTACGTTTCGACACTGATTGACAGAAAAAATTGAAAAAATTCATAGAGACAGGAAGTTTGCTATATTTTGAACGAAAATTGTAGCGAACTCTCAAATAATTATATTTCTGTGTGTTTAGGGGATGGGTGTAAGGAGGGTAAAAAAAAACTTTTTTGACCCAAGCGAGTAGGGTGTCATTTGAAAGAGCATCGACTTTCAAAAACATTGCAATAGGTTTTTAGAATTTTGCGGTACGCAGTTTTTGAGTTATTCTAAAAAATGTGCAAATTCCAGACCGTTCCCCATCCCCCTACGTTTCGACACTGATAGACAGAAAAAATTGAAAAAATTCATAGAGACAGGAAGTTTGCTATATTTTGAACGAAAATTATAGCGAACTCTCAAATAATTATATTTCTGTGTGTTTAGGGGATGGGTGTGGGGAGAGCAAAAAAAAAACTTTTTTGAACCAAACGAGTGGGATGTCATTTGAAAGAACACTTAATTTAAGAAACATTGCAATAGTTTTTAGAATTCTGCGATGCATAGTTTTTTAGTTATTGATGAAAAAAAGTGCTATTTTAAGTGTATGTATACCACCCTATATTTCGACGCTGATTTATAGAACAAATATTCCCAATTTAGACTATTAAAATAGTTTAGCTAACATAAACAGCTTTGGATAAGATTTAACCTCAAGTAACATTTTTGATCAATGTAGATGTGATTGACATTTACTATTGACGTTTACGATTAAACATTTATTCTGTTATGCGTCCATAGTCTGGCGATATAAAGACTTTACAACATAAATTTATGTCATTTATTTTTGATAATATGTTCTTTTACATTCACGGAACCCTTGGCGAGCGAATTTTATTCGCACTTGTCTGACTTTTTTTAAATAGTTCAATCCTTACTTTAAAATATATCAAATTTACAAAGAAACGTTAATTCGTGTTCTTGAGATATTTAATTTTAAGGATTTTTAGTCCGACTAAAATTCGAATTTTTCATCATTTTTTCGCACTTCTGTGGTCAAAATTTTTTGTTGATAACAATTGTTGGATATTCCTGAGTCGAACTTTAACTACGAGTTAAGTAGTAAACATTCTCAAATGAACCTATTTTAGCTCTTTTCATCCTTTATTGCCTGTAAATAAGAACTTTTTACCCTCGATAAACTTATGAACTCCTACAAAATCTAAAAACATACTATTTAGCATCTACTTAGAATCTCAAAACTATTTACAGACTACTTATTCTTAAAATACTACTTTTTACCTAAATAAGCCTGTTTTCAACACCTTACTAAGTACTTATCATATCCTTAGAACTTAAAAAGTCCTATCAATTCTATCAATGTACAAAATTAACATCTTATTTGAATCTTCAAAAACTATTTACGATTCCGATCTATGTAGCATCAAACCCGACAAACATTTTTATACATGAAGACAGCGCTCGTTATTTAAGTTCTAAATTGGAAATGTATGAGTGTGATTTTGTTTGTAAAGGATGCGTCCATTTTTTCGCCATTTTTTTAATGATACAATTTAAAAGACCAAAATTCAGAAATCAAAAAATTTAAGTATTGGAATTATGTTTAGAAAATAATACTAATTTTCCAAAATTTTCTCAATATTATGAAAAATTAAATTAAAATATCCATAAATCGACATGGAACAAGACAAATAAAAAATATTAAAACAATATAATATTTCTTTTAAATCACTAAAATTAATTATCGAAAGGGCCTGTGTGTTTAGCGACATTGTTTGTATTAGATTCACTAAAAAATTTCTTTTGCACATAATTTTATATTCAAATAACATTAAAATTATTCAATTCAATTAAACGCATGTAAATTATAATTATAATTATAATTATAATTAATTATACAAAAACAGCCAACGAGAAGTGGGAACAAAACATGGTAATTATCTGAATTTTGTAAACTAATTAAATCAAAGTTGTATGATTATAATTCTATTTTAGTTAATAAAACTAACTTGAAGCCTATGATTACACAGAAAATAGTAGTATGAATTTTTATTAGATAAAACTTTGTAATATATTTAAAATAGCTCTGTTAATTTATAAATTGCTTGTAGAGGTTTGAACGGATAGACAAACAGAATGGCTCTTGGACCAATATGCCATATATGTATATAGATGAAATCCTAAAAGTAAATTTAGGACCAAAAAAGTTATGTGGTAATATTTGGCAACAGAATTTAATAAAATGTTTAATGCAAGTAAATCTTTTAATCACATCCTCATACGTCGTAAAAAAATAAAATTTACCACAATAGAACTACCGTTTGAGGAATCTCTAGAGAAAATTGCCGCTCTAGATGATTCGATCGAAAGAGATTCTCTGCGGATTTAATTAATTTTTTCAAGACTCTTATTCTTACAAAATAAAAATTGTGATTATCAGTCAAGGATAAACAAAAATTCTGTGGCCGAAACACTACTAACAACATTGTTGACCGTCACGAACCGAATTGATGACCGTCACGACAAAAGGTAAAAAAGAAAAGAAGAGCGCCACAACGAAGAGTTGGAGAGTATTCGTGCCAGACCCAATTTAATTTGATTTTATTATTAAAATTATTTAAATTTTAACAAAATTTTTACTATTATTTAATTACTTCTATTATTTATGAAATTTAATGCCGTGATAAATTTAATACCGTGCTTTTTATATATAAATATTATATACATATAATTTATTTTATGTTTAAATGTATAGAAAATAAATTTATTAATTATTTTATTTTATTATATTTTATATAATATATTTTTTCACAAAATTTTTGAGTTTTAATTTTTTAAGCAAACACATAAAAGATTATATTTTTATAATAAGCCAAGTGAATTATAATTTACATTATAATTTCCAAATGAATTATAAACAAAATACTTTATTTTCAATAGATTATTTTATTTTAAAAAAATCGTTCCAATGTGTACAGATAAATTTATAACGAATCTGAAATTTCGTTTTTTTTATAAGACCCAAACCCCGCCAGTGGTTTGCCCGTGCAGATGTGTCTTTATCATTGTTTTCAATTGTATCAACATCGTCTCTTTCTTTATCAGTATCGTCTTCCCAAATATCGTCGCTGTCTATACAGAGATTGTGCAGAACATAGCAGGTGATAATGAACTTATTTATCAAATTCTGAAATCGACGCGCAGCAATTGAATAAAGCTTTTTTATTAAATTCCAAAAGCGTTTTCCATTTTCACCCTTGTGCATGAAAATTTATCGTTGAATTTCTTTTTATTTTGTGTTAACCGTTCATAATTACGATACGGTGTTTACAACCAAGACTTAATTTCATACGCACCATCACCAAGAACATGGAACTTGCCCTCACTAATGTTTTCTAATTCCTTAGATAATGGTGATATTTTGTAGACTCTGACATCGTGAATTTTGCATGGTGCTCCGCAAAAAACATCGAAAAATCTGCATTTTGCGTCGCATATCGCCTGAAGAGTAATCGAAGTCTGACCATGCCGATTGACATACGTACTCCGTATTATTAGCGGGGTAATTGGTATATAGAAACCATCAATATAACCAATTGTGTCCTTCAAACGCGCTATCTGAGAATAAAAAGGTGTTAAGTTATTTTTAAAATCAATAACATAGTTAATTGCCGACCTCAAAAAAATCAGTTGCTAATTTTTCTTTTCCTGCAGTGGTTTTTGGGAAAAAGTTGCTGTATATATGGTTTAAGAAATCCATTACTGTTAAAATAATAGAATGTGTTTTTGACTCGCTGTAACCAAACAAATTTGCCACTTGTCTTATACTACTTTTATTTGCTGCAAGCCTGTAAGGAACATTAATTGTTACAATATAAATGACAACAGGTTATTGTTTAAAACTTCAAGTTGTTCTTACCACAAAAATGTCAAAATATAGTCTAGTGCTGTAATAATTTTCCGACCGCCGCGATAGGTCCGTATATTCCGGAAATCGCTTGTTTCAAACATTTCTGACAATTTGATGTATGTTTCTTTTTTAGTCCAAAGTGTCTTCTAAACTAAAATTTAAAAATTAATAGGTTTATTTCAAATTTTGAACAATACAACATAGTTATAGAAAAATGTGTATAACATAAAATTAAAAGGCAATACCTCGGGAATGTTTTGCAATATAGCACTAATAACTTCCAATTCCGTATCTGAAGAGGAACTTGATGGCTAAGAAGCAGGGTTGTAACGTATAATACGGTAACGTAAGAAAACACGTATTATACGTACGTATAAAACGTACAGTATAAAACACACAATTATTTACGTTTTATACCGTATAAAAGTAAAATCCTTAATAAATAAAAATACATTTATATAACATTAACGCGGGCGTTAACTCGTATCGTACTCGTGATATTTAATATTTATAAAGCCTAGATTTCTGGACTAATAGGAACAGTTGCTTCAGAAAATATAGCGTCGGCATGATAATTTCTTACCCAACTATTCCTAGTTCAGAAAACTTCCACATTTAACGTAAATGCTTCTTTTCAAAATATAATTATTTATTTTCAAAACAAATTTAGTCTGCAATAATTTGACATTTCCAACCATACCTATTATTCATCAATGACCAAAAATGAATTTACTCAATAAACTTCTCACTAAACTTTTTCGTTTGACGTAAATACATATTATTTTAACTATTACAACATTTGTATAAAAAAAAGATTTGATCTGCAAGAACCTGTTATTTTCAAACTGTGTCTATTAATTGGAAGTGGTGCAACCTGGATTCACACAACAAAAGTTTTTTTAAAAACATCTCTCTAATAATCTCTAATAATTTCCCTAACTGCTATTAAAAAACGACATTTATTCTGAAACAACATTATATTTCCAGCTGTTCTTATTAGATGGGAGGAGCTGAAGTTGGATTGAACCATATTTTATATATTCAATAACATTTCATGATGCCAAATAATTAAGTTCATGAGCCAAATGTTTTTCATCCAAAATGCTTCCCATTAAGTATTACGTAAATGTTGGAATCAAAATGAAAGAAAATCATATAGTATACGTGTTGAAAAATTCAAAAATAATTTAATTTAAACTCTAATATATAATTCGAAATTTTCAATATTCAAATCTAGTGAATTAAAAATTATTAACCAGTTTAATGTACAGTAACATAGTCTTTCGTATAAAGTATAAAAATATACATTCAAATAACATCTAGAATTTAAATAGTTTTTGTTATAAATTATAAAATATATAAATAATTTATAACTACGTAATTATATTTTTACTAAAATATATATATTTTTACTAAAAATATAATTAATATCTGAAGTAAGAAGTATTTTTAATTTTTTATGAATGAATTTCAAAAACAAAATCATATTATACGTTTTATACGTTATATACGTTTTATACGTTTTATACGTTACGTATTATACGTGTAACGTATAAAACGTTTTATACGTGTATATTAACAACCCTGCTAAGAAGGCTAAGTGCTAAATTCAATTTGTGCTAAATTCAATTATGTCGCAAGTAAAATAATTAAATGTATGTCTAAATTTATGACCTACAATTTAAATTTAAGTTTTTGAAGTAAAAACTTCTTTAAGCGCGTTGTGCAATTTTGTATGGGGAAAAATTTATATATTCGAGTTATCATTTTCTCGCATCACGAAAATATTTTTAAATATAAAATACCTCTATCCGCTCGTAACGTTTCAAATTGCAATATGGATATCGCGGTCGACTGAGGTTCTATAGGACGTGAGTTCAATTCCTGGAGCGCTGTATTTTTTTATTGTTTTTTTTTAAACATGAATTCATTCATTCAGTTACCGTTTGCAAATCACTATCGGCTAAGTGCCACCATTTTTAATTAGTTTATTCATCATGATTGCCAATCACGTTTAATCATACATAAGCTATGCTTCTTTGTATAGTATTTGTGCGAATTCGGTCTCGTAATTTTGAGTTTTAAATCGATATAATCGATGTTATCAACTATCTTCACTTAATTTTAGAAACATGTATTACATACCATTGCAAACCAACAACATATTTCGTGTAGATGATAAAATTTGTAACATCATTATGTGATAAATTCCAATACATATAATTTTCATATACAAATGTAATTGTTTCAGATTATACTTTCATTTTTCAATTTCATAAAAATTATGCTCAACAAAAAAAAAGCATTGATCAAAGCAAACGAATTCCGTATAAAACAATCTTTAAATAAAATCCAAATTAAATAATTATCAACATTTAGGCAAAATCCGTTAAGATAATTATATTAATAACTTTAAAAAACTGCACTATCGATCAATTTTTTAAAATTCGTAAAAGAAATTTTTATGATTTCTATGAATTCATAATTTTAATTTTTTATTTTAATTTTAATTCAAAAAAATTAAAAAACAACAATTAAAAAATGTACCACTCCGGGAATAGAACTCAAAACCTATAGAACCTCAGTCGACCGCGATGTCCATATTGCAATTTGAAACGTTACGAACGGATAGAGGTATTTTATATTTAAAAATATTTTCGTGATGCGAGAAAATGATAACTCGAATATGTAAATTTTTTCCCATACACAACTGCAGAACGCGCCTAAAGAAGTTTTCGCTAAAAAATTATTATTGCACTAGCTTCGAATTTTTGGACTGTGTCCTTTTCAAATTGTACCAGTTCCGAATTTTTGTACAGTACAAAAGAATAAACTAATAGAATTTTTTTCGAAAATGTTTTGATTTTCCGAATTAGATTATTTAGGAACACTGTGCATCCAATAAACCACGAGTCCGAATGTAGTGTTATTTTTTTTTTTTTTTTTTGCGAGGCGTTCATGTAGTCATAGCCTGACATGTAGACTGCTAAATCATTTATGCCATCCTCATATTCAAGAGCTGAAGACCTTTTTGAAAAAAGCCAACAGCCTTGAATGGTCTACTTTGCAGAAATTTTCTATCCTTAGATAGTTTGATCCTAATATGACGCTTTGGAGCCCTGAGAGAGCCAAACATTCTCCCACAACGTGAGGGACTGTTTCATCCTCTTAAAGACAAAAGCGGCATATTGGATCATTTTCTACTCGAAACCGTACCATATGTTTGTTCACATTATGGTGACCTGTTAGTAGTCCCACCATTAGCCTGCAGTCTGACCGAGTCAGATTTAACAGGAATTTGGTGGTTTGCTGGCTCAACTCTGGAGTGAACATCTTGGAGACCTTGCAGCCTTCTGTGCTCCTCCATTGAGAGTGACTGGACCGAAAGAGAACTTGTTCGACTCGCGATCTTATCCTACCTTTCGATATACCAATTGCTGGTGTGTGATTAGTCGGCATGGACAAATCTGTCAGGTGTTCTTCCAGATCCCTTCATAGCGCTTGATGATTTCTATAGCCCTTACAGCACCTGGTGTTTCCCAGGAGGTCGAGCCTTTTTGTAGCCTTAAGAGCATCCATTCTTACAAATATATGCAAGGGAGGAAGCTCTTATAAGACCTGCAGAATCGCTGTGTGCATTGTGTTGAAAACACTAGTGATACATAAGCAAACAAGCCTATATATACCGCCTCCAGTTTTTTAATCGCATTCCCAGCAAAAGTTCTTGAGAGCCATGCAAGGGAACCATAGCTGACAATGGGTCTGACAACTACTTTATACAGCCAATAGACCATTTTCGGAGTCAGCCCCCATTTGTCAACGAAAGCACTCCTGCATTACCATAGAACTCGAGCTGCGTTTGCGCATTTAGTCTCAATATGCACTAAGTGTCAGTTGTTAAGTGTCGGTTTTATTGAGCAGCGTTGCTTAAAAATAATTTAATGAGTTACTTTGAAAAATTGTAAATAAAAGTTTAAGTGAATATATTTAATGTTTTTAATGCGATAATGTTTTTTATTATTGAAATGTTGTTTAAAACATACAATTAATAGTTTCTAAATAATATGTTGTTTACATGTTATTCAGTTTAAATTTATGTAAAATTGCAAATAATAAAACTGTCTGTTTTCATTCATAAATGATTGCATGTTTTTGTTTTTTTTTTTGTCATAAATAAATTAAAAATTTATAGTCTCTATGGTCTACTAAGATGAAAATAAATTTCATTTTCTTAGAAGAACAAATATGCAAACATAGAATTTTGACAACGACAAACTAAAAATTTCGACGACAAGAAAAATTATAGACAGTTAAAACAAAGCCTACTATTTAAATATCATAATTTGTATGAATGAAAAATAAAACTTCTTACAGTTAAAAAAATGATCGTAGATTTTGCTGTTTCCATAAAAAACCATTATTATTATCATGGGTTGTAATCCCTATGGATAAAAAGATGCAATCCGCTCCCGACAATGAGGGAGCGGAATTAAAGTTTATATATAAATCGTGCAAAAAATTGCCTTTTACCCAGTTTTTAGATTTATTTCCTTTATCCCATCATGAAATCATATCCAAATATTGACCTATGTTTTTATGTGATAGCATTTATTGTTTCGTTCAGTCATTCTTTAAAAAAAAATAGAAAACTTTTATGTGTCTGAACATAAATGTGGTACCTAGTGAAAACCTAAGAGACTTAAGACAACTTCACGAATGTCAAAAATCTACTTTACAACTAGCGAAAACTTAATAACTTAGCAAACGTTAAATTTATATTTTTGAAATGATTATTTACATATTTTATAATTATTTAAAACAACAAAACAATTATTATTTATTTCTATATTTTATTCAGTTTTGTTATACATTGTTAATTATTATAGGATTATACATTTAAATAAAAATAGTAATACAAAAATTAAATATAAATAAAATGGCGTTTGACAAAGTTTTTCAGTTCCTGCAAATAAACAAAATGAAAATTGCTTATTAAACAAAAAATGAAAACTATATACAAAAGAAGTATTTTATTTGCCCAATCGGAATTCGCATTGAACTGTCAAAACGCAATTTTCAAGTAAAATGAACCATAGAATCCGATCCAAATCAAGTGTTTTCTGGAAGTTGGTAGTATTCGCTCAAAAAGTAAATAAAAAATATAAAAATCAGCAAACTTATCTATTTAATTTTTTATTATTGTTATAATTTGATAGAGCTTTTTCCCGAAAATATTTTGACAGCTCAAACCAGCTGTTTTAATTTGTGCATGTCAAATCATCAAAATTTATTGATTTCCCTTGCAAATTTGGTTATTTTGATTGTTATTAAAAGTGTTTCAAAAGTGAATTTTTGAAAACAATAATTAATTAAATTGTTAATTGTGTTGTGCTCTTAAGTTTTTTGTGCATTAGGGATAGCGAAATAATTAAAATCGCGTAAAAATATGGAAATTAAATTAACCTTCATTTCTTCAGAATTTTATATAATATTGTCTCTGAACTTTTTTTATTATTATTTTACATTATTATTTTACACTAAACTAAAGTATTTGATATTAGTTTTTTGTAAGTAAACCGAAATAAAAATTTGGAAATTAAATAAACCTTCATTTCTGAAGAAATAATGGCTGATTTAATTTCCATATTTTAATGCGATTTTAATTATTTCAGTATCCTTAATGCATTAAAAACTTAAGAGCACAACACAATTAACAATTTAATTAATTATTGTTTTCAAAAATTCACTTTTGAAACACTTTTAATAACAATCAAAATTACCAAATTTGCAAGGGAAATCAATAAATTTTGATGATTTGACATGCACAAATGTTGACGTTTAAAGTTTGACGTTTAAGGAAAAAACTCTATTGTTCTGCGTGTTAATATACTTACATTACTTATACTTATTATACTTACATTTTAATAAAAACAAAAGTCAAATAGTCAAAACTCCAAAATTTTGAAATTCTGACAACTTTTAGAAATAAAAATTGATGGGTAGCGAATTACGGGTTGAGTACGCAAACTAAAATGCAATTCTGACTTTTTAAAACCAACTTTTTTGTCAGGTTTATTTAAAGCAAAATTTTTGAAAACTAGATAAAAACCATATTTTCTTATTTTTCTTTGAGAATAAATATATTTATTTTATTTTATTTATTTATTTATAATAAATAAACCACAATTTTTTGGAATTTAATATGTAATTATATTGAAATAAGAAACAAAAACACAAACAATCTAACATAATAAACATTTGTTGTTGTGTTTTTTGACATTCCTTAAGTTTCCTACACAAATTTTCGCTCTCTTAAGTTTTTCGTTAAAGTTAAAAGTGACAGTTTAACTGAACGGAAAGTTCTTAAGTTTTCGGTGATCGATTATATGTAAAGTCCATATGTCGCGTCATTAAGTTACGTTACGTTAAGTTGTTAAGTTTTGGGTAGTTGAGCTACGTTAATTTGCATACATACATTAAACCATTACCTATAATGGATATATAATGGATATAATGGATACCTATTTCTCATTCTGGGGTGATTCCATTCAGTAGGACCTAAATTGTAAAATCAGATCAAATATTAGTAATGCAAAAGCTGCACCGCCCCGCTTTTTATAAATAAAGCTACATGCTGAAACGATTGACTATTTCGAATACTTCTCTAAAAGTAGGCATATTCTTATATAAATATTTTATAAATATAAAGATAACTCGGCAACTCTTGTTTGTCGATTATATTGCGCACATGGTGGAAGGATATTTTGAATTTCCTTAGAGGAGAATTCGCTAAAGTTATATTTATAGTAGATTGACAATTCAGCCACATTTCTTCTGTGCTGGAGCGAATCAAGCTGGTCCGATAGTTGGATATTACCAATCAACCGTATTGCTTTTCTCTTTACAGAGTCTAGACATTTTATTGTTGACTGACAGGCACCTCCCCAAATATGACAGGAGTATTCCATACATGGACGAATAAAAGACTTGAAGATTAGCAAAATTTGATCGGGATTGAAATACTTTTTACATCGACTTAAGAATCCTAATTTTTGCATTGCAGATTTAGCGAGGTTGAACACATGTTTATTCCATTTCAGGTTATTTTGAATATCCACTCCAAGAACTGATTCAACCTCAGTCAGTTCCTCATGGTTTATCTTAATAGGGAAATTTTTATGTCGCTCTATTCGTGAAAGACGGCAAAGTTTGGTTTTGGTTGGATTAAATGAAACAAGATTACAATCACCCCATTCCATTATTCGATCCAGGTCTTTGTTGATAGAATCAATTGGCAGCTCTCTATCAGTGGTAACTACAGTATGTGATCGGAATTTGGGAGATGCATGTGATGTATGCAATGTGATGTCATCAGCAAAATTATGGATTGGGTGCACTGTGGAAATAAGTAAATCATTAATGTATAGAAGAAACAAGGTTGGTGAGAGTGCAGAACCTTGGGGAACTCCAGCATTGGTTGTGATAATACTGGATGTGATACCATCTAAATTAACATGAAATTGGCGACCTGTATGAAAGCTATGAATCCATGAGACAATAAGATGGTCTATGCCGTAGGATTTTAATTTTGCTATTTGATTTTTATGCCACACTGTATCAAATGCTTTAGAAATTTAAAAAAGATTTAAATTTATTTCATTATAATGTTTAATAGTATTTTTTGTATGTAAATCAAATATTTAAATTTTTTGAAAAAACTTAAAATTTAGCAAAGCTAAAAAGTGCACGAAATGTGCATAGACTCGTGCACCATGCCCATTATGTTTGTTGGGAATATTGAGACAAAGCATCTTGATGTTAGTCCCAAAATGTTGACTTAACTGTAAGAGATAGTAGATATACTTCAATATTTTGTTACCTTCTTGCAATTAATAGAAGAGTGAAGCTGCTTATGTTTTGATCAATTGTTTTTGTCAACATTTTAAAATATGGTAAGTATTACTTTGTTTTGTAAGTCAAAAAGGACGATTTTAAGGTTTACAGTGAGGTTATTTTGCTCATTCCTTCTATAATCTATAGTCTGTTGGCGTTCAACGCCGCTGTAAGTAGATAAATCTAAATTGCGAAAAAGAACTCGTTCAATAATTGATCGATAAGATGGCATTTTTTAAAAACTATACATTGGATCCCCTTCTTTATAAGTTTAATTTTTGTGACACAACTTAATTGTTCTAACTAAATCAAAGTTGCTGAGACTTTTTGAACAAGACAAATTCTGTGTATTTGGTGCAGAGACACATTGTGTTTCTTCACCAAGCCAAGGCAATTAGCTATTTGAAAAAAATACAAAACCATAATATTTATGTTGTCATATAAAAAACATGAATTTCTCCTCAGGAACGTAGTTCCAACAAAATAAATAAATTTTAGTTTTTATTATTTCACACACCTAGAAAGCATATACCTAATAAAATAATTTAACGAATAACTCAAAATATTTCCATAAGAATTTCAAATAATATGCAAATCCTAAAGTCACTGTTTTACAATGAATATTTTTAAGGAAAAAAAGTTTCTTCAATATAAGAAGACAATAATTTTCTTACCATTTTTTTCGTTTTATCTCGCGTAATTTTCTTATATATTTTGTTAGTCTTATTTATTTAATGTATATATATATACATACAAAAAAAATTTTCGTCAAAAATTCTTGTGGGACATTAATGCTAATCCCATTTTACATTATTTTTTATTGCAATATTATTTTTGTATATTTGAATAAATTTGTTTGGCTTGTTTTGCTTTTGTGTTGTGTTTTAAAATGTTTTTCTTGTGCTTCAAATCAATTCCTTATTCTATTTAGAAGCAAAAAAAAAAAATAAATAAGTACAAGATGAAGAATAATATAAAAAGAGAGAAAAAAACTTTATGATTGTGTAAGAAATTTAAAAAGTTTATGTTATGTTATGTTAATTTTTGAATGGTTTTTGTGTGATTTTCTTTTTTATGTTTTTGGGAAACGACTTAATTTTGTTTCTAAAACTTAAAACTCAATAATTTATTGGGCGTTGAACGATGACGATATTGAATGTGGAAAAAATACGCCGAAATATTACAAAATTACGATTTCATAATCAGGCTGCCATTAAACAAGCTTAAAGTGTTGAAAATGAATTGTGGTATAATAGAGCTTTTTGAAGAAAATTGAATTTCGTAAAATTTTAAAACTTAAAAATGGTGCAAAATAAATTGTTTTAAATTCAGTTTTAATATTTTTTGTTCTTTTCTGAATTTCATTACTCATTCTGACATTCGATCATTACTCATTTTGCGATTTTCATTTAGTCTCGAACATAAATATTCAAGAACCTACTATCTGTATACGTAGGACCTCCTTCGCGGATTTTGTTGGTAAATTTATTATTATCAATACAAAGGAGGAATGAAAATAAATCACTATTTTCTATATCTTTTTTTGTCATTTTAATTTCAATTTTTTTTCCTGGTTCGTGATACAATTGATAAGAGGAATAGAAATATAATAATTCATCACATCGGTTGTATAGTATCAGGAACAATCATTTATTATTCCAACCCTTATTTGAATTTTATTCAATTGATTAATAGCGATTTTACGTAGATAAGCTTCATAATATTTTCATTCGTTAGATTTTGGGACTTTAATTAATTGCATTGCAGTTATTCTTTTATTTCTTTTAAGTTTAGCATAAACATAGGCAAAGATCAAAAACAAAATAAAAAGCAACTTAAAGAAATCAAGTTTTTGTCCAGTTAACATAACTATACCAAATCGTTTGGATGTAAATCAAGAGTTGCTCCTCTAATTTTAAATTAGTCTAGAAGCATTCCATCGACATGTGATTCTTACTCATTTCAGTCATGTGAGTGATGCCTAACTTCTTCTACAATAAAATAAGAGAAAAAGAACAATATGTGCTCACTTGATCACGTGAATGTTCATTTAGAGGTGTCTGCCTTCATCCTTAGTTGAAAAATGTACATATGTTCAAAACTAATTGTAACGACATGCAATCTCGGAGTTTCAGTAAAATGAGTACTTAAACCCATGCACACAAACAATCAGATCAACAGTTTTTCTGACCTTATAGATAACGGTACTAAGTTAAATTACATAAACATAATTTCGGTAAAATAAGTATTAATAATAATTACTAAAAATACTCGAGTACTTAAATATAGAAATGGCAATAATAAAGGATAGGTTGACCAATTGACCAGATAGGTCTTTTTGTTGCATAAGCCATTTCAATGCAAGATGATCCGTTACTATTTTAAAGTCTTGACCTTCGACATACGCTCTAAATTTCTTTACCCTCAGTACGGCTGCTAAACATTCTGATACGCTAGTGGAATAGTTGCGTTGGGCCGAATTGCATTTTTAGGACATGTACGCTATTGAATGTTTCATCCCGCTCGTGTCACATTGACATTGACATTACATTGTCACACAACCTATTCCATCGTTGCTAGCGTATGACTTTAGAATAATGGGTTTCTTATAATCGGGGTTCATAAGAACTGGCACGCATTTTTAAGAGTGTTAAATCCGCTTTAGCCTCTCTCTTTATGCAGTGAAGATCATCTATCTGTTTGACTATTCATGTTCCCCTTTTTTTTGTTTTAATGATTCTTTTACTTGACTTAAGGTGTTAATACAGGTCGTGGGCTCGATGTTATTTGTTTCTGTTTCTATCATTCTACGCTAATATATTGATGGGCAAAACGATATTAGCCACTTGGTTTTTGACTAGCAGTATCCAATCCAATAAGTTTAAATGGCCTGGATTCATTGAACTACTTAATCACTCAAACGATTTTCCATTTATTGTATGCCACACATTACAGTCTGTTTATTCAATATTGTTTTTTTTTTTTGTTTCTTAACTTTTGTTGGCCCTGTCTTACCGAAAAAGACGGAAGTATGATCCCTTGATAAAATTATTGCAGGTCGTGGGTTCGAATATTTCTGTGCCTTATCTTTTCTTTTAAGTTGTGCAAAGTGGTAGCTAGTTTTGCCCCTGGTAACCCTGATTATTTTGCCCCGACGCTGCACCCGACCATTTTTGATCGACGAAATACTTGACAAACTAAAAAATTCCTAGGTTTTAGAAATCTTTAAAGCGTTTAGTTTGAGTACAGTTTGATCCAAAAACTTAAAAAATTCAAATTCAGGGTCACACACAAATCAAATTATAAAGGAATTGCTCCTCAGATATCAACAGGTTTATGTGCATTGGGAAGGCAACAAACTTATCTATCAAACAAACAGTTTACAGTAAATTTTTGACTTACACTGTTAAAAACGTTAAAAAATAAATGTTTTCAAGATGGCGTTATTGTGTAAGTAAAACATTTTTTGACTTTTTCTTGCAATAAGAAAGTTCAAACATTCCTCTACAATATGACAAAATTAATAAATCGTTTGTTTTTGCTCCAATGATATTTATTTTGAATGATAAGTATCTCATATCAAAAATTTTAGTTGTACAATTATAATGTTTAACATGTGATGCAGGTTTTTAAAAACTAATATTTTTAGAACAAAACCAAACTCTATCTTTAATTAAAGTAGAGTTTTAATGTAAGGGTTTTAAGGTTAGATTGGCCTACGGTATCAGCACCTCTTATAAAAAAAATTTATAGTATTTTTACCAGTTTGAACAAAAACTTTACTGTGTATTTTTAAATAGACCGATAGGTCTAGTCTAGTCCATTACTTTTCCGAACACATATAAAACCGTTGATATTGGATGAGTGGTTTTCTTGCAGTTTCATTGCAAAGCTGCCATTAGTTTGAATATCCAGAAATCTTTCGGACTATTATATTCAAATCACGAATTTCTTCTAAAAGTAAATTATTTTGACCTGAGATGCACATCTTCAAAAGTTAATAACTGTAACACAAAAAAAGCTCTCCTTAAATTTTAGTACGTTTTAAGGTAAGGTTTGAAGTTTCATACTGGGGAAAAAAATTCAAAAATATTTGACCTGTGACATTAGCGTCATCTTTAAATTACTTAGTTCCTTATATTGATAACAGCAAAAACGTTGGTGTGCATTTTTTTTTCATTTTTTTCAATTACTTTTTAAACGCATAAAAAACCGTTGAGATCGTGAGTCATTCTCTTTCACCTTGATTCCCAAGCTATTTTGTGGTTAAATTTACAGAAGTATTTTGGAGCATACTGTACACAATTAAACACTGTGAATAAATTAAACACGAATATCAATTTGAGATTGATGTTTATGTTTTTATTTAATCGGCTATCCAATAGCTTACCATTTTAAGTAGCAAATGAAATATAAAAACGAAATGCACCTGAATTTTTAATTCAACATAAATCAAAAAACCAGTTGAAAAAATGAAGTGCGTGATCTTTACACGCTGTTGAAGTAAAACTTCTTTGGCCACTGCTGCAAGTATTACTAAAAATATTAAATATAAAATAAATAGACCAGGGTAGAAGCCTTTAAAAATAATAAAAAAGTGAAAAAAATAATAGTTGGATGAAACCCATTAGAAAAGGAGGAGAATATTATAAAAATGGAAGGAAAAATAATTTACGGGCGGTCTAAGGTCGGGAAGGGGAAGGGGTGAGTTTTTAAGGGTAAAAAACGGTTTATCTCGATTTCCGGCTAAACTAAAAGTCCTATGGAAAAAAGTTAAATGGCAAAGTTGTAGGTAATAAAAAGATTTAAAATTTTTTATTGACACTTTTTTCACATAGCCTCAAAATTTATGTGAAAAATTCAAAAAACCAAGTTTTTGGTTTTTCATTTTTATCTTTTACAAAAAAATTTTTTTTTTCACGAAATTTGGTAAAAACGTACCTTTTTATGTCCCAAATACGCTGTAATTTATTTGATTTGAAATATTTATTTTTTCACCTTATTTTGAATTAATATCGAAAAAGCACCCCAATTTTCAATCGAAAATACACCCGTCAAAATATCAGCTTTTTTCAAAAAGTTAGTATGCTTTCTGTTCGTTGAAATCTCTACTTTCCGATGATGAATAAAAAAATATATTACTATAGTAAATCTTCTCAGAAAATGCAAAAAATGAATTGAATTTTCGATTCAAAAAACCAAGGTTTTGGTTTTTTATTTTTATCTTTTACAAAAAATTTGTTTTTTTTTCACGAAATTTGGTGAAAACTTACCTTTTTATGTCCCAAATACGTTTAATTTATTTGATTTGAAATATTTAATTTTTCACCTTATTTTGAATTAATATCGAAAAAGCACCCTAATTTTCGATCGAAAATTCAATTCATTTTTTGCATTTTCTGAGAAGATTTACTATAGTAATATATTTTTTTTTCACCATCGGAAAGTAGAGATTTCAATGAACAGAAAGCATACCAACTTTTTGAAAAAAGCTGATATTTTGAAGGGGGTGTATTTTCGATTGAAAATTAGGGTGCTTTTTCGATATTAATTCAAAATAAGGTGAAAAAATAAATATTTCAAATCAAATAAATTACAGCGTATTTGGGATATAAAAAGGTAAGTTTGCACCAAATTTCGTGAAAAAAAAAATTTTTTTGTAAAAGATAAAAATAAAAAACCAAAAACTTGGTTTTTTGAATGTTTCACATAAATTTTGAGGTTATGTGAAAAAAGTGTCGATGAAAAAATTTTAGATCTTTTTATTACCTACAACTTTGCCATTTAACTTTTTACCATAGGACTTTTAGTTTTGCCGGAAATCGAGATAAACCGTTTTTTACCCTTAAAAACTCACCCCTTTCCCTTCCCGACCTCAGATCGCCCGTAAATTATTTTCCCTTTCATTTTTATAATATTCTCCTCCTTTTCTAATGGGTTTCATCCAACTATTATTTTTTTGTTTTCAAAAATTATCGACCCTGGTCTAAAAATAGATATGTCGTATTGAAATTTAGAGTTTCTTACTAATATTCTTGATAATATAATTACAACAATGTGTAATAAAAATCCATATATACATGTTTTACAAAGTCTTACAACGTATTACAAATTAAATTTCACGATGAATACATGTCCACTTAATTTAACAATTGGTACAACAATTGATGCATTTTTCAATAAATTTAGCAAATTTGTCATAAACCTCTAATTTCATATTTCAATTATGCTAATAATTGAATTGACTTTAATACATTAGGTAAATATTGCTTTTTATTACACAGTAAATTATATTATCATAAAATGCAACTCTAAATTGTAATATGACATATTTATTTATTTTATATTAAATCTTTTTATTAATACCTGCCACAGTAGCCAAAGAAATTTATTTCAACCGCGTGCAAAGATTACACGCACTCATTTTTCTTTTTAACAAAACAAATTTAATCA
Source organism: Diogma glabrata (assembly GCA_963693315.1). Taxonomy (NCBI): domain Eukaryota; kingdom Metazoa; phylum Arthropoda; class Insecta; order Diptera; family Cylindrotomidae; genus Diogma; species Diogma glabrata. The sequence continues at coordinate 307,632,790 of OY856187.1, read as the reverse complement.
ACACAAATATTTTTTACCCGCTCGGGATGCAAACTCTAAACACAATAACCACCATGACCACCGTGACACCACCATGACCATCATGACCACCGTGAACATCATGACGACCATGACCACCGTGACCACCATTACCACCATGACTACCATCACCACCTTGACCACCATGACCGCCATGACCAACATGACCATCATGACCACCGTGAACACCATGACCACCGTGAACACCATGACCACCATGACCACAATGACCACCGTGACCACCATGACCACCATGACCACTATGACTACCATGACCACCATGACCACTATTACCACCATGACCACCGTGACCACCATGATAGCCGTGACCACCATAACCACCATGACCACCATGACCACCATGACCACCATGACCACCATAACCACCGTGAACACCATGACCAACATGACCATCATGACCACCGTGAACACCATGACCACCATGACCACCATGACCACCATAACCACCATGACCACTATGACCACCATGACCACCATGACCACCATGACCACTGTGAACACCGTGATCACCATTACCACTATGACCACCATGACCACCATGACCTTTTACCACCCATGACCACCATGATCACAATGACCACCATGACCCACATTCAACTCATATAACATCTAGTACGAGACTGAATAAGTGAATGAAAAATATAATAACAAATGAACAAGTGAATGACTTGACCATACAAACCAAAAAGATCCATCAAACATGTTTCCATTCCTGAACCAGTTATTCGATTTTGCTCGAATTTCAAAACGGGCCTTTTTGGCATCTTATATTTCATTATATATGCCATTTCCCAAGATTTGCGACAACTTATTTCTCTGCCTTTAAAAAAGCCAAATATGCTGCCATTTTTATTAATTTACGAGTCTAAGCATCTATTGTAAACAAAAATGGAGCAGACATATATTATTTTGAAAACTGATATTAAATCAAATTAAAATACTCCAAAAATTCGGATTGAAAATCATTAAATTTAATTCAAAATTATGTTTTTTTAATTGAATTTCTGTTAAATTTTAAGCATCGAAATATATGAACTATTTCTATAATGCACCAAAAACCAGTGAATATTTAAAATATGTGTGTCATAATCGAATTGTATCGTATATTTGCCGAATATTATATTCGTTTTTTATACTTCCGTTGCAAAATTCTCATAACGCGCCTAAAGAAGTTTTACTTCAATAACCCAAACGACAAACCAAAGAATAAATCGTTTGTATGCATAAAAGTAGATAGATTATTTAGGTGTATATATCTTCTCAATCCTACACAGAGCATCTAACGGAGTCAAATCCACAAAAATAAATCAATTTGCATTGACGTAAAACGTAAGAATCAATGCAAAACAAGGAACAATACATTGTGTATAGAATGATTCGGATTAACCCTAATAATATAAAGTATAGCTAGGCTACCGTTATTCTGGCTTGGAAATTTGTTTCCCCTCCAATTCAAAAGAACAAATTTGTAATAATCTAGAACCATCTTAGGAAGTGGCTAACGGGCAAATTGATTTGCGCTTATAAAATTTTGCCAAAGCTGTCGTATATAAAACATTTCGATTTCAATTTATCGTTGCTCTTTAAAGTTAAAATTCCAAATATTTTCTGTGTTTTAATTTTTTCTCTGCCAAAAGAGAAATTTTGAATGGATCCAGAGCCGTCAAGAATTTCTTAAGTTTGGCGCCGTTCTATGGATGTAAAACGTTATCTAAATGGAAAAATATTCGCCGACACACAAAGCTATCTTCGTTATGAATTAACCTGATATACGAATTCAGCACTTTTGAGAAATTTAGCGTAGTCAGTTTTATCTGGAACACGAGTTAGATTTTTCACAGCTTTTTAGTAATCATGCAAATTTTTTCTTGATATGAATATTTTAGCCATCTCTATTGTAATCCTGTAAGGATCTGGAATCATTTAGACCATAGTTTGTGAGGTGCAATTAGTTGGATATGGAACATGATTTGGCTTTACTGGAACTTCGTATATTGTTAGAGGTGCTAGGGTGTGAAGGAGAGTGTTTGTGAAGAAGAGTTACTGAGTTGGCTTTGGTTTTATTTTTTTATTGACTAGAAGTATAAATATTGCTAGATTCAGCCATATTTTTGTAAGTACCTCGGTAAAAGTTAACTCGATCCGTTGAAGCATTAAGAGTAGGAGTTGGAAGAGGATTAAATTTGATTGAAGCCTTATAAACGGTAAAGAAAGATTGAGTTGTTAGTCTTTAGATTCTAACAATTCTCCAATTAAAATGGTACAAAACACTTCATTTTTCGTTCCGTATTCTTTCGTTTGTGGGTTTCAGTTATTTCCTACTCAAAATTTACTGTAGCAATAGTTGAAGATAATTATCGTAGAATTCCAAAAAGTTAGAAACTACAACCAGGGTAATTATTGACCGTCTTTAAATTACGTTAAGCTCCCAGACAAATTGACAAAGTACAAAATTGCCTAAGAGAGCAGGTAAACTCTTTTTTGTCCAGAATTTCGATATTTGAATCTGGTTTGAATGCCCAGACCTCACGCCTAATGTATGAGCATTGTTCTAAAAAACTGTTTGTTTAAAAAGTGTAGCTTATGCTACAAGGTGTAAGTTTACTTTTAAAAAATCTACAGCACATTGCCAAGGAGCACAATTCAACATCTGCACGAATCGTAATAACACATTAATTTTTGTCAGTTGTACCTTGTTTTGTTCAGTTCCTAACAAAACCACGCCAACTTCAAAACAACGTTTTTGGGATTGTACCTAAATTAATCGATGGTTTCGTTTCACTGATTTACACGGTTAACTGTGTTTCGGACATTACATTTTTATTACAGTAGCGGTTAGTTGAAAAGCATTTGCAATTATATGAAAGAAATTTAAATATTTTTATCTGTAATAGTTAAAATTTTTATATTAACTAACTTTTTTCCTTTTGTTTCAGGTAAGTCAATACTAAAGTCTGATTGAGATTTATTAAATCCAAAAACGGTATTACGTAGAATTTATGTGATTATATTGTAACATAAAAATATGATAGAGTGAAACGTCAAGGCTTAGGGGGGTCAAAATTTCGGTCTGCTTAAAGGGTTTTCATAGAGTTTTTAAAAGATGTCTCTTATGGTGACAGTGTTTTTAGTTTTGGGCTGAGACATATAATAAAAGCCAAACTCTTTACAAATAAACTGGAATAATTGAAGCATTTTAAGCAAATTATAACAGATCATAAATTAACATAATAACATGAAATGATCCGAAACAAAAATTCACACAGAAAACTTTTCAAAATGGTCTCCACGCGTGCTAAACTCAGTCAAGTTCAGGATAGTGTCACCAACAATCTTCTTGATTTGATTTAATTTTCTTCATTATATGGCAGATACATACACTCACTAACTTATGTGACAGAGCGATGGGGCTGAACGATTGGTCTGCTAACCACTGTAGAATATATATACTCCTCGTTTTTGGCAGATTATTGCATATTTGTTCCCATTTTCCTTAAGAAATTTGGGGCAATGGAGCGTCCCATCCTACTGCCTGCATCCATACGGACTAAATAGGATTTTTATTTGAATAACAGTTGGCATCAATTAGCCAATAGTTTCAAAAGTTTACCTAGTTTCCTTTAGAGATCGAGTATGTGAATTGCCTTGGGCTTCTCTGCAATTTAATTCATATTGGTTTCGCTATATGTTGTACCAGCTCATTTTCTTAGCCTAAAGAATGCTTATGTCAAACTGCTGGTTATTCTTACACTTAAATTTACTAACCTTTCTATGGATTCTACTCTAGGCATCAAATCAACAACATAGAATTTCCTTTTAATAGTTTTTGCTGCTGCTGGTGACTTATCTTTGTTGCTTAAATTGATAATTCATTAAGAAAGCAAGTGGGTATACATGATACTGTAGCAGTTCTATATATGTATGTGTCTATAATCTGTAAGATATTATTAAAAGATTATCCAGTAAATGACTTTATGGTGTCAAAAACCAATTGTACCTTAGTTTTTGAGGTTGTTACTTGAAATACGCTACAACACGCAATTACTGGGTTTGATTTGCTGCAATGCGTTACATGTGCCCGATTTGTATGTATTCTCGTAAAAATGCAATACAAAATTTTTAAATTGGGAATTTTTTTAAATCTCTCCTTTATTTATTTCTGGCGAGAAGGATGTATCTAATTTTTCCTGTTTCTTCGTGAAACACAAATTGACTTGCCGTCTACAGTAATTTTAGTGGTTTTAGCTGACTACCACTAAAATTGATGCATCCGGTGATGATTCTGTTTCCAAAAACCTACCTTAACTAGTATCAAGAAAAAACATTTAAAGAATCTAAAGTCCTGTTACTACCTATCCAAGGGTTGTTTGTTCTACTATCAGATTATTCACTGTCCTCCAGTCAGTTTGTATTATTTTTTTCGTATACGTAGCAACCCATCGCCTGAATTACGACGGTTGAATTAAGGGTCGGTAGACACGGTAGATATATTCGTAAATCGGTAAAGATATATTTCTGAACAACTATTTGGAGAATACTTATGTAGGATTTTCGAAAAGGCCATGGCAAGCCAAAGTACTACCAATGCACTTTTATCGATAAGGATAATTTTGGAACGATTTCGAGATTCAACTCAACTTCTCTTTATCAACTTTGCGTTGACTTCAATTAGACCTACGACTCTCTCTAATGGTAGATTCTATGTTCTGCTTTAGTCTCAATTAAAATCCCTGGTAAGCTAGTTGCATTATGCAAAATTACAGTACAAAATTCTCAATGATGTGTACGAGGAGAGAATCCTTTACTTCAAAATCTAGACTAGAGATATGTGTGCTTTCAAAAAACTGTCTTATCAAAAAACGCTGTACAGATGATCGTGTAACGAGAGGCTGGTTATCGGTCGGGATTACCATAAGTAGTCCTGACGTCAATAGATAACGTTTACCTTAAGTTGGTTTCGCCTAACTTTTGTACGAGGATTCGATAAACTTTATCCTCGGCCCTTTAAGAATACTGGATGCACGCGAAATATAAATATGGCTAAAGAGAAAACAAAAAACCCCAAAAGATAAGAAGAACAAAGTCCAAACACCCCTCCACCCAATCAACTCAAAGAACATCAAATTTTAATTACAAACAAAAAACTTACCCTATGATCTCTTCTGCTTTTCACCCGCCATGTAACTTAAAAAAATTAACAATTTATATTGTTTAATGATTGAAGGTATTAATTTGAATAAATATTACTGTGGATTATACAAACAGTAAATGCTAATAAATGAGAACAATTTGAGTATAAGTTCGATGACCAAATTCAGATATCATACAACTCTTCGAGGTTGCTGCGTTGTTGTCCGAATAATTGTTGCACCAAAAAAGGTGATGTTTGAGTATTACATATGAATCAATTACTGATGCACATAGCTAAGTTATTGTTGAATAATTATATAAATACAAATACTGTTGTATCAAGAATAAACAGATAACTGTTGAAAACTAATACAAAAATCGTTGCATCAAAAATTAACAAACAATTTTTGAATATCATATGTAACTCAAATATTGCTGCACCAACAGGTGATTGTTAAATAATTATATAAATACAAAAATTGTTGCATCAATTGTTGCAAGTGAAACAGGTGATTATTGAATAATAAATACGAAAATTGTTGCACCACAAATAAACTGACGATTTTTGAATAATTATATACATACAAAAATCGTTTATTTTTGAGTATGAATACAAAAATCTTTTGCACAAAAATAAACATGCGATTGCTAAATATTAATAAAAATACAAAAAATCGTTGTACCTAAAATAAACAAGTAACTGTTAAATATGAATAAAAAACCGTTGCACCAAAAATAAACAGGTGTTTATTAAATATGAATACAAAAATCATCGCACCAAAAATGAACAGATATTATAAAAGCAACCAGATCAAGATGGCTGTGCTAAAATATATATCTAACTTCATCAAGCTTGGATGAGTTGAGCCTATAGGATTCACACTTTGAGCATTAAAGTGACCAACATTTAGCCGGTCCTTGAGATGCCTCAGAGTTCTATTAATAGTGTTATGGAAGTTTGTTAACTGATCCATGGGACAAACTGTCATCAAATGATAACAAAAAAAAGAAAGCCCAGGACATCAAGAGTGGTAGAGGGAAGAAGAGGATAAGGGATTAAGATAGATGGATAAAGTAGAGATAACAATCGTTAAGGATTTAGCAAAAAAACCTGCACAACAAATAGTGTGGGAAGCCAAAGAAAAATAGATGATTTTAAAGACAAAAGCTTTCCAAATTGGCAACATAGAATACAAGAATAAAAGACAAAATTAGATTATTGTTAAAGAGCTTGGGCGACACCAGCAGAAGAGTAAACTACACTTGGAGATCATTACTCAGGAATGGTCAACTGTGCCTGCTTCTTGCTTCTGCTTATCTATCTCAATTGGCTTACTATTGCAAGGCACAATGATAACCGATTTCGCCCCAAACGAAAACAGACAATCAGGATTTTCTTCTTCAGTACGCGTGAATATTTGGCAAGATCAGCCAGCCTAGGTGGCAAGTTTTCATTGAGGTTTACAGTTGACTGGATGTTAATACTAGGAATCAGATCAGAAACCATTATGTTCTTCCTCTTGAAATATTTAGCCACGAAATCATCACGTACCTAAGCATTAAATACATTAACAACAGCAGATGAATTACCTTTGTTGAGCCATCTACAGCTGATAGCCTAGGCTTTGTCAAAATCAGGTTCGCATAAATGGATGATTTAAACAACCGTATAAAAGAAATTAGTGTTAGGAGGAAGCGAGATAATATCATTCCTCCTTTGCAATCTCAACAGATTTAAATCAAATGCCTCAAGGGACACAATTCGAGAAGCAAGAGAGAAATCAGCGGTCCTGGTCATCCATTTTATGCTTGAGGTCAGCAAAATCAGTTTTGAGGGTAGAAATTGCAGCTGAGCATTCAACAACAGAGGATTTGGTATGAGAAGAATCCAACGAGGTGGTTTTGATAGTGTCAGCCAAGTTAAGAACCTCATATGACAAACTTGCATGCAGAGTTTTTAAGTTGCTAATCTTTTAAGCAAAATTAATAGAAGCATTTTCAAAATAAGAACGTAGTGTATTGAGGCTAGAAATTAAAGTTCCAATCAACGCAACAGTGTCACCACTGATACTCTGTCAGCCACCCCATAGCTATTCTTTCGACTTGTTTCCATGGTACTCTTTGACATCACTAGTTGTCAAACCTGCACATTTGAAATGTGACCACCTGGCACAAATGACACAACAAATGCCATCAATTACCTTTCTAACGAAAGACATACATATTCCACGTCCCTCAATCTCATGAGGCACAATGGATATAAAAGAAGGAAAAAGTAATGAAATAAGGAGCAAAAATCAATGAGGTGAAACATGCTGATCACAAATAGATCAGGTTAACTAAATAGTTAAAAGTGTATAGCATATCTACTAGCATTTAGTTCCCAATTCATTCAGGCATAGAGATCCCAACAACAGATGTAACTGAATTAACTCCAGTTCAAACAATTTATCCAAATTTATCTAAAGAAAGTCCAGCGGCAGGTATATCCGCTAGAAATAGGTAGATTTCGGGGTCACACAGTTTTGTGTACAAATAAAATTAGATGTGTCAGGTTAGTTTAAATAAGAAAATTAAGTAGAAATAGAATAATTCAAAAAAATTATCAAACCAAATAAAAATACATTATCCGAAACAACTTTATCAATGCAATTTCGGAACAGTTTTATTTAAGTTGGTTAAAACTACTTTTAATAACATATTAAATCCACCAAAGAGCAAATTGCCGTTTTCACTACGTCACACCTACAATACCACATAATTTATAATCGAAAATTATCAAACAACAAAAAAAAAAATAAAACTCAAAACTTTTACGAAAACAAATAAAAACTCAAAAATAAAAACTGAAACGAAATCAAAAGAACATTTATTATTTCTTAAGGGATTTATTGTTGTAATTGTAGGGCGTGAGAGTGTCGTGCATTATGTTAGTACAACGTTAATGCCATTGGAATTTCTTGGGTTAGAAAGCTGAAAGTCCCTGAGGTTATAAATGAAAAGTGCAACTAAAAGAAAATTGGAGTTTAAATAACATAAACTCAAAAATGATGAAAGCATGGCCGTTTGCGTTTGTATTCGTTTCAACAGCCCCAGGGTCGCAATCTCTGGACTTGGATCATTTTTTTTTCATTTGGGCAAAAGTTATGTTGTTTCTACGTATGCAAAAGTTTTCAAATGTAAGCTTGGTCATTTTCATCTAGATCAAAGACAACAAAGTTTAGTAAGTTTTTAAAACAGCTGATTTTTCAGGAAAATAAATAATAAATTTCAGATGAATTTCAGATGATTGCGATTGTCCAGAAGCTTTAATAAATTTCAGATGATTGCGATATTAAAGCTGGTGAATGATTTCGTACAGACCTTATGAATGATTTTATAGAGAGATCACGAGTTTGAATTAGAATATACATACTTTAACTTTATATTAATTTCATAAACCATGCACAATCAAGATCAATTTGATCAGCCATGACAGCATTTAAAAACTTAAACCACATGTGCAATTTAATTTGTACTTGATGTTATTCACTTGTAAGAAAACACAACCTGTTACGATGAATTATAATCTTTTAAAGTTTGACTATAGTCACGAACTTATATCTTAGATCTGTCTTATTGATTTAATGCCGATCGACTACGATTTACTAAAAAAATGTTTAGTTTAAATGCAATACTATAAATTTTTATGCTGTTTTAATTTATTTACTATATAAATTTAGCTGAATAGTTCTATTTTCTATTTTTTCTATTTAATTTAATTAGGTTGAAAAACTATTCTCAATTGAATGAAACCACAACATTTGTTAGAGTTTATAAAAAATTAAACCATATCTTTTCTTATGCTCTTATCACAAAATGTCTCGAATCAAACATTTTCGCATGTTTATATTCGTAAAATTTAATGAAAGAAAAAACGAATATAAAATAAAGAACCATTGTTCTTATAAGGAATAGAACGAATAATATGAGTTAACATTGGTAGTTGGATCAGTAAATCAGACTTACAGTATTTTACTTCAGCGTAGATGCTGGTTATTATTTTAAAAAAGCCCGTTTCGTAACAATCGTGATGTTTTTATCATGTTCGACCGACGTGAACCTGTAATGAGTTAGACTTTCAAGTCGGTTGAGAGTGGTGCTAGACAAATTGGACTGCAAATAACATAAAAATAATATAACTGCAAATAATATCAAAACGAAACATATGAATGTTTCATGGCTGAAAAAAAGTTTTGATAAACGGAGAGGAATAAATTGAGGGAACTGAACGCTTTAAATATTAGGGATTAATACTTAACCAAAACAACAGCATACTCACAGACATGAAAGCTAGCATCGCTGAAGGTAATCGAGCTTTCTACTTATATAAACATCTCCAAGCATCGCCGTATGTATCAACTAACACCAAACTGTATGAGCGTTAGATCAACCGCCATGCTTTTAACGCACATAAGACAGACGATGGAGAGTATATGATGCGATATTAAACATTGAAATCATGTATGCTCTTGAGGTCCTGACTTAACAGTTTTAATCCGCTCCAATATTTGAACTGGATAAGAGTTTAACCTATTTTAGAAATGTCAGTAAGTGCCTCAGACAGCGGTAGACCGCAAAGTAGACCACGACTACAATGGGTCACTGATGTAATGAACGACCTTAAAAAATTGGGTACCATCAGAGAATATTCGATACTGGTTCTCCAAACTTCTACATGGAGCATGAACGCCAAAAAATTTGTCCCACTTTATAAACCCAATTAATATTTATTAGTTTTAGTTGTATAATTTTGTAGTGGATCTCAAACACTTCACTATGAACACGATCTAATAGCATAAACTTATTACAACTCCTGGTTTTTCGGCACATATCTAAAACAGGATCCTAAAATCAGGAATCTAATATACAAGTCTATAAGCATTTAAAATCAATTATATATATATATATATATATATATATATATATATATATATATATATATATATATATATATATATATATATATATATATATATATATATATATATATATATATATATATATATATATATATATATATATATATATATATATATATATATATATATATATATATATATAAGCAAAAAGCAAAACAAGGCGAACAAATTAGCAACAAACAAAAACAGCTTTAAAGTATTCGTTGTCTGGATGGACATACAGAGAAGGTTTATTTATTATAATTTCTATTAGCTACTTGTTTTTATTTATAATTCCTATTAGCTACTACATATGGTAATAATGTCATGTTAGTGTAATATTTTGAACATTTTTGCACGATTTTAACACTTCAAACCAACTTCGTAATTAATACGATAATAAATTTCACCGCTTTTTATTTATTTGACACAAACCATCAATAAATAAATTTCTCTAATACATTACGTCATTTCAACAGTAATCCAACCACCATCACATATCCAAATATATCCCATCAACTCATATACAAAATATTCAAAATAAAAATTAATTAAAATGACACGTGGGCACCATAAATAATTTAGTTTTTCTCTTGTTTCTCTTGTTTTTTGACATATTTTAAACATAAAGTAACATTTAAGCAGACCACAACAACTAATCATTAGGTCGTAGTAATTTATTTTCAGTCTTAATTAACTATTTAGTTTAAAATAAAATTCTTTAATATATCTAACTGTACCAACAACCACCATGAAAGTTAGGATAATTTAAAGCTTGTAATGCCATAGACTATTTTTTTTACCATAAATAAATTGAATTTAATCGTATTAAAATAAACGTCAAGTACCAATTGTTTGGAGACCACTAACTAATAAACGATTGAACTAAATTTTTAAGTTGTGATTATCTAAGCCGTGTAAAAACAGTTGTCTTATTGGAATAAAGCCAAAAGTTAATCATATTTTGAAATATTTAACTATATGTTTTTATAAATAAAAAAAAAATATGCATTTAAATTAATGGATTCTTTGATTTTCAAATTGAGAAAGGTTATTATTATGTTGATGATTTACAGGAAACGATATCTGTCGAAAAATTGCATTTACATTACTCATAAAGAGGTTATATTATAAACAACAATTAGTTTGTCATTAATTTAAATTGAATTTATTTTTCGTTATTAACAATGATTTTCACAAATCAGATTTTGGTCATTCAGATGATCCCAAGTATATAGTTGATTACACTTAAAAGTTCCGCGAAGTTATTTTCCATAAGTTTTTCTTCCTAAAAAAAGAAAAGTGTCGTAATTTTTATCAACGAACGCGCATACATTATTTGATTTGATTCCAATTTATTCCTTAAACAAAAAAAATCAAATTTAAACAAAATTAAATAAATCCGTATTTAAGGAAAACGACATGAATAAATCTTGCAAATCTCACATAATCGAATCTTTTATTTTTCATTTAGTCGTTTATTTTGAGTTTCCACCCCACATTAAACAAATTTTCACCATTTCTTTTACTTATCCGTATCTTTTTGGTTTTATTTTTTTATATTTTTACTTTACTCGATATAAAAATCTCGAGTAAAGAGATACAGAAGCATGAAATTTTATGTAATTTTCTCTGAATGTAAAAAAATAACCATCACTATTATCTCTCTTTTGTTTCATAATTCATACCCTCCTCTATACAAAAAAAACGGAAAAACATAAAATGAAATGAATTTGATGAAAAAAGAAAATATGAAAACAGAAAGTGGGATTATTTGGTGTTGTTGTTGTTTTCTTTAAGATTAAATGTGAGGCATTAAAAAAATATACGTACATTTATATATTGATCGATAATACAACTTAGGGTATACAGATGATTGAATTGCTCACAATTGATATTCAATCAAGTAAAATAAAACGGAATCAAATATTTTGTTTTTAAATTGGGTCACCGTAGGGGATAGATTTACTACGTGAGCTATATGGTGACATCAATTGAATTAAATTTTTAATTTATTTTATGTGGTTTTTTTTTTCTACAGCCAAAATTTCTACTTTTATTTTATAGTTCAAAGAAATCGTGGGTTAAGGTATTATTACAATATATGATTACTAAGACAACTAGTACAGGATTTAAGAAAGGCGCGATGTGAATTATGTTACAAGTACCCAAAAATTAGTTAACATCTGGTCATAATCACAAATATAATTACTAACATGTAAAATAACGGCAAGGAAGAGTGTATTGAAATGGTGTCCGTAATAATCCTAGAATTGTTTTTATTTAACGTAGAAACTAACTTCTTGCTCACTAGCATGTAATGCTACCTCGCTACTCTATATCCATGAAGGTGCATGGATAGCATAGATAGTTGTCTATTCGTTCAATGTTATGTCCTTTTGGCCAGGTCTGTCTAACACTTTGTTGGCGACATGGCTGCTCTTTGATAATATTTTCTGCATTTCATTATATTTGTGATGATTATGGTCCATGTTAGAGCTTCTGCTATATAATGCATCTTTCGTTTCACGTTGACATAATACAATAGTGTCTTTGCTGCAACGTAGGTCACAAATATTTGTAGTATGTAGTTGAAAACATTCAAACTACCACTTGTGCTTAGGACTTGATTTTAATTAGGGGAAATTAAATAGATTTGGAGTATTTCGTATAATATTGGGAATTAAAACTACAGTCACCGACAGCGCACTGATAACTGTTGCTCTTTGGATTGGTTGACTAACTTCGTTTAAAATTACTGCTAGCTACAAATTCTAGGACAAACGATTTCAATGGCACGTATTCGTTTTATTTTTGTTAGTACAATGTTGTGTGCACTACCCTTGGCATATCTTTGTACCCGCTCTTTTAGTATTTTAATGACTAGTTCTTAGTTGGCTAAATTTTAAAGTTTTAAAAATTCCACAGAAATACCCTATGTTGATTATTTCATGCTTAACTTTTTCAGCATTGGATCATCACAAATTCTTTTGAGTTTAGCAATGACCTATCTGATGGTTACCTTTGCGCCACTGCCTGCATATTACTTAATTTCTTTAACTTTCGTTGTTTGACTTTTTTGCCAACATTTGAAGCCTTCTATATATTTTTAAGTAGGCCAAATCGAGAGTGAGGTCGTGACTCAAGTATTTTCGCTAAATGGTCACCCTCAGACATTCCACATTCTTTGTTTTAATAGTGCCTCACTTATAAAAGCTGTGTTAATTTGGGATTCTTTACTTAAACCATATTTTTCACGATTATTACGAATGACTATTCCGTATACGTCAATCTCAGTATAATTTGCAGTTTTTTCTCTAACAACCCCACCACTAAAGCCCTAAGTCCCTAAGTGAACAGCGTAGTCAACCTCTCGCGTCTCGTACTTCTGTACACTCAGAGAATTTTGTCATTAAAAATTATAAAAATAGCCATTAGATTAACAATTTGGTGATTATTATACAGCTAATCACAACTTGTGATAATTTTCACTGATTTCGGAATAATAGTCATTATTAAACTAATAATTTTCGTTGGTAAGATTTACTAACAAAAAAAAATAAAATTTTTAATCTAAAAACGATAGCTTTTATATTAAATTAGAATTTGTTTAAATTAATGTCAGAATAGTTTAAGTTTATATCAGGTAGGCATTGGATAAATGGCATAAATTATTAGAATAATAATAAGTTGTCATTAGAACAACAGTAGGTTTATCAGATTAATAATATGATGTTATTATATTAATAAAAGGATGTTATTAAATTTATAATAAGTTATTATTAAATTAATAATGGAACTTGTATTTTACACTTTTTAAATAAAAGAGAAAATTAAAATTTTGTTTACAGTTTTATTTATTTCAATTAATTTTATTTAAGTTTTTATTAATTTAAGACAGTATAGTTATTACATTTTATTTTTTAAATTTATTATTTTTTAAATAATTGTTTTATAGGCAATATTAAATATAACTAAATAAAACCCCTGAATATGACCCGCAAGGTCGAAAAATTGAAGAAAAATTTGTAACAATAAAATAGTTAAGTAAAATAGTTAATAAAGAAGATTTTTAAGAAAGAAAAAAAAATGTTGGCTATAAATATTTAATAATTATATTTTATTTTAATAATTTTTATTTTTTAAATATTCAAGCTTTTATTTTGATTTGAAGTATATTATATTTAAGTATTTTTTGTAACTTATATACGACCCCTTTACTTATAAATTTTGTATAAAATGTTTCGTTTTTAATTATTTACTTAAATTATAGATATTTTGTCTTAAGTAGTTTAAATTTTAACGATTTAACAAATAATATGATTTAACATTAACATTTAACATTAACAAATATTACTGATAAAAATTTGTAATATACTACTAAAACCATGACTTTTGGAAAGATTGCGTTCAAATTTGGAAAATTCTGCAAATTACACTGTAAATAGTAAAATTAGCTTTCTTTTATTTTTCATTATTGACTTTGAATAAATTTTTGCTCTTTTTATTCTGATTTAAAATAATTTGTTCAAAATTTATTTATTGAATATATAAGGTTAGTTTCTTTTGTTATTATGTAATTTAATCTATTTTTTTATTTTTAATGTTTTAATACTACATAATTTTTTTTGTTTTGATTTGATTCTTGATGTAATTTACTAATATGTAGTTGGACTTTTGTCTGTATGTTAGTTAATGGAAAGATTAACAAGTGATTGAAGTGAACAAGATTAACAAGTGATTGAAAGAAATAAATAAAATCAATGTCAATCTGAAAATTTAAAAATAAATATATTAATTAAAGTTTTATTCGAATATACTATTATACAGTTTTAAATACCAGTTTATAACCAAGCTGTGATCTATATTTCTTTCCTTTATTCCAAATTTCCGATGTAAGTTCTACTATTTCATTGAGTCTAAGTTGCTTGGTTCAGTCCCATACAGAGTCAATTGCAGCCCAACTATTCTGTTCATTAAACTGTTCAACTTTAACTATTTATTTTTGTTTAATTTCACAACATTTTTATTTTTTTTTTATAAAACCAACCCACTTTTTCAATATTTCACTTAAAAATTATTTATTTAACTTTAAATTATTTAACAAAATACAAACATTTTTTAATGTTTTGTAGTCAGCGTCGGGATATATACTGTGATTCTTCTTAAGATTTTCTTAATTCACATTTGAAATAATAACCAAAGAATAAATTAACGTATGCTTTTATTAATCTAATAACCTAAGTTTTAAAAATAAGAACGTCCATAATTAATCTTATAAAATGGTTAATAAATTTAACTACAAAAATAATAATTTATGTTTTTATTTTAATAGCTCTACTTTAATAAAAAGATTTTTTATTTTAATGTCTGAAATCAATTTTTTAATGAGAATTGGTTATTAATTTAATCAGCAGTTCTGAATATTTTAATAATATTGACCATATTTTTAATTTAATAAAAAGTTTTATTAAAATAATTTAAAGAAATATTAATCTAATTACTGTGACAATAACTTTAACAAAAATCGTAATTAGATTAATAAAATAACTTATTACGCCTTTTTAAAACGGGCGGTTATTAAATTTACTAACAAAATTCTCTGAGTGTAGTACTACTCTAATTGAACTGTTATAAATGAATAAGCGTAATTCCTTATATTTTATTAACACTAAACCTTCAAGCTGTTAGTTCGCTTATGAACAGAATGTCTAGATTCGGTATTTTATTTGTCCGATTTAGTAGATATTTTTCGGCTCCGAAATGTATTGTTTTTTTTGTGCTTGCCATAAACAAAATATTGCAACGCTTTACATAGGCTATATTCACCATAGCTCCGGAAACAGAATATTCTGGATATATAGTGTCCTAATATCCATCAAATACTTCAATTAATGGCTAACTGATGTTATAGATTCCCTGTAGTTCTAGACAAAGTGGGAAAAGTCAGCTGGTCGACCCCCCACCACTAAGGGCAATGCGTACAAAAAAATTGACCATTGTCTTCTCACACTAATTGAAACCTTTTTTATAAGTTTCATCATAATCAAATCATTTTTGTAGGTGTAGTATGTGAATAAATAAATACAGTGAAAAAAATGCACAAAATGGCAATATAAAATTTTTAACGGAAGTAAAAAACCGGGAATTGGGATGCTGTTTGTGAACCGTGCTAAATGCTTATGTACCAAGTTTCACCTAATCGATTATAGGGTACAAATGTTATTGACCTTTAAAAAAAACAGGTACTAGAGAGACTTTTCCCCCGTTTCTTCAATATCGCTAAAAAAAACTAATCAGCTCCTTCCCATACATATTTGCATGTTTTTTAAAAGTGTTATCAAAATTAATTTACGAACGAATGTTGTTGCTCCCAACAAACATAAAAAACAAAGTGAAAAAATCACCTGTTTTATAGTAGACCCACAACCCTTTATCCAATGTATACCCCAAAAACTAATAACACACTGAAAAAAACATGTCCTATTTTCAATCGAAATGCAATTGTCTCAACCTCACCGTGCGGTCACATATGGCGAATCAAACTACGAAATTGCTTCAACAACTCTACAATTATAAATCGATGAAGTTGAGACAATCACACGAAATATTTATGTGAAAATAAAATATAGTTCAATTAATCTCAAATACTTAAACTTTAAAATGAAAAATGCATGATATGAGGTCAAAGAAATTTTTTTTCAGGGAAATAGTTATTATCTTTATTCAACTACTGTTATATTGGATATAACACTTTATATTTTAAATAAACCTCATTTTGTTGTTGGGAAAATGTTATCGTGTAGTTGTCCCAATCACAGTGAAATTGTTTGCAAATAATTTTTCTTTGCATGAATAATCAACTGCGAACTTCGAGATGAGGTTGTCATGAACTTCAATCTTTTTTTCAGTGCATCTTTCTTATATTGATGGAAACCTTTTACCAACGATTTATTTAAATTGATTTGTAACTGTAGGCTACTGTTGAAATAACCATGTGAAAAATAATAAAAACAAAACTTTCTAACCAGAAATGACAAATCAAAAGTTGGTATGCAGAAATATTGGAGACAGTACTAAAACTTTATAAACCAAGTCTCAATATAAGGTTGAACGCCACGATTGGAAGTTATTTAAAATTCAAACTAAAAGGTGTTGGGGAAACCCACCGCCATTTTGCCCAATTTTGAAAGGAATGTAGATCTTTCATTTTCGAGTTAGCCATATACCAAAGTTTCATCAAGATCCAGTGCGTTTTTGTCAAAAAATTGTTCTTTATTAAGAATTTTAAATTGGGGAAATAAAAAGAAAAGGGTGTGATAGTCAAATTATGTTTTAATTGTTCAAAATATTTAACACTTTAATTTTAAATGTTTTGACTTATATTCAGTAGTCGGTAGTTTTTCCTAACAATTTTTCCAATGTCAACAATATGATTTGAAAAATATTTACATTTTTGCAAATATTATAGTTAAAAATTATTAATTGCAAAAATATTTCAAGAAACAAATCATATGTTTTGTTCAAAATAATTGTTTTGAAATCAAAATATTTGAGTAGCATTTTAATAAGTTTGGAAATAATGTTGTTCAATAGAATTAATGAAAAGGACATGGAATTAGAGGAACGTGCAATCAAACAACGCCATATACATTTAATCTAAGCAAGTGATGCTTGTCCACAACTATACCCCATCCCAAGGGACTAGCACCACGCTAAGCTATACACAAAATTCATAAAGCCTAGAACATGCAGACAGTAGGATATGAACAGAGTCCAGATAAGATTAAGGTAGATTAAGGTAAGATCCTATCCTATCATGAAATATTGCCCTATTTCGTACATTATTATGTGAAAGGATTTATTATTAAGTTTTCCATTCTTTAAGAAGAATATAAAACAAAAATTTGCGTCCATCAACGTCTTAAAAAGCATTATGTTGTAAAACCTAGGTCTTATAAGGTTTTTATGTGTGGTTGTGACACATATTGGGATTCCAAATATGTCACATATTTTGAAATTGCACAAACTTTTTTGAACTTTGGTGAACAATGTCATTGAAGCTACAATTTTGAATGGAAAATTCGAAGAGGAAGATGTAGTGTTGCCACGACAGACAGGCCACATATTTCAATGATCCCAACCAATTCAAATGTTTAGTTTCCAGTGCAACTCGCTTTTGCAATTACCATCAACAAAGCACACGGATAATTACTGCAAGTATGTGGACTAGATTTGGAGAATCCGTTCTTCACACATGGACAACTGTATATGGCTGGTGCGATAGGATTTATTCGTGTACGCACCAGTCGGAAAAACGAAAAATATAGTGTACCCACAATTACTCGAATAAATAAATATAATTAAAACGACATTTTGAAATTCGTTCCATATTAAAATAAATAAGTTGCAATAAAAATGACACAATGTAAATTGAATGTTATCTTAACGAGCTTTCTCGAGTTTTCTTTCTTATGAGATAGCGGCAGTATGCGACGGATGTTAAATAAACAAAACTTTTACGCTATTTGGTGTAAAAAATAAAATTTTGAGAGATTTTGTGAGTGATTAAGATCAAAGTAGTTATTGTAATTCACTTGAATTTTGCAATTTGACAGCATTTTTCATTTTCTCTCAGAAAAACTTCTTTAGAACAGTTTTTGTGTGTTTCGTTTCGGGTACAAATACAATGCATGAGCACTGTGAACATTTGTGAATTCATTTTTGTTGTGTTTAATGTTCTATATAGAGATGACACACCTCTACTAATTCAATAAGTCATTTAAATTGTTTTACTGCTTACTTGAAAACTTTTTTAATCGCTAATTTTTTATATATCCGAACAAATCAGCTAGAGTGCTGATTATTTTGCATTCATATTTTTAAAAAGTAAAATTAAAAATTATGCTGCCATTTCTCATTATCACCTTTTGAA
The DNA here is from genome assembly GCA_963693315.1 of Diogma glabrata. Lineage (NCBI taxonomy): Eukaryota > Metazoa > Arthropoda > Insecta > Diptera > Cylindrotomidae > Diogma > Diogma glabrata. Next base: position 307,613,746 of record OY856187.1, on the reverse strand, counting down.
ACCACTTCAAACCTCATTATCACCTTTTGAAACCACTTCCTGCTACTACGTCAACAAAATATCTGCGCAAAAACTTTATATACAAGCGTAGCAAAGCACGCCGGGCGCTAGTAACTAATAATATTAAATCAAATTAATTTTAATTAAAACAAAACTGAAAAGTTAGTTTTTAAAGTTTTGTGTTTGCAAAATAAAATTTATATTTTCGAACTATTTCCTATTGTTTTCCATGTGTAGGCGAACACTGGCTTACAATAAAAACAATATTTTACACTGTTAAAAATTATATATAAATACAATATTGCTATTTTGATATCCACTGTCAAAATTAGCTATGTCGTCTTGTAAGTTTTTAGTAGGAGAATTTGTAAATATTATGCGTAAAAAAAAGCGTTTTCTACGCGTGGTAAAAACCTTTTGGCGTTCCTGAACTTATTCCACTCGACGCTGTAGCGTCTCGTGGACAATGATTTAATTAAACTAACAAGTAGAAATGAATATTTTATTGCCGGTGGTGATTTCAACTGTCGTCATCAACAATGGAATTGTAGACAATCTAATGCGGGTGGTCGAATATTACAACAATTATGAATTTATTCACAAAAATATGCTATTGTTGCTCCATTATCTGCAACGTATTATAGGCACGCAGGTACACCAAGCCCCTTGGATCTATTTGTTAGCAATGTTCCACAAAATTTTTAAACATTTAAACAATTAATGATCTTAAATCGGATCACCAGCCAGTAATATCTACAGTTAACTTAGCGTAATCTGAAAACACCATATCTAACCAAAAGTATTAATTTAAGGAAGTGAACTGGCTGTATCAACATATAATTGATTTTCAATTGGCTAATGATAATATACTATCAAAATTGAATTCATTTGCCGACATTGATGTTAGCATTGAGAAGTTTACTATGGTATTATTAATTCTGCACGCGACGAGGCAATACCACTAAAACCCATTACATTTAATGACAAATTAATCCTATTTGACTATACGTTAAGCCTTATTAGATTACGCAACTCGAGAAGACGTCAATGGCAAAGGTACAGATATCCGTTTTTAAAACAAATAGTTAAAGATTTAAATTTGACCATAAATTCAAATATCTATAAGTTGCTTAATGTTAAATGAAATACACAGTTAAAAATGCTCTCCAAAGGTTCAAAATCCTTTTGGAAAGTTCCAAAAAATTTTAAATCTAAACGAATGCCTATTCCTCCATTGAAAGACACAGCTTCAAATAGTCTAATTTTTTAATAGCAAAGATAAATGTAATCTTATTAGTAACTGCTTCAAATCGTCATTCTCAATGAATACAAACGTCTCTGACTTTGATAAAAGTATTAAAAATGCAGCAGATGATATAAACACGATTGAGGAGTTCACAATAGATAGGGGAATTTCATTTGAGGAGATTGCTAGTGTTATTAACCATGTAAGACCCTTTAAATCTTTATTGATAATATTCAAAATGTTTTATTGAAAAACTTACCTAAACGTGCTATAGAGTGTCTTAAATGTTTATTCAACAGATGTTTAGAACTTGCATATTTTCCTACGATATGGAAAACTGCAAAAGTTTTGCCAATTTTAAAACCGGGCAAACACCCAACTGTTGCTAACAATTACCGTTCTATCAGCCTCTTGTGCACCTTGTCTAAAATATTTGAGTATTGCATAAAGGATCGTATTCTTGATACAGTTGAAGAGCATAAAATAATTATTGATGAGCAATTCAGATTTTGACATGCGCACCCTACAGTTGAACAGATTGACAGAATAGTGAGGTTTGTAAAAAACAAAAGAACTAGAATGCTTTCAACTGGCATGTTTCTAATTGACTTGCAACACGCGTTTGATACAGTTTGGCGTGATGGAATTATTTCCAAATTAATCAATTATAAGTTTCCATTCTACATAATCAAAATTTTGAAATCTTATTTATCTGATCGAAAATTGTATGTACAAATAAATAATCAACGATCTGATTTATGCAGTGTAACTTCCAGTGTTCCACAAAGATCTATTTTAAGACCAATTTTATTCAGTCTCTATTTAAACGATATCCCTAGAGATGACAATTATCAACTAGCTTTATTTGCTGACGATACTGCTCTTTTTTCAAGTGATGCAGCTGTGATAATCGCAAATCTAAATGGGTATTTAAATAAACTAAATAATTATTTCAAAAAATGGAAATTATTAATAAACTACTCAAAATGCCAAGCTATATATTTTTCCAGATGTAGAGCACCTCGAAAACTGCCTCAGAGCAACATAGTGATTGATGGTATTCCAATCAATTGGGCTACTACAGTAAAATATCTGGGGATTCATTTAGACCAAAAATTAACATTTAAAACTCACACTTCTAATGTTGTGGAGAAATGTAACAAAATATTTTTTACCTTATTATCCAATACTTAATAAGAAAAGTGGTCTTAATTTTGAAAATTAGCTGTTGATTTACAAAGCAATTGTTAGACCTATTATTATGTATGGAAGCCCTATTTGGTGGCAATCAGCACTCCCACACAAACAAAAATTACAAGTATTACAAAACAAATACTTAAAGTTACTTCTGAAAGTCCCAAGGCGATACCGCACTTGCCAATTACACAACATAACTAAAATTAAGCAAATAGCTGAATATGCAATAGAATTAAATAATTAATATTTATCAAAACTTAATAACAATCATGAAAATACTAACGTTAGAGGTCTAGCCGCTTAATAAATAAATATTATTAATTATGCCTTATATAATTTTTACATACATTTTAACTATCTTAACTATAACTTATAGTTAAGTATAAGAAACTATAGTAATAGGTTAGTTTAAGTTAGGTTTAATGTAATCTAGTAGAAAACATATTGTTGTAACTGCACTATAAAAAAAATTTTTAGTAATATAATTCATGCCAATCATCTGATGTTATGCTTCACAGTATTAAGCAAATCTCAGAAATAATAACTCTTTGTAAATATAATTATAGTACTAAATAAATAAAATAAAAAAAAATTATTTTACAATTTTTGTAAAGTGTATAGTTTGAGCATAGGGGGCCCCAAATGCCCCAAATGCATGAAAAATGAAAAGTCTGCCAATCCGATGTTACTTTGAAATTAAATTGCTCAAGAACGGCTCAACCGATTTCACCAAACTTTTTTTGTTTGATAGAGGTAGTTAATCGTTTGAAAAAAAAATTAATTAATTGTTTTTGTAATTAATTTTAAAATAAAAATATTAAAAAACTTTTTACTTTTTACTTTTACTTTTACTTAAACTTTTTACTTTATTTTGGGGGCACCCCAACATGCATGAAAAATAAAAAGTCTGCCAATCCGATGTAACTTTGGAATTAAATAGCTCAAGAACGGCTAAACTGATTTCATCAAATTTTTTTTGTTTGATAGAGTTAGTTTATCGTTTAATTAAAATTAATTAAATTCCAATTGATCTTCAACCCTAGCGCCATATTTAAAAAAGTATTTTTAATATATTTTTAATTTAAAATTAATTACAAAAATAATTAATTATTTTTTTTCAAACGAATAACTAATCATCTATCAAATAAAAAAAGTTTGATGAAATCAGTATAGCCGTTCTTGAGCCATTTAATTTCAAAGTTACATCGGATTGGCAGAATTTTAATTTTTCATGGATGTTTGGGTGCCCCACCCCCTATGCTCAAACTATGCACTTTAAAATAATTGTAAAATAAGTTGCATTTTTTATTTTGTACATACTACTTATATGCCAAGTTTCGGGAAAATCAAAAATGGTCAAGTTTTCACAACTCTGTCTAGACATTAGAGCACATTTTTCTTCAATGAAGTATTATTTATCCAAAACATACTAAAATAACAGAAAAACGTTTTTTTTTTGCTTTCGAGAAAAATTTGAGTTATCATTTAAAATTTTTTGTATATGTGCCATTTTCAAAAAACCAGTACTTTTTGAAATCGCTATGTTTGAAAAATTAATATAAAAAAATATGAAATCTAATTTTTTTTTCAGTATAATATTTTTATAAAGCCTAACCTTTAAAAAAATTATTCAAATCGGTTACTCCATTGGAGCACAATTGAACTTTAAATTTTCCTGATCTCTAAAATTTCGAATCACTCTTTGTCAAAACCGGTGATAAAATAAAATAAAATGACAAACAGATATTCATTTTTTTACTATAAAACAGATTACCGAATTTTCAACTGCATTGGGAATGGTCGGGTTAAAATTATTTATTTTATCGGCGTCTTGATTCGATTTTCAGTTTGATTCGTTTTTTCATCTATAGTAATTTTGATGATATTTTTTAACTATTACAGTCATCATAAGTAAAAAATAATAAGCGCTTGGGGGTATTGAACGAAGTTGCTGGCACTCGTCTATTTATCTTGTTCATAACGCCTTTTGGTTGAAAATTGCATGCAGGTCGCCATTTGGGTGAAAATTGCCCCGGGCACCGAAGATCCTTGGGTGGTATAGGCAATGAAACGCTGCTCGTAAAACGTTTACGTATAAACTAAAGTGTTTATGAATACAAATTACATTAAACCTCCATGAAATCGGTCAATGCATCAGCTTTACTTTTTTTATATCCCAAACAATAACATACGTTCTGAAATTTTTTCGCGGCGAGATTAAGTACAATCTCTTAAATCTGTAAACAATGTTTTTAAGTGTACGAATCCGACCAAAAATTAAATTAAGACACAAAAAGCCATAAAAGAAAAAATGTTAATAAATTATCAATTACACAGTTCATAAAGTAAATTTTCTTTTCTTTAAGAGAAATTCTGAACGATTAAATAGATTTTCTTTTTTCACAAGTCCAAAATTAACTTACAAAATGGTGTGAGTTGTGACGTAAAAAAAAGTGAATTAAACTTAAATAAAAATAAAATCTGCCAATCATTCATTTATTGTAATTCAAGATTTATGTGAACGCGAATCAGGGGCGCACACAAGGGGGGTGGGGTTTCGTGTCCAGACCTCCCTACCCTCTAACCGATTATTTTTCAGCATGTTTTTTTTATTTAAAGTTAGGAATTGTTTAATGTAACCATAATAAATTAAAGATTAGCGTCTCTGAATATCAGAAAATACGATGCTAAGTACGGAAGATGAGAATTGATAATTTTCTTGAGGATTTTTTAACGCCTTATTTTAAAGTTTCGAGGGTTTAAATTATCAGGGAAAACCCACGCCGGTAAGGCCTTGCAGAGATGCCAGACTTCGTGAAAAAAAATCACTTAGAAAAGCGACAGTTCTACATCTTGTCACTCGAACAGTAAAAAGATGGCCTCAAATTGATGCTCTAGTGTAACGTGTGAAACTTGCAGGCTCAGGCAAAACCGATTTGATCCAGACAGATGCTCATTTATCTATAATGTATTTGTAAAATCAATCTAACCTCTGCTATGTAGAATCAAGACACTTCAAACTAATTATGTATGCTGCATTTGTGCAAACAGTCAAACTGTTGCGATTACTCACTGTTATAGTGAAAGAATGCAGAGGATTTCTTTATCCGTACATTGCATAAATAAAATGCTTTGCACGAATCTATAGTTTTTTGACGTTCAATCCGCGAAAGTTTAAGACAAGCGCCCGTCAACACCTCGAACCAATGTTGTTGTGGAACCTAGGTCATAAAAGGTATCTATGTGTTGTTGTGACACATATTGTAATTCCTATAACACAACACTTTTTATAAAAAAAAATTCTTTGGATCCTCCTAAAATTTTTTCTGTGTGCGCGCCTGATATAAATTGAATAAAAATAAACAAAACGGCTAGATTATTTACATTTAAGATTTTAGAAAACGAAAATCATTTATTATTCATCGTAGAAATAAAATAAAATCACAACTTGTACAAAAAACGGGCGAAAATGAAATAAATTCTATACACTTTGTCCAATCAAAACATTTTAATTTGATTAAACTTTGTTTTATAATCAAATCTCAATCGATAAAACTCGTAAGTTTTTCCTTTACAATTTGCAACACGATTCAATGGTGTTGTCTTTTCCATACATGTCCTACTTTTAATTGTTCACGTTTTATTTATAAAACACGGTCACGTATTAACGACCGTTTCTGCTTCATTTTCTTTGTCTTTTTTAAGTGTTCAAATATTCTTCGAAGGTATATGAACATTTTGTCTTTGATACAGATTTTGTTCTTCTACAGACGATTAATTCAAAAGTGATACATGAATGATAATTAAAGCAATTCTACGAATCATCACCAACAATTTACATTCATAATTAATTTCAAATTAATCTGAGTTTGTAATAAAAATAAAATGTAAATTTTTGTTCATAAAATGTCTTGAAATAATTCCACTTAAGTATTGTAATATCTTTTGTTACTGAAACAATAGCACTCAAACATTAACATATAGAAAAAAAGACCAAATTTCTGAGGAATGAAACACCTTCGATAACAATAGAAAATTACAATTTAATTATAAACCATTTTGCTCATTCCACATTGCCAACTTATTTGAATTGGAACGAGATTACTTGGAAGACATACAGATACAGTAGTTAAATGTTTTATCTTCCATCTTCCTGGTAATTGTTATTTAGTTTAACTTAACAGAAAGGCATATAAAATTAAAATAATCTACTTATGTCTTATCATTGAAAAATCTAATCAAATATAATTTTGTTGTTCATTTTTATTTTTGTTTTGTGTGGAAGTTGAATTTTTTTTTCGTTTTGTTATAAAATTATTGTTGTTTGGAGAAGAGGGTTGTTTTGTGTTGGTAGATCGAAAAGGAAGAGGGTTTGCTTTTCAAGAAGATTTTATGTATTTGATAAAATATTTTTATAAATTTAAATCTAATTTTATTAAGACATTAAGCTCCATGAAAAGTTGATTTTGCGTTAAGATTTGTAGACCTTGGATGAGAGAAACGGATTTAATCCATTAGATTATACTTTCAACAATGATTGAAAAGACTGAGGATAACTTGATGTTCGATCAGTTGTTTTACAGTTTATACGAGATGAAGAATTAGATTCGACAGTTGTTTGATAAATTTGCCACCCGTAGTTTTGAGTTCAAGTAAAAATTTTTGGACGAAATATATAGGAAGGCATTGAAAAAATGTAACCCTATTGGCGAGACCACAGTATTGTCTATCTGTCTATTTAATTATCAGAGTAGGATAAGTAAGGTTTAATTAGTCATTCTAAGGTTGACGAACCAAAGACAAATCAATTCGTAATCGTGTTATGTAAGAGTAAGATTGCTTTCAATTGCTATCCTTCCATGACATAGGCCAATTATTCATTGTAGAATAGAAGAAATAAACATAAAATAAGAAGCTAAAATCTTGTTTTAAATATTTGCAGGAACAAAAGTGAAACGGGGTTGCCAATAATCCAGCTAGTGGCTGGCATATTTCTTGATCATGCGATACACAATCTTCCTCAATGATTAAAGCCTAGCTATGATGTTAAATGAAGCTACGCTTCTTCAAGCAAACAACAGTGTGCCATCTTGTGATTTCAAAAAATTATAACAAAAAAAAATTTGAACTTTTTCCAAGATTCCAAAAATTTAATAAAATCAAAAATTCCAACTTTCTTCAAAATTTCAAAAATAAAATATTCAAGAGTCTATTACAACATCAAAAATTCACACTTTTTTCAAAAATTCTAAAAGTATTCCAAAACCTATTACAAAAGCAAAGATTGAAACTTTTTTCAAATTTCTAAAAATATTGTAAAAATTATTACAAAATCAAAAATTCAAACTTTTTCAAATTCTAAAAATATTTCAAAAATTAAAGCAAAATCGAAAATTGAAACTTATTGCAATTTTCCAAAAATATTGCAAAGATTATAATAAAATCAAAAATACAAACTATTCTACCAACTGTTCCTGTTATTCAGAAGTCGTGAAATCTGGAATCACACAAAAATTTCTTAAGAAACATCTTTCTAATAATTACAATTTTTGTAAAAAAAACTAAATTTAATCTGCAACAACTTCATGTTTTCCAACTGTTTCTTTAAGTTGGGAGGAGTTGAAACTGAATAAAACCATATTCCACGCACAATTTCATGTTCAATTACATTTCAGTTTATATAAATAATTAATTTTAGGATTTTTCCAAAAACTGGGCAAAGAAATAAATGAAAATTATTTATAATACAATAATCAAGCTCCTGGTCTCACATACCAATGCCAATCATCAAGATTTCTCCACATTCAATGTTATCACTCACTCATTCACTCGTTATCACTTAAGATGAATGTTTTTCAAGCAAAATATATAAACATTTTCTTATTTTGACACAATTAACTATTTCTTGGACACACTTCATGTCAAATTTATTGTTATATTACAAGATTTAATTCCGACTAGCTTCAACCTTGCAGATTCGAGAAGGTATTTCCTCAGCCCAGTACAAATGCAAAATTGTATGCAAAAGAAAATAACAAGAGAGCGGATTTAAATGAGTAAAATAAGCAGCCAGAACCTCGATGACCCCAAAAGTCGAAGGAACCAAGATATTCCCACACACCATTTCAATCAACCTATTGCATTGACAAACAAATAAAAATGTTTTACTCACTGCAGATCGCATAGGATCCAACTCTTCATGCCCACGAAAATTTATCTCGTAAGTCATCTTGACCAACTTATTTACTTATAAATTAAGAGAAAGTTCTTTTATTCCAGTGATATTAATTTTCAAAGATGTGCATCTCAGGTGAAAATTTTTGTTGTTCTAAATGACCTAAGTGTACGGAAAATTATTATTGCGTATTTTGTAAATAGTCAATTTGCTAATGAATACACATAAAACCGTTGATATCGGGTAAACCGTTCTCTTTCCATTGTTCATTTTAGTTACTAAACAATTATTGTTATTTTTTGTTGCACATATAACTAATTCTGCTAAATAAATTGATACGATTTTTCGAGAAAAGTTAAATCAAATTTCTCCTTTTTCTCGAGAAATCAAAAATGTCGAAAAATCAGAAGCTCTAGTTTAAAAATTTAAGACGGCAATAACTTTTGTTTTATTTTCCAAGGAATTTTTATTAAAATTTACAGTTCAGTGGCGCATTACTTGAATTCTTTTCTCTAGCGGTTAAATTTCTTTAAATTTAATAAAACGACGTCTTATCACACCAAATTAAGGTTTTATGTAGAAGTTGTAATATGATTCTGTTTGCCCAAAACAAAAACTTAGACTTCCAAGTTTTTTGTGTTCACCTCCAAAAGATTTAAAAAATTTAAACCAAAGTTTAAATATTCTTTAACATAAACAAACTGCTGAATTTACATATTTGATGTTTTTCCCTTTTTTGTTACTTGGTATTCTTATCTAACCAGGTTAATTGAATTTTTTTTATTGTTGTCCACAATTTGGTGGATAAACGATGTTAATTCTTTTTATTTGTTTTGTTTTTTTCGTTGTATTTTAAACATCTATTTTACTTTAAATGTCTTTTCTCCAGATATCATAGCTTTTTGTTGTAAGTTCTGTCAAATTAAAGCATGCAACAGATTCTTTAAGGTAATATATGATATATGGTACAAAATAATTTTGAACTAGCTTAAAAGAACGTAATCGTTTTATATAATAATCTTTTTTGCTGTATATATGTTTCATATAGTAACGTATGCTGTCAACAATTGTCCCTCGCCTGTATTAATTTCACCAATTCACTCAATTTTATAATCGAGTTTCATTTGAAGACTTACTTTTTTAAATCGCTTTGGTTTTATATGGGTGATCATTTCATAGTTTTCCATTCTTTTAACTATGACAGACTAGCGGTTATTTTTAAAACCGGAAAATATAAGAATTTAGCGGTCTTTTTCTGCAAACAAATACTTCTACCCTAAGAATCATCCCATTAAATTGTTCGACTGAACGTGATATCAATCACAGTAATTTAAAGGTGAATGTTTTTTAAATTATCTAAAGGCTTAGCCCTTATGTTAGGACCATATTGTACAAGAATATGCTACTTCTTCTAAGAAGGGTCAAACTTCGTCTAGATGGAGTTGGACCCGCTGGGCTCCTACTTTTTCCAGTTTTATTTTGAAGTTACAACCTATACAGAAAAAAAAGTTAATCTGGTATATCAAGGTTTACATATATGCTTGTTTAAAACCAACGAAGATCTGGTCAGTGCTGATATTGGGTCTACGGTAAGGTCGTGACAAAAACCACACTGATGGTGATCGATGATGAATTGTGCGATCAGCATAACTAGAGCAAGTAAAACATTAGCGAATATCGATTGAATGTCACAAAAATTCACACTGTTGCAAAAATCAGATCGTATCCTTCATTTTTAAATAGTTCTCCGGACACTTTACCAACAATTGGTGGTTAATGGTTATCCATATTTCTACAAGAGAGAAACTAATTAAAACGTGAAAATAATTATAATTGAAAAGAAATGGTTCAAATTACAATATAAGCGTCTGTTCTATAAGTAAAATAAAGTGAAAGCCTTGTTGTTAAGTAAATTTTTAATAAAAAGTTTCAGTTTTGAATAGAAATATTGTTTGCTTTGGCATCGCTTTATTTTTACGAAAATCTTCGCATACAACGCTTAGAATTTATGTAACAGTAGAAGAAACATGATATGTAGTTAGATAATATTGGTAAAACGATTTGAGGGAAATTTTTTTTTCAGAACTATGCAAATAACTGAGTCTATAATTGAATCTTATTACTTCGGTCTGAAAGACCTAAGTATTACATTCATGAGCTCAAAGTGAAATTCTTACCCCCACTTTTTTTGGCATTTCTCGACTTTTTAGGACTGATTCTAAGGAAGCAAAAAAAAAATGTATGTCTGTCCGTCACAACAGACGAAAAATAGAAAACCGCTGGACGGATTTCAAAAAGTATTTTTGTTTGATTTGAATTTTGTTTGAAATGAAATTTTATTATTATTATTGAGATTATGGCTGAGATTATAGTTTGTCAAAAAAATGTTATCAAGTGTGTCAGAAGAAAGATTTTTGTTTATTTTTTACCCAATTGTTTGAAAAATAAATAAAAATAATAATTTGTATGACATGAAAATTTATTATTATTATAGAGAATTATGGCATTATACGTTTGTCAAACAAATAATGTCAAGCGTGTCAAAAAATGATTTCATTTATTTTTTTAGCCAATTTTTTGGAAAAAAAATGTAGCTGTTTTTATGACGTAAATGTAATATGTCCGACAGACTGACAAACATTTTTTTTTTGCTTTTTTAGAATCAGTAGGTCCTAAAACGTTGAGAAATGGCAAAAAAAGTGGGGGTAAGAATTTCACTTTTAGCTCATGAATGTAATACTTAGGTCTTTCACCCGAAGTAATTATATTGGACGTGGAAATTTTTTAATTTCTTATAGTTTTTGAAATATTTTTGGAATTTTGAAAAAAGTTTGCATTTTTGATTTTGTTATAATTTTTCCAATATTTTTAGAATTTTGGAAAAAGTTTTAATTTTTGATTTTGTAAGAATTTTTGGAATATTTTTGTAATTTTGAAAAAATTTTTAATTTTTGATTTTATTATAATTTTTGGAATTTTGAAAAAAGTTTCAATTTTTGATTTTGTAATAATTTTTGGAATATTTTTAGAAAAATTATAAATTTTTGATTTTATTATAATTTTTATAATTTTGGAAGAAGTTTTAATTTTCGATATTGTTATAATTTTTGCAATATTTTTAGAGTTTTGGAAAAAGTTTGAATTTTTGAATTTTTAAGAATTTTTGGAATATTATTAGAATTTAGAAAAAGTTTAAATATTTGATTTTATTCCAATTATTGGAATATTTTTAGAATTTTGAAAAAATAATTTTTTTAAATTTACATATATACTTTTAGAGTTTTGAAAAAAGTTTCAATTTTTGAATTTATAAGAATTTTTGGAATATTATTAGAATTTAGAAAAAGTTTAAATTTTTGATTTTATTCTAATTTTTGGAATATTTTTAGAATTTTGAAAAAAAAAATAGAATTTTTGAATTTTAAATATACATATTTTTAGAATTTTGAAAAAAGTTTCAATTTTTGATTTTGTAAGAATTTTTGGAAACAGTTTTAAAAATTTTAAATTTTTGATTTTATTACAATTTTTATAATTTTGGAAAAAGTTACAATTTTTGATTTTGTTATATTTTTTGCAATATTTTTAGAATTTTTGAAAAAAGTTTTAATCTGTGATTTTGTAATAATTTTTGAAATATTTTTAGAATTTTGTTTGAAAAAAGTTTGATTTTTTATTTTACAATATTTTTGGAATTCTGAAAGAAATATGAATTTGTGATTTTGAAATATTTTCTCGAAACGCTAAATGGAGAGGTTTTTGAGTAGTTTGCTGATTGTATCATCTTTTCACTAAATTATGTTAATATATGATATGCTATAATTTTCCAACAACGTATTGATGTTTCGTGTTAGTTTTGTAATACATATATATCTAAACAGAGATAAAAAATACATGTACTTTAACAAAAAGTTATGTTTGATATACATCGCTGCCCAAAACTAAAAAGCATGTCCTCATAAAAGTTTTTTGCCGAAAACTATATCAAAATCCTTAACCCAGACCGAAGTCTTGATATCTCAGAGCTTGAGATTTCAACCCCACCATATTACTTATTTTAAAATAGAATTCTGCTCAGCAGTAAACTATTCGTTTTCATATAATTTAAACGGATTTGTTCTATTAAATTGAATTAATATAAAAAAAATTGTTACTACCCCCTCCCCAATTTTCCAATCATAACCATACCCGATTATATTTTAAATGTTACATCCAACTTAGACATCTTCTCATCAAATGAAAAACAAAATTCGTATCCCCTACAAGAAAATGTTTCATTTTGATCAAAAGAATCATTTCTTTAGAAAATAATTTTCTTAGAAAACAATCTCATTAAAATTTATAAAATTGATTGGGCAGACAAATACTACCCAACTGTAGATATAAGCCTTACTCGTATACAACTATTACAATTTGAAAAAAAATAAACGAAACCGGAAGCACGTATAAAACTTCCTTTTCAAACCTAGAATAGAAAATAGAAAAATGGATATTCATGTAATAAAAGTTTCATTTTTTTGTTGTTGTAAGACAGAATAGAGATAATATTTCCATGCTTATGTACGTGTTTTAATTTTAAAAGACCAATTATCAGTATGAAAATGCATTTTCATAATAACATTTTTTTTACTATTTCTTTTAATTTGTTCTAAATATTCCATGCAACTAAGATAAAAATTAAAGCGATGTCAAAATTTTCATAAATTTTATTAATAATTTTATAAACGTAATTTTGACATTCAGACAATAACGAGTTCTACCATTATTTTATAATAGAAGTAATTATAAGCTACAACATTCAATGACTTTATGAAAATGAATCTAATTATAAAATTTTATATTTAACAATTTAAAGAAAATGAAATGCTTTTGGGTAAAAAAGATCCATAATTGCTTAAATATACTACTCTTCATGCGGATTATGATTGCCTCTCGCCGTCAATGGGGAATGAAAAACAATTTGAGCTTCTTCTTTCGAAATTTCAAAACTTATTAGAATACCTTTTCGGTCTACCAGACCAAACGCATCGGTGGAACGAATATTTTTATTTATTAAGTAATGACTAATGACTAATGATATACGGACATTTAAGAAGAAAATATGGAGGGGCTGAAATCTCACAGCTCTGAGATATCAAGACTTCGGTATGGGTTAAGGATTTTAATATAGTTTTCGGCAAAAAACTTTTATGAGGACATGGTTTTTAGTTTTGGGCAGCGGTGTATATCAAACATAACTCTTTGTTAAAGTACAAATATTTTCTTATCTCTGTTAAGATATGTTTTACAAAACTAACACGAAACAGCAATACGTTGCCGGAAAATTATAACAGATCATAAATTAACATAATTTAGTGAAAAGTTGATACACTCAGCAAACTACTAAAAAACCTCTCCATTTAGCGTTTCGAGAAAATATTTCAAAATCACAAATTCATATTTCTTTCAAAATTCCAAAAATATTGTAAAATAAAAAATCAAACTTTTTTCAAACAAAATTCTAAAAATATTTCAAAAATTATTACAAAATCACAGATTAAAACTTTTTTTAAAAATTCTAAAAATATTGCAAAAAATATAACAAAATCAAAAATTGTAACTTTTTCCAAAATTATAAAAATTATAATAAAATCAAAAATTTAAAATTTTTAAAAACTGTTTCCAAAAATTCTTACAAAATCAAAAATTGAAACTTTTGGCAAACTACTCAAAAACCTCTCCATTTAGCGTTTCGAGAAAATATTAATCACAAATTCATATTTCTTTCACAACTCCAAAAATATTGTAAAAATTAAATAAAATCAAACTTTTTTCAAACAGAATCCTAAAATTATTCCAAAAATTATTACAAAATCAAAAATTGAAACTTTTTTCAAAATTCCATAATAATAAAATCAAAAACTATAAATTTTTCAAATTCCTAAAAATATTCCAAAAATTCTTACAAAATCAAAAATTAAAACTTTTTCCAAAATTGTAAAAATATTGCAAAAATTATTACAAAATCAAAAATATAAGCTTTTTTCAAAATTCCAAAAATATTATAAAAAACTATAACAAATTCAAAAATTTCAATGTCCAATTTCATTTTCAATTACATTTACGTTATAAAAACAGCTACATTTTTTTTGACACACTTGACAACTTTGACACACTTGACAACTTTTTTTGACAAACTTATAATGCCATAATTCTCTATAATAATAATAAAATTTCATTTGAAACAAATAATTAATTTTATTTTTTTCCCGAAAAATCGGGTAAAATAATAAATAAAAATCATTCTTTTGACATACTTGACAACATTTTTTTGACAAACTTATAATGCCATAATTCTAAATAATAATAATAAAATTTCATTTCAAAGAAAATTTTAATTTAATTTTTTTCCAACAAATTGGGTAAAAAATAAATAAAAATCTTTCTTTTGACACACTTGACAACATTTTGACAAACTTATAATGCGATAATCTAGATTTTGGTCTCACATACCAATCCCGACCATCAAAATTTCTCCAAATTCAATGTTCCTACTCGTAATCACTTAAAATGTACGTTTTTTAAGCAAAAAATATGCAAATTTCCTTGTTTTGACACACATAATGATTTTTTGACACACTTCCGGTACAGAAAAAAAAAATTTTCAAATCCGTCCAGCCGTTTTCTAGATTTCGTCGGTTGTGACGGCCGGCCGGCAGACAGACAAACATTTTTTTTTTTGCTTTTTTAGAATCAGGAGGTCCTAAAACGTCGAGAAATGTCAAAAAAAGTGGGGGTAAGAATTTCACTTTGAGCTCATGAATGTAATACTTAGGTCTTTCAGACCGAAGTAAAATTTCAATTAAATGTTTTGAGACAAGTCTCGTTTTCAATTCTACAAAATATGTGACTTTTTTTGCACATGTTTTTCAGGTCAAATTTTTTGTGTTCGATTCTCGAGAAAATGTTGACCTGAAAAATTTGCGTATTATCTTCTTGATTTGGATGCAAGTTTCAAACTTTTTGAGGACCACTATTTTACATTTTTTGACTTTTTGTCAAGAGGCGATGCAAAAATGTTGCCTTGTATAATGTATTAATATATATTATAAAAAAAAGTCCGAGCGGCAGGTATATCCGCTAGAAATAGGTAGATTTCGGGATCAGACAGTTATGTGTGCAATTAGAATCGGATTTATCAGATAACTTTATAAAAAATACTAATTAAAAACAGAAGTATTAAACTAACTTTAAAAATAAACATTATTTTATACAGTTTTTGAGCTCTAGGCACTTAACCTGTACCCCGATATGGCCAATTGTCAAACATATTAAAACATATTAAGGAGACTGTTTGCCGCAACATACCCAGAAAATATTTTTAGCGTAAGTGAAAAAATGCGACCGTGAAAGTGCCGCTAAATGCCGTTGTACTTCACACAGTTTATTGCAGATAGCTAAAGAACCTTTTATTGCAGATGTCTGGCTTTTTAAAAAATGATAGAAATATGTTCAAAAATAATTAATATTTATAAATTTTGTTTACATATTTTGCCCCAAACGGCCGTTATAACGCTTTGTTTTTGACAGTTTTAAGGCTCTAGACTCTTAACCTGTACCAGGATATGGCCAGTTGTCGAACTTATCCAAGAGATTGTTTGCCGCAACACGCTCAGAAAAAATGTTTAGTCTAGGTCGAAAAATGCGACCGTGAGAGTGCCGCTAAATTCCGTTAAACCTCATATCGTTATATATGGGTAGTTCTACAAACATAGGAATTTTGGACGGCTCTGCTTATTTCGTATATTAATATGAAAAAAAAAATTTTGTTTTCACATGAAATTTGTAAACCTTAACTATGTCTAGCTGGTCACCCAAAATAAACCCGTTTCGAAATATACGTCTTAGAAAAAAAATTATTCAAAACGTCAAATTATCAGTCCCCTGGCGTGTCCCACCTTGAAATTCAAAGCTGGTAAACTAAATAATCAATGATTCTAAGTGTGTAGAGACAAATTTACTCTGTATTAATAATTTTGAATAATGGTGCTTTAATAATGTGTAAATAATCATAACATAACTCTATATTTCATATTAGATATATCCTATTAAAGTTTGTCCCACCAATTTGTTATTATTCTCCTGCCCAATCAAAACACATTGAAAATATTGGAAATTCATATTTCTATTAAGTTATCGCTCGTCACAGGAATTAATTAAAGTTCAATAAATATAATATTGCAAGTGTTTTACTTAGTCCGAGGTTTTATCATTCAAAACAGTCATCATTAGTAGCAAGATCGTGTGTTGTCCAGTCAAATTATCAGTCCCCTGGCAAGCATTTTCGTAAAAAGTATTTGAATTACTGGTAATTTTGTAATTTTATACGTCGTGAATATGAATTGCCTTGGTATAGAATCCATTTATTTTTTTGTTTTAGACGTAATTTTGTCATTTTTAAGCGAAATACTGTTAAATTATCAGTCCCCTGGTCTCAGTCCCCTGGAAGATTTAAATGCGGGCAGACTTAGTTAAATGTTTATTTCGTATTTTGAGATAATATTGAGACAATTTTGAGTTAATTTAGGATTAAGAAGGATATTTTTTAATTTTGACTCTTGTATTTTTGTGTTTTTTTTTTTTTTGTTTTTTTTTTATTTTTTTTTTTTTTTTTTTTTGACTGGCTACATTCAGAAAAGTTGAAAGAACGTCATCAACTTTAACTAAAACTAGTTGCCAGAACTTATACGCAAAAAACATGTCGTGCCGTAATTAGCTCCATTTTCTTCCTTCGTGTGTAGAACTACATATATATATATATATATATATATATATATATATATATATATATATATATATATATATATATATATATATATATATATATATATATATATATATATATATATATATATATATATATATATATATATATATATATATATATATATATATATATATATATATATATATATATATATATATATATATATAAATATATATATATATATATATATATATATATATATATATATATATATATATATATATATATATATATATATATATATATATAATTTTTTTTTTTTGTTTTCCGTCTCCGGTTTACATATATAGTCGTTTGGCATCAAAATTTTTCCGAAATTCCGAGATGACGGTCATTGCAATAGGTAGATTTTTATATGAAATCTACCTTATAAGGAACAACATATTTTTAACGATGTAAATTTCTTAAATAAAAATATTTCAATAGTTTAAAAATAATAATATCTATTTAAAAATTGAATTCCTTTATTTTATTAAACAAATTTGATAGATTTGAAAAATGTGACTTTTTTCTGGGCAAAATTTATTTATCTTTATTTATTTTTAAAATTTATTAATTCATATCTATTTTAAGGGCAAAACTGAAAAAATAGCTGCAAAACTATACAAAAAAAAAGCAAAACTGAAAGAGTTTTGCCCGGTCTGAGGTCAAAACTTAAATCGAGAAACGGAAACGCTATCTGTTTATTTTAATAAACGAAAGAATTAATCCACAGAAATTTTAAAAGAGAGTCCAATGAAACCCTATTGAAAGAGTTCATAAGTCATCCAAATATATGCATGAATAAGAAAATATGTCCTGTTTAATAATAATGTTTGAATAAATTTTATTTTAATTTTCTATGAACTTTTATATTACTAGATTGTTGAGGGGAGAAGAGGAGGTATATGTTGACAAAAAAATGTCATCTTTTGGTTTGAAAATAATCTGGTCGCCTTATAGTTGTCAAATAAAATCTATATTTAACAAATGACGAAGTTTCATCAAGGAATGATGTATATTCACTGTTCGAGAATTTTATTTTTTCGATCGAATGTAAATAATTTTTGCATAAGCACTACGGGCTACAGTATATTCCCAGTACATTCCTAGAAAACTATCTACAGTTTTTGAGAATTAAGCATAAGGTACTAAGAACATTATCTACATATTGCAAATATTAACCGGCGCCTTATCATTCTCATAATGTTTGTTATTAAATGCATAAGTTTAATTTGTAAAATTTTATTTTTATAAAATTTGTTAAAAAAATTAATGCTTTCATAAAAGTAAGCAAAGGAATCGCCAGCAGAAAGAAAATATTGAAAGAAAGAAAATATTAAAATATAATAATTAATTATTATTATAATATTTTTTATAATGATAAAAATTTTAAAAGAATATTTCAAATGTTTATGGAAAAAGACTTGCTTAAAATTGTGTTTCAGAAAAATTTGACACAAATCGCTTAGCAAAAAGATATACTAAAATCGATTACTAATACTTGCTTTGATAGGCTAAGTAGTGAAAAAAGGTCCTGCACAGTGTAAATAATAGGAATAAAGGTCATATAAAATGGAGTTTCGTTCATTGAAATTAAGTTTACTGAGTTGTCTACTTGCCCGTAAAACAATTTTGAAAAAAATGCATGAAATGTGCACAATTGTGCATGATACAAAATCCAAGTGCCCAAAATTGTGCATAACATATGTTATGCGCATGATATTCACCATACTATGCATATGTCGTAAAACGCGAAAGCCTTACAGCCATTGTTTCTGCTAAGCTGCGTACTTGCGCGCGCATACTTCTCTTCTCATAGACGCACAGAGATCAAAACTATTCGCGCGCAAAAAAAAGCAGATATTTTTAATTGAAATCTACTCTAACACTAAATATATTTTAAAAACTTAAAAGAACCGGAATTGACCACTACCTTGTTCATATATTCGATTATCCTGGTGACGTCATTATAGTTAATGGTGACGGTCTGGGTGACGTCGATTACACTGTGCGACTAATGGTAAGGGTCAGTGATCCGCTGGGGTTCTGACTACCGCGAAAAGTTATATCGGTCAAAAAAAAGTTATACGTGTCCCGGCGTTTCGCTGGGTCACGTTTAGGAATCGAGATATATCGATTTGAAGTTAGTAGGTATCATATAGGGGAAATAGTCATGTTTCGGGTCTTTTTTTTGACATTACTCGAGAACGACTAGTCCGATTTTACTGAAACAAATTTAGAAAAATTAAGAATTATAATTTTTTTAATCTTCTTCTAAACAATTTCTTTACTCAATCAACAGTTTCGCAGTTATAAATAAATTTATGAAGAAAATATATAACTTTTTGCGTAAAAAATTAAAAAATTGTATCTTAAAAAATCATGAAAAATTCAAAACGGGAAAAAGTATCAACTCTTATTACTTTGACGTAAAATCACATAATATGTGCACAAAATGAGACATGGATCATGAAAATCGATGAACGCGTTTCGCTTTTATTCACAACTAGCAGGACCCGGCGTACGTTGCTACGCCTATAAAAAAGTTTGTGTGCGTAGATTTTGTTGAATTAGTAAGAATAATTTCAAAGAGTCGTAATGAGAATAGAAGAAGCCTATTTTAATTTTTTCATTTGGGAAATATGAATAACAGAGATCATTATCACTCTAGCTGATCAATCCAGATAGTTTGAAAATTGAAAGGAAGGTCAACATTTGAAAGTGATTGGTAAAGAGTTTCGAAGAGTTTAAATTAAACACTTGCAATTTTTCGCGTTAATCGGCTTAATATGTGTCGCGAAAAATTAGGTGAACGTCAAAACATTCGTTTATTGGGTGTTACAGTTGTCAATGACTTACTCTGGAACCGTCATACTTGCGATACAAAATAGGCACACCGCACCAAAATTTACTGTTTTATCGTACCATTTCATGTTGACTAATTTCATTTATCAATCTATTCAGATTATTTGCTGATCTTAAATAAAGTCAATTTATATTTTTAAATATATTTTACCAATTATTTCCAATGCTCTACATGCGCTCTGCTCTGTGTGTTTTTATTAGTGATGGAGCATGTCACTGAAAGAAAACTTTGAAGAGCAGACTAAATATGCATAGCGCAGATGTTTGATACGAAACACGATTTTGATCGAAAAACCGGTCTAAGAATAACAGCATTTTTAGTGAAGGTTTTCGTTTTTTGGGTTTTGTCGATTTATGGCCATCGTCTTATTTCGACATTTCTGCCAGAGTTTCAAAAAAAAATTTGGACAAACATAATAATAAGACTAATTTGTAGTATAATATAAAAATAATAATAAGAATAATATCATTTATAAATCCAGACTTATATACTAATCTAAAACCAGTCAAATCACTTCATTTGTTGACATATTTGCATATATTTTACCGATTTCTTCAAATAATCTACATTGTTTGTTTGTTTTTGAAATTAACAGGGACGCATATTTTTGTTAATAAGTAAAATACTTTCAACCTGTAGCTTTGATATTATTGTTCATAATCCTTTTCTTCAATACAAAGGTTCCATTGCAAAAACTTGCTGCATCAATGTTTCTAAAAAGAGGAAAAGAATTTTTCAATTTTCCAATTTTCTATATTTTGAACATGTATAACATATATATATATAAACCAAATGAAATATGTATTACACATGTATATACACCAAACCAAGAACATGTTTGTTGTAAATTAGAAATATTTGTTGCAACGTAATGTGTTGGATACATACAATTGTATCATGTTTGTATATAATAAATATATAAATGTATATAATTTTCATCTAAATGAATTTGTGTGTCATATTGTACTTTAATTTTCCATTTGAATGGTAATTCTGTTTTGCGGAAAAAAAAATCGATCAAAGATACCGAGTAATAGTTGAATAAAATTCAAGTATAAAATATAATATACATTTAGGCATACATTTAACCATTAGGAAAATTAAAATTATTAATTATAAAAAATCTAAATTAAATTTTAAAATTTCGGCTCCGAGGTGCATTAGTACCTGTTAATGGCCTTCTCCTGACAAAATTTCAGACTCCTGTGTGCTACAAATTTCGCTGGAGAGCGCACGCAGACAGACAAACACTTTATTTTATTATTATAGATTATAGATTAAGTAAAGGTATATCATTTTGACAAGAATATTGATTATTCATAGAATTTTTTTTAAAATATTTTTACTGGAATAAACTCCGAAATTGATTGTTTTAAATGTATTTGGACATGTGTCTATGTGTATTGATTTTGGTTTTTTTTACTTTTTTATTTTTTATTTGCTATATTTTATTTATTTTTTGTTTCTTTTTATTTATTTATTTTACATTATTATTTTATTTTATTTTTTTATTATAATTTTATTTTATATTATATTTTTATTATATTTTATTATAATATTATTATTATTTATAATTATTATTATTATTTATTATTATTATTATTTATTATTATTCATTACAATTCTAATTATTATTTATTATTATTATTTATTATTTATTATTATTATTTATTTTTTATTATTATTATTTATTATTATTACTTATTACTTATTTATTATTTATTTATTATTTATTTATTCTTTATTTCTTATTTATTTATTATTTATTTATTATTTATTTATTATTTATTTATTTTTATTTATTATTTATTTATTATTTATTTATTATATATTTTTTATTTTTTTTTTTTCTATTTTTATTATATTTTTATATTATATTTTTATATTATATTTTTATTATTTTTTCTTTTTATTTCATTATTTTTATTTTATTTATTTATTTATTATTATATTTATTATTTTTATTTATTTTAATTTTTATTTTTTTATTTTTTCGTTACTTTTTCAGTATGGTATATCAGTAGATTAAAGAAATTGTGATTCCTAATTTCTAAATTTGTTTCAGCAAAATCGGACTAGTCGTTCTCGAGTTATATTAAAAAAGACCCCCAAACGTGACAATTTTCCCTATATGATATTTACTAACTTCAAATCGACAACTCTCGATTCCTAGACGTGACCCAGCGAAACGCCGGGACACGTAGAACTTTTTTTGACTGATATAACTTTTCCCGGTAGTCAGAACCCCAGCGGATTTGGGCTCTCGCACAGTGTTATTAATAGCTTCTTCTTTTAAAAAATGAGAAACAATGGTTGTTCTGATTCATCATCATCTTTTCGAATTAACATGCTACATATATACTTGTCGTACGAACGTAACTTTATATGTATAAAACGGCCCAAAAAAATGAGTTTCATGAGAATTTAAGCGATAATCAATGAAACGGTCAATCCAAAAAAGCTCTGTGAGTTACTGCGGCTCATATGAATTTTAATTTTGGTCAGAGTCTCTGTGAGACAAGACTGATAACATGGAGTAACGTACTATAAACGGGCGACGCCAACTAGAGACCCCAAAAAAATTTCGCACCTGTTGAAAATATATTAGTATCGGAAACTCTACATGTTTCTTACCATACCTGAATTGGTTCGCAGTCTTTCATATTATGCAGAGAAATCTTAGAGGAGGTTTAGAAGCTTATCAAAAGAAGAACAAGTTATAAAAATCATGATGTAGATAGTGTGGCATTACATTGTGCAAGAATTTCCCCAATATTTAAGATGCATTACAGTTGGGAGAATGGCTATAGTCCAGCTTAGGAGAAAGGCAATAAGTAGGAAGAATGAAAGCCTGACTCATGGTGGACTCAATATGCCTAAAATAAACGTCGATTAGTTAAGAGTTTAAGAACTAAGGAGAGCTTCAATGGTTGTCATAGGCGTTGCCAGGCTAGAAGAAAAGCTAGCAATAGAGAACATAGAGTTAAATTAGCAGAATCTTGAAAACAACTAACAAGAACTTAGGTTTCCATTAAAATATTGGTGTAAGTCTAAATGAGTTATCTGTGAAGCCTGGTTACCAATATGCTAATAGCAGGTACTGAAGGACTCGGGGTTGCCACACGCCTTGATCTAAAACTAAAAAATACAGAGCAACAATAACTAGATCAGCTATTGTTGTCCATGCACATGATAATTTTATATAAAAGTTCTATTGTACCCTGATTCGATACTGTTCATTCATTACTTTCTTTACATTAAAAAGGAAAGGCTGGCTTGAGAGCTTTTTTCTTTCGAGTTTTATAAATTGTCCCCTCGATTGTAACATTTCATTATATGTTTCTAATTTCACGTATATTTTATTCGTATATTTCACGTATATTTCACTTTGTATATTTTATTTATTTTTATTAAATCTGCTTTTATAAAAAAAAAAAATATATTAATTAGAGCTATAGCAATAGATATTAAAAATTTTTTTCAATAAATTGTTGCAAATATTTTGCATTCGAACGTTAATTTTTTAAAGTTACATATAAATAAAAAGTTGTTTTGCTATATTAATAAAAGAATTATAAATTGTTAGTGCTTAAAAGCATTTGCTTAAAAGCAATTTTTTATATTAGTTTTAACACAGGGTAGCTCGTAATTTGTAAAGCAATGGATTAAAGCTAGATTTAGGGTTAACTGGTTTTAACAATTTTTTTTTGTTAAAGTGTGAAAAAAGTTTTTGTAATGTGCATTAATTGTGCATATTACAAAACCACCGTGCACAAAATTGTACATGTTACAAAACCATCGTGCACAAAATTGTACATAATGCATGTCATGCACATGATGTGAACCGTACCGTGCACATGTCATAGAACGCTTTAGCACATATGTTAGTCGCATGTTTTACAAATAATTAAAAACGAAGCGAAACGAAATTTTTTTAATGATAAGAATTATAAACAAAGAATAAAAAAACGGAGAGTGAAAAAGCAGTTTAATATTTTCTAAAATGACTGGTTCCTTTTAACTATTTATGAGAAAATATTACTTTCGTAATAATAAATTGATGAATTTTATTTTATTTTGACCAAGTGTCAGCCATTGATTTCACATTGATTGGAAACAATCCTAATGACTTTACAATTTCGGCTTAGGATGGTTATTGGAATAGAAATATTCCCCTTTATATCAATCCACACAAAGTATTGTCCAGAAATTTAATGCAAAAATTCCCATATAATGTGAAAACATTTCCATAATATGGAATCTAATCGAATCGAAGTGGAGAAATTCAACTTAAGTAAAATAAATAAGTGATGAAGAAGTTTCAACTTCGAAATTGTCATCACCTAATCGGCTTAATCGATAGCGTATCTGCCTAAGGATTCGAACAAGGCACTGAAAAAGAAGGTTCGAGTTCATCTGAAACACTTAAAATAATATTTTTTATTTCATACTGATATCTAAAACGACTTTTTTCGGATTATTTATGGTACAAAAAGTTGAACTTTAACGTCCTAGGACTTTATAAATTTTTTTAAAGTCCTAGGACGTCAAAGTTTAATTTTTTGTACCATAAACGATGAACTTTAACGACCTAGGACTTTATAAAATTTGACAAAGTCCTAGGACATTAAAGTTCAACCATTTGAGCAAAATTTAAAACTCATTTCTTTTTATTTTAATAAATTTCCAGTATGAAATAAAATTTTGTATTTACCTCAAACGAAAAGTGTTTTTCGGTACTCACTAGTAATTCAGGTACTCACTTCAGGTACTCACTTCATTTCAAGTACTCACTAGTAATTTCGGCCTCGGCTAGACGCCTCGGCCGTTAACAACTACCTCGTACTTTAAAGTGTCACTTTTCGTTCTAGATAAATAAATAACTATTATTTGTCCCTTTTTATGATAAGGTCCATAAGGTCGATAAGGTCCAATAAAAACGCTTCATTTACTACTTTTTAACAAATCAAAACGAATTATATCGATTATTTTTCTCTGGTGGGAAGGAACAGCGAATTATAGTGACTATTTTCGGCCTACTTAATATATTAATTTAAAACTAGAGATATTGAGATAATTTTTTTTTCCTAATGAGATAATTTTTTTTTATTCATAATTTTGTTTAAAAGATAATTATTAGTTTCTAAATAAAATTTTTTCTACAAATTATTCAATAATACAAAATTATGTAAAAATGCAATTTGCAAATAATAAAAATGTCCGTTTTCATTCATAAATGATTGCATGTTTACGTTAATTTGTCAAAAATAAATTACAAATTTATAACATTTATGCGCCTACCAAGATGAAATAATATTTAATTTTGTTAAAAGAAAAAATGACTACAAAGGATTATGTTGTATGAAATAATGTTACTATTTCTGTTCGTTAAATTGTCTGCTACATACAACTCGTTGCCAAATTATTAGTCGATTATTTTTCAACATTACCACTCATGTCATTTGAGGTTAATTTGAGGTTTACTTCTTCATCACTTATTTATTTTTACTTAAGTTGAATTTTTCCACTGTCATTAGACTCCATATTATGGAAATGCTTTTACATTATATGGGATTTTTTTTGCATTAAATTTCTAGACAATACTTTGTGTGAATTCATAGAATGGGGAAAATTTCTATTCTAATTAACATCCTAAGTCACGATTGTATAGTCAATTAGTATAGATCAATTAAACTCAATTAAGTAAAGAAGTAATTGGAATTTTTTCAATTCAAAGGTATGGTTTGAAGTTTCTCAGAAAAAAACTCCAATTCACATTTTTCGTGTTTCGGTTGGGATTCGAACCTACCTCGTCAGTGCCCGGCTCGAATCCTAAGTTACGATTGTATAGTCATTATTGATTGTTTCCAATCAATGTGAAATCAATGACTGACACTTGGTCAATTTGTAGTCCTATATGTATTAACATTAGACTACATTAAGGGAATTTAAATTAATTTTGAATTTTTGAGATCAATGTAGTAAGTAAAGAAGTAATTGGAGTTTTTTCAATTCAAAGGTATGGTTTGAGCTACGTAATCGTTGGTAACAAAAAACGTGCAAATGCAAAATAGATGGAAAAACGAATCAAGACGTCGATTATGTGAACCCGACCATTTTCGATTTCCTTGAAACTTCGGTAATCTAGTAAAAAAAGTGAAAATTTGTTTTTATTTTTTCATAAGTTTTGATACAGGATGGCTCGTGATTTATTAACAAAATTTAGTGACAAGCAAATATTGAAGCTAAATTGTGCTCGAACGGGCTAACCGGTTTTGAAATTTTTTTTTGTTGCAAAGGGATTTAGTGAGGTTTTATAAAAATATTAAACTGATAAAAAATATTTATACTTTAGCATGATTTTTAACTTCGATATAGGAAGTTATTGTTTTTTCTATGTTAATTTTTCAAACATGGCGATTTCAAAAATTTGTTTTTTAATTTCATCTTTTTATATTTTAAAAATTTATTATTTACCCAAAACATACTAAAAAATCCAGGGGCAGGTATATCCGCTAGAAATAGGTAGATTTCGGGGTCAGACAATTTTGTGTAAAAATAAAATTAGATGTGTCAGATTAGTTTAAATAAAAAATTTAAGTAGAAACAAAATAATTCAAAAAAATTATCAAACTAAATTAAATACATTATCCGAAACAACTTTATCAATGCAATTTCGGAACAGTTTTATTTAAGTTGGTTAAAGCCAAAGATCCACCAAAGATCAAATAAACGTCCAACAAAGATCAAAAGAACTACGTCACAACTACAATTATGCCATCACACATAATTTATAATCAAACATTATCAAACAATTTTAATTCGAAATCATCTTTGTTGTTGTATTTTTTTGTTCTTATTCAATCTTTTTTCAAACGGTTTACTTCGTGAAAAAAATACAAACAAAAGATAATTTGATAATTTTCCTATGGTATTAAATGGCTTGAGATTAGTCTTGCAATAGGTGCATCATACCGCTAATAAAACTGGAACCTCTTGTGTTAGAGAAGGAACTGGAACCTCTTGTGAAATTTGTTGAGGCTATAGTTTAAAAATTTGCTTAAAAGTTAAGATAAATTTAAATAACATAAACTCAAAAATGATTAGAGCATTGCCTTTTGCGTTTGTTTTCATTTCAAAAACTCCAGGGTCTCAACCTCTGAACTTAAACCATTTGTTTTTTAAGTTTTGAATAGATTTATGTTGATAGCTCCGTGTGCAAAAGTTTTCATTTTTGAGCTTGGTCATTTTCATCTAGATTTAGGACAACAAAGTTTAGTAAATTTTTAAAACAGCTGATTTTTCCAGAACCGGGAACACAAAGGTAGTCATTTGGAAAAAAATGATAGAAATATGTTCAAATATTCAATATTTATAAATTTTGTTACAAAATTATAATACAAACGGAAGTTAAAGCGCCTTAGATTATTTGACTTTTTAGGCTCTAGCAGCTTAACAGGTACCCGGATATGGCAGGTTCGCGAAATTGTCCAAGAGCATATTTGCCGCAACATTCACAGAACGTTTTCTTGGTGTTGATAAAAAATTGCGACCGTGAGAGTGCCGCTAAATTCCGTTATATCTCATATCGTTATATTATATATATATATATATATATATATATATATATATATATATATATATATATATATATATATATATATATATATATATATATATATATATATATATATATATATATATATATATATATATATATATTTTATCTATATATATATATATATATATATACATATATATATATATATATATATATATATATATATATATATATATATATATATATATATATATATATATATATATATATATATATATATATATATATATATATATATATATATATGTAGATGTATATATATATATATATATATATATATATATATATATATATACATATATATATATATATATATATATATATATATATATATATATATATATATATATATATATATATATATATATATATATATATATATATATATATATATATATATATATATATATATATATATATATATATATATATATATATATATATATATATATATATATATATATATATATATATATATATATATATATATATATATATATATATATATATATATATATATATA
>OY856187.1:307582546-307585130 GCA_963693315.1 Diogma glabrata | reverse complement strand
ATACAAGTTTTAAGGCAACCGCACCAAGGCCCCGCGATTCAGGGGCCCCAAGCATAAGCAAAAAAGAAACTAAAACCAGACAAGTTTGAAATATATTTATTTTCAGGCATTAAAATTACATTTTTTTTTGTATTTAAGTGTCTATAATTTCATCGAATTTAATTTCGTCCAAAATTTCATTGTCAATAGAAAGAATGGATAAATCGTTCAAACGATCATTTCTCATAGTATTACGCAAATAACTTTTGATTAACTTCAGTTTTGAAAATGATCGTTCGCCTATAACATTATCGACAAACATGCATGAAAACTTTCGTAATAAAATATCGATATTCGGAAATGTGGTGGAAAGATTATCATTGAACATTGTTTTGTACATCGATTCATAATTTAAATTATCGAATGTGAAATAATTTTTGGCAAATTGACATTCGTCAATCAATTGATTTGCATTGAGATCTTTTGGGTATTTTGCGGTTATTGTTCTGCAAGAATTAGCAATCTCTTCATCACTCATTAAATTTAGATGTATCAAAAACAAGTACTATCTAGATCTTTATAATCTTTAGCACGCTCTCTCAAATTGAAAAGAAAAGCCTTTATAATTGGCTTGAACAACGATTTTTCGAGGTGGTCTTTTTGTTCCTCTAGACAAAGTGTTTGTGACGTTGAGCAAGTTTGAATATTATTTGCGGTTTGAATATTAGATGAAACAGAATTTAAAAGCTGACAGGCATCATCAAAAATTTTGTTGTAATCTTTATTTTCCAAATCTGTAACTATTAAATCAAACAGTTTTTTCTCACCGTGGCAGTTAAATTAGATTTTTGTAATGCTCGATTCACAAAATTAAACTTGGTTAGTACACTTTTCCAGAGGACAAGCATCAAAATATTTTCGAATTGACATAGTTTTTTTATCAAACCTGTTACCACCGCTTTGTTATCGTCACTGAAGCTTTCCTTATGTAGGAAAGAGTCACTGAAGCTTTCCTTATGTAGGAAAGATTTTAAAATATGCAACACTTTTAAATAACAAGAATGTAAAAGGTGAACTGATTCGTATCTAGCTGACCATCTAATTCCAGTTGCTCTTTTTAACATGTATTCGCTATTTTCGGTTAATTGTTCTTGTAATCGATTCCATCGAAAAGGGGAATATACGAAAAATCCATAAAGTTTTTCAACCATATCAAAAAACTTAGTTGCAGCAGTATTGCCAGAAACACTATATTTACCGACTAAATTTAATGAATGAGCAGAGCAAGGGACAAAAATTGCTGTTTCATTTGTTTGACGAATCAATCTTTATAGGCCACCATAAATACCTGCCATATTGTAAGCGTTGTCATAAGACTGGCCTCTACAATTCAATGTTTATTTCGTTTTCAATGTGGAATTTCATAATGATGTCAAAAAGATAATTCGATGTATGACCTTCGATTTCAATAAATGAAATAAATCGTTCACAAATGGTATTACTTTTAACATATCGAACACAAAAAGACAACTGGTCTGTATGGCTCACATACTGAGTGGAATCGACACTAAACGAATAATATCGAGATTCTATAATTTCCGAAACAATGTGATTTTTAACATGTTTTACCATGACAGAGATGAATTCTTCACAAATTGTGCTTGAAAGATACGATGCTTTTCCTATAAATATTCCGAGTAATAAAAAAATCATTTGTCAATGTTACATGAAAAGAGTGTACCTTTTCCTTTATTGCCAAAACGAGAAATATGTTCTTGTAAAAAGGGACCAAATTTAGCCAATAATTCAAGAGATCCAAGAAAGTTTCCATTGTGTTTTGATCCTAAAATTTCATTGTGACCACGAAAAACAAGTCCTCGTGATGCAATTTTAGTTGTATTATTAAAAGATTTCTCGAAAGTAAGTTCATTTTTGATACGCATTTCATATGTAAAATTATTGGTCATGTGATACTTAGACTCTTTATGCTTCGAAATGTGATGAATTATTCCAATTATTGAATCTTTTTAATGAAAATGCTTGCGATTTTCCATTCAAATCACCAAATATACGGCATACAAAACTAAAAACTTCTTCGGCTGACGGTGAATAGATTAGCCAATCTCGTTTAATTTTTGTTTAATTTGTGAGTTTTGTATAAAAATGAAACTTAGTGAATTTTCGACCATGTTTTCCAGCATTTTTCATTGCATCTATGTTTTGACACGCAAAGGCACCTAAGAAACTAACTGTATAATAGTACTTTATTGTTGAGATGTTTAATGAACTAGTTTATTTTCGATCAAAAGTTTACAATGCGAGCGAGCAATGAGCATTGCAAATTTGTGAGAAAATAAAATTCATTAAACACGAAAGCAATACGATGTTTTACTCTTCCGACAGAGAAGCATGTTTAATTTAAACATAAAATTCATTGATAAAATAAATAAAACGAATAAAGAGGACATCTTTATAGTAAATGAGGACGGAGGACCTTCTTGCTCCAAAGGAGGACGGTCCTACCGAAAATAGGACACAAAATAATCTATTGACTGATCACTATACAAAACTAATCGATCAAATTAAGCACGAAGTGAAACTCGAC
>OY856187.1:307505046-307577546 GCA_963693315.1 Diogma glabrata | reverse complement strand
ATTCTTCTTTAGAAAGATTTCGATTAGAAAAGATATTGTCACGTTTTAAATAAAAATCTAATAAATGTCCTTCAAACAAATGATGAATGAGATTAAACCATAGTATTTATTTCGAGCCACATTGTAGAATAAAACCTAACATAATGACAACCAATTTTATATAAAACTCATCAATTGATATTTTATATCCATCGATAATCACTGCTGTATATCCAATATTTGTATAACATGAACAAACTTTGAATATTTAAAAATTTTAAAACAACGTCATGCATTCGTTGCTATTGAAACTAATTTCACCCAACCCCACATTCAGGTTATTTAACGAGAAAAACTAATAAATAAAATAGTTGTTTATGTTATTTTCCTTTTTTTTATATACGGATGTTTGTTGGTATTTTAATCGTCATATTATTATTTTACTGCTGTCATAAATTCGGATTTAGTAGTTTTTTCTATTTATAATTTCCTTTCACTATGTTTGGCAAAATTAATGGTGAACGGTTGTTTTTGATGTTTTTTCTTTCATGATTGGGATTGTACATCAAGCAAACAACGATTATCCATATAATTTGTGTAATCACTTAAGATAAACAACAACCGTTCAAAATTTATTTTTATATTTTCTCCCTAATAACCAAACAGCAGTATCATCTCATTTGTTTGCAATAATTTTACTGAATGGACGGTGAGTTTCGGTGTACAGTTAATATGTAGGCGGAAAATATTCGTTAAACTTGTTATGTTTTTATATTTTATATTCGTAAAACTTGTTATGTTTTTTGTTTAGAAAATAAGCGAAAAGAATTAATTAAAAATTTGAACTGTAAAGAACAGTTTTACACGTTACAAAGAACCAATTGCAATAAATACAAGTCATAGTTTTTTAGCGTTACACGTGCAATAAAATATAACACTGCGAATTAGGTAAAATTAAGTAATTTCGTTTTAATTAAAGTTGTAAATATTTGTTACCGCATTCACTTTTAATGACAGATAATTATTATTCCCATATAATTATTTCTACAAACTTTTATTTTAATTTACTTACAAGTTTATAGTGGCGAATCTTCCTTTCAAAACAAAACAATTGAGCTTTTATTTTAAATGGAGTGGTTATGATAACTGCAAAAGAAAATTCGTTAATTTTTCTACAGAAATTTAATTTAATTTTAATATATTAAAATATTTTTGTTTTTCAGGTTACTTCAGCGAGCAATTTTGGAAAGATTTACGTCTATAGCTTATATCAAGCTTGGATATTAAAATGAGTATAAGTAGCAGCATTTTCAATGAAGAAGAATTCCAAAAGGTAATTTTTAATTATATTTCATTTCCAAAGTTTTAGCCAAATACATTATACAAGTTGTGGTCATTTGTGCATATCCTTACATATACAGCTAGTTTTCTTGCTTACGCCCCTGTTGTGCCCAGGTTCCAGTATGTGGACAACAATAATTAATATGTTAATAGGAATTCACCATCAATAATTATTTAATATGGATTTGGTCAATAACACCAAATATACTTTAATATTCACCAACAATAAGTATTTATTATAAATTTTATATTTTATTTACCAACATTAATTATTTATTATAATTTTTAATTCTTTTATAACTTTAATATAACTGTTTAGGAGCTTAGTGCTCACTACGATACCACACAACAACTGGCTTTTTGTGATCGTTCCAAACTTCGATCAAAATTCTATTCAATCTAAAAAATGATTCTATATCCACCAATGAAATTAATTTGTATTCTTACGTGATCAAAAATGCTTTCTTGCATTTTTGGTGAAACATAAATCCATCATACAATGTAAATTAAAACTTTTGTTTTTTTATAGTTATTTACATATCGAGGGCTGAAAGGAAAAGACTACGCCTGCGGTTCGTATTGAAGCCCGACGCGAAGCGAGGGCTTTTATTGAACTAAGGGCGTAATCTTCCTTTCAGCCTGAGTGTATGTACAACGTTTTACGCACAACTACACAACTTAATTGTAGTATGAATCAATTTTCGAATTTTTTAAACTCGCCAGACATTTTGAAAATAAATAAATTATTATTGTTATAAATTAAGTACAAACCAATAAACTATTGTATGAAGTTTATAGAGAAAATCATAGCATGCTTAGTAGACTGGGGCCGTTATGGATTTTTATAGCTGAAATAAAAAAAATTAGTAGCAGGTAGCGGCCAGCTGGAATATATAGTTGAGGTCATAAACAATGAAAAAAAAACTTTCGAACTTGAGATGAAGGGAAGTAGTGAAATGGGGTGATGTGTAAGGGGAGAAAACAGTTTTTCGTTATTTGTAACGAAACGAGGCCTCCTAGAGAAAAGTGATTCATACAAAAGTTGTAGATAATAAAAAAATCTAAAACTTTAGTGAATACATTTTTCGACATAACCTCAAAGTTTGCGAGAAAATGATCAAAAACCGATTTTTCTGTTTTTTATTTTTTTTTTCGCGTGAAAATTATTTAATTTTAATGAAACTTTGTGAAAGTACGTAATTATTTGCGCATAATAAGCATGAATTTTTTCAATTATGGAAAATAAATATTTTTCGAGATTTTACCATTTTTCCGAAAAAACACCCCTATCTCCGACGAACAACTTTATTGATGTTTTTTTGGATTTTGATGTTGTTCTAGTGCTTATTTTTTTTGTCAAGATGTCTACTCTCAAATAGTATATCGATTTTAATGATTTGTTGTTATTTAGCAGCTTAAAATTGAGAAAAACCGAAAAAAAAAGTTTTCGAATCTCGAACTTGTCGATTTTTTTAACTTTTTTCAATTTTTCAGCATATTTATGTTAATAGTTCATAATATTTTAAAGAAAAAACCTTCTTTGGTATAAAATAAATAAAGTTAAATGAATTTACTTATTGGAAACAACGCTAAAATTGAATAAAGTAAAAAATAAAAAAATGCTGTTACGTATTCAAACAGAAAAAAATTTACAAAGTTTAAAATTGAACAGCATACTATAGGGTTGCCACGTGTCCTACTTTCGGTAGGACAGTCCTACTTTGGAGCAAGAATGTCCTACGTCCTCCTTTACTATAAAAATGTCCTACTTTAGGCAAACTGTAATACAATATCTATCTTACACTGAAAAAAATAGATTTTTTTTCTTCCTATTTCTCTCAATAAACGCGCTAGCAAAATAAGTAATTGTTATTGCACCTTTACTTATATTAAAATTGTAACTGATTATTTAACTTTATGTCGAAAGGTTAGTAACAATAGCAAATAATTTACATTGCTGACATATGTGAATATCTATGCTTTATTGCACGATTTATTCAGGTTGTAAACCACCATTGTTTAAATTTTGAAATAAACCCACCGTTAAACCTCTGTTTTTTTAAATAACTTTTGTTACAAAGTACCTGTTCTTAGAATTATTAATTATTATTAATTATTATTAAAATGAAATGACTGAACCGAATTTTGTTATAAAGTAAAACCTTTGGCTACAGAAAGCTAACGATTTTGAAGGAATATGTAAATACACAAAAATACTACACACACTAGGACACACTACCCCTAATGTCTCAAAACTAAAAAACTCGTTGGATTTGTGCCACATCAATTTTCAGTTAAAAATAAATTTTTTTAAAAAAAAATTCGGTTTCGGTTTGGTGTAAGTATGATTGAATGTATGGGCGTTATTTCTGTAATGCTAATTTATTTATTTATAATGAATAATGGCATACAAATTCGCATTGATATTATTAGCCTCCAATGCGGTAACACTCGAAAAACTTAAACTTAAAGTTTTAAGAACTCAGAAATACAGCCAAACATGCCGTCTGCTGATTCATTGGCACTTTCAAAAAAATCAATAAACTTATGTTGTAAGCCATAAGTAGTTAAGTAACTGTATAAGTTACTCATAAGTAGTAGTAGTTTTGTGTATTTATATATTCCTTCAAAATCGTTAGCTTTCTGTAGCCAAATGTTTTACTTTATAACAAAATTCGGTTCAGTCATTTTATTTTAATAATAATTAATAATAATTAATAATTCTAAGAACAGGTACTTTGTAACAAAAGTTATTTAAAAAACAGAGGTTTAACGGTGGGTTTATTTCAAAATTTAAACAATGGTGGTTTACAACCTGAATAAATCGTGCAATAAAGCATAGATATTCACATATGTCAGCAATGTAAATTATTTGCTATTGTTACTAACCTTTCGACATAAAGTTAAATAATCAGTTACAATTTTAATATAAGTAAAGGTGCAATAACAATTACTTATTTTGCTAGCGCGTTTATTGAGAGAAATAGGAAGAAAAAAAATCCATTTTTTTCAGTGTAAGATATTGTATTACAGTTTGCCTAAAGTAGGACATTTTTATAGTAAAGGAGGACGTAGGACATTCTTGCTCCAAAGTAGGACTGTCCTACCGAAAGTAGGACACGTGGCAACCCTATAGTATGCTGTTCAATTTTAAACTTTGTAATTTTTTTTCTGTTTGAATACGTAACAGCATTTTTTTATTTTTACTTTATTCAATTTTAGCGTTGTTTCCAATAAGTAAATTCATTTAACTTTATTTATTTTATACCAAAGAAAATTTTTTCTTTAAAATATTATGAACTATTAACATAAATATGCTAAAAAATTGAAAAAAATTAAAAAAATCGACAAGTTCGAGATTCGAAAACTTTTTTTTCCGATTTTTCTCAATTTTAAGCTACTGAATAACAATAAATCATTAAAATCGATATACTATTTGAGAGTAGACATCTTGACAAAAAAAATAAGCACTAGAACAACATCAAAATCCAAAAAAACAACAATAAAGTTGTTCGCCGGAGATGGGGGTGTTTTTTCGGAAAAATGGTAAAACCTCGAAAAATATTTATTTTCCATAATTGAAAAAATTCATGCTTATTATACAGTTTTTCGTTATTTGTAACGAAACGAGGCCTCCTAGAGAAAAGTGATTCATACAAAAGTTGTAGATAATAAAAAAATCTAAAACTTTAGTGAATACATTTTTCGACATAACCTCAAAGTTTGCGAGAAAATGATCAAAAACCGATTTTTCTGTTTTTTATTTTTTTTTTCGCGTGAAAATTATTTAATTTTAATGAAACTTTGTGAAAGTACGTAATTATTTGCGCATAATAAGCATGAATTTTTTCAATTATGGAAAATAAATATTTTTCGAGATTTTACCATTTTTCCGAAAAAACACCCCTATCTCCGACGAACAACTTTATTGATGTTTTTTTGGATTTTGATGTTGTTCTAGTGCTTATTTTTTTTGTCAAGATGTCTACTCTCAAATAGTATATCGATTTTAATGATTTGTTGTTATTTAGCAGCTTAAAATTGAGAAAAACCGAAAAAAAAAGTTTTCGAATCTCGAACTTGTCGATTTTTTTAACTTTTTTCAATTTTTCAGCATATTTATGTTAATAGTTCATAATATTTTAAAGAAAAAACCTTCTTTGGTATAAAATAAATAAAGTTAAATGAATTTACTTATTGGAAACAACGCTAAAATTGAATAAAGTAAAAAATAAAAAAATGCTGTTACGTATTCAAACAGAAAAAAATTTACAAAGTTTAAAATTGAACAGCATACTATAGGGTTGCCACGTATTTATATATTCCTTCAAAATCGTTAGCTTTCTGTAGCCAAATGTTTTACTTTATAACAAAATTCGGTTCAGTCATTTTATTTTAATAATAATTAATAATAATTAATAATTCTAAGAACAGGTACTTTGTAACAAAAGTTATTTAAAAAACAGAGGTTTAACGGTGGGTTTATTTCAAAATTTAAACAATGGTGGTTTACAACCTGAATAAATCGTGCAATAAAGCATAGATATTCACATATGTCAGCAATGTAAATTATTTGCTATTGTTACTAACCTTTCGACATAAAGTTAAATAATCAGTTACAATTTTAATATAAGTAAAGGTGCAATAACAATTACTTATTTTGCTAGCGCGTTTATTGAGAGAAATAGGAAGAAAAAAAATCCATTTTTTTCAGTGTAAGATATTGTATTACAGTTTGCCTAAAGTAGGACATTTTTATAGTAAAGGAGGACGTAGGACATTCTTGCTCCAAAGTAGGACTGTCCTACCGAAAGTAGGACACGTGGCAACCCTATAGTATGCTGTTCAATTTTAAACTTTGTAATTTTTTTTCTGTTTGAATACGTAACAGCATTTTTTTATTTTTACTTTATTCAATTTTAGCGTTGTTTCCAATAAGTAAATTCATTTAACTTTATTTATTTTATACCAAAGAAAATTTTTTCTTTAAAATATTATGAACTATTAACATAAATATGCTAAAAAATTGAAAAAAATTAAAAAAATCGACAAGTTCGAGATTCGAAAACTTTTTTTTCCGATTTTTCTCAATTTTAAGCTACTGAATAACAATAAATCATTAAAATCGATATACTATTTGAGAGTAGACATCTTGACAAAAAAAATAAGCACTAGAACAACATCAAAATCCAAAAAAACAACAATAAAGTTGTTCGCCGGAGATGGGGGTGTTTTTTCGGAAAAATGGTAAAACCTCGAAAAATATTTATTTTCCATAATTGAAAAAATTCATGCTTATTATGCGCAAATAATTACGTACTTTCACAAAGTTTCATTAAAATTAAATAATTTTCACGCGAAAAAAAAAATAAAAAACAGAAAAATCGGTTTTGCATCATTTTCTCGCAAACTTTGAGGTTATGTCGAAAAATGTGTTCACTAAAGTTTTAGATTTTTTTATTATCTACAACTTTTGTATGAAACACTTTTCTCTAGGAGGCCTCGTTTCGTTACAAATAACCTAAAACTGTTTTCTCCCCTTACACATCACCCCATTTCACTACTTCCCTTCATCTCAAGTTCGAAAGTTTTTTTTTTCATTGTTTATGACCTCGACTATATATTCCAGCCGGCCGTTACCTGCTACTAATTTTTTCATCTCAAAAAGGTAACGGCCCAAGCCTATAGTATTATTTTCAAAATTTCTAGCGAGTTTACAAAATTTAAAATTGATTTATACTACAATTAAGTTGTGCAGTTGTGCGTAAAACGTTGTGCATACACTCAGGCTGAAAGGAAGATTACGCCCTTAGTTCAATAAAAACCTTCGCTTCGCGTCGGGCTTCAATATGAACCGCAGGCGTAATCTTCAAATTTCAGCCCTCGATATGTAAATAACTATTATCCACGACTACTAAAGAATATATGCTTTCCATGCGTATGTCTTCCATTGTATTTGTATTCATTCCACAACTAGTGAATTTGATTAAAATTCTTTAACAGTTCTATAGTTTATTAAATATTCCCCTAACAAATTAAACAACAAACTTATTTTGTTTTTCGCTATCTTTGATGTATTTATTTCAATATGGTGATACAAATTTTTGCATGAAAACTGGAAATTAAACGAAATATTTTACAGTCGTGGATAAAATAGCATCTTGTATTCGCTTAGGATGATGGCAATTTTTCACTCGGATGATTGACTCCACTCGCTATGCTCGTTTCGGAAAACTTCATCCTCGTTAAGAATTGCCTTCATTCTAAGCTCTAACAAGAATCTACTATTGTTTGTTCTAATTTTATGATTATTTTCCAGGCGATTATTTTACGGGCGGCAAAGTATAAAAATACACTAATATTTTATATAGCAACGGGCTTTAATTTTACGGGCGTTAAGTTCAACTT
The DNA here is from genome assembly GCA_963693315.1 of Diogma glabrata. Lineage (NCBI taxonomy): Eukaryota > Metazoa > Arthropoda > Insecta > Diptera > Cylindrotomidae > Diogma > Diogma glabrata. Next base: position 307,569,818 of record OY856187.1, on the reverse strand, counting down.
TCAGTCACGATAACTAGGATGTAAAATGTGTTTTACGATTCGTTTTTGCGTAAAATAAATTATAAAATAATTCGATAAAATTTGGTTTACTCTATTAATTTAACGAGAATGTTTAAAATGTGAAATTGGATATTAATACAATGTTTAGTGCGATCGTACACTGGATACATAAAGTATACTAGTTAAGTAAACTGTTGTGGCGGGTCGGTCACCACACCCCGTTGTGGGTTTCAGCTTGTATTTTCTTATTTTCCATTGTATGACGTTGTATTTACCCCTAAAAAATGTCAATGCAAGTAAACAGTAATCAGGTAGAACTATGTTGCGCTCGAAGATGAAGATTTCCATTTTAATGAAGAATGAATTGGGTTTTATAATAAATACACCACAAAAACAAGCCGGTAAAAGGTTTTGTATAATTTCCTATTTTCAACCAACTTTTAGACAAAATAGGGGAGAAATTAGGGTTTGAAACTTATTTTATAGTTATTTGAATTCCAAACATAATCAGTTGTTTGTATATAATGAGTGCTTAATGGGTGCTTACACAGTTAAAAAACTGGAATATATAATGCAAGTTGCTGCACATATAGGTCCTACGGAAGTTTCTATTATATAAAACAACACTATCATATAAAACAATTCTATGATAGTGTTGTTTAACACATTCTATCATATAAAACAACGAATAATAGTATTGTATAGTAGAATTTTTTTGCCAGCGAATTTTTGACAGATAGGACGCAGCAAGAGATAAAAGATGAGACAAAAGTAAAACAGAGATGTATTATTTATTTTGGGATAAATTTGTTTTCAAAACAAGTATATTAGTTAAATTTCTACTTCTAGTTCGTACCATTTGTTTGTTGTGATATTTGTTTCCATAGGCGTCGTTATTTTTACTATAATTAATTTTAATTATCAAAATTTTGTTACATTGCTTAAAAAATCATTAATATTTTTACTAGTTTTTGGTTTTCTATTATAATTGGTTGAATTTCAATAGTAATTTATTAATTTTATGCGTTTTTTTTGTCCATTTCTATGGGACCCCAATAGTTTTTTTTAATATTTTAATCGAGACACTGAATGTGCAAACAATATGCGCATGTGCATGCGCATGTGCAAACAATATGCGCATAACAAACAAATTTCGTGTTCGCTGGCAAAAAAATCCTACTATACATTATCATTGCAAGGACGTAAAGCTAAAGATTTTGGACGTATGTGGAGTTTGCAATCGAGGCGCTAGCCGAATTTGTAGATTTGAGAATTAATTTGCGTTGCATTTGAATAACAACTTGCTTTACATAAATCATAAAGAAAAGCTTGCACTAAAAAATTGCAGTATCTTTTTCACCTGTGTATTTTGGTAGATTTCATAGAAAAGTCTACCTATTACAATGTGCGTCGTCTTGGCATTTTTGAACATAATTTTAGTTCCAAATAACTATGTTGGTGCAAAAAAATGTTGTATAGGTTAAATCACGAGTTTTTGACCTTATATTCGGTTTTTATGTCACACAATTTTTAATTTACTTCAAATTTTCAAAAAGCTTCCAAAAGCAACATATCGTAGAAGAAATTTTTTTTTGCTGTTAGTGATTCTCCCGTTTTTAAAAACTACGGGTTTCATATATGTTCCATTAAATTTATCTTAAGAACTAATTGACGGATTTAAATTTTTTAACGGTAAAAGTAAGTCCTTTTTTGGTAATAATAATTAAAGTTGTAATTTTTGATAATATATTCTAAAAAATTAAAAAATAGTAGGGATTTTTTTACACTACATAATTTTATAATTTCAATTGTTTTTACATTGTACCAAAAACTGGCATTTTAGCAATTTGTTTTGAAAATTATAGAAATTTTGAAAAAATATTTCACCTTTTATTTACAACACATAAGGATCTTTTTAAAAAATTACTTTAATTTTCAAAAAACATCGTCAAAATCCAAATTTTTGTAGAAAATTAAAGATGGTTTTAAAATTTTAAGATATCAACCCTTTTTTATTATTTAATTTTTTATGACAAATCATCAAAAATTTAAATGTTAATTATGTTGAATAAAAAAGACTCATATATCCCTTTAAAACAAGATAGTTTTTAAATCAAGAGTTTTTAGGAATTAATATATATATATTTCGATTTAAATAATTCATTTCTACAAACCTAAACGATCACTTAACTTACTCCTGACACGAACCGACTGAACAAGTGATAAAATCTAAATATTGTTCCACTAGTCGACGTCAGGTAGCAAAATTAATGCGAGAAATAATAAGAATTCAGCAGCATGTGTGGATGTGTGTGGAGATATGTCGAACGGATATCTGGAATAATTTTGGGAATGAACTATATCCAACGTGAAAGCATTATAACGGCTGTTTGAACCAAATCAGACGCATGATCTAACTAACCTTCGTAAGACGGAAAAATAATATTTTAATAAAAAAAAAATAAAGTTAACTGGTTGTGTGATAATAACTGTGTGCAAGTGACAATTTCCTAAAATTTTTAGTGTTGTAATTGTAAAAAAATTAAATATATTAAAATAAAATGTGTTACAACCGCAAAAAACCTATGGGAGAGCTGTATCGAAAAATATAGTATGTCTACAAAACCCCCGATATTGTAAGCCTGCTTGTTTTTTTAGCACAAAAAATATTGTAAACTTGTACCGCATTAGAAAATCAAAACTCAATTTAAAAAAATTATAAAAAATATTCGTATTAAAAATCAAGACATTAAATTACGTTAAAATGGCATAAAATATTATTAAAACATAAATCTTGGAAAAACACAATTAAAATCGAAACAACAAAATTATAGAAGCTTTATCTATAAACGTGTATACTCGAACCACTTATATCAAAACAATCTACACTGTCGTAGGCCAGGTTGTACTCCCTAGCTCTAAGCCTGGAATAATATAAAAATATTTGCAATAAAAAACATTATATAAATTAAGCAAAAACCATCATGTTTTATTTCCGCCATTAATAAGAGACCACAAAACATTTCAAATTTGTTAACAGTTCAATTGGCTCATATTAACAATTCACTATACAGTCTAAACTCTAAACAGTCAACCTCGTAGCAAATTTTATTTTCCCAAGAATTTGAAACCATCATTTCCTTCAACATTTGTTAGTAAACACAAAACTAATTTTATTTGCAAATGAACTCGTATATAAAAATGTTGATTTAATTAATTCTCGTCTCCCGGTTCCCCTCGAATGCTGATGCTTTTATATGCGGTTTTATTTAAATTTCTTTGTTTGATTACCAAAAAAATAAACAAACACAATACTTAATAATGATGTTGGTTGTTTGGTGAATTTTTTTTGCCGATGTTTCAACAATTTTCCTTTGTTTACTTAATGTTATTCAAAAAATTGTTGATTACGTTGTTACATTGTTAATGATGGAAAGATGAACAAAATTAGTTTCAAATTGTTATTTTTGTTTCCAATGTCGATAGGGGTTAAGTTTACTTGTGAAAATAAAATTTAAAATTTATCGAATTCTTAGCTCAGACTCATAGATTTTACAACTAACCTGTGCGATTTTTCATTTATATTTTATACTCCTTTTTTGTTTTCAACTTTAAACCAGACATACTTAACTTTTACCTTTCAAACAAAAACACATTAGCAAATAACAAATTAAAATCTTTCATAGTTTATTAATGATTTAAATGTGTTATTATTACATATTAGTCCAGGAAAGTTAGTGGTTTCACCTCGGAATGAGAGATAGTCAGCTATAACCTCGTATAAAACCTTTATTTTGGCACACTAAATCTTGTCTCAAAACCTACTTATCGTAGGGTGTCCGCGACTACAGAAATTCCAAGGTCAAAGGTCAAAAAATCGATTTTTTACACATTTATTGCAATTATCTCGTTTCCTATGGGCCTTATGCTATTTGTATCTTCTGTAAATATTGTAGAGGATTAAATTTTCTGCAACTTGTGTTTAATTATTTTGTTATATATTAAACCATGTTCGAGATAGAGGGCAGAGCGCGTGCAGTGTTTAACTATTTAGATTCGAGGTCAACCTGTAGTCCCGATTCAAAATATGCTATATAAAGTTTATAAATTATTGATAAATATATAATTCTAAATAATTTGCGTTTTTATTAACTATTACGTTATAATTAATATCTTTTTTCAATAATTCAGTATCTATTCATTTATTAACACTTACCTACTCGTGTAATTATAAAGTTATTAAGGGAAATACTTTAATTATTTTTTAATTCTAATCTGGTTTAATTACTTCCTAACTAAATAAAAAGAAAAGAATTAAATTTTTAATTAATGTTTTTATTGAAAAATACCATTCCATACATTGATGAACGTTGAAATTTAAAAAATTGAATAATAATAATAAGAACTACAAATTCTAATTTCAATTTTCTTCTTCTTCTTCATCATTTTCTTCCAGTCACTGTAAAATTTCAAATTCCTCTGTGTTCTCGTCTTCAACATCATTTGTCTGTTATTCCAGGATTTCGGAATCAAAAGTACCGTCTTCATTGATATCACTCTGATATGGTGAAGCATTAAGACAAGCTTGCATATTACACTGGCCGCAAGCTAAAGAGTACTGCAACCCTTCTTTCCTACATCCACACCGATTATAGATTGCCAACAAGGTTCGCACTCCATTCTTAAATAATGATTGAACCGGGCTTTCTTCTTCACATGCTACAGCAATTTGACCCAAATTCGTAAGTTTCTCGATTGTTTTTACAAAAGTTTTTTTTCCTTTTCTAAAGAGCGCAGAAGTCGTGTCACAACCACTTATTGCGTGCAGAAACAAAATGTGTTTTTTAGAACGAGGATATTTATCAAAATTTTCGGAAGAGTATATTTCAGTTTTTACATTTCCTTTGCCAACTTTTTTAAAGAAAATTTCTTGTTGATGAGATATGGTACGCTCAATTAAAATGACAAGTAAATCTATATCTTCTCTTATTATAACAGCAGTTTTTTGACGTTTAAATTCATCAATACCTGTTTCAAAAATCAATAATCTCAATTACTCTAAATAGTTAAACACTGCGCGCGCACTGCTCTCTGTCTCGGAAATGGTTCAATATATAAAAAAATTCTTAAACAAAAGTTGTAGAGAATTCAATCTTCTACAATATTGTTACGTTTTTCCAAACTTACTTCAAATTGGCCTACTCACAATTCGATAAACGTAATTCCCAATCTCTTTCTGAGTTCGATCACTGATTAGTAAGCAAACACACCAGGTTTTATTAAGTATTCAACACCTTAACTGTTTCACAACAACAGGAAAACAATGCAGCAAACAATATTCCTAACTAGAATATTCTTTCAACAGCTTCAGAAACTCCAACGGTTTATTATAGAAATTTCCAGTACACCACGTTCAAAATAATACACAAAATATTTCTACTCAAAACACTTATAACTTTATTACACTTATAACTTTACACAAAAACTAATTTAAAGATCACTTTTATAATTTTAACTTCACTATCGCAGGTTTAAAATAAAACTAATTCAAAACTACAAAAGGTAATTTTCTTATATACCTTCTGCAATACTTCTAGATAATTCGACATCACTTTCCAGAAACCTTGAGAAAACATTAGAATATTCGATTATTTTACGTTATGTTGATTTGATTCATAAAATCGTTTATGTTGACCCTATTTCTAAGAAGAGACAACAACAACAATATTCATTTCATTAACTTGTTTGTTGATTTTATTTTCCTGGAAGTGACCGTAATCGTTTAGATCTTTCTGTAATCTTCTAGATTTTTCTGTACTCGTAACATTACCCTCCACTTAAGCCTGTTCGTCCCGAACAGGATCTAGCTCTCTCCTCCAATTATTGAATCCAAAAACATTTTTTTTTCTTTTCCTATTTCCCAGGCTGTTTAGAATTACTTCCGGTTCCTTTCTAAGTACTGGGCCATTACTTTGTTTTATGTCAGCCCACCGTGATGAGTAGGGATTCTCGTTATTTCTAAAGTGCTTCTTATCATTTCCCTTTGGGAGTTTCACAATGCCATGTCTCCGAACCATTCTCATTTTCAGCTGCGATTCATCCCCGTTTGCAGCTATTTGAACCACCTCTTTTACATCGCTCACTTCGTTATGGGTTTGGACCTGTTTCCTTTTTAACTTTCGGCATTTGTTTAATCGTCTGCGTCGGTTGACGTTTCTCTCCCTCATCTGTTTGGATGGTGCTGGATTTTCCTCTGCACTGCGTAGTTCCTCATCGCTGCCAATAACTGTTGGCTCTGCCTCATTCACAAGTAGTGGCATCTCAACATTATTAACCTTTAGGATTCCACATCCAAAATCGAAGACTAATCCCTTCGCCTTCATGAAGTCCATCCCCAAAATGACTTCATCCATAATGTCAGCCACTAGCACCTCTTGTTGATAGCAGTTATTTCCCAATTTTATTTCAGCGATTCTTTTACCTTCTATTTCAGCGCATTCTCCAGTTACTGTTTGGAGTTTCAATCCATCTAATGGTTCCAAAACACCGTCAATTAAACCTTTGCGAACGAATGTTCGAGCTGAACCTGTATCCAGTGTCATGAAGCAACCTTTGCCTTCAAGTTGTCCGTTGATACCCAAGCTTTCACCATTTACCGCAATTCTTGAAATTGGAATGTAAGCTGCATTCTCCTCACTTTTTGGCTTAACAGTTGCACCTTCAACAGACTTCCGTTGAATAGGCGACGTAGATCTATCACGCTTCCTGTTCCAACAGTCCTGTAAAATATGGCCCGATTTCCTACATATCCAGCACAGGAGTTTTCTACTGCTGTTCCTGAACCCTACGTGCTCCATTTCTTCGGCTCCTCTGTTCTTCACAGAAGACGACAATCTGTCTGCTTCCCCGTTTTTCTTGCACTCCCGTGCCATGTGACCCTCTTCATCACATACCCAGCATCTGATGTCGCTTCTATCTCTGTGTGCCAAAACTTCCCCTTTGATGTTCCCTTCTACATTCCTTTTTCTGCATCCACCAGATGGCATACACATCCTCTGTACCATCTCATATTGCATTGCGTATGCGACAGTTTCATGGAAAGTCGCCTTAGGTGTAGTCATTACTTTGATCCTGGTTTCTGGGTCTCGGATACCATCTGTAAAAGCTTCGATCTTCATTTTCTCCATAAAATACGGTGGAGTATTCGAGTGTGCCAAATGTACAAGCCGTTCCACTGCCGAAGAATAGTCCTGAAGGCTTTCTGCATTCCGTTGCAAGCGACCCTTTAACTCGATCCGGTATAGCTCCTTTTTGTGGTCGCTGCCATATTTTCGTTCCAATGCATTCATCACTTCAGCATAGCTTTTTCGGTCACTTTCCGGCACTTCCTGTAGTGCTTCAGCTGCTTCCCCCTTAAGAGCTACTATCAATGCAGCTAGACGATTTTCTGCGTTCCAAACGTTTTGATCTGCTGCGGTCTCGAACTGGAACTTGAAGATGCCGAAAGATGTGGTACCGTCATAGTATGGTGGTTTTAATTTGATATTTGCTACTTGATGTACCACCTGTGAGGTAACTTTGGTCGTCTCAACATCCTGCAACCGTTTTTCGAAATCATCAACTTTGGAAAGTACCTTTTTGTTTTCGTCAAGCACTTTTTGTTCTAATTCTTGGATTTCGCTTTGAATTTTCTCGACTTTTCCATCGAATGCCGTTGACATTTGTAGAAGTTTCTCATCCAAATGTTGATGTATTCCAATTTTCAACTCATTTATTTGCTGGTTCATCTCATCTTTATTTGCAGCAAGTGTTGCAGTAATCTCTTCTTTATTAACAGCAATGTTATTGTTGACTATTTCCAGCTATTGATTGATGTTGCAGCTGATTTCTTCCTTGATAGAAGCCATCTGTTGGTTGATGTTACAGCTAATTTCTTCCTTAGTAGCAGCCATTTGTTGATTGATGTTGCTGCTTTGTTGATCAAATTTTTGATTGAGTTCGTCTTTATTGGCAACCATATTAGCATTTATCTGATTCATGTTTAAATTCATTTGTTGCATCATAGCCATTAACTGCGTAAAATCACAATTTGCAGGTGGCAATGAAGATGTTGTTTCTGCAACAAAACTTTTCTCTTCATTAACTGCTACTGAATCAGCATTTGTACTAATCACTCCAAACTGGTAACTTTCCACAACTACTCCACTAGCTTCCATAGCTTCTCGAAGCCGTATAGTCAATTCAGTTTTGTTGCCGGTTGTTGCCAATCCACGTTGTTCTAGTTCTTTCTTTAACTCAAGAACCTTCAAATCACTTAATAAAACCATTATTAACAGCTAACTAATCCGCCGATGTCACCAATGTTACGTTTTTCCAAACTTACTTCAAATTGGCCTACTCACAATTCGATAAACGTAATTCCCAATCTCTTTCTGAGTTCGATCACTGATTAGTAAGCAAACACACCAGGTTTTATTAAGTATTCAACACCTTAACTGTTTCACAACAACAGGAAAACAATGCAGCAAACAATATTCCTATCTAGAATATTCTTTCAACAGCTTCAGAAACTCCAACGGTTTATTATAGAAATTTCCAGTACACCACGTTCAAAATAATACACAAAATATTTCTACTCAAAACACTTATAACTTTATTACACTTATAACTTTACACAAAAACTAATTTAAAGATCACTTTTATAGTTTTAACTTCACTATCGCAGGTTTAAAATAAAACTAATTCAAAACTACAAAAGGTAATTTTCTTATATACCTTCTGCAATACTTCTAGATAATTCGACATCACTTTCCAGAAACCTTGAGAAAACATTAGAATATTCGATTATTTTACGTTATGTTGATTTGATTCATAAAATCGTTTATGTTGACCCTATTTCTAAGAAGAGACAACAACAACAATATTCATTTCATTAACTTGTTTGTTGATTTTATTTTCCTGGAAGTGACCGTAATCGTTTAGATCTTTCTGTAATCGTCTAGATTTTTCTGTACTCGTAACAATATTTATAGAAGATGCAAATACCATAAAGCCCATAGGAAACGAGATATTTGCAATAAATGTGTAAAAAATCGATTTTTTGACCGATTGATTTCTGTAGTCGCGGACACCCTACGACAAGTAGGTTTTGAGACAAGATTTAGAGTTCCAAAATAAAGGTTTATACAAGTTTATAGCTGACTATCTCTCATTCCGAGATACTTGCCCTTATTTGACTAATATTCCTGGACTATATATGAATTATGAATGAATAACGAACTATATAGTCCCACATGCCACAACATTCTCAGTATTTACAGAAGGCACGGAAGCAACCAAAATTTGTTAGATAAAAAAAGATAAAAAAAATAAAAATCGAATAAATATATACAATAAATTCCAAACCATATTACTTCGGTCTGAAAGACCTAAGTATTACATTCATGAGCAAATGACAACAAAATATAACAAACAGTTTCATTGGATAATGAAATTTTAATTATTGTATAACTATGACAACAAAATAATAACTATTTCAATTGGATTATGAAATTTTGAAAAGGCTGCTTTGATAGAAAAAATTTTATTCATACAAATATAAATGTTTTTTTCTCCTTTTTGGAAGTAATTATGACGATAAAAATTTATATTTATAAAATTTTTGATGTATTAATTTGATGTATTAAATTAAGTATTATTCTACAAGTTTCATATATTATTTGGTGTTATTTTATTTGTTAATTTAAATGTTTTCTTTTAATGAATTCAAATTCATTAATTTTATATCGTAATATTGTTTCAAAATACTCTAACTTAAATTTATTTTCATCAAACAAGAACAAAGATAATCTCAACATTCTGTATATGTATTGTACATTCTGTATATCAGAAGTCTTCATCATAAATTAAAGGACCTTGAAGTAATATTAAATTCTTATTCTGATTTAGTCCATGTGATAATTTTAACGGAAATTTATATATATGAAAATGAAAACAAATTCTACAACTTACATTCATATAATTCTTACTTCAGTAATAGAGATTCAAATATTGGCGGTGGATGCGCTGTGTTTGTCCATGAATCTATTCAATCTTCATTCATTGCTAGTTCTTCTATAAATAATATTGAATATATTGTAATTAATCTTTCAAATTTACATATTAATTTGGTTGGTGTTTATAGGTCACCTAGTTCTGATGTTGCAACTTTTTTAAATATATTTGAAAATAATATATTGAACCTAAAAAATTCAATAATTATGGGTGATTTCAATTTTAATTTGCAAGACAAAGATGATAATGTTGTTATTCAGTATTGTAATCTAATAACCAGCTGCGGATTTATGTATTTAAATTCTTTGGATACGAAAATGTCAACTAGAGTTTCTAACACAAGTTGTACAACAATTGATCATGTGATTACTGATATCATTAAAAATTTTGAAATTTCAATTACCGATTGTGATCTTTCGGATCGCAGAATGTTACAGCTTCGTTTTTGCCTTGCTAATAAATCTAAACGTACCCCAACAATTTACTCAAAAAGTTTTATTGATTATTTTTCCATTAACAATGCCTCTATGTACAAAGATCAGATAAATGAAGTACAAAATTTTTCGGAGTTCATTGATGTTACCCAAAACTGCATTCAAAACAATACAGTCTTAATTCCAAATTCCAAATCACGTCAAAAATTTTTAAATCCCTGGTTTAGTGATAAATTGCTGAGGATTAAAAAAATCAAGGACTATTTTTATAAATTGAGATTGAAATTTCCTGACAACCTATATGTTATTTCTCAATTTAGATTTTATAGAAATAATTTAAAAGTAGAGTGCTTGAATGCCAAAAAAAGTTATTATAATAGTCTCATTTCTAAAAATATTGCTAATCCTAGTTATTTGTGGAAAATTGTAAATGAACTAATTTATAACAAAAGTAATAAGCAATCAGTCATTACAAAAATTAAAAAAAAAGACATAGAACTAACGCACCCAATTAAAATTGCAAATGCTTTTAACGAACACTTTATTGAGGTAGGATCAAAACATAATCAACAATTTTCAGTTTGCAATTTTTCTAATTTGACACCTTGTAGTCCGAAAAAAGGTATCAACTTTTATCTTACGCCTACTAGTGCAGTTGAGTTGGAATCTATAATTAAAGGTCTAAATTTATCTGCTGCTAACGGTGCTGATTGTATATCTTCTAGATTTTTAAAACAACAAATTAATGATATAATTAATCCACTAGAAAAGTTGATAAATTCTTGCTTAGAGAAATGTGAATTTCCGGAAAATTTAAAGATAGCCAAGGTTCTTCCATTATTTAAATCTGGAGAAAAAACAAATATGTCAAATTATAGACCAATTTCAATTTTGAACAGTGTTTCAAAAATATTTGAAAAAGTTTTGTTAGCTCGTCTTGAAACTTTTTTAACTGCCAATGAAATAATTCATCCTCAGCAATTTGGTTTTACAAGTCGGTCAAGCACTTTAACTGCTTGTGTTCATATGATAGATTTTGTACAAAAAAATATTAGTAATGGTCTTTATGTTGCATTGCTTTTTGTTGATATATCTAAAGCTTTTGATTCCATTGATCATGAATTATTGCTTCAATGCTTATTTGATTTAGGAATAAAAGAGCCAGATATTAGCATTTTTCGATCATATTTAAGTAACCGTATGCAATTTGTGCAAATTGGAGATACAAAAAGTGACTTGAAGCTTATTAAATCTGGTGTCCCTCAAGGTTCTATTTTGGGACCAATTTTATTTAATATAATGATTAATGGCGTGTTTGATCTTTCTCTTAAAGGAAAAGCACAGTGCTATGCAGATGATTCTGCGTTCATGTATGCCTGCAAAAATCATGCTGACTTGATTCCAGTTATTCAGGAAGATCTTTTGAAATTAGATTCATGGTTCAATTCGATTCGTTTAAACATAAATATAAATAAAACAAAATTCATGCTATTTAAATGTTCTGATTTAATTAATAATTTACCTATGCTTCATAATAATGTAATTGAACCTGTTGAAATTACTTCGGTCTGAAAGACCTAAGTATTACATTCATGAGCTCAAAGTGAAATTCTTACCCCCACTTTTTTTGGCATTTCTCGACGTTTTAGGACATACTGATTCTAAAAAAGCAAAAAAAAAAAATGAGTGTCTGTCGGCCGTCTGTCCGGCCGTCAGAACCGACGAAATCTAGAAAACCGCTGAACGGATTTCAAAATTTTTTTTTCTAAAAATAGGTTTACTCAATGGGATGAGCCGAAAGGACGATGTGTTCGATAACTGTACCGGAAGTGTGTCAAAAAAATCGTCAAGTGTGTCAAAACATGGAAATTTGCATATTTTTTGCTTAAAAATCGATCATTTTAAGTGATTACGAGTAGAAACATTAAATTTGGAGAAATCTTGATGGTCGGGATTGGTATGTGAGACCAAAATCTAGATTACTGCATTATAAGTTTGTCAAAAAAATGTTGTCAAGTGTGTCAAAAGAAAGATTTTTATTTATTTTTTTACCCAATTTTTTGGAAAAAAATTAAATTAAAATTTTGTTCGAAATGAAATTTTATTTTATTATTGAGAACTATGGCATTATGAGTTTGTCAAAAAAATGTTGTCAAGTGTGTCAAAAAAAGATTTTTATTTATTTTTTTACCCAATTTTTTGGAAAAAATTAAATTAAAATTTTGTTTGAAATGAAATTTTATTATTATTATTGAGAAGTATGGTATTATAAGTTTGTCAAAAAAATGTTGTCAAGTGTGTCAAAAGAAAGATTTTTATTTATTTTTTTACCAAAGTTTTTGGAAAAAAATTAATTTAATAATTTGTATGACATGAAAATATATTATTATTATAGAGAATTATGGCATTATAAGTTTGTCAAAAAATAATGTCAAGCGTGTCAATAAATGATTTCATTGATTTTTTTAGCCAATTTTTTGGGGAAAAAAATGTAGCTGTTTTTATAACGTAAATGTAATTGAAAATGAATTTGGACATGGAAATTTTTTAATTTGTTATAGTTTTTAAATTTTTTTTGGAATTTTGAAAAAAGGTTGTATTTTTGATTTTGTAATAATTTTTGCAATATTTTTAGAATTTTGGAAAAAGTTTTAATTTTAGATTTTGTAAGAATTTTTGGAATATTTTTGGCTTTTTGAAAAAAGTTTCAATTTTGATTTTGTAATAATTTTTGGAATATTTTTAGAATGTTGAAAAAAGTTTGATTTCATTATAAATTTTACAATATTTTTGGAATTTTGAAAGAAATATGAATTTGTGATTTTGTAATATTTTCTCGAATCGCTAAATTGAAGGTTTTCGAATAGTTTGCTGAAAATATAATTAAAAATGAAATTGAACATGGACATTTTTGAATTTGTTATAGTTTTTGAATATTTTTGGAATTTTGAAAGTTTCAATTTTTGATTTTGTAAGAATTTTTGGAATAATTTTAGAATTTTGAAAAATTTAAAATTTTGATTTTATTTTAATTTTTATAATTTTGGAAAAAGTTTCAATTTTTGATATTGTTATAATTTTTGTAATATTTTTAGAGTTTTGGAAAAAGTTTGAATTTTTGAATTTTTAAGAATTTTTGGAATATTATTAGAATTTAGTAAAAGTTTAAATATATGATTTTATTCTAATTTTTGGAATATTTTTGGAATATTTTTGGAATTTTGAAAACAGTTTCAATTTTTGATTTTGTATAATGTTTGCAATATCTTCAGAATTTTTGAAAAAAGTTTAATCTTTGATTTTGTAATAATTTTTGGAATATTTTTAGAATTTTGAAAAAAGTTTGATTTTATTTAATTTTTACAATATTTTTGGAATTTTGAAAGAAATATGAATTTGTGATTTTGTAATATTTTCTCGAAACGCTAAATGGAGAGGTTTTTGAGTAGTTTGCTGATTGTATCATCTTTTCACTAAATTATGTTAATTTATGATCTTTTATAATTTTCCGGCATCTTATTGATGTTTCGTGTTAGTTTTGTAATAAATAGAGATTAAAAAAAATACTTGTACTTTAACAAAGAGTTATGTTTGATATACATCGCTGCCCAAAACTAAAAACCATGTCCTCATAAAAGTTTTTTGCCGAAAACTATATCAAAAACCTTAACCCAGACCGAAGTCTTGATATCTCAGAGCTGTGAGATTTCAGCCCCTCCATATTTTTATATTAGAAATATGTATTTCGCATCAAAGCCGACAAACATATTCATGCATAAAGATAGCGTTCGTATATTTACGTCCTAAAAAGGAAATGTATGTGTTTGATTTTGTTTGTAAAGGATGCGTCCATTTTTTCGCCATATTTTTAATGATACAATTTAAAAGACCGAAATTCAGAAATAAAAAAATTTAAATATTTCAAGTAGGTATGTGTAGAAAATAATACTAATTTTCCATATATTTCTCATTATTATGAAAAATTAAATTAAAATATCGATAAATCGACATGAAACAAGACAAATAAAAAATATTAAAAATATATAATAATTTTTTTAAATCACTAAAATTAATTATGGAAAGGGCCTATTAATTTAACAAGATTTTTGATATTATATCCACAAAAAAATTTCTTTCGCACATAATTTTATGTGCTGATAATATTAAAATTATACAATTCAATTAAACGCATGTAAATTATTTCCTAAAATGTTAAGTAAAACAGCCATGTTAGAATATCTAAAAAACTTTTTATTTTTCTATTCTTTTGTTTATTATTATTATCATTGAACGAATTTTGTTTTTCTTTTTTATTTTAACAAACGCAATAATTTTCAAACAAAAACATGAACAAACTACTTAATTCAACTATGATTTGTGAATGTTTGAACACGAAATTGATCACGCCGTTGTTGATTTAAATAATGAAAATTGTTACGTTTTTTAAAATAAATTGACAATGCTACATTGGTTAAAATAACCACGTTCATATTAGACGCAAAATCAAACAAGCTTTGTAGTTGATCCTACCAACGTTTTTTTTCTTCGGTGCGGTGTAAGATGAACTTCCAAGTACTCGATTAATATTAAATTTCGCTTGTTTTATGGCACTTTCACACAATTCCACGAAGTGTGGTGATCTGAAAGGTATGGTTTTCCATTCAATAAGTTCGCCTGTACAGAATTGTTGGACTTGTAGACGATGCGTTTCTGAAGTGTATAATTTGTGTAGTTCCTTTAACTGAGCTTTGGCTCCGACAAAATTAGTTGCGTTGTCTGTGTATATGTTTGAACAACGACCTCTTCTTGCAATGAAGTGACGTAGACACGCCAAAAATGCTTCAGTTGTTAGGTCATAGACAACTTCCATGTGTACAGCCTTTGTTGAAAAACAAACGAACATTGATATATAGACTTTGATGATAATATTTGACCGAGTGTGGTGACGAATGTAAAAGGAACCACAAAAGTTGATTCCGGTGCTTAGAAATGCCCTTGACTCTTGGACACGGTGTGCTGGCAATTGGCCCATTAGTTGGTCAATAATAACTGGACGATTGCGAAAACATCTAATACAATTATGAATTATACCTGTACACAGATTACGTCCACTGATGGATGATCCAATATTTTAATCTCAAATTGCACAGTAGTGCCTGAGTGCCTGCATGCAACAAATTAATGTGTTTATGTGTGACTAGAAGCTTAGTGAAATGATGGGTTGAAGGAAGGATTACAGGATATTTTTGATCGAAAGGAATGTCTGCGTTATCTATTCTTCCTCCAGCGCGTAGAATGTCGTTATTGTCGAGAAATTGTAACGTCACCTTCCACGCAGCGCTATATTTATTTTTTAGGTGGGACGGGCCTTTGTCAAATATGCTCTGACGAAGCGGTTTCTCTAATTTTTTTTTCTTTACACACACAACACAAAACAGCAATATCTAAACAAAATACTCAAACACAATAAATAAAGAAAAACACAATAAATTAAATTTCAACAATTATTTTCCCATTTAATCAACTATAACTTCTTTAATTTAGATTCACAAATTAATTTACAATTATTTAATAATTTGAAAAACAGACAAAACAAAAATCTATTAATTAGCTTCACAAATAAATAAATTAATTATTTTGATAAATTAACACAATATATAAAAAAAATATAAGCAAATACTTATAATGTGATGCGGCATACGTTGTTCGTCTTCTAATCGTTTTCTTCGCAATATCATACAAAATATATATTGCACCCAAGTTTGATGTCTTGCTGTGAACGCCAAAAACGAATAGACTGATCGGTAACTTTTATCAGCTATATATACCCATATTTCTCCATCCATCAACATAATATTTTTTTGTAATAAATTTCCCCTCAATTGTTTATTTTTTGTTAGTTGGCCACTTTGACGACTTGAGCTATTTTCGTTGTACAGGCATATGTCGGTTTAAACTTCAACTATTTCTTCAATTTTCCATTCAATGTGATAGATTACCTCAACGATTTCCAAACTTTCCAAAGTAGAGTTTATAATCATAATTACGGCCAACTATTATTTCTTAGTTCGATCTTTTAACTTCTGATAACATCTTGCTTAAACAGAGCACCACCTAGTTACACCATCTGTTGGTTGTTTTTGTTTATTTTCTTGAAACATTTACTTGCAAACAAATATAAAATATCCAAAAAATAGCAGTTTTTGATATTAATCATTTGATTATAGTTTTTTTCTTTTTGTTTTAATTTTAAATGGTTTGTTGTTCAATTTTCATTTTTCTTTCTTTTTTTCTAAATCTAGGTTTTACAATTGGTTTTACAATATTATTTACTAATAAAGAAATTTTAATATTTATTCAAAAGAAATCAGAAAATTTATATAAATCAAATTAAAATCAGCTCTTTTACAAAAAAACACAACAAACGTTAATCGATTTAAAATTTAAATAATAGGTTTGAACTTTATTAATTAACATTATATCAATGAATTTAAAATACAACAAAGCAAATTTAAACAATCACAACAGAAAATGTGTGGATATGTTTTAATTATAAGTTAGTAAATTTTTATAAAATAATCCGTCGATCAGATTATTTATTACTGCGTTACAAAATGGATTCAATTGATGAAGTTTACTTTTCGAAGAAATTTTTCCATCTTTCAACAGCGATTTTATCTCGAGAGTGTATTCAGTTGATTGTACATATTTAATTAAAATTTTCAACGATGAGTTAATCTTTCCTAGAAGAATTGGTCCAATATTCCGAGGCTGGTTAAATTTAGTACATTTCATGTTATTGTAAAAACGATAGAGCCTCTCGAGACAATGACAGCTGGATTGCTGGAAGTAGAGACAAATCGCAAATTTTCAGGTGAGGATAGTTCCTGAATTTGACTTACCCGATTTGCGACAAATATGGTGTACTTTAACGGTGCTATATTGATACGGAATAATGTTATTTCCAAATCGGACCAATATACGATACAATCGTCCTATATTCGTCCCTGTATGGAGTACTGCTGTCAAGTTTGGGGTGCTGCCCCTGTTTCCATCTTGGCCCTCTTGGACTCTGTTCAAAAGCGAGCTAAACGAATTGTAGGTGATCGAACTTTGACATCAAACCTTGATTCCCTACAACATCGTCACACTGTTGCTGACCTCGTTGTTTTTTACAAATATCGTCATCAGCAGTGCTCAGATGAAATCAGCGGCATCATGCCTCAAACTTATTCTTACCCCCGTTCCACTCGGCAATCGGCTGCCGCAACCAGTGAAACGGTAAAGATCCCGCGCTGTCATACTGGCAGATCGCAGAGAGACTTCTTTGTCCGAACTGCGTACAAATGGAATAGTTTGCCGGAACACTTAGTCTCAGGTGGCTTCAACCCACAGATGTTTAAAAAAAGCGTTAATCTACACCTCAGAACGCCAGTTGTTGTGGGACCCAGGTCTAGACCTAGGTCTTAAAAGGTATTTATGTGTTGTTGTGACACATATTCTAAACCCTATTACACAACACATTTTATTAAAAAAAAAAAAAAAAAAATCGAAATTAAGTTTAACTGCGGATTGAACTTTATGCATGAGCTGCGCTAAAAGCAAAGCAGCACAAAGCTTTAGTCTGGGAATGGTATGCTTGTGCATTGGAGAAACGCGAGATTTTGCACACAGCAAAGTAATCTGATGATTTTCACTACTATCAGTTACTCGAATATAAATGCAGCAACTGAAACCCTTCTGTGATGCATCCCCAAATCCATGAAGTTGAATGGATTTATAGGAGTTAGATGGAATAACACAGCGAGGAACACTTAGATTTTGAATGTTTACTAATTGATCACGAAATTGTTGCCATAGACTTTTAGTCTTATAATCAAGGTTATCGTTCCATGAAATTGTTGGTGTTGCTCATATGGATTGCTTTATTAATTTGGCGAAATTTCGTAAAATTTCGCAATTTCAGAAAGAATAGTGCGCTCTGTAATAATTTTATCTTTAGCAGGTTTGGAAAAATTAATTAATAATTTGTCCGATTTTGTATCCCAATTTAAACCAACAACTAAAATTATACTTGAATCGATATTATTTGAATCATCACATTTGGTTCTACTATTTCACGACCATTTTCTAAGTTCAAAACCACCACGATTTAACAAATTTATAAGTTGAAGCTTAATACGAGATACTTCTTCTTCTGACTTGGTGCCAGACGAAACATCATCTACATAAAAGTCATTGGCTAGAATATCTGATTCTGTGAGATATTCTAGTTTTTCATCAATCGATAATTGTTTTAGACTACGTATGACCAAAAAGGGAGCGCTAGTTGTACCATACGTAACTGTACGAAGACGAAAACATTGTATAGTATCTTCTACTGAGTCCACCAAATACGTTGAAGATTGGTCTTCACAAACGACAATCTGCCGGTACATTTTCGTGATGTCCGCAGTGAATGCTATTTGATGTGTACGAAACCGAACGACAATCGAGAACAAATCATCCTGTATAGTAGAACCTTTCATTAATACATCATACAATGATAAACCCGAATTTGACTTGGATGACGCATTAAAAACGACGCGAAGTTTTGTGGTTGCAGAATTAGATTTTTCCACCGAATGATGAGGAAGGTAAAAGGTATTTTGTGAGATAGCGTCTGCATCTTTTGCTATTTTCACATGATTTAAATCAAGATAATCACGCATAAATTGGATATATTGTTTGTATGTATCAGGCGACTTTAACAAACGTTTTTCCAAGTAAAGAAATTGTGCCAGAGCATTGGAATTATTACAATTAAAATCGACGATATTTGATTTTATTGGAAGACAAACGTTATATCGTCCATCGGATTCCCGAGTGGTATTTTCAAGATAATTCATCTCACATTCTTTTTCCTCTAACGAAAAGTTATTTGTTGTATTTATTTGCTCAATTTGCCAAATCGTTGTAATTGATCACTGAGATCATCGAGAGTAGCAGTCATAGCAGTTGAAATCGAAGGGTTAGGAACAGCAGAGTTGATTTTACCAGATATGATGAAACCAAAGACTGTTTCGTGGAACAACGGTAGTTCTCCGATAATGCCAATTGAATTTCCCGATACAATTTCGAAAATATTTCAGCACCGAGGAACAAATCAATTTTGTCCGGCTTATAAAAGGATCGGCTAGTTCAATATTATCAGAAGTAGTCTCTTATCAAACTTAACAAAAGTTGACGGAAGATCGCCGATTATTTTTGGAAGGACCAAGAATTCGAGTGTTTGTTGAAAATTCGAAACACGAGATTGAATAATGAGATCAGTTTGCTAATGAATGTTTACGACATTTTGGCTTATTCCAACGACAGGTCTTGAGATTGATTTTTTGCAAATGTTTAATTTCTGACAAATATTCTCTGTCACAAAGTTACACTGCGAACCAGTGTCTAATAACGTTCGGCATTGGATCCGATTTCCATTAGCGGTTTGAGCCCAAACGATAGCTGTTGCGAGAAGTACTTGCGTTGGTTTATTTACTTGAATGTTATCCTTTACACTTGTTGTAGTTGTAAGGGTAGGTGTATCTTGAGTGAGATCAACCTTTTGAGATCCTGAAGGCAAATCATTATCTTTTATAGGAGTTGACTCGATAGTTTTATTACGATGTATTAATGTGTGATGTTTATATTGACACGTACGACATAAATAAAAAAATTAAAAAACTATAAAAAAATATTTCAAAAACTATAACAAATTCAAAAATTTCCATGTCCAATTTCATGTTCAATTACATTTTCGTCATACAAACAACTAAATTTTTTTTTCGAAAAATTGGCTTAAAAAATAAATGAAATCAATTTTTTGACACACTTTACAATATGTTTTTGACAAACTTATAATACAATTAAATTCTCAATAATAATAATTTCATGTTCAATTACATTTTATTTCATACAAATAACTAATTTTTTCTAAAAAATTTAAAATAAATCTTTCTTTTGACACACTTGACAACATTTTTTTGACAAACTTCTAATGCAATAATCAAGTTTTTGATCTCACATACATATCCCGACCACCAAGATTTTTCCACATTCAATTTTCCTCGTAATCACTTAAAATTTATGTTTTTTAAGTAAAAAATATGCATATTTCCTATTTTTTACTTTTGATTTTCGCTACAGCTACCGAACACATCGTCCTTTCGGCTCTTACCATTGAGTATACCTATTTTTGGAAACAAACATTTTTAAAACTCCTTCAGCGGTTTTCTAGATTTTGTTTTGAGTAAAAAAAATGAAAATCATTCTTTTGACACACTTGGCAATATTTTTTTTACAAACTTATAATGCAATAATCTAGTTTTTGGTCTCACAAACCAATCTTGACCGTCAAGATTACTCTAAATTCTATTCGTAATCACTGAAAATGAACGTTTGTTAAGCAAAAAATATGCAAATTTTCTTGTTTTGACCCACTTGACGATTTTTTTGATACACTTCCGGTAAAGTTCTCGAACACATCGTCCTTTCGGGTCTTCCCATTAAGCATACCCATTTTTAGAAACAAACATTTTTGAAATCCCTCCAGTGGTTTTCTAGATTTCGTAGGTTGTGACGGACGGAAGGCTGGTAGACAGACATAAGTTTTTTTTTTTTGCTTTTTTAGAATCATTTCATCCTAAAATTTCAAGAAATATCAAAAGGGGGGGTAATAATTTCACTTTTGGCTCGAGAATGCAATACTTAGGTCTTTCAGACCGAAGTAATATCAGGCTGCTTGATAAGAAATGTTGTAGCATTTACGCTAAGCCGATAATTTTTCTGAGTATTTTTCTGCACGAAGCTAGTTTCGATCACTAATAGGTACAGTGGGCAATTGACAGCTTGTTGCAGTTATGTACATAAAAGTCTTTTTTTTTTTTTATTTGTAGGTTTTTGGAAAAAGGTTAAAGCTAAATGTATAGTTTTTCTAAAAAGTTTTTGAAATTCTAGGAACAAATAGATTGAAAAAAATGTAGTGGCCAGGTTAAATGCCGTTTATTCTAGAAATTGGTAAATATTGAAACCTGCAGTTTACATGTAGGGGTTTTGTTTCATAAGGATTAATTATTGTTTCGTTGAGGAATAGAATAGATAGAATTAGATTCGTTGGTTTTGACCTATTTATTATCGATGTAAATAGTTTCACTGAGAGTACCAAAAGGTCCTGCTATCGTGTTGATCGTAAATAGACAGATGGCTGAATTTGCTATTGTCGAACACGCGGTCTGTTATGTTATGTTGAGGTTTTCATTTATGGAAGCTTTGGATGGAGACTAGCTAACCGTAATTTTAGTTCTACATTTGGTGGTAATATTAAGTGTCTGGGCTGTTGTTTATTGATATGTCCCATATATTGGGTCAATCGAAGTTGAAATTAGTTGTAGTACTCGTATTATTTACGGCAGTAGGTATTCGTTTTATTTCTGAGGCTTGAAAAATTATTTACGTGTTGTTGTGACATATATTATAATTCCTTTTATAAATTTTGATTGTTTGGTAATTGAAAATGAAAATATGAAGGGGCTGAATTCTCAAGGCTGGGAGATATCAAGATTTTGGTTTGGGTTAAGGATTTTGATATAGTTTTCGGCAAAACACTTATGAGGACATTGTTTTTAGTTTTGGCCAGCGATGTAAATCAAACATAACTCTTTGTTAAAGTACATGTATTTATTATAAAAATTATAATAAAATCAAAAATTTTAAAATCTAAAAATGTTCCGAAAATTCTTACAAAATCAAAAATTGAAACTTTTTTCAAAATTCTAAAACTTTATATAAAATTCACAAATTCAAAAAATCTATTTTTTTATCAAAATTCTAAAAATATTGCAAAATTATATCAAAATCAAAAATCAAAACTTTTTCAAAAATTTTAAAAATGTTGCAAAAATTATTACAAAATTCACAATTCCAAAAATATTTCAAAAACTATAACAAATTCAAAAATATCCATGTCCAATTTCATATTCAATTAGATTTACGTCATACAAACAACTAAATTTTATTTTTCCAGAAAAATTGGCAAGAAAAATAAATGAAATCAATTTTTTGACACACTTGACAATATTTTTTGACACACTTGACATTATTTTTTTGAAAAACTTATAATGCAATAAAATTCTCAATAATAATAATTTCATGTTCATTACATTTAATTTCATACAAATTACTAATTTTATTTTTTTCTACTAAAATAAATGAAAATCACTCTTTTGTCTCCATAGTTCTCTATAATAACAATAAAATTTCATGTCATATAAATAATTAATTTTATTTTTTTCCAAAAAATTTCGTAAAATAATAAATAAAAATCTTTCTTTTGACACACTTAGCAACATTTTTGTGACAAACTTCTAATACAATAATACAGTTTTTGATCTCACATATCAATCCCGACCATCAAGATTTCTCCACATTCTTTGTTCCTACTCATTGTCACTTAAAATGAACGTTTTTTAAGCAAAAAATATGCAAATTTCCTTGTTTTGTCACACGTGACGATTTTTTTGACAGACTTCCAGTACAGCTATCGAACACATCGTCCTTTCGGCTCTTCCCATTTAGTATACCTATTTTTAGAAATCAAAATGACCGGCAGACAGACAAATATTTTTTTTTTGCTTTTTTAGAATCAGTAGGTCCTAAAACGTCGAGAAATGCCAAAAAAAGTAGGGGTAAGAATTACACTTTTGGCTCATGAATGTAGTACTTAGGTCTTTCAGACCGAAGTAATAATCAAGAAAGAAAGCAGCTAAATTGTGCAATAATGAGGGACCACCGAAAAGCAATCTTATAAAACCCTCGGCGTGCGACTTGGGTCTTGACCTCCTTTTTATTAATTGAATTCATTATTAAAATAAAAATAACATCTGTGCATCAATTAATAATGGTTGGCATCAAGGTTTTAATGATTGTTAATTTGAATTGTACTAAACAAATTATTGAACGTGACATGAAATGTATATTGCCTTTCTCACTCGTCCGTCACAAAGTGTCACAAAAACCGAAAACAAGGAGAGCTCTCTCCATAATGCATTAGGTAGTTTAAGTACAGCCCCTATCATCAAATATTTAATAATCTATCTAATTAAATTATTTTAAAAAATTAATCCCATGCATTATAATAATACTCAACTAATATTTAAATATCTTGAATACGAAAAGGTAAAACGTAAACGTAAGTAAAAAATCGTTAAGCGTTATGATTGGTATAAAATAAGAAAAAGAAAAAACATTTTAACAAATGTTACGTACCCAACGAAAGGTTTCATTTGTTCTTAAATTTTATGTTTCCGTTTCATATAGATGAATTCATTTCTTATCCAATTTCCTTCAGCATTTCAGGTATAATTTGACCTTTTGTTTATTTTCTGTAACTTTTCTGCATAATTCTTATGTTTTTTCTTCTACTTAGAACTAGTCATTTTTTATATATACATATAAGTATACATATAACGAAATAAAACAATATTAGGGATGAAATTAAAATTTTGCGGTTGAACAAATCGATTACTAGGGTCAATAAGATTTTGACGCGGTTACGTTACAGTGACCTAATATTACATGTTTGCTGGAGATAATTTAATAACAAATTTATATATGACAGTGAATTTAGTCGATTGAAAGGCTGTCAGCACAAACATTTCCCTCACTTTAACAAATTATTACTCTTAACATTATGTACCATATATAGCACTTGTTACTTTACGCAGAGTAACGTAACAAGTGCCATATATACATAATGTTATTTGAATACTTACGCCAAGTGCCAACGGCAAGCAGTGTAAACTTTTTACTCTTTCTTATCACTTTTTTTCGAAAAATCTAAAGAAAATAAGTTGTTTGACAAATAAATAATTTTTCTAGTACAAATTTATTAATAGTATATGCGTGAACGATGTCAAAAACTACATATTTTGAATCGAGCGAACAGTTTACCAACCGGTGATATAACCGAGTATAATAATGATATGGAGTTTACTAATTACAGAAGAGAAATTCAACATACCTCAATGAATAAGTGATAATGAAGTTTCGTGTCTGCCAAAGGATTCGAACATGGCACTGATAAAGAAGGTTTGAATCTATCAGAAACACGTAAAGGAGAAATATAGTTTTTCTCTGAGAAAAATTTGAATCGAAAAAAAGCCATATCATTTCCATACTTAATTGACATTCAGTACTTACAAAAATTCCCAAAATATATTTCAATGTTTTCCAATATCCATATTTAAGGATAAACCACAATTAAGTAAAATAAAATAAATGACGGTATTGGTATTGGGTATTAGAAATTAGAAAATAGACGATTTTAAAACAATTACTTTGGGCATTAGGGATGAAAGTAGTTTGTATAGATTTTTAATCACTGTAGAGGAAATATTACTTTGTGTATCTAGTTGCACAAAGTTGATTTTTTCCGCACGCGTCGTAATTTCGTCTAACGAGGCGAAGCCGAGTTGTACATATACGACAAGTGTGCAAAAAATCAATTTTTTTTTTTTTTTTTTTTTTTAATAAAATGTGTTGTGTAATAGGGTTTAGAATATGTGTCACAACAACACATAAATACCTTTTAAGACCTAGGTCTAGACCTGGGTCCCACAACAACTGGCGTTCTGAGGTGTAGATTAACGCTTTTTTTAAACATCTGTGGGTTGAAGCCACCTGAGACTAAGTGTTCCGGCAAACTATTCCATTTGTACGCAGTTCGGACAAAGAAGTCTCTCTGCGATCTGCCAGTATGACAGCGCGGGATCTTTACCGTTTCACTGGTTGCGGCAGCCGATTGCCGAGTGGAACGGGGGTAAGAATAAGTTTGAGGCATGATGCCGCTGATTTCATCTGAGCACTGCTGATGACGATATTTGTAAAAAACAACGAGGTCAGCAACAGTGCGACGATGTTGTAGGGAATCAAGTTGTGATGTCAAAGTTCGATCACCTACAATTCGTATAGCTCGCTTTTGAACAGAGTCCAAGAGGGCCAAGATGGAAACAGAGGCAGCACCCCAAACTTGACAGCAGTACTCCATACAGGGACGAATATAGGACTTATAAACATGGAGCAATTGGTATGGAGTGAAAAATTTTTTGCATCTATTTAGGAGGCCGAGTTTTTTAGACGCGCTTTTTGCCATCGCCATTACATGATCGTTCCAGAGTAGGTCATTTGAAACTGTGACACCCAATAAACGAATGTTTTTACATTCACCTATTGGTTCATCACACATACTAAATAAAATATCTTTGGGGAACTCGGTCTTTAATCTGGAAACAATCAACAGCTGTGTTTTGGTGGAGTTGAAATTGACAAGGTTTTGGTCACCCCAGTCGGCGACTTTATTCAGGTCTTTGTTCACGTTTATGGCAGCGTCTCTCCGGGCAGGATTAATTCGTTCGTGCATTTTACCTTTTGAAGGAAGGGGCTCGAACGACTTGTGCAGAGTACTATCATCTGCAAAACTATTTATTGGGTTGCTGGTGATTTTCAACAATTCGTTGATATAAATCAAAAATAGGGTTGGGGACAATACTGAGCCTTGGGGTACACCAGCGTTAATTAGTTTAGACTCAGAAGAATATCCGTCTAAGGTTACCGAAACGTATCGGTCGGATAGAAAATTTTGAATCAGCTTCACAACATTGGGATGAAAACCGTACGCAACGAGCTTGTTGATTAAGTTGGCATGCCAGACTCGATCGAATGCCTTGGAGATGTCTAAAGCGATAACGTATGTTTCACCACCTTTATCAAGTATGCTGTTCCAACAATGCGCTACATAGTTTAATAGATCGGTAGTTGATCTTTTGTTTCGAAAACCGTATTGGCTGTCGGATATTAAATGATTTTCTTCCAGAAATTTTGAAATATGTGTATTAATATAATGCTCATAGACTTTGGATAGGACCGATAGTAAAGCTATTGGCCTATAATTTGAGATATCGGATCTTGGTCCCTTTTTGGGGACGGGCTGGACATTTGCCAACTTCCAGCACGAGGGAAATATACCAGATTTGTAGGATTGGTAGAATATTTTAGTTAAAGTTGGTGCAAGTTCTTTGGAAAAGGTTTTTAAAATAATGGGTGGAATATTGTCCATTCCTGATGCTTTGTTGATGTTTAACCCCTTTAAAAGTTTAGCGACTATTTTGGGTTTGAAGTGAAGTTCATTCATATTAACTCCTGAAGACTGGATTTGGGGTATTTCTTTAGGAGTTTCCAAAACAGTGGAGTTCAGAGCAAAGCGTTCAGCGAACAAGTTAGCTTTTCTTGCGGGATCATTGACGATTAAATCACCATCAATAATAGGGGGAATAGAAAATTTTGTACCAGAATTTAAAGAATTAATGGCACTGTAGAAACTCTTGTCAGAAACAGACATAGACGTAAGTTTTGAGGCTTTCGCTCTGTCAATTTCGGACTTTTCGTTTGAGATAATCTGATTAGATATTTTGTTGGCCTTTAGATATTGGGATCGATTAGTGGGAGTTTTGTTATGAATCCAAATATTAAATGATCTACGTTTGTTTCTAAGTGCCGTTTTGGCAGCTTTCGAATACAAGTATTTTTGTTTGGGTTTTACTATGGAGAAAGGGACAAATTTATTTATAGCAAATTGGATGGTTTCTGTAAAGTTTTGAGCAGAAACATTTACATTGTCAGTGTGAAAACAATGACGGTCGAAAGGGAAACCATGGAAAAAATTTTGAAGACCACTCTTATCCATTTTTGAGTAGTGAAATATTTTACGGGGTTTGGGAGCTGTAGTTTTAAGTAAATCAGTTTTGATAACTGATGAGATTAAATAATGATCAGAATTTCCAATACTACCTTTCGCAACATCGACACTCGTAATATCTGGCATTGTGGTAAGATAGAGATCTAGTAGAAAACTATTATCACCGCCATTACGGGGAGTGAAAGTCGGGCTTTTTACAATTTGGAATAGGCCCTGAGACGCGGCAAAAATTTCTGCCAGTTTTCCACTATTGTCAACATCGTCGGTCGATTTGGAGAATTCCAACCATGATTTGTTGTGGACGTTGAAGTCACCCGTAACGATAACTTCACAATTAGGGGACTTTGCTCTAATCTCGTCCATAATTTTTGTCAGTATATTAAAAAAGTTTGGGTTACGTTTGTTGGGGGACCGGTATAAAGCTATTGTAAAAAAAGTCATTTCTGGAAGACAAATCTTTAAAACCATTGTATTGAAGCCGTCACCGTGTAGTTCAAAATTTGGAAAGCGCGTGTACGCAACACTCTCATGAATGAATGCGCATACGCCCTGATGGAGTTTGAAAGCTGATTCGAGCCTATATTTGGAATTAAGCGATTCTATAAAGAGAAAATTTTCAGAAACTTGTGTTTCTGTAAGGAATAGAATGTTCGGTTTGTCGTGCTCAAGATGATGTTGCACGTGGTCATGGTTAGCGTTCAATCCGCAGATGTTTTGAACATGTATTTTAAAATTTTTTATTGATTCATATATGTTTTGTCCCTGCAAATTCCGTGGACATGCCGCTTTATGGGCGGGTGGATTGCGCAAATTTGCTTTACCACTTGCAGACTTATTTTTTTTCGGTTGTACTGCCATATATATATCAAAATGTTTATTTTATTTTTTTGTGTTTTATTTTAAAATGCATAACTAAGTAGAAAATCCTATCATACTACAAAATATGACATATGCCAATATTTCATGATAAGATGAAGAAATAATAACAAAATAATAAGTGAAAAACAAATTGTGAGAAATTTGCAGAAAACAAAACAAAACTAAATGCCAATAATCCAGCTGATGCAGCGCACCCCAGACGCACCGCCCACCACCTCAATCGAGGCACAAAGCCCACACATAACTACGTGTTGGTTCGATTCCTCGGAAGAGCTAATGAGCGGTACCGCTACGGAACGCTGCCCAGCTAAGACTGGAAGTGCTGCCGTTGACTAATTAAAGTTCGTCCGCCAGCACCCTAAGATATCATCTTGGCTAATGACATCTCCTGCCATTGCCAGTGGTATGTGATATCTCACGCTAACTCATATGTCAATGGCAGGGACTGGAGTACGCAGGGTAGTCAGACCCGTAGATCAACATTGATCATAATCGATCAAAATCGATCCCTCCTGCCCAAGTTGCACACGAGTTGCACACAACGTTTTTTGCAATTCCAAAAACACAATTAAACAAAACTATTCTGCAACCAATACAATCAACATTCATATTAAAATATAAGTAAAGATTTCTATTATCAACAGCAGTGAGACAATTTTCTATGAAACAGTGCGGAAAAATAAAACAGTGCGGAAAAATCTCACTTTTTGATATTGTTGACAATATCGAAATACGTTGAATTGTGATTCGGAATTGCAAAAATTATGTTCTTGCAATTCCGAATCACAATTCAACGTATTTCGATATTGTCAACAATATCAAAAAGTGAGATTTTTCCGCAGTGTTTTATTTTTTCGCACTGTTTTATTTTTCATAGAAAATTGTCTCAATGCTAAGTTGATAATAGAAAAGTTTACTTATATTTTAATACTAGAAGGTACCCGCACGGCGATGCCCGTGCTTCCCAGATAAAGTGGTTGAAAACTGTTTTTTTTTGGAGTAAATTCTCCTATAGTTTTTTTTAATATCATTTAATTTAACTTATTTTATTAGTAATATATAAAAAGTTTGAAAAAAATGTAATAATATCATTTTACAGTCAGCAAAAGCCCTTCAGTAAATGTCTCTAAAGCTATTGATAAATTTACATATTAAATGTATATTAAAATTAAAACACATTGACAGACAAATAATAACTAAATAATTTTGATAAATATAGATTATAGATGGCAAAAGATTAAGGTTAGAAAAAAGTTAAAATTTTATTCCAAAGATTTAATTCAAATAATTCAATGTGTCATGATTAATTAGGTGAGCGTAAATATATTTGTTTATTGGATGTCACAATTGTCAATTACTTACTCCGAAACCACCGTACTCGTCATACAAAATAGGTACACTGGTTCATTGCTACGGGTTTAGCGTCTTATTTCATGTAGACTTATAATCATTTATCAATCAATCCAATTTGTTGTTTTAAAGATGGTCGTATTGCAATTTGCATATACATATATTTTATCGATTGTCTGCAATACTCTAGTACATTGATGCATACGCCGGTTTAAGAATATCACCATTGTTAGTAAATATTTTCATTTAATGGGTTTTATCGCTTTATGGTCATCGTCTTATTTCGACATTCCTTCCCACAATTTAAAACAAAAATTGGAAAAAATAATAATAAGTCTAATTTCATTTGTAAATTCAGACTTATTTATTATTATTAAAACAGCCAACAACATTTGTTATCATATTTGCATATATTTTATAGACCCCTTGCAATAACAATAATAGTTTTGAAAGTAATGGAGAAGCATATTTCACTCAATAAGTAAAACATTTTAAACCTGTAGCTTTGATATTGTTCATAATCTTTTTCTTCGGTACTAAGGTTCCAATGCAAATTATTGGTTAATCAATGTTTCTAAGAAGAGGAAAAGAAACGTCAATTTCTAATTTTTGGAACATGTGATGGCAGCTCTGCTAATGCAAGCAGGTTTGTTTAATCATATATAAGCAATACTTATATGTATCGTATCTGTGCTAATGCGTAGAAATATGTACACATTTTAGATAATTGCCAACCATAAGAACATGTTTGTTGTAATTTAGAAATATTTGTTAAAAAATAATGTGTTGGATTTCAATGTACATAATTTTCATATAAATGTACATATTTCTTTGTCACATTATACATTAACTATTCATTTTAATGATAATGCCGAAAAGTGAAAAAAAATTGATCAAAGGTTACTAAGCGAATAATTCGAAATTTGAATAAACACCCAAGTATAAAATATAATCAACATTTAGACAAACCTTTAAGAAAATTAAAATTCTTAATTAAAAAAAATTAAATTAAATCTTAAAACTTCGGCTCCAAGGTGCATTAGTACCTGTCAATTGCATTTTCCTGACAAAATTTCATCCTCCTATGTGCTCCAGATTTCTCTGGAGAACGCACGCAGACAGACAAACACTTTATTTTATTATAATAGAAGATTATAGATAGATGAATGTTGATTGTAAAAAATTTGGTTGCAGAGCAATTTTGTTTAATTATGTTTTCGGAATTGCAAAAAAAGTTGTGTGCAACTCGTTGTACAAATTGATTTTACGAAATTACGACGCGTGCGCAAAAAATCAACTTTGTGCAACTAGATACATAAAGTACTATTTCAATGCAGATTACTATCGTTGAAAGTAGATTTTTATGGTGAGTAGTAGAAAACAGAAGATCAAACACCAAAAGAGAGAAGTGCGTGGTTTTCTCTCGAGGTGTGTTTGGAGCCCTAGGGTGATATCTAAGAACGACATATCACTGAGTGAGACGGCATGCTCTGTTTTCTCATATACTATGTTTCATAAACCAATTTTAATTAATTCTAATTTTAATTTTTATCATAGTAGGTGGTTTATATGTTTCTTTGTTTGAACGTATCGTTAATATTCCTGTTTCTATGAAAACTAATATTGTTTACATGTCTTGTTATTTTTTACTCCCTAGAGAGAAAAAAATACAATTCACTCCCGCAAATGAGGGACATTATATACAATTCGTGCAAATAAATTATTTTGTAGCAATTAATGACAATTTTTTTCTTTCTCAAAATTTAAACAAAATAAGATGTTTCAAAAAGTAAACGAAATCTGCCACCTTAAGAAATATTTTATAATTAATAGTAACAGTAAAACACACTACAAACACAAACCGTATAAAAATAAATTCACAACTCAATTTAACGCCTACTGGAAATATAAAACTCCATAAAAAATAATTTAATAGTAGTTTATGTAACAAGTACGAAAAATATGGTTTTAGCGGACGAATCGTAATGTTTCCGTACGAGGCGCTAGCCGAGTCTGTAATATGAAGATGAGTCTGCTAAAGCCATTTGCGTACGTGTTGCATACAACGTTTTTTTGTATTAGCTCTTAGGATTTTTTTTTCTAATTTTTTGCTTCATTTGTATTCTTGCGTACCTAAAAATTTGATTTTTGAACAAAACTTATCAAAGCAATTGTGATTATAATTTGAAAATAATTATAATATAAAATGAAAACAAATTTTGAATCCGTTAAAGTGTTGTCATAACGACTTTAAGTACTAGGCCGCTAAAATACAATTTTGCGGACTCTAAACAGTTCTAAAAGTAATCATTTTTCGGAGCTAATACTAAAAAAATATTTAATAAAAAACACTAATCCATTTTTTTGCATAAGACAATGCTCATTGTTTTTTGAATATGGCGTGAATCAATCGGGTTTTAAATATTGGGGATTTTAACTGAAGTATAGTAGATCTTAGAGAGAGTTCGTAATACAGGTTTATATAACACTAGTTTACAAGAAAAATCTCCCGAAATAAAACCCAACTTTTCTTATAGATTTTGACCTGCTGAATACGAATATCATATTCATTTTTTCAAGTTAGCTCTTGTTTTTTAGATATTCACGAAAAACCAACTTTTTCGGTGAACAAAAAGGTTATTTCTGTTTTCGGATGGCATATTTTACATAACAAACAAATTTAATATATTAATAAAACAAGTGCATAGCAAAGATACGGACAAACATTTTGAGCTATTTTTTGTTAAAATCCATCAAGGATTCTGGAAGTTACACTCGAAAAAAGACGACAAAAAATCAAAAATTTATCTTTATTTTTAAATTTTTCAATATTCAACTGCATGAATTTTGAACAAACAATGAAAATTTTTTTAATTTATTAGAGCCTATAGTTAATTCAATTTTCTTTCTTTTAAGTTAGAAACCTGAATGTTGGTGCAGGTTGCACCAAGTTATTCAGGTTTTCCCACCAAAAGTTAAAACTCAAAACTTGGGAAAAAAATTTTTTACTAGTAAAAATTTAAATTGAAAAATTTAAAATTGCCTGTTATGGTCAAAACCTGGTCGTAACACAACGTTAAAACATTAAATAAACATTTTCTTTGTTGTGCCATCTTGAATGTGTCTAAGTTGCAGTTGACATAACTATTTTTCGGCATCCACGGTTTATCTTCATTCAATTCTACGCCGAAGTAATGAAGATATGTAATTCTTACAAATGGATTAATTTTTAGCAGGTGGTTATCCAAATTCCACAAATGAAACAAAATGAATTTGGGCTATTTTTACACTTGAAAGTTCTAGACGACGCCATTTAAATAAATTATACACTTATAATTATACAATTATACAATTATACAATTATTACACTTTACTATTTTAAAAGAATTCTTAACTGATGTTTGAGAACGACTGAACTTATAAAACATTATTTACGATGCGGCACAAAAAGAAAAGAAAAACTATATAAAACGAGGTTGAAATAAGGAAAACTCAAACCGGCTTGCAGTTCTTATACGAAAATCTATAAAACAAATCATATTTAAATCAATTATGCTGCAGAATTTAAATTATTATTAGTAAAAAATTTGTTTTTCCAAATGTTGAATTTTTACTTCTTTTGTTAAAACCTGAATAACTTGATGCAACCTGCACCAGTATTCGTGTTTTTTAACTTAAAAGACAGAAAATTGAATTAACTATAGGCTCCATGAAATTAAAAAAATTTACAATCATTGTTTGTTCAAAATTCATGCACTTGAATGTTGAAAAATTAAAAAAAATATAATTTTTTTTTTTTTAACTTTTTTCGAGTGTCGACTTCGAGTCGACTTCCAGAATCCTTGATGGATTTTAACAAAAAATAGCTCAAAATGTTTGTTAGCATCTTTGCTATGCACTTGTTTTGTTGATATATTAAATTTGTTTGTTTTGTAAAATATGCCAGCCAAAAACCGAAATAACCTTTTTGTTCACCGAAGAAATTGATTTTTCGTGAATATCTTAAAAACAAGAGCTAACCTAAAATAATGAATATGATATGATATTCGTGTTCAGCAGGTCAAATCCACAAGAAAAGTTGGGTTTTTGTCAGGGAGACAAAAGAGTTCAAAATTTGTAAACTAGTGTAATATAGGATTTTTTTGATATTCTATTTTAAAGAAAACATTTCGAAACATTCAGACGTAAACTATTATTGTATGAAGTTAACCCAAGGTCTCCACTATCTACCACAATATTTTCCATCACGAAATAGTATGTTTGTATTTGTGTTTTACAATGTTTTGGGAATGTTTGTCAATCCAATTTACTCATGTCTGGACAAAAAATTATCATGATAAAAAACGAAGTAGTCTAAAAATAATTTATTATAATTTGTTTTAAAATAAAAACAAAACAAATATCTAGGGAATGCAAGTATATTCATAATAGCACGAGGCCGTAGGCCGAGGGCTATTATCAATACCACTTGCTTGAAGAATTTTCCAAAAAATTATGAGAATTTATCAACGTTTCGCAATTCGTTTAGAAAATTTTTTGCCATTTTTCATTTCTGTATATATTTTTTATTAATTATAAGTTGGCCTACTGCGATATCATAGAATTATTTCAAAAATTATTTGATAATTTTTAAAATCGCAGTAGGCCAGACGTATAACAATTTGTTATTAGTATAATTCAAATGTTATTGGTGAAATTGAATGATGTCATTACATTTTAGAGAATTTTATTGGGTTAAATTAAAATAAAACTAAGGCAAAAAATTTTCTAAACGAATGCCCCTCGTTCGGTGAGAAATTCTCCTAATTTTTTGAAAATTCCTATATACTTGCTTTCAAAATGTTTGGCAAACAATTATTTCGAATTATCACCGCCCTTGGGAAATTACTACTAAAAATTTTTTAGTCAGACGGTCAAATAACCGGATAACTTGCTGATATCAAAGTTTTTTGTGTAATTAACTCATACACACATTGAAAAATTCACTATCGTGCTGGAAATTATCATAATGGAGACGCCGGAGATATAGTGAAATCATAGCATGTTTAGTTTTTTTTTTTAAATTTCCGAAATGTCTAGCGAGTTTAAAGCCTTCAAAAAATGATTTATTCTCCAATTAAGCTGTGCAGTTGTGTTGTGCGTAAAACGTTGTATACATACTCTTAGGCTAAAAGGAAGATTACGGCATTCGTTCAATACAAGCCTTCGCTTCGCGTCGGGCTCCAAAATGAACCGCAGGCGTAATCTTTTTCTTTCATCCCTCGCTATGTAAATAACTATCCATGTCTTCCTTGACGAAAAAGTGGTTTTTGTTCCTTATTTGTGTTCTGAGTGAATTCTTATACGTTCGAAAAAGCGAGACTTTTTGTTTTGCATCTGCTATAGTATAAACTTCTAATGTTAACAGAAATCGAGTCCATTTTTCTTTTCCCATACAATCACTTTATCTCGTCGAAATATTAGCACTTTTAGGGAGATTTCATATAAAAATCTACCTATTGCAATGGGCTTCATCTCGGAATTTCGGAAAAATTTTTGTGCCAAACGACTACATATGATAAGTGGAGACGAAAAAAAAAAAGAAAATTTTATATATATATGTATATATATAAACGATATGAGATATAACGAAAACGACCGGCACTTTCACGGTCGCATTTGTTGAGGTAGATCAAAAAAATTTTCTGTGCATGTGTGTTCTATTAATATCTCGGACGAGTTTGTGAATCAGCAAAATCCTACACGTGGTTAAGGAGCTAGAGCCTTTTTTCTAAAAAAAATTGATTTTTTAAAACCGTTATAACGGCCGTTTGGATACTAATATTTTAAAAAAATTAACAAGTTTAAAATTTTTGGAATCTTTTTTATCAATTTGTTTTAAAAATAGACCTCTGCAGTTAGAGGTTCCTGAGTGAGCGGGTCCAACAAAAAAGTTTGCAAAAAAAAATTTTTTTTTAAACAACCGGCACTCTTACGGTCGCATTTGTAAAGCCAGATCAAAAAACCTTTTCCAAAATGTGCGTTTTATTAATACCTTGGATTTGTTCGTAAATCAGCCAAATCCGACACATGGTTAAGAAACTAGAGGCTTTATACTAGAAAAAACTCTGTTTTTTAGATCCGTTATAACGGCCGTTTAGATTCTAATATTTTTAAAAACTTCATAAACTTAGAATTTTTGAAACCTTTTCAATCAGTTTCTTTCAAAAAAATACCTCTGCAGTTGGAGGTTTCTGAGTGAGCGGCTCCAACAAAAAAGCTTGTAAAACACAAAATGCGTTTGAATCAACCGGCACAAAAAACCTTCCGTAAACATGTGTGTTTTATTAATATCTTGGACAAGTTCGTAAATCAGAAAAAAATTAGAAAAAAATTCGTTTTTTTAATCCGTTATAACGGCCGTTTGGATACTAATATTTTTAAAAATTTCATAAATTTAGAATTTGTGGAAACATTTTAATCCTTTTTTTACAAATATAAACCGCTGCAGTTAGAGGTTTTTGACTTGTTGGCTTCAACAAAAAAGTTTGCAACAACCTGAATGAAAAAAAAATAAAAATGTTTGAATAGAAGAAATAAATGTTTTTTCTTAGAAATAAACTATTTTGATATTTTGCAGTAAGTGGACGACATATGATATAGCGTAGGTTTGTGTCATAAATTCTCACACACATGTTCTGTGATATTTGATATTTGTTTGTTGTAAAACTGGATAGATATAGTTTTGCTTATATGTAGCTGATTTTCTCTTGAGAAATTTGTTCGATATCTGTTTTAAATTAGTTTGTGTTGTTTAAACTAATCTGATACATCAGATTCTACTGGCACACCAAATTGTCTGATCTCGAAATCTACCTATTTCTAGCGGATATACGTGCCGCTTGGACTTTTTTGTTTCAGTTTTATTTTTTCAACTTTTTCGTATATACGTGTTTTTTCTTAAATACAAATTTCAACATGGAGCAGAGCATTCGATCAATCTAATACACAGCTCAACATTAAAAATTTCCCTTAACCGTAGCTCAAATATTACATTTAGAAATATTTTGTTTTACTTGTTAGACTATACTACTGGTTGGTGCATATAGATGGCGATGCCTAGTTCGCCTCTTAGACAAATGTTGCGCTGCCTAATTGTTCAATACTCAACGAAAGCTAGGTTAAGTATATACTAACTGATCCAATTTATGTACCAAACTCATTAAACCATCACAAATTTTCTATTCTTGTGATCAAAAATATTTTCTGAATAGTAAATTTTCGATCGAAAATTTCAATCAAATTTATTAAGATATAATATTTTTTCATGGTAAAACTGTTTTTTATTTCTCATAATTTTAAAGTTAAACTTACTTAAATATACATAAATTGAAATTAAAAATATAGTGCAGTAACTGAACATGAAAAAATACCCAAACTTCTGAATTCTTTGAGCCTCCATTGATTGACTCATCTTACTCTTAACTTTAAATGTGACATAAGCCCGACTTACGCTTTTTGTGTTTAAGGGGTGCAAACCACCCCTACGTGAATATAGTAAAAATGTAGATTTACTCATTTCTTCGATTCCTTTCTTATTTAGCTATGTAGAATAAATCTTCTTTTATGTTCTCGAACATAGTTTAATATGTATTCCAACATTTCACCTTTTAAAAACCACCCCGATGCCTTAGAGTAATAAAAAAAGTAAACGATAATATTCTAAAAATATTATTATGAGAAAATAACATTTGTTTTAAAGCTAGACATCACTAGTAGAGTTTCACGGTTTGGTTAACCGAAACCTAAAACGAAA
This sequence comes from Diogma glabrata, assembly GCA_963693315.1. NCBI lineage: Eukaryota > Metazoa > Arthropoda > Insecta > Diptera > Cylindrotomidae > Diogma > Diogma glabrata. The sequence continues at coordinate 307,532,530 of OY856187.1, read as the reverse complement.
GGGTTTGAAACGAAAAAACCATAACCGAAAACAGACTTACCAAACCGCGGTTTTGCGGTTTTGAAATTTTTTTTTCGAAAACAAAAAATATTACTTTTATTAATATTTTAATTAATACTGCCAATAACGGCGAAGACTTTTCTTTTTTGGAAGATATTAGGAATGAAACAATTTGTGAAAGAAAAAAATAATACAATAGTATAGATTTTAGATAACGTGCATGCTATAGTAAAGTATTTTAAATGATTTACAAACTGAAATAATATCTTACAACAAAACGTGCGTACAGAAGTTGGTAATGAAGGTAGTTTGAATTTGGATGTGAGACGTCGATGCAATTCCATGTACCCAAAGCTTCAAAAATTTGTTACGCTTACGTAAAAACCAAAAAAGGGCTTTGAGATATTTGAACACATTTGCTTACTGGAATAAATTTCAAATTAATTGTGATTGGCGCTTTGAAAAGAATTGTTATTATTTAAAAAAACTAGTCAAAGAACTATAATTTTGCAGAAGCTGTATGGTGCAATTCTAATGATTTGCCCACCATCATCCGAACCTAAGCGGGCATTTTCCGTTGTATCCAATTTTAGTCGAAAAGTTAGAACTCGGTTAAATAGTTTGGTATTTTTGAAATTCGATTGAATTAATAATAATAACTCGTAAATACGTTTTAAATTTTTTAAGGGTTCTCAAGTTTACAATATATTTAATACTGTTTTTCCTTATGGCAGCATGGCAATGAACTAAAACTGAGCTTAGATCCTTAGTAATTTTAAACATGAAAGTTTTAATTTGAAATATTTATAGAATTTTTTTTCCTTTTTTAATTTTAATAATTTATTTTGAAATAAACTGAATTTGAACTCAAAAATAAAAACAGAAACACGGTTTTTTAGAAAATTTAATCATCAGAGCTACAATCACTATCATTTTCTTCCGATGGGTCAATTAGAGGACAATTCTGGCAGTTGTCACCGCAGCATGTCCCACATGTTGAGTTACAAAATAAACCGAGTCTTCGGCAACCACAAGAGGCACCGCATCATTTTTTACAGTTACAAAATATTATTTTAAGTAACTCTACTGGTGCACATCACTTTCTTCCTGCTTTGATTTCGAAAATATGCTGACTATACAGTCACACACTAGTTCAAAAAGATTTGTGTGTGTATACACGTACACAAACACTGCACACACTCACACAAATGATGTTGAAAAAACCAGTGTTTTTGCACCAAAAAGATGCAATTGGTTTTTGTAACATATCACTCTCAATTTTAAAGTTACAACGTCCATTAAAAAACCAATATATAGGTACATCCAAAAGTCATAATATGGTATCAATTCCAGCTTGTTCAAACTTTTCATTTTTAACTGGATACGGGTTGAGAGGCTCGGGTTGGGTGGTCGAAGCACTATAATGCAAACTTGAAACAGTTACATCTTAATCAAGTTGAAAAATCATAAAGATTTTCGTGCTGAATACTTGCTACGTATCTTATTTAGTTTTAGAGTTATTTTGAAGAAAAGATACGTTTTTAAGAAATTTGATATATACATTTTTCATTATCGTATTTGATATATACGTTTTTCAAAAACTACGTATTCTAATGCAGCTTAACTTCTGTATCTCATGACTAATACTAAAATACAGCTATCTGTAAAAGGATAACGAAGAATATGGATTTTGTTGGGAATAGCTGTGATTTTAACGCTGATTTTTTTTTTAAATTCGAGTTGCTCACCGTTTTTGTATCGTAGCTCGCTTAGTTTTAAAGAACACGAATTAAACTAGTACTTATTTTAAAAGTTTTGTCCGAAAAATTAAAAGTTTTGTCCGAAATTTGTCATAAAAATGTCCAACCCCTTCCATTTTTTAACGTTGAATACTTCGAACAAAGTTGTTAAAAAAACATAATTCTCTTCAATGAGCTATAACTTCCTTCGTTTTGGACTTACAAAACTCATACCAAAACCAATCTCTTTTTCGTTTTAAGCTTAATTTTTGTTCATTTTAACTTTTTGATGGAACACTAAGTTTTTGAGTTATGTGTGAAAAACCTTCAAAAAATATGCTTATTTGATCGAAAAATGCAGTTTTTAATTGCGAATAACCCGAAAAATATCGCTCTATGGAAAAAAACGGTTGAGTATATTTTGACTTAAAATGTGTCACTTTATCTATTTTCGGGGCTATTTTGAGTGAAAAAAATTCCGCCCCCGAGAAGGGGTGGCGTCTACCCCCAGGGAAAAAGCGCAAATCATCGCTATGTGACCTTTGATTTTTTAGTCATCCTTTAACTATTCAGCAAATTTCAAGTTTCAAAGGTTTCAAAGGTCAAGGGTCAAAGAATTCAGAACCGAAAACGTTTGGTTACTGTACTAGAATTTTTTTATCATATCCCAGCGATACGTTTCTATAAAATTTATAATAATTTTCGTTGAATATTTCGAATGGGTAAACCATTTCAAAGTTATTTTGTTTTGCATTAAAAAATATAAATAAATTTCATTATAAAGTTTTTTTTATAATATTAAATAAAAGTTGAATAATAAATCAATCACCACAACTATTTTTTGATGAATAATTTTTTGTTGGGATAATTTTAGGGTTGTGGTGGTTTTTAGTTATAATTCATTAATTTAATTATTATTTTTAAACAATGTGATGAAGGGTTGATTTATTTATTTAATCAAATTATGCTAATATTATTTAACTATTTTATTTGAAAAAGTTTATAATGGTATCTTTTCTAAATCTCAAAATAAGAAAGTTAACAGTACGTAATGTTGGGTTTATGTCATTTTCAATTTTTATTTTATGTTATTTTATTCGCAATTTAGATTTTAAAATGTCGGTCATGTGCGATCGAAATCCTTCAAAACATATACGTTGCGTTAGCTTGTAGAGCTTATACGTTGCGTTAGCTTGTAGAGCTACTAACTAAGTAGTTACTAGAAAGTCTTCTTTAAAGTTCTTCTCAAATAAGTGTGTACCCACCTTGTGTTCCTACGGTTTCAAATCACTGTTAACTCTTTTTTTACGCTGTCTAGTTAAAAAAAAGCATTTCTATAACCCGATAAGGAGGGTGAATTAAGGCTCTCCAGTTCTTTATGAGCTCTCTACACTGATGCTTTCGTAAGTATTTGCATCACAACCGATGATAAGAGGCCACTTCTTCCTGCAGAACCATTACACTAACGCCTATTTTAAAGAAGTCTCTCTAGCCCGGGTCCTGCAAAGTAGGTTGATGCCCCACTATCCCGCGTTGAATGCGTTCGAGTATAATATAAAATATTATGACCACACAGTATACCATACTCCCTCCACATCGCTGTTTGCTACGTCCCTCGACCTGCTGTTGTGTCCAGAGTCTTGTTTCAGCTTGAACTCTATTGTTTTTTAGGGAGCATACTTTTTAACATCAGGAGTGTTTTTTCATTCCACAAAAAATACATCCCAATGGCAGAATGTTTGTTTATATATTTTGCAGTTTGCTAATATCTCTTACTGTCAAAACAAAAGTTTTATGTTTCAAACAAGAAAAAAGCAAAACAATTTGATAATTTTTGTACAAAAATGACCCCATAAAAACAAAAGTTTCATTTTTCAATAAAAAACTTTTAATTTATTAAAAAAAATATCGGATGATAAATTTTTGATATTGGCTCCGTATTCTTTTAATTAATATTTAGAAACTGTGAGTAGGAGATAAGAAATCGTATTTCGCTTAATAGAGTGAGTCCCGAGCGTTACAGGACAAAAGGAAGTGTGGAAATCACCGACTACGGTCGTCTAAAATTGCTAAAAACCATATTATAAAAAAAGGAATTTACGAATAAAACAACTTAATTTAATAAAAATAGGAGTGAGGAAGTTATTAAAATGACGTCAGTTTACCATTCAAGTCCTAAATTATAAAATAGTTTAATAAAAACTGAAATCAAACGTTACATATAAGTAAAGAGATGTGCAATAAATGTAAGTCAATTTAGTTATCTCTCTAGTTTTGTTTATCTCAAACTCAACTGCTTCGGGTTTTGACAAACCCTAAAAGCGAATAACAAAAGTTTTATTAAAGTCGAACGTGAGGTAAGTGTAAACGCCTTACCTCAATCGCGATTTCATCACTAATTATTAGAGGTATGATATAAAAAATGAACATCCCTATGTGATGGAAACTTTGATAAAAGAGATTTAGGAAAACTATGTGTGAAAAACACATAATAGTCCAACAGGATATTATTCCAACAGGAATATCCTCCCATCAGCTGCGAAACACTGCTATTTTCTAGTAAGGACTGAAAAAGTGAAGTGTATTAAGTGGATAATGGATATTTTATGGTCCAAAACTTTTTAATATTCTTCCATGTTGGATTAAGGCTTCTGAGAACAAGTTCTTATTTAAAAGAAATTTAAAAAAATGGCTAATAGAACTCAAATATGACATGATTGAGAGTATTTTATCCAATAAATAATTGATTATCTTTATAGTATAGGATCCGAGTATAGAACGACCTTCACCGAACTGGTTAATGGATGAAAAGTATTTTATATTAAATTAAATATGTTAATAAATATATTGCAAGTGGGTTGTCTAAAAAATTTCGGTCCAGAATATGATTAATTAAAAATTTAAAAATTAATTTTTTTTAAATATTTCACCGTTTCGGTTAATAGACAAATGACATACCAATCAAAAGTATGAAGCCTTTAGAATATGCAAACGATAGGTTGTCTATTTTTTTCCCGTCATAACTTAGGGTTGGCAGGTATAAAAAGGCAGATCGAAATTAGTAATTTGCACCGGTCTGGTTAATGAATAAACTTTATGTCAAAATAAAGATTATTTTATTGCAAACACGGTGATGTAGGGTTGTCTGCAATGCACAGAAACATTGTCTTTCGAGCCGTTTTTTGTACATTCAAATAACATCTCGAATTATTATTTACAGTTAACGTATATTGTATAATTTAGTATGTATAACTTATTTACATTTCAAATATGAATTGAATAAATTTAGAATACAAGAAAAAATTTTAGTTTCATTTTTATCGCAATGGATAACAATCAAATTTTTTTAACTCAATTTCTAAAATTTCAAAGTGATTCAAGGTAGATTCATAAGTTACGGCTTATTCTTGATTCTTGTTAAATTTAATCAATATTGGTATATTCAGGGTTCGCAACTGAATTTTATTGGCGTGCCAACACATTTTTTTTTAATAATCGCTATTTTCGCGTGCCAATACATTTGTGAAATAGTACATTTTGCTACAAGAGATGAAGAAATGAAGTGGCATGCAACTTTCAATGGAAGAAGAAATCAGCTGATCTACATTGAATTTCTAAGCGATAGAGTTGCAGATTTTCTAAGAGATTAGACTGTTTTAACTTCTGTGAATTAATTTAAACTAGTAAGTTAAATAAATTTTCCTGAATTTAGTTTTGGATTTAACTAGTCTCATTTTTTATTAAGGATGACATTGATTTCTATTTGTATTAAAATGACGAGTATGCTGCTCATGACCAAGTGGCCAGATTTTTTAGAAGTCATCAATTTCAGCCTGACTAAACATTAAACAAGATTTTGACATTCAAATTGTATGCGAAATTTCCTTTTTTATAATACTAAACGAAATAATAATTAATATAATAAAATAAATATTTATTAAATATGTATTTAAGTAAAATATTAAATATTGCCTAAATATTTTCTTAAAATAAAACTGATTTTATTCTTTTATTCATATAAATTATTTAATATTTATCTATACATATTTAGAGTTAATATAAAAGAGAATCTATAATTTGAAATTATGAAAAGATAGAAATTGTTTTAATGATTTAAATTAATTATATTTAATGAATTGCATAAACGACTAAACAATTACAAACAATACAATAAACAAACAATAACAAACATATACTAAAATAACATATACTGCATTTTTTGTATCTAAAATTATTATTTCATTATTAAAAATAAATTATTAAAAATTAAAAATATTGTCTATTTTAACTTATTTTGAGAAGGTTTACTTATTAGATTTACATAATATTCTTAATTGAAGAATAGTGGAAACGTTTTTAACATGCATTGTTAGTCTCAAATAGATTCAAAATATGTTACAAAATGATTGTTTTATTAGTTATCCATTGCGATAAAAATGAAACTAAAACTTTTTCTTGTATTCTAAATTTATTTAATTCATATTTGAAATGTAAATATGTATAACTTACTAAATTATACAATATACGTTAACTGTAAATAATAATTCTAGATGTTATTTGAATGTATGAAAAACGAAACGAAAGACAATGTTTCTGTGCATTAAACTGGTTAATAGTTTTCAATTCAATTCTGAATGTTGTGGCAAGCTGTTCCAAAATAATGCGCAGCATTTACGAGTCTATCGCTATCCTTTTTATTTTCACAGACAAAAAGTTCGCTGGAACCTCTCTGTCGCACGTATTGACTCGTAGGAATATTGCACTTTTTAAAACTCGACAACCCTAATTCAGGACTGATTTTTTGCAGACAACCCTACATCACTGTGTTTGTAATAAAATAATCTTTATTTTGACATAAAGTTTATTCATTAACCAGACCGGTGCAAATTACTAATTTCGATCTGCCTTTTTATACCTGCCAACCCTAAGTTATGACGGGAAAAAAATAGACAACCTATCGTTTGCATATTCTAAAGGATTCATACTTTTGATTGGTATGTCATTTGTCTATTAACCGAAACGGTGAAATATTTAAAAAAAATTAATTTTTAAATTTTTAATTAATCATATTCTGGACCGAAATTTTTTAGACAACCCACTTGCAATATATTTATTAACATATTTAATTTAATATAAAATACTTTTCATCCATTAACCAGTTCGGTGAAGGTCGTTCTATAGTCGGATCTTAGACTATTAGAATGTTTGTTTCTTTTTATAATTTTCTTATGTCATTCTTTCGTCACTATAATAAATTCCACTTGTCGTTGTTTCGTCGTTCGTTTTTGTATTTTTGTACCTTGTTATTTACTTTTGTTTACTTTTAACGTGTATTTTTAAATTTTGCACTGCACTGCATTTTAATTGATTGGCAAATTTTAGCTTTTTTAGTTTGAGAATTGGAAAATATTCGACACTAGGCTGCAATTTATATATTGTAGCACTACAGAATATTTAAATAATAGAAAGAAAAAAAAAAACAAAAAATAAAATAGTGAAATATATTTTTTATAAATGTATTATATAAAATGAAAATCAACAGCCGCAAATACAATTTATTTAATTTGTTTTGTATATAGTTGTATAAAATTATGTTTTTGCTATATGTTTTATTCCACACACTTTTTGTGAATTTTGTATATGGATATTTAAATTGTAAAACTGTAGATTTTTTTGAATGAAATTAAAGAATAAAGAATAATAATAATAATAATAATAATAAGTAGAAAATAGTAGTGGATAAGTAGAAAATAAATAGGAAGGGAAAGTTACATGTGTGGTTTTCTGCAAAAAAACTATTTGTGAATATCCCTTTTCACCTGCTTGATCTTTGCAATGTTTTAAGGGCTTAACTTTTAGCTGTAAAAGTAAAACCTCTTTAACTGATAAAAGTATAATAAAATATATGTAAGGGATATTGAAATTTTAACGTTCACGCAGTATGCAATGAAGGTTCTAGCTCGCAACTATCTGGAATCTCCTAACAAGATGGTTTAACCTCTATCTCGTCTGACCTGTATCTCTTTAGCTATAGCTAAAATATGAAAAACTACGTGTTATTTGCGTTACGTAAATGCATCAGATCTGGATGAAACTTTGGTATGTAAAGATTTGAGTTATTTTCCAAAATTTGACATAGGTGTCAGGGTCTAGTTAGTGGATCGCCTGACACACTCTTTATTTTAAACTTTTTCAACTTTAAACACTCTTTTCACTTTCAACACTCTCTGATATTCTATTTTGTTAAAACTGAATGCATAACAATTTTGTAAAGTTTATAGTAGTTTGAAACTTCCAGTTTCTCGCTTCCGGTTAAATAGCTTGTTTCATTCTTTTAAGAATATCACAAGATTAGCATACAGTTATGAAGTATTTAAGACGAATTTTTGACAAAATGTTTCAGTTAACATGTGAAAGAACTTATTAGCTTTTGGGGTGTCTGACCCAGTAAAAGATAAGACCAATAAAAGTGGTCAGTGTCTATCAAACAAATGATAATTTTACCTACCATATGTTAGGCTGTTGTGTATGAGATGATTTTTATATCAATATATTAATGATATCATTAAGTTTTAAGACCTTCTGAAACTGTCTTGACATCTTCCTTATCCAACAGCCGTGGAACATGGTAAGTTTTTAGGTTTATGGAAAATACATGGCGGCGACCCTTAATGATCACCACCATAACACTAGTCTTATTTAAAACATTTAAAAGTTGATAGTGCCTCGCAAAATCGAAAATTAGTTTGTTGTTTGAGAAGTTTGTTAAAAGTTTCAATCCTTTCAATTGACTTTACTCAAGGCGTAGGTTTATTTAGAAGAGCTTTTGCAATTCGTTTGAAAATGTAATTAAAACTTTGATAGTTCTGTAGTGTCTGCGTGTTGTCGTATTGTTTAAATTCTAACTTTAGTTTATTTTTTCATTTTAGATTCAAGGAGGACTACGTCTTCCCTTAGCTGGCGTAGCACCACCACGTGTCCTAATGTGTAGTGCGTCAATGGGTGCCGAAGGATCCGTAACATTACAGTTACGTGAAGCTGTTCAGGCACCGGACTCAAGTGCTTCAATAGATGCTGCCTTAACCATCGGATACCCTGATCCTGAAATGCTTGCAGATGTGTTAGGAACTTTTCAAGCTGCAGGTAATATTCTCAATCTTTCAAACCTTAAAGCTATATATCATGATTTGCTATCAACTTTTTGGTATTTTTTTTCAATTATAAACCACAAACACAAATTATATCCCAACCATTCGAACAACTAATATCGATTTGTTTCCTATCACTATGACATCATTCATCATAGATACTAGATACTAACTCTTTCTAAATTTTAATAAACATAGCTGAGGAATAAACAAAACATAAATAAAATAAACAACAACGAACATAGTAAAAATAAAATTTTATTACATCAAAATGTCAAGTATTTGTTGTCAATTTCAATTTTTTCTCAAATTTTTATTTTCATTTTATTTCTAAACCCATCCAATGTTATGTTCGAATACGTCCACCCTTCAGCAACAATCAAAACAAAAAAAAAACAATATTAATAAAAGAGGATGAAAAATGAAAATTGAAAACAGAACAAAGTTTTCTAGAGTAGAAAAAAAAATTCAATTTGACAAATAAAAAACAAAAATTAAATAAATAAATTTTATTCACTGGAAATTAAATTCTTCATATTTTTATTTGTTTTTTATATAAATTTCTGCTATTTAATTGTATCGTTTAATTTGTTTTTATTACACAAATACCCTACATTCTGGACTATATTCGCCAATTTTATTCTTGGAATTGATTGTTATACAAAGGAGCAAGTGATTCATCAAGTTTTAATATTTTGGACAATAAACAAACTACAAAACAACATACGAATCTGCATAAAACTCATTTGTATCACTATAATGGCAAAGAAAAGGAAACCATTGATTTAAACTCACCCCAGAAATCACAAAATATTAGTTTTAACAAAAATCATTTGCTGTTGCACAATGGCAAGGAGAAGGATGGTGTAGAATTTAATTTCGGAAATAAGCTATTGTCAAGTTCACCTAAACATCATGTGCTACAAAATAACGGGAAGGACAAAGACACAGGTAAGTTTTATTATAGTTTGCATTTTTTATAAAACTCTTCAAAATGTTTTAAATTATTACCAATAGTTATATTATTGTTTATTACCATTATATTATTACCAATAATTTTATTACCAATAATTATTATTTAAATTATTACCAGTAAATATATTATTAGCACACTAAGTTTAAAAAAGTATTCATTTACAATATGTTCAAATTCGAATAAAACATGGCACTGGATTAGAAAGAAAGAGTAGATGTTGGAGAAATTGGACTTATGAAATATTCAGACCAAATTGTTGAAAATATAATAGTTTTTTTTTAATATTTGGATGTTGCATTCAGAAGGAAAAACTGATAAAGCATTCCACAGTTTGGTCATTATGATAAATTAGCTTTTTTGGCAGGATATAATTAACCAGTTGTTTGAACAGAAATAGGTGAAATCGACCAGGTTTGAAAAAGAGGTTGTAATTTTGTATATTTAGGTATTGGAATTCGTTGACATCAATAAAACAAATTTCTGCGTTTTTAGTTTTTTTTTTCTTTTAATCCTGTCTTAAGATGAAAAATCGAAAAATTGTTCAGATGTTGGTTTTTCACATAAAACGAGATGATACCTTGATATTTGTCCAACTTTCATTTTGTAATCTCTGTAAAATTTATATTGTTGATCATTAATTTCATATTCTGGTGAACACACCAAGAATGTGTTCTACAGCATGTATGAGTGTTTACCTTGAAATGAAGATATACAAGAAAATAATACAAATAACAAAACTGATAATTATCTTGACAACAAAAAATAAATAAAATGTTTGGATGGTCAGTTTTCAAAACGCGAGTTGTCGTGCAACCGGTTTTTAATTGCGAAGTGCGTTACAAGAATATTAATGAAAAGAAAAAAAATAATCGGGTCCTGAAAATTTGAAAAAATGTTAGTAATATAAATTTTTTTTTAAGTATTAAATTTTACTAAATTTTAATATTTAAATTTTTGACTTGTAAAACACTCAATAAAACAACACTTAATAAAAAAAATCGTCCTACAAACTCTTGGACAGCATGCTTTTTTGTCAACGAATTGACGTTACGTGCATCCAGACACAGTCGGTTTTTTTCGTTTGATATATTTTGTACCGGTGAACTCCACCAACTTGTGGTCTCCCTGATTGTCACAGAATTGTCCTTGGCTGAACCCAGACATAGTCGGTCTTTTTCGTTTGATATCTGCTCAACCCTTAGAGTATATATAAATATAGAGAGAACATAACTTTAAAATTGTATGAAGAGAGATATAATAAATCGTGATCAATGATATGTCATATTCAATTTCTCTTTTCGCCATTTGCATTTCTATTTATTTACAACAACAAACTTTTTTATTAAATTATAAATTAAAAACAATTGAATATTTTAAAGCGAAACAAAAAGTAAAATGTATTCTTTTTAGTTGTGCTAATTTTCATAAAATGAACCAAAATAATGACCAGAGTATTTTAAATTTATTATGTTATTTCCAGTGATTTTATAATACTGAATATTTTATAGCGGTAAAGCAATGTTTTCTAATGACACAAACAAATATTTAAGTAATGCAAATATTTTCAAAGTATGTTATGAAAACTTGCAACTCACTCACAAACTCTTTTTGCTATATAGACAAATTTATTTTTAATTCATAAAATGGCAAAAATTTTATATTTTGTTATAATAAAATCCAAAACGTATCCAAAACGTCAATCTTTATTCATTTTTTTTATACAGTCGCAAGGACGGAGAAACTATTATTTTTTTGTGGTAGGTTTTTTTTCTTATAGATTTAAAAGATACTCGTAATAATTGTAAAATTTTGAATCAAACGAAAAATTTACGTACGTTTATGGGAATACATAACTGTTTCTCTCTGAGACAAATAAAGGAAAACAAACAAACAAAAAAACGATTTGTCAAAAGATAAGTCACGGTAAATATTAGTTGTGGTGATCGGTTGGTTCAACTGATGCACTCCACAAACTTGTGGTCTCCCCGATGACCAGTAACTATAGGTTAAGATCTTTTTCAACTTACAAATTATCCACAGCCAGTGATATTAGATAGTGTCTCTGCTTAACAGGAATATTATTACCGACTTCGACTACATATGTTCATTGAATGAGGGATACGAGTTTTTGATCGCTTAAATCTGTTAAGTTTATTCTAGAGCTAGGGCTTATTTCTTTTTACTGGTGTCACGCAAAGACAGATCGAAAAGACAAATATATAGGGTTTATATCATCAATATAAGGTATCAGATCATAAACATATTTTAAAATTGACTTAGAGCTACCGGTAGCTATTTGATTCAATATAAAATCTGAATTAAATCTGATATTTCAATCCTTAAAATAAACCCTAAAACGTAAATCTCGTGATTTTTTCCATTTTGCATTTTTCAAAAAAATAATTAATGGATTTATAAAAAAAACTAATGGAAGGTTCAGCTTGTCTCATCCAAGCAGGAAATTATTTCTTCCACTATTTTAATAATACTCTGTTAATGAAATCGTTAACTCTATAATTGGTTTAATTAACGAGTCAGTTCATACTCCTGTATACCTCGTATAATTTAGTCAATGGCAAGTAGCTTACCCTCAATGCTTAGCCTGTACAGAACTAGCAGAAGATTCAACCTTCAAGCAGAAGATTCAACCTTCAAGCAACCTGTAAGCTTTAGAGGGTTACGGTAACGCATAAAATACAAAATACGGATTGGCGTTGAAACAGCGATCAGGCTGTAATTAACCTGGCCTAGCTGACCTAACTCTGGCTCCAAAAGTATGGATAAAATAGCCAACGATCGAAAAGCATGCTTAGCTGCCTAAACGAGTTGGACTTCTTCTCACCCTGTCGTTGATAGTTGATCGTAATTATTACATAATTTATTTTACTTAATGATGGAAAATCAAATCAAGACGCCGATGATGTAAACTCCACCTTTTCCGCTGTTTTTGAACAAACAAACAAACATTAAAGTCAAATTGTGTTTGAACAACGTTTTATTCGATTTGAGTTAAGTTTTTTTGTTTGAAAGGTACTGAATGTGGCTTTATAAAACTATTACACTGATTATGTTTTTAGATGATTTTTTTAATTCTAATTATTCAAACACGGCTTTTTCAAAAAGTACCTTATTGTTTTTTTTAATTTTTTTATATTTTAAAGGTTTATTATTTACTCAAAACATACTAGAATTACAGACATGCTTTATTTTTTGTTTATGAGAAAAAGGCATTTGGCTGTATTATTAGTTTAATTTTTTGTGTACTTTGTGCTATTTACTAAAAATTAGTTAACGGATTCTATTCAACTTTTTTTTGTTTAGAAAGTATTAAATAAGAGTTAGAAAAAAAATTCCCTTAAAATATTTTTTGCATCTTTTACATGAAATTTTCAGTATTAATTTTTAATAAAATAGAACTTTTATAATTTGATAATTTAAAGTTAAGTTTTTTTTTGCTGATACTTGAAATTATCAAGATGTAATCCAAAAACTACATGTATTATTTCCAAGTTTTTATAAATTTTGTAATTTTTTAAAAATTGCTTGAAATATTTATTTTAATTTACAATACATGATAATTAATTATATACTTTTTATTGTAATTTTAAAAAAATTCACCATCTCAAGACCAAATTTCAATAATATCTACAACTGTTATATTTTTGGATGGTAAATATTCATACGGGTTTTTCTCAATCGAAAATCGTTTGTCAACGAAACAAAACGCATGTCTGTAATTTTAGTATGTTTTGGGTAAAGGACTAAATCTTTAGAAAACCAAAATCTCAGAAAATATTTTACTATTTTGTGTAAATGTATGTATTTTAATTAATGCAAATAATACAAAATCTTACTCGTACAAAAAGTCTTGTATGTAATTCGGGCATAAAGTATCTTTTTTGCTTTCGAGTGTTTGTTGCTCGAGGCGTTAGCCGACTCTCAAACAAAAAAGACTAACTTTACGCCCATAATACATAAAAAGCTATTTTGAATTGTTTTTGTTTTTAGAGCACTAGATATTATATATAAAATATTTTAGTTTTGAGTTTGAAACACACTTTTTTAATATCTATATGAGTTTTTATTACTTCGGTCTGAAAGACCTAAGTATTACATTCATGAGCTCAAAGTGAAATTCTTACCACCACTTTTTTTGGCATTTCTCGACGTTTTAGGACCTACTGATTCTAAAAAAGCAAAAAAAAAAAATATGTGTCTGTCTGTCGGCCCTCCGGCCGTCCGGCCGTCACAACCGACGAAATCTAGAAAACCGCTGTACGGATTTCAAAATTTATTTTTCTAAAAATAGGTTTACTCAATGGGAAGAGCCGAAAGGACAATGGGTTTGATAACTGTACCGGAAGTGTGTCAAAAAAATCGTCCAGTGTGTCAAAACAAGGAAATTTGCATATTTTTTGCTTAAAAAACGTTCATTTTAAGTGATTACGAGTAGGAACATTGAATTTGGAGAAATTTTGATGGTCGGGATTAGTATGTGAGACCAAAATCTAGATTATTGCATTATAAGTTTGTCAAAAAAATGTTGTCAAGTGTGTCAAAAGAAAAATTTTTATTTATTTTTTTACCCAATTTTTTGGAAAAAAAATAAAATTAATTGTTTGTTTGAAATGAAGTTTTATTATTATTATTGAGAATTATAGCATTAAAAGTTTATCAAAAAATGTTGTCAAGTGTGTAAAAAGATTTTTATTTAGTTTTTTACCCAATTTTTGGAAAAAAATAAAATTGTTTGTTTGAAATAAAATTTTATTATGATTATTGAGAATTATGGCATTCTAAGTTTGTCAAAAAATGTTGTCAAGTGTGTCAAAAGAAAGGTTTTTATTTATTTTTTTATCGTATTTTCTTAGAAAAAAATAAAATTAATAGTTCGTATGACATGATATTTTATTATTATTATAGAGAATTATGGCACTATAAGTTTGTCAAAAAATAATGTCAAGTGTGTCAAAAAATGATTTCATTTAATTTTTTAGCCAATTTTTTGGGAAAAAAAATGTAGCGGTTATTATGATGTAAATGTAATTTAAAATGAAATTGGACATGGAAATTTTTGAATTTGTTATAGTTTTTGAAATATTTTTGGTATTTCGAAAAAGTTTGTATTTTTGATTTTGTAATAATTTTTGCAATATTTTTAGAATTTCGGAAAAAGTTTTAATATTTGATTTTGTAAGAATTTTTTGAATATTTTTAGAATTTAGAAAGATTTAAAATTTTTGATTTTATTATAGTTTTTGGAATTTTGAAAAAATTTTCAATTTTTGATTTTGTAATAATTTTTGAAATATTTTTAGAATTTTGGAAAAATTTGTATTTTTAAGAATTTTTGGATTATTATTGGAATTTAGAAAAAGTTTAAGTATTTGATTTCATTCTAATTTCTGGAATATTTATTTTTGGAATTTTGAAAAAGTTTGTATTTTTGATTTTGTAATAATTTTTGCAATATTTTTAGAATTTTGGAAAAAGTTTTAATTTTTGATTTTGTAAGAATTTTTGGAATAATTTTAGAATTTTGAAAAATTTAAAATTTTTGATTTTATTATAATTTTTAGAATTTTGAAAAAGTTTGATTTTATTTAATTTGACAATATTTTTGGAATTTTGATCATAATTTTCCGGCAACGTATTGATGTTGCGTGTTAGTTTTGTAATAAATTTTTAAACATGATTTTCCTACATGATTGTGTTTTTGTAGTGTGGGATGAGTGTACTATGACAAACAAAGTATCGATTGAAGCTGTAAATAGAACAATGCAGGATTTAAGAAATAATAATCAAGTATTTGGTGGAGTAACCTTTTTATTCGCAGGTGATTTCAGGCAAACGTTGCCACTTGTCGTTAAAGGTACAAGAGCAGATGAGGTCAATGCATGTATGAAACGCTCAGTACTATGGAGACATTTTAAAACACTCCATTTAGCGCAAAGCGGAGGCATGGAATTCTCGGTATGAAGTTTTCTTAGATATTGGTGAAGGAAAATATGCAGAGATTAATACTGATCATGACATTGAAATTTCAGCTACTCTATGCCAAATTGTTACGAATACTGAAGTTTTAATATCTGATATTTATGACGACATCCACAATATTACCACAAAAGAGGATGTATGGTTGTGTGAAAGATCTATTTTAGCGCCAAGAAATGACCAAGTATTGTCACTCAATAATCGTATAACGGAAAAAATCCCTGGTGAGTGAACTTGATATATATAATCCAGTATCCAGTAAAATTTTTGAACAGTATCATTGCTACTGGTCTTCCACTTCATAAAATAGATCTAAAAGTTGGTATTCCCATTATGCAGCTTCGAAATTTAAAACCACCAAAACTTTGCAACGGCACTCGATTGCGCGTAGCTTCTTTACGAAAGAATATAATCGAAGCTATCCTTATTACCGGTTGTGGTAAAGGCAAAATGGTTTTTATACCTAGAAAACCTATCATCCCATCAAATTATCCATTTCAATTTAAAAGATTGCAATTCCCCATAAATGTTAGCTTCGCAATGACTATTAATAAATCACAACGTCGAACTTTAAAGAGAGCTGGTGTTGATTTAATCCAAGGTTGCTTCAGCCATGGACAATTGTATGTAGCATGTTCACGTGTTAGTGATGCCGCAAATCTTTTCATTTTGGCGAATGGCAATAATACACCTAACATAGTATATAAAGAGTATATAATATTATTGAAAACATAGTATATAAAAAAAGAGTAAATAATATTAAGAGTAAAAGAGTAAAAAAAAGAGTATATAATATTATTAAAAACATTGGAAAATACATTTTATTTTATTTGTTCATTTTAATTATAATATTAGAGTTAATTTACTTTAATTAAATTTAAATTTTAATCAAAAATTATCATTTTTTTTGTTAAAAGCAAAGACAATTATTTCGATATGACACAATTTAGATTTAGCCAATTGACAGGAAAATTTGGTAATAAATTCAACATAGACTAATTTTTTTTACCATATGGTAAGAAAATTTCATTTTAGATTTACTTGTATTGACACACGGCTTAAGTACCTTTCAAACAAAAAAATCTTTATTCAAATCGAATAACCCGTTCGAACTCAATTTAAGTTTAATGTTTGATTGTCACTAAATTTCATAAGAAATTTCGAGCCACCTTGCCAAACTAGTGAAAAAAATGAAAAATACGTATTAATTTTTTTATATTATACTAACGATTACCGAAGTTTCAAAAATATCGGAAAAGGTTGGGTTCAAATTTCTTATTTTATCAGCGTCTTGATCCGATTTTCCATCTAATGTAGGCTAATATGGGACTGACGCCCTATATTCCCAGGCCTTCATGGGTTAAAAGACATTATAAAACGTCTAACTAGAATATCGGATATCACTTGTTATATCAGAAATTTGTTGGAAAAGGTGATTAAGATTGTAAGAATTATCTATGTGTTTGCGAGACAAACAGAATTCCTATTACACTGTTTAATACAATTTTTTTTACTGTCTCTAATCTCTTTTGTTTCAAATTATATTTATTCTGGTGTATTCTGCATATATATCCAAACAATAGAACAATTTTTAAAAACAAACAAAATTAATCTCCTTAATCTTTATTAATTAAATAAAACAAATTTTAAAGACTGATATAAGTGTTTTTAAAAAAATTAAAAAATAATATCTAGTTCAGTCAAAATATTAAAAAATATATAAAATCATTTTATTTCGGTAGTGTAATAAAAACTGGAACTATATGTTGACTTTCTCGATTACAAAGATCATAATTAAATAGGAATTATCAATCTGCTTGTTTTTATTTTTTAAAATCATTTATCTCAACTAATCCTGGTATTAAAACAAAAATCTGAAATAAAATGTCAAGTATTTATAATTAAAAATTAAATAAACGTTAAAAATATTAACCGATTTTCTTTTATATCTGTTTACGGATAATAAAAGAAAAACCTACCACTGTGGTACGCTAAACAACCCCTAATTGTATTACAATAGAAATTAAAAGAAACATTCTATATTTTAACATACCTATATTAAACTTTTATATATCCTGACATAAATTGTTTCATTGGGTTTCAGGTACATACATAATATTTCTTTTGATATGGTTATGGTGGCAGTTGAACTTGATTTATGTTCAATAAAATCATAAAATGCTTTTTACATTTTTTGTAAATATGAGCTACGTTTGAAATTTAATCATGCTGCGTTTTTATAACCGTTTTTAATGTGGAGGCATTTTTTAATGGTAGAACTTGGAAGGAAATTAAAGGTCACTAAAATTAAATATGATCATTTCAACTAAACGCAATCTTTGGGTTTAAATCCGAAAATACTTAACAGACTCTTAGTTTAAATCAAGTCCGAGAATCAAACCAAAGTTCTACAAGTCAGCCAATCTTTTGTTTATTTAGTATACGAACATTTTTTATTTTACTCCTACATAATTTTGTATTCAATTAAAATCAATAAATTTAATTCCAGTGAATTTGAAAACAAACCAAATAAAAAAAAAATTATTTGTAGGTAAATATAACGGAATAAACAATAACAACGGATTTTGACATACTAAATTGAGAATACATAAACAATTAGAATACAAATAATAATTTACAAAATGAAATCAGGAAACTGAAAATACTAAGGAATTATTACTTTTTAGTAAACATAAATTTATATTTACAAAATATGGAGGGGCTGAAATCTCAAGCTCTGAGATATCAAGACTTCGGTCTGGGTTAAGGATTTTGATATAGTTTTCGGCAACAAAACTTTTATGAGGACATGGTTTTTAGTTTTGGGCAGCGATGAATATCAAACATAACTCTTTGTTAAAGTACAAGTATTCAGAGATAGACTCTGTTTAAAAATTTATTACAAAACTAACACGAAACATCAATACGTTGCCGGATAATTGTAATCAAAATTCCAAAAATATTGTTAAATTAAATAAAATCAAACTTTTTCAAAATTCCAAAAATATTCTAAAAATTAGAATGAAGTCAAATATTTAAACTTTTTCTAAATTCTGATGATATGCCAAAAATTCTTAAAAATTCGAACTTTTCCAAAATTCCAAAAATATTGCAAAAATTATTACAAAATCAAAAATTAAAACTTTTTTCAAAATTCCAAAAATTATAATAATATCAAAAAATAAAAATTTTTCAAAATTCTAAAAATATTTCAAAAATTCTTACAAAATCAAAAATTAAAACTTTTGCCGAAATTCTAAAAATATTGCAAAAATTATACAAAATCAAAAATACAAACTTTTTCAAAATTCCAAAAATATTTCAAAAACTACAACAAATTCAAAAATTTCCATGTCCAATCTCATTTTAAATTACATTTACGTCATAAAAACAGCTACATTTTTTTTCCCAAAATATTGGCTAAAAAATTAAATGAAATCATTTTTTGACACACTTGACATTATTTTTTGACAAACTTATAATGCCATAATTCTCTATAATAATAATAAAATATCATGTCATACGAACTATTAATTTTATTTTTTTCTAAAAAAATTGGGTAAAAATAAATAAAAACCTTTCTTTTGACACACTTGACAACATTTTTTGACAAACTTATAATGCCATAATTCTCAATAATAATAATAAAATTTCATTTCAAACAAACAATTTATTTTTTTTCCAAAAAATTGGGTAAAAAACTAAATAAAAATCTTTTGACACACTTGACAACATTTTGTTGACAAACTTATAATGCCATAATTCTCAATAATAATAATAAAATTTCATTTTAAACAAACAATTTTATTTCCAAAAAATTGGGAAAAAAAAAATAAAAATCTTTCTTTTGACAACTTGACAACACTTTTTTGACAAACTTATAATGCCATAATTCTCAATAATAATAATAAAACTTCATTTCAAACAAACAATTAATTTTATATTTTTTTTCCAAAAAATTAGGTAAAAAAATAAATAAAAATCTTTCTTTTGACACACTTGACAACTTCTTTTTGACAAACTTATAATGCAATAATCTAGTTTTTGATCTCACATACCAATCCCGACCATCAAGATTTCTCCAAATTCAATGTTCCTACTCGTAATCACTTAAAATGAACGTTTTTTAAGCCAAAAATATGCAAATTTCCTTGTTTTGACACACATAATGATTTTTTTGACACACTTCCGGTACAGTTATCGAACACAGCGTCCTTTCGGACCTGTCCCTTGAGTATACCTATTTTTAGAAAAAAAAATTTTTGAAATCCCTCCAGTGGTTTTCCCTGCAGCGTAGGTAATGACGGCCGGCCGGCCGACAGACAGACATACATTTTTTTTTTTTTTGCTTTTTTAGAATCAGGAGGTCCTAAAACGTCGAGAAATGTCAAAAAAAGTGGGGGTAAGAATTTCACTTTGAGCTCATGAATGTAATACTTAGGTCTTTCAGACCGAAGTAATATTATTCAGATAATTTTAATTTTTTCTATTATTTATTTATGTTTTTGTATATGTTTTATTATGTTTGCCTAATTTGATGCTTGGATGATTGGGGTCTTTGAATTTAGTACATATATTACATGGATTAACATTTTGACAGTAAACTTAGTCCTGGTCACAAGTTTACCCAACTGTCAAACTGTTATTTCCGAACGGTTTTTTCATATATATAATTTAAAATTCAACAAAGATTAGTCTAGTTTGAAATGGCAAAGTTATCAATAAATTTTGCCAACATAAGAGGATTGAAAATCAATCTTCATTCAGTTCATTTATTAATTGAGTGAATCAAACCGGATATTCTTTTCTTAAATGAAACTATTATAAGTGACCGAGCTATAAACCTAGATCGTAGTAAATATCTTTGTCTTCATTATGAGCTTGAGTCCTCATTTTATTTCAAGCATGGTGTTTGTGTATATATCAGAAACACCATTCCATATATTAGAATTTAAAACTTTGAATTAAATTCTATCGCAAGGCAATTTAATCATAGATACAAACGGTATCTATTTACCAAGGGTTTAAATTAATTTTAGCTAATAAACGATTGTACGAGATCGTGACCCTACCAATAAATGATCTCTAATTTAACAAAAAAAAAATAATTTATTTAAATCTAACATGCAATTGGTTAACATTGAAAAAGACAACAAATTAAAAGACAAATGTGTTGATTGAAGTTGTTGTTTTCACCCTCCAATCAATATATATAAATTTTTCCATTTTAAATCAATCCCTGCATTTTATACGTCAACGCTACTTACTTCGGCAAACATCCATATTTCAGATACAAACGTAGCTGTTTGACGTAGCACCATTATGTTGGACGCGAAGATCTTCAACGAATCCCAGGCAACACAAATGTGCCACTTTCTCAATACGCAAAAAAATTCTTCTAGTGGTTTAATCACGATACCACGTAAAGATCTCCACACAATTATAGATTTCAGCCAATGTGATGATACCCGCAACAATTTCCAACTCCATATATCAATCAAACAAAATTTAACTTATCATGGAATGAACTCACCCCTAAATCATCATCGCTTGACCATCCGGTGCACGCCTCTGCTTTAGTTTGATCCAATGACCGGAATGGTAAAACAACGGTTTTGCTATCTCGAAACCGTTTTTGTCCATACAAACGTGCTCATATTTACAGATGCAAAAATATGTTAATTCAAATAAACTGCAAGGCTGAATTAGGTTATGAATTATTTGTTTAATTTTTCACCGTTGATGCTACGGTTAGACTTTTTATAACACAAACATTTTTGTTTTAAACAACCAACGTAAACTAAACACTGTTGGAATAATAATAAAAACACCAATTTGACGTAAAAACAATTTAACAAAATTTAATCCAATAAATATATATTAAAATCATATACATTATTTACTTTTTTTACTTGTATAACACTACATGCACTAATTGAATTTACTTTTTACATTCATCATTTAGTTTTAAGTTCTGAACATCTTTCAATTAAATCAAGAACTGCTTATATATTATCAAATTTAGCCATATTATATAGCATTACTTAAATCAGGGGAAAAAGGATCACATAAACATTATTCGTTTTTATATTATTTCAAAAAAATTTATTGTCCCACTTCCTCGATTACATCAATATCAAAACTCCGGCCAACCTAATTCATCAAATCGATTTACATAAAGGAAAATTTAATAATACTTAATTTAATGGAGGCGTCATTTATTATTACCAACATCTAGTTAAACATTGGCAATGAAAGGATCACTGTTATAACAGCTGACTGAGAAATAAATTTATATATATATGAAAAAATACACCATGATCCTCACTTGTTTTATATGTGCAAACATTACAAATGTAATGAAACGAGCCAATGGTGGTAATATCACGAATGGGAATGGAAAAGCCGTGTTGAATTCAGGGATTAGTTTTTACTGTCAGAGGTGACTACAAAAATCTAAAAAACCTTTATTCAAAATTCAATTTTTCCTTTTAGATGGTAGATTGAGATTTGTCCAAATGATAAATGTAGGCATCACGTAATTTGGCAGTCATAACAATTCAAAACACCACAATATGGTATCCCTTAAGATTTGTTGTTCAAATCAAACGTTGTTTGTTTTTGGTCTATATCGCTCCCCTAATTCACCTGATAACATCAACCTTTTTCATGACCTATCTGAAAAATAGATAGGTTGACTGAGTATCCTAATGCCAAATTTATAGTTCTTGGTGACTTTAATGTCCACAATAAAGAATGGCTCACACACAGTTCCACTACTAATGAGATAAGTAAACAGGCTGAACTATTTGCTCTTTACCATAAATACACACAGATTATAAATCAGCCTATCAGAGTGCCTGACATTCTGGGACAAAATAGTGACTTACTTGATTTGTTTTTAACAAATGATCCTTACCTGGTATAACTTAAAGTATCAGAACCTTTAGGTAGTTCAGATCATAATTTGATCTCTACTCAGTTAAATTTACACATTCCAAAACAATTTAAAGCCAATCCTCGTCTTGTTTGGGACTATAAAGCTGCGAATTGGGAGGGTCTTAGACATTTTCTTAAGCGGTTTTCCTAGAAACGTTATTGTCTTACCGGCCAAGACCCTAACATAGCTGCGTTAAAGTTTTCGGAGGCTATTCTTGAGGGTATGCGTAAATTTATTCCCAATAGATTAACCGTTCCTAGGACTAATCTATGGTTTTCCAAAAAATGCAAAAAAGCAATTAAAATTAAGAAAAGGGCATTTCAAAAGTTTAATCGAAACAAAACTGATGAAAACCTTAGACAGTACCGAATTGAGAGAAATATATGTAGAAAACTAATAGATGCAGAAAAAAATCTCTTTAATAGGAAAAAAGTCCAAGCGGCACGTATATCGTAGATTTAGAGATCGGACAGTTTTGTGTGCCAGTAGAATCTGATGTATCAGATTAGTTTAAACAAACTAAACAAACTAATTTAAAACAGATATCGAACAAATTTTAAAAAGAAAATTAGCTACATATAAGCAAAACTATATCTATCCAATTTTGCAACAAAAAAATATCAAATCTACCACAGAACATGTGTGTGACAATTTATGACACAAGCCTACGCTATATCATATGTCATCCAATTCCTGCAAAATATCAAAATAGTTTATTTCTAAGATAAAAAATTAATTTCTTCTATTCAAACCTTTTTATTTTTTTTTCATTGACTGTTATAAGGTTTTTGGAAATTGTAGTTATGGATTGTTGCAAACTTTTTTGTTGAAGTCAACACGTCAAAAACCTCTCACTGCAGAGGTTTATATTTATAAGAACCGGATTAAAATGTTTCTACAGATTCTAAATTTATGAAGTTTTTAAAAATATTAGTATCCAAACGGCCGTTATAACGGATTAAAAAAAACACTTTTTTTCTAGTATAAAGCCCCTAGTTATTTAACCATGTGTCAGATTTTTCTGATTTACGAACTTGTCCAAGATATTAATAAAACACACATGTTTACGGTAGGTTTTTTGATCTGGCTCCACAAATGCGACCGTGAGAGTGCCGGTTGATTCAAACGCATTTGGTGTTTTACAAGCTTTTTTGTTGGAGCCGCTCACTCAGAAACCTCCAACTGCAGAGGTCTTTTTTTTTAAAGAAACTGATTAAAAAGGTTTCAAAGATTCTAAATTTATGAAGTTTTTATAAATATTATAATATAAACGGCCGTTATAACGGATCTAAAAAATAGAGTTTTTTCTAGTATAAAGCCTCTAGTTTCTTAACCATGTGTCGGATTTTGCTGATTTACGAACTTGTCCAAGATGTTAATAAAACGCACAGTTTTAGAAAAGTTTTTTTGATCTGGCTTTACAAATGCGACCGTGAAAGTGCCGGTTGTTTAAAAAAAAATTTTTTTTTGCAAGCTTTTTTATTGGAGCCACTCATTCAGGAACCTCTAACTGCAGAGGTCTATTTTTAAAACAAATTGATAAAAAAGATTCCAAAAATTCTAAATTCATTAATTTTTTTAAAATATTAGTATCCAAACGGCCGTTATAACGGTTTTAAAAAATCAAATTTTTTTTAGAAAAAAGACTCTAGTTCCTTAACCACTTGTCGGATTTTGCTGATTCACGAACTCGTCCGAGATATTAATAGAACACATATGTACAGAAAATTTTTTGATCTACCTCAACAAATGGGACCGTGAGAGTGCCGGTCGTTTTCGTTATATCTCATATCGTGTGTGTGTATATATATATATATATATATATATATATATATATATATATATATATATATATATATATATATATATATATATATATATATATATATTATATATATATATATATATATATATATATATATATATATATATATATATATATATATATATATATAAATTTTTTTTTTTTATTTTTTCGTCTCCGCTTATCATATATAGTCGTTTGGCACAAAAATTTTTCCGAAATTCCGAGATGAAGCCCATTGCAATAGGTAGATTTTTATATGAAATCTACCTAAAAAACATCTAAATTTGCTGAACACCCAATTGGTTTACGGAATATCTATAAGCGGTTAAGACTGTCCAAGGCAATTTTTGTAAGTCTTCTCTACCACTAATTGATAGAGATATACCAATCATAGACTCAAAAGAAAAAGCTAACCTTTTGGGAAATCATTTCTCTAAAAATTCTACACTTAAAGAACCCAATTTCTTGCCTAAGCCAATTCCTAGAGTTTTGCACAACATGATGCGCATAATTTTTCGAAAAGCATCATTCGGAAAATGTTTTTACAAATTAATACAAACAAAGCATCTGGACCTGATCGTATTCCCCCAATTATTCTTAAAACCTTTGCTAGGGAGTTAGCACCAATCGTTACTAAAATCCTTTATTTGTCATATAAGACAGGAGTTTTTCCCGAAATATGGAAAACAGCAAGCGTACAACCAGTTCCCAAAACGGGTAGTAAGACTGATCCAACAAATTACAGACCCATTTCAATTTTATCGGTTGTTTCTAAAATTTTTGAGAAATACATTAATTTTAATATTATGAGCTTCTTAGAGTCTTTATTTACTTTCCTTTGTCACTCATATATGGAACAAGTCGCTTGAAAATCATGGTGAGACTTTCGGTATTGCTATTGATATATCCAAAGCATTCGATAAAGTTTGGCACAATAATCTTATTTGTAAATTAAGATGTTATGGTTTGAATGAGCAACTTATATCTTGGATACAAAGCTTTATTTCCGAGCGGAAATTTCGAGTAAATGTTGATGGTGTTTCATCAGATGTCTTTTCAACTAATGCAGGAGTTCCTCAGGGTTCTGCTTTATCACCAAGTCTCTTTCTTTTTTATATTAACGATTTGTTGGATTCAACAATTAGTCCTATCCATAGTTTTGCTGATGATAACACGCTTCATGCGTCTCATGAAAACCCTAAATTATATTCACCGTTAGCGCTTAATAACTGTAGATCAAATTTGATAGATTCATTAAACCATGACCTTAAAACTATTCTGGATTGGAGGTTCACTAATAGTGTTAAATTCAATAAGTAAAATACAGGCTTGATATTTTTCTAGATTATCCATACCTAATCCGTTTCCATTAAAGTTCGACTCTAAAGATCTTGTAGAGAAAGAATCTGTTAGACTTCTAGGATTTGAAGTTGAAAATAATCTGAAATGAAATTCTCATATTTTCAACCTAGCTAAGAACGCTGTTCAAAAATTGGGATCTTTGGGACGATGTCGTAACTTTTTTAATAGCGAACAGCTTCTTTTAATTTACAAATCATTTATACGTCCCTGTATGGAGTACTGTTCTCACATATGGGGTGGAGCTTATTACAGTTATTTAAAGTGCCTTAATTCTGTTCAGCGCAGAGCTGTTAAAATGATTAGCAACTCAACTCTTACTAATGAGCTCGATTCTTTACAGCACAGACGAAATGTTGCTGATCTGACAATTTTCTACAAATACATTATGGATGAACGAACTTCTATAGAGATTAAATCAATTTTACCTGAACTAGCAAACCTATCGCGTAACACCAGAGCTAATGTTGTAGCCCATCCTTTTACGGTTTATGTAAAAAGGTGCAGAACTATTGCTTTTCAACGTGATTTTTTCAACAGAGTCTCTCATCTCTGGAATGCGTTACCTTCATGGGTTTTTCCTGATAGCTTTAATCCTTAAAATTTTAATGTTAGCGTTCATAAATTTCTTAGAGAATCTTAATTTATTCAAACTTAGCCCAATCCCTAGTTGGCATGGTATCTTCGGATATTCACAGACGTTAATTAATATTAAGTGGTCATTTGTTGCTGATATCTTGGAACCAAGCCTTTTAAGTGTCACTAGACCAGCTCAAGCACTTATCGAAACATTGAGTTTCACTGATGTTACCCAATTCAATCATTTAACTAACAAATCTAATCGGATTTTAGACCTGGTTTTATCCAATTTGCATGTAAGCAATGTTACGGTAAGCAATCCTACGGATGTGTTATCAAAAATTGATCAACATCATCCACCGATTGAAATTTCAATAAATCTTAAAAAATTTGATCTCTTAAAAGCCGATGAATCTGTACGCTTTAATTTTTACAAAGGAAATTATGATGAAATTAACGTAGCTCTATCTGAAATTAATTGGTGTCACATGTTTGGCAATAAAGATGTTGATCAGTCAGTTGATGCTTTTTATGATGTTCTTTATCAGTTAATCAATCAATTTGTCCCTAAATTCAAAATTAAATCTAGTAAATATCCCATCTGGTATTCAAAAAGTTTGTTAAAAATGATTGAATTTAAAAATCTAATTCATAGAAAGTTTAAAAAAACTGGTGATCTTGATTATTACAATATGTTTTCTTCTTTGCGGAGCTCTGTTAAAAGGGAAATTAATGTGTGTTATGCAAATTATTTAAGTGATATTGAAAGTTCCATTTCGTCAGATCCTAAAAAGTTTTGGTCTTTTACAAAAAAATTAAAAAAAACTAATGCTATCCCAGCGTCAATGCGTTTTAAAAACAATGTAGAAAGTTCAACCAAAGGAATTTGTGATCTTTTTGCGACATATTTTCAATCTGTGTACACCAGTACCCCTCTTTATT
>OY856187.1:307421112-307504846 GCA_963693315.1 Diogma glabrata | reverse complement strand
TATTTTTTTTTTTTTGCTGCTCTCTCTCCGTTCTCTCGTGGTTCTCTCTTGAAAATTCAACGATTATGGCTGCAGGGTCAACTTTAAGAGTTTGTTAAAAATGAACGGCTTAACGGATTTTAACGATTTATATCTCGTTTGGAAGATAATTTAATATACTTTAATATAAAAATAATTTGAAAAAATATTTTAGGACAAAGTATGGTCAGAATACTACAAGTAATTTTATTTTTTAAGTTTTTTATCAAAAGGGCCTCATCAAAATTTTTATTTTATTTATTTTTTAAATCTTCAATTTATTCTCTTTGAACTAAAAATAAAAAAAAGTGACGTCAACGAACCGTTTGGCCAGGAAAAATCGTTAAAGTTAACTCGATTTTATTTTTCATTAAACTATGACCTATGTACTGGGTTATTACACTATATTATCAAGCTTTCTTTTCGCTTTCTCATCTCTAAGACTATTGTTTGAGTAATTTAATTTAAGTAATTTAATTTAACCAACTAACTATTGGTTCAAATAGCGTTTTTCAGTTGGATTTACGCATAATATATTTAGCAATAAATCTTTGTAGTTGTCAATGGATGAATCAAATATATGAAGTGTTGTCATGGGTTGGAAGATTAACTTTATATTTTGATGATACATACAAGCACATACAGAATGTGTACCATTCCTATCCAAAACTAAAATACATTCTTTAGGGCGTAGTGTCGTTGCAAATTTAGAAAAACCAACTTTAATTTCAGGATATTTTTCTTTAAAAATTTGAAATCCTTCTTTTAAATTGAAAAGCAAAAGTCTGCAGTGCTTTGATATAGTTAAACTATCCTCAGTAGTTCTTACGCAATCCCGTTTACCAGGACAAGCCCGACTATTCTCATCGTCCAAATAAAAATATTGTATTATTTTAACTGTTTCTTCACTCAGTGTTATTGATCCTAATTTCTTTGAAGAAGTCACTAAAACACCTCTTTCTTTAATCAATAAGTTACTTCTTCTCGCCATATAAAGTGATACGTTAAATTCTGATGCTATTTTTCGGATAGACTATGACATCGGTAAAGCAGTAAGAATCAAATATTTTTCTGAATTGCTGGTTGTTGTTCGCATTTTATCTTTCAATTGCTGAATTATTTGTCCTGCATCATTCTCTTCAGTGTAATCACTTTCATTTGACTGTTGAAATATTTTTGAAGCAATGACCTGCGTTACTGTTTCCAATTTTCTCTTTTTATATGTTTTACTCCTTAACCGTCTGTTTGAAATATGACTTTTTCTATTAAGTAATAGTTGCGTTTAAACTGCCTATGGATTTATTCAATTCAAATTCAAATTCATTTATATCTATACTTCGATTTGTTGACTCAGAGCATATCGAATTTGTTTCTTTTTCTTCACATTGTGAAGTTGATGGTCCTGGATCAGGTTGATTTTCTATTGCAGCTGTTCGAATTCTTGTTTTCTTAGTTAATAAAAGTTCACAATCACTATCTATACTAAGTTGTAAAAATTGGGCATGTTCCAATAATTTGGCCGAAACTTTAAACGTTTTTACTTTTTTAGAATGTTAATTTAATTTAAATGGATTGGAGCAATGATTACGCATTTTAATATGTTACTTCTTGCTGAACTATTTATTGAAAACTAAGTCAAAGAAAAGTTTATAAACTTTTCACAAAAACTGCTGGAGGGAATGAAATAGATATATGGATTTGGTAAAATCTCTTTCTTTCAAATTGAAAATATTATAACCCAGTACATAGTGTAATGAAAAATAAAATCGAATTAACTTTAACGATTTTTCCTGGCCAAACGCTTCGTTGACGTCACTTTTTTTTATTTTTAGTTCAAAAGAGAATAAATGGAAGATTTAAAAAATAATAAATAAAATTTTGATGAGGCCCTTTTGATAAAAAACTTAAAAAATAAAATTACTTGTAGTATTCTGACCATACTTTGTCCTAAAATATTTTTTCAAATTATTTTTATATTAAAGTATATTAAATTATCTTCCAAACGAGATATAAATCGTTAAAATCCGTTAAGCCGTTCATTTTAACAAATTCTTAAGGTTGACCCTGCAGCCACAATCGTTGAATTTTCAAGAGAGAACCACGAGAGAACGGAGAGAGAGAGGAGCAAAAAAAAATACGACCTAATTTTTTTTTACATTCTACCGAATAAGCATGGTGAAATTTAAATAAAAAATTATGAATCCAAAAAAACGCAAATAGTGATCGCTTTCGCGTGGATTTGCTCTATATATATATATAAATTTTTTTTTTGTTTTTCGTCTCCGCTTATCATATATAGTCGTTTGGCACAAAATTTTTCAGAAATTCCTAGAATTCCGAGATGAAGCCCATTGCAATAGGTAGATTTTTATATGAAATCTACCTAAAAGTGGTCTAGCTTAAACTAAAACTAATTTATTATTTTCGAGCACTGGTCCAGCGTTGAACGTACACAAAAAGATTCGATTCACTTTAGAATTTTAAATAAATGGTTTCCAGAGCAGAAATTTGTTTGGGCTCATATAGGACCCTGATAAGGTTTGGCCTAGTTCGATTGGGCCTCGACCATGAGCATAACGCCTTAGCCCAATCAGATTCTGATTGGGATAGTCGGACGGATCAGGCTCTGATCAAGTTTGGCATATAAAATTAAATAAGGCAAACCCTAGTAAGGTATTTTGTATTAGCCCATGACCAGATCGTCCAAATAGGGGTCAAATATGAAAAACCAAATCAGGGCCGGATACATTCGAATAAGGTTAACCCTAAAATGGTATTCTAATTCAGCCCACATCTGATGGCCCTAATAGGGCTTGCTCTTTCTGGTCCTGATCCTTCCCTAACTAATTTCTGCTGGGGTTGTTACAAATAGCAGTTACAGGAATAGTGCTAAAACTTTTGTAATGTAATATTAAATTTTGTTACTAACGATTATTTAACGATATAGTAAATACAACGAAATAATAAACCTAAGAGAAATAAATACAAATCATATAATAATAATGCTTCAAAAATTTTAAAAAAGGTGTTAACATATTTTCTTGAACAGAACCTTTCAAAACAATTTATTCAACCATAAATACAATATTTTTTTTTAAATTGATAAGTTAACACCAAAGTCATAACTGTTATATGGAAAAGCAATTTCAAAAACTCAATCACTCTTCAAAATATTCGTTGAAATATATTTTTTTTAACATTCACTCCACTTAAACAACATACATACTATAAAGTGAAAAATATAAAAAGAAAAAAACATCTGTTACAAATATTCGATATTCGTTTATTTTTCAATATCTGTTTATCCTCTATAACACCGTGAAACCATGATTAACAGAAAAATAAAATCAATCGAAAAAACTTATATTTTTGTTCTATATTATCCGAAGTTGTTTGATAAGAGAAATAAGCTTCACCTGATTGAATAACTTCTAACGTAAATTATTTAAACTAAATTATACTGTCTCCATGACCGTTAAAAAAAAATCTGACACAAATCGTAGCAATTCTGTTTTTCGCTAATCACTTATCAACTCTTTCTCGTCTATAAGATTAAATTTACCTAAACCAAAAAAATATGAATTTCACCTCAAAACAATCAAAATAGGATAATATATTTTTGTTTCCTTTCTTTGTTTTTCTTTCGTTGAATTATTTTATTATTTGCAAAAAACATCACACAACCTGCTAAAGTCAGTTTAATAATAATTTCAGTGTCAATTTTCAACATTCAAAAAGTGGAACTGGTACATAGGAAACAAACAAAAAATGGAAATAAAAGATAATTCAATTTCTATTTGTTTTTCTATTACTTGTATTTTTTATCTATATTTTCTTAAGCATAAAACGAAAACAAAAACAAAACTCATTCATTTTCTATTTTCCCATCTCTGTATAGACTGTGTGTATATTGTTGAAATAGAATTTGTTTATCCCGAATGAAAATTCTATTTACTTTTAATTTAATTTTGCTTATTTTCTTTTCGTGTATTGTACAATTTCTGTCGTTTTGCTATGAATGGAAAAAAGGTTCGAATTTACCCTTTGTTGGTAGGCTACTAACTTCGTGTTGATTAAATCAACGAAAATGAAAAAAAAATATTTTAAATAATATCCCAAATATAAATAATCGTAATTAATTCAGATGCATTTGTTAATTTAATTATTCGCAAGTGGATAAGATTTTATAAATACGAAATTTAATCTATTTAGTTTTCCTTTAACAAATTTACATGCGTGAAAAACAAAATAAACAAAAATGAAAAGAAAGTTTTCTTTTGTGGCGTTTATGCATCATGTAGAAACGTTACTCAGGCAATCAACTAAGGCAATCAAATACAGCAGCATTACAATTACATGCGTTAGTATAATTGCTGAGCAAATATTCATATATAATATCACGAGTCGTCAAATAATAGTCGATTATTTTTCATAATCATTATTACGAATGTCATTTGAGGTTTTTTTTGACCTCAAATGGCATGAGTGGTAATGTTGAAAAATAATCGACTAATAATTTGATGACGAGTTGTATTTAGCAGACAATTTAACGAACAGAAATAGTAACATTATTTCATACAACATAATCCTTTGTTGTCAAACAAAATTAAATATTATTTCTTCTTAGTAGGCGCATAAATGTTATAAATTTGTAATTTATTTTTGCAAACAAACATAAACATGCAATCATTTATGAATGAAAACGGACATTTTTACTATTTGCAAATTGCATTTTCACATAATTTTGTATGTGCATTTTTGTTTTAAATTAATATATTAAGTAGGCGGAAAATATTCGAAAATATTCGCGGTTCCTTCCTAACAGAAAAAAATAATCGAAACAAATCGTTTTGATTTGCTAAAAAATAGTAAATGAAGCGTTTTGATTGGACCTTATTGAAACTTTATTTTATGAGTTAAATTGTCATTCAAATATTAATTTTATTTTTAATGTGTTTTGTATTTCAACATTTTAAAATAAAATATCAACCGGTGCCATGCATTCAAGAAAACAAGACAATTTTAAGATATTGAAATTATTTAATTTGAATTAAATGAATTTTATTTAAATTATAAGCGTTTACTTAAGATAAGAAAGAGAAAGCAATTTGTTTGCAACTTGATGATAGATCACGACTCTCGCCACCCCAAAAATAAGAGAAGATGTATATGTGCAGGTACATCTTCTCGAATTGTAGTTTACTACTGTATTTATTGTTTAGCTTTTTTTCCAGAGTGATTTCAGATTTAAATGAAAATCGTAGTGCTGACGAATATTCTAGAATAATTAAAACACATTAAAGGCTACAAATTTAAAAATCTAACCTAATTCCCTATCTTTTTTTTTTCAATATACATGTACTAAAAAGTAACGTAATATGTAGTATGTAAGAGTTTTTGTTCATTCACATAAATTTTCTGGTTTAATGCTTCTGGTTTAATGCTTCTACTGCTTCTACAGATACAAATAATAAAATTTTAGTCACACACTTCCAAAAACCGGAAAAGACAATGTTTTTTAAATTCAGTGCTCTTTTAATTCATATCCCACTTGATAGGCTTTTAGTTAGTGTTTTCATTTTTTTTTTGTACAACCACACCGACCAACCACTCCGACTCGATTTTCTCACAAACTATACGTGCTATCGACTTGAAATTTTCTACAGTCATAAAATGTATATGTCTAAGCCCATTGAAAACAAAAAAATGCAAATATTTGTTTTTACCTGTATTTTATAGATATAGATAAGGAGATAGTAAAACAAAAGTTTTTTAAGGAATCGAACTTGATATAGAAAAATCGAAAAAGATTGAAATTTTTAAGAAAAATTCAATATTACCGACTGCTTAGTTTTTGATTCCTTACCAAAAACGTTAAATGGCCCCCTCTCCACCTCAAAAAAAAAAAAAAAAAAAAAAAAATGAACCAAAATCAAAATCACAACAACAACGGTACTTTTCAGCACCATAAGACAAAAAATATTGGACCCTCAGTCCATATTTTGCAATTGAACATTGAAGGCATAAGCATGTCAAAAACTGAACATCTACAAAGAGTATTAAACGACTTCGACATCGACGTTGTAATTCTGCAAGAAACGCATGCAGCAGATGAAGCACAACTTACCTCTAGAGGAATCATTGTTGGCTACAAATTAATTAGTGCTATTTACCATCAAACATATGGATCTGCCACGTACGTTAAGTCAGAAATCATGAACTGCACCCATGTACTTACGTTGTTGATATATCGGACATGAAGATTGTAAACGTATACAAGCCTCCTAATACAGGATGGCCAGCTGCTACTCTACCATTATTTCACCACCCAGCAATATATACTGGTGACTTCAATAGCCATCACACCTAGTGGTCCTACTCAAACAACAATCCCAATGGTATACAACTGACTGACTGGGCGGATGATAACAACATGTTCCTGGTATATGATGCAAAAGACATGAAAACCTTTAGATCTGCTAGATGGCAACGTGATTACAAGCCCGACCTTTGTTTTTCCGCAAAAAACGAACAACGTAACCCTATTCCAATATCTAGGGCTGTCTTACAAGGTTTTCCACGCTCTCAACATCGTCCAGTAATTCTTGAGGTTGGAATCCAAATCCCACTCGTTAACTCTACTCCTCAACCTAGATGGAATTTTAACAAAGCTGACTGGGATAAATATAGGTTGGAGTTGGATGCAGTGATTCGCTGGATCCCACCCATTCCTAAAAATTATGATAGGTTCGTTGGAGCAATCATCTC
The DNA here is from genome assembly GCA_963693315.1 of Diogma glabrata. Classification (NCBI taxonomy): domain Eukaryota; kingdom Metazoa; phylum Arthropoda; class Insecta; order Diptera; family Cylindrotomidae; genus Diogma; species Diogma glabrata. The sequence continues at coordinate 307,498,060 of OY856187.1, read as the reverse complement.
AACTGCAAAGTAATGCATCCCAAGAGGCTTTCGTGAAGAATACATTCCTGGCTGGAGTAGAGAGAGCGATAAATTGTATGAGGAGTACCTTAGTAGTGGTGAAGCAGACGTGGCTGATGACTTAATTTACTCACTGGACGCCGCGAGGAAACAAAAGTGGATTAGCGCTGTTGAAAACATTGATTTTTCCCATTCAAGCAGGGAAGCATGAAGTCTCCTTCGGAAACTGGGTGGCTCAAACTCCATCACTCGCGCTTACAATGAAATAAATCCATAGGACATTGCAAATCATATCGTAAACATGTCTCGTACTTCTATTAATCGCCTTCATAAGAGAACAATTAAACGTAAATTAAGAGAAATGAAGCGCAATTGCTCATTTCCATCGAAGTATGCGAACTCTTTTAGTAGCGAAGAGCTGGATTCAGCTCTGTCCCAAACAAAAAACGGAAAAGCAGCGGGCTACGATGGCATATTTCCAGAATTTCTTAGAAATGCGGGAAAAAATGTAAAACAGTGGCTAACTAAATTTTTCTCGATTATCCTAGAAACCGGCAATCTTCCAAAACACTTTAAGACTAGGAAAGTGATAGCGATACTTAAACCAGGTAAACCATCCAATGAACCAGGAAGCTATCACCCAATTGCACTTTTGAGCACCTGCTATAAATTGCTAGAACGGCTCACATACAACCGTATCGCACCGATTTTGAATGACCAGATCCCAGTTGAACAAGTTGGTTTCCGTCCCAATCGCAGCTGCACTGACCAACTGCTCGCTTTAACATCCTACATCGAAACTGGGTTTCAAAAACAATTAAAAACAGGCGCAGTATTTATCGATCTCACTGCAGCATACGACACAGTCTGGCGAATTCGGATTATATATAAGCTGTTCAACGCAATACCTTGTAACACCATCTCACGTTTAATTAACAACATGCTGAGTAATCGTGTATTCAAAGTTCATCTAAATAATTCCTGTAGTAGGTCCAAAATGCTTAACAATGGTTTGCCACAGGGTTCCGTCCTGGCGCCATTACTTTTTAATTTGTACATCTGTACATTTGTACATTTGACCTGGCGATAATGAATGACTATTTTCGAACGTGGAGTTTATTTCCTAATCTAAGTAAAACCGAGAGTTCTTGTTTCCACTTAAACAACAAACTGGCAAAACACGAACTATCAGTGTTATTTAACGGCACTGTCATTAAATACAATCAACAGCCAGAGTAACTGGGTATTACTCTCGATAGAACTCTTTCTTTTCAGCTCCACCTAGAGAATACGTCAAAAAAACTTAAAAAGAGGAACAATATATTGCATAAACTGGCAGGCTCGACATGGGGTGCTACTCCAGCAACCCTCCGCACAACTGCTCTAAGTCTAGTTTACTCAGTGGCTGAGTACGGCGCACCAGTCTGGCTGAATAGCACACATACTCAAAAAGTTGACTGCCAGCTGCATGCCGCGATGTGTACTATAAGTGGTACTATCAGCTCCACTCCTTTACCTTGGCTCCCTGTGTTGAGCAATATCGCTCCACCTGCACTCAGACGCTCGCATGCACTCATGTGTGAACATAAAAAGGTAACCAACAACATCACGTTACCCTTGCACGAATATTACGCTGACCACACTAGTCTTCGATTGAAGTCAAGAAAGCCTCCACATAAAACTGCTAGCAACTTGCTGGCAACTAATTTTAATATCTTGGATGCCCGGGACACCTCCTGGAATGATTACAACACTCCTGGCGTTTCTATTACTAACCCGACTTCTGCCCAACCTGGTTTCGATCTGCCACGTCATACCTGGACCACACTAAACCGAATAAGAACGGATCATGGACGTTGTGCTGATTCTTTCTACAAGTGGGGAATCTCAGATTCCCCTCAATGTGACTGCGGAGCTCCACAACAAACCATAAAACTCATTGCAACAGTGTACCCACTTCGACGATGCAACGGCGACATCTCAGACATCCAATTGGCAACTCCCAATGTAGTAGCATGGATAGACTTACTTGATGTAAATATCTGATGTTCAAATATACTGCCCAATGTTCAAATATTTTAATATTTTACTTTTTAATTTTTAACTAAAAGACGCGCAATCATATTGATTGTAAGCTCATTTAATGTGTATTCATGTTTTGTTTTATGTAGATTTAATATGAAAATCTATCTATTTTAAGTTTTATTTTTGTTTTATTTTTGTTTTTAATGTGTCACAACAAAAACCATACGCTAAATAAAAAATCTCCACCTCTTAACTTTGAACATTATATAAGAAAATTGTTTTAAAAATTTACGTTTACAGGAAATGTTGTAAAGATAGAAGACAAGCTATAACGGTCGACTGATCATTTAAAATATTATTTGGAGGAAGTTGAGGGTGGAAATTTTGAAAAAAACTAATTTTGATTTTGGCGAGTGGGGTGTCATATGAGTGGTGTATTTCTTTCTAGTCCAAAACCTTTCAATTTTTCTTGTAATTTTCGAAGGCACAGCTTTCAATTTATTTCTAAAATTGTATTTCTGAAAAGAACTATTCTCGTAGAATATTGTATACACACCAGTGGCGGATTAAGAGTTCAGGGGGCCCTGGTGCCGGTAAAATTTTGGGGCCCTTTATCCTCATTTTCCAAAATTGATTACTAAATAAAACGGTCATCATAAAACGGTCAACCCTAGTAAGTTAAAGTATTTTCAAAAATTCATTTTTCATGGCTAAAAAACAGAACTGATTTTTTGATGATTCAAAACTGCATGTCTGAAATCAGAATAGGAAAAACGATAGTAATTACACCCTTAAAAAATCTCTGAAATAGAGTATATACAATGTGTATCATGAATTGATTCTCTAGTTCAAACGATACTCTTGCAGCAGTTTTTAACTATGGGTTCCATTGTTTTCTCAGATTCTAAAATAAATGATTCCAAATAAAATTTTCGATTTCTCTATTTTGCAATCTAATAGCAATAATCTATTCGAATATTTTAAATAAAGATATATAATTTATAAAGAAAATAAATAAAAAACAAAAGTTTTAATTCTGAACTGCCGAGAGTGATGAAACTCTGGGCTCGAATCACAATGGCAACTTTCTTGGAGCTCTTGAACTTTTGGCTAAATTTGATCCTTTCTTAAAAGAGCATAGTGATAAATTTGGCAACAAAGGAAAAGGTATGCGACATCTGAAGCAAACTTAATGAAATGATAAAAGTGATTGTTATTGGGATATTTTTATGAAGAACGTCATACCTCTCAAGCACAATATGTGACGAATTTATTACCACCATGGGGCAAGAAATCAAAAATCGTATTGCAGCCGACGTCATTGACGCAGTTTATTATTCGATTAGTGTTGACTCCACTCTGGATGAAAGTCATTCGGATTAATTGGCTTTTTGCATTCGATATGTAAAAGATGGTAAAATCAATGAACGATTAGTTGCTTTTATTCCAATTGAGGGTCAAACATAAGAGTATCTTTTTGGCATCGTTTAAAAATTCCTCGAAGAAAACAAAATTGACATACAAAATTGCAGAGACAGTCATATGACAACGCAAACAATATGGCCGGAATTAGTGGTGGTTTTCAAGCGTTGATTCGATTGTTGTAAGGATTGTTGTAAAGATTGTTTGTAAAGATTGTTGATTATTTTTTTTATTTCTATGAAATTAGGCTCGATGTCAATACTGTTACCGTTACCGTTCCCAGCTGAACGATAACTTTTCAAAATGAAAGTAATCAATAACATATTTACATCGAGCGTAGCGCTTCCAAAATTTCCGTTTTGCCAATACTTTCACTTTCTCACGTTACCGGTGTAGTACCGATACTCTAGAAGACTAAAAAATAGAATAACTAAAACACTTTTTTTAGAAAAGTTATTAAAATAAATATAAACAAAATATTTAAATTAGACTTTAGTCAGATTTATTTTATTTCAATTAGTAAAAAGAATACTTTTAATTATTATTTTCAGTAAAAAAATCTTCTATCTTCTTCTATCTATATAAATAAAAATGTAAATGTTCGTTTGTTCAAAATAGGTAATCTCCTTAAGTACTGGATCGATTCCTTTGAAATTTGGACGATTAGTTGCATTTCAATAAAGGCGGGGTTTTACATGATTTTTTTTAGCTGTATATGTTTCATAACACAGACTGTCAACAAGTACAAGTTTTTCACCTGTTGTATTCTCAATTAACTCAATGTTATGGTCGAGTTTCACTGCATGCTTAATTTGATCGATTAGTTTTGTATAGTGATCAGCCCATAGATTATTTTGTGTCCTCTTTTCGGTAGGACCGTCTTCCTTTGGAGCAAGAAGGTCCTCCGTCCTCATTTACTATAACGATGTCCTCTTTATTCGTTTTATTTATTTTATCAATGAATTTTATTTTTAAATTAAAACATGCTTCTCTGTCGGAAGAGCAAAACGTCGTATTGCTTTCGTGTTTAAAGAATTTTATTTTCTCACAAATTTGCAATGCTCATTGCTCGCTCGCATTGTAAACTTTTGATCGAAAATAAACTAGTTCATTAAACATCTCAACAATAAAGTACTATTATACAGTTAGTTTCTTAGGTGCCTTTGCGTGTCAAAACATAGATGCAATGAAAAATGCTGGAAAATATGGTCGAAAATTCACTGACAGTGGCGTAGCTAGCATGGGTGGCACCCGGGGCGGATATTGTGGTGTCACCCCAAAAATAAAAACTGCCAATAATAATAAAAAGCCGATAAACGTAATTTATAATTTTTTTTAATTAATACAAATGAGCATTATTATTATAAGCCCGCAAGTAATTTTTAACTAATTTTAATTTGCTGAAATTCGTCTCACACGAAGCCACTAATACGCAAATAGTCATAAATAACTTTAGTGCGACCGTAAGATTCGGAAGAAATTCTAAAAAATCCCATTCTACGATGAATTTCAAAAAGTCTAGGTACACCCAGTTAGAAACTGTAACATTGGCCGCTTTTAAATGCCTCCTCACCCTTTGTATCTCTATGAGGAGTTCTGTTGCCAATACCGCATCATAAAAACCAGTAAATTTTGATACCGATAATTTTAACTCTTCACTGTTCGCCAAAAGCTAAGTGTTTGTCTGCACAACCTCGAACAATGAAGCTAAATCTTGAACTGACTTCAGTCTAGTTCGGAGTTCAACACTGAATCGGTCAAGACATTCCAACATGTCCTTTTTAAGTTGAGCTCTCAGTGTCAGTCCAAAATCAGATGCAAACTCACCACCCGTTCGTTTTTCGCGTTTTTATGACGAATTCGGCTTTCCATTGGAATGTCATAGTCCTCCGATTTTTTCGCAGCAAGATCTATTGCCTCTTCTACAATGAGACTTCGTTATGAATTGACTCTATTTTTGTAGCTAATTAATCAATATTCAAGCCCGTGCTTTGCAATCCAATCTGAGCACAGATATTATTTCTCTTAGAATATCATTCCAAAACAAAAGATAGCAAAGAAACGAAAAATCACATGCTGCATTGTTATGGTTCTGTGCAGCGCCTCTAGTGTCTACATTTTCTTGTTGATCACTTAACTTCTCAATTTCAGCCACAATCCCATCAAAGTTTTCAGCCAATACTTTTACTGCAGTATAATGAGCACTCCAATGCGCTGTTAAGAGTATTTTAACAGTTGCTTTGTTGTGTTTAGCAAGTACTTCCCAGCGGCTAGTCGAAGCAGAAAAACATGTAAAAATGGCTTCCACTGACGAGTGTTGGCCGTATAAATTAATTGAATGATCTTTGCAGCCCACAAAAATTGCTTTGTTATTTTTTGCTTTAATAATAGTTTGCACTTCTCCATGTATACTACTCATAACAGCTGCATTATCATAACCTTTGGGAGCGACAATTCATAACATCTATAACCATCATTTTCAAGATTTTTACACTGAAAAAAACATATCCTATTTCCAATCGAAATGCAGTTGTCTCAACCTCACCGTGCGGGCAGATATGGCGAATCGAAATACGAGATTGATTCAACAACCGTACAATAATAAGCCGATGCAGTTGAGACAATCAGATGACATATTTATGTGGAAATAAAATATAATTCAATTAATCTCAAATACTTAAATTTTAAAATGAAAAATTCATGATATAAGGTCAAAGAAATATGTTTTCATGGAAATAGTTATTAACTTTATTCAACTACTGTTATATTGGATAGCACTTTATATTTTAATTACACCTCATTCTGTTATCAGGAAAATGATACTGAGTACTGAGTAGTTGTCCCAATCACGGTGAAATTGTTTGTAAATATCTTTTCTTTGCATGAATAATAAACTGCCATCTTCGAGATGAGGTTATCATTACTTCAATTTTTTTTTCAGTGTAAGAATTTTATCGCTTAAATCAGCGGCTTTTTCCCACGTAAAGGAAAAAATCCAAGGAATGCTTCCTTGATTTCCACTTTACTATAATCAATTTTCACATATCGAATCACTTCTGACATTTGATCAATATGTGAAATGTCAGGTGTGCTATCAAACATAATTCCAAAATATTTAACCGATTTAATTTCGTTGACAAGCTTAAACTTTACGTGGATCGCTAAAACATTTATGAACTCATTTTGTATATCTGGTGACAAATATGATACTTTTGGTGATTTACCATGCTCCAAATTCAAAATGTGTTCTTTTAACACTACATCATACTTTGACAATAGTTTGGTTAGTTCTAAGAAATTGCCTTTATTTGAAGAACTTTGTCCTTCATCATTTCCATGAAATGCTGGGTTTTGTTTAGATAAAAACAAAGTTATATCCAATAATCTTGATAAAAGATGTTTCCACTTCTGTTTTTTATTGTATATTAATTGCAAGGCTGCTTCTCGTATCGTTTTATGAATTTTTAACCTCATTTCCAAAGTTTTCCACTTTTCAAAATTCTCCAGATGTTCATTTGAAGTTTCATGCTCGGCCACTTTGGGATTTAGTTTCCACCGCTTCTGATATCCAGTAGTAAATGTTGATTTTGTATTATTATTATTGGTGACAGCAAATACACGACAACAGAAGCAATACAGGACGCAAGTTATTATTTACAGGAGAATAAACAATCCATGGCCGTAGACTTTTTTCACCATTATTCATCATTTTATAAAACCATTCTTTAGAAAGATGGCGAACATCACCTTTTATGTCTAACCCGTGTCTAGATACAGTAACAAACGACCCTTCTCTATTTTGAAAATGTTCACTTTCTTTTTTTATGATTTCAATGCGAACATTACCAGAGACGAGTATATTCCAATGTGATACATCTCTTAAGTCCTGAAGTGATTCACCCATGCAAATACTGTCTTCGATAGTAGAAGCATTAGCGGCATTATCACTGTCATTTTCATTATTCCTTTCTAATTCGTCATCATAGGTTATCATTATTAATTCTGTATTGTTGCTGTTACTTTCCGAAGATGAGCCAATATTCTCTGAAACATTCGTTGCATCAACGTGATAATCAGTTTTTTTTTATGAACCTTGGATATCATCGGGTTTTGTAACATATTTATAGATTTGGTCTTTCTCTGCTGGAACCAACTTTTTCTTTAAAAATTATGAACTCCTCGTGGCATATTTATTTTTTGGGATATTTGCTAAATGAAATCTAAAAAAATATTTTTAATTATAGTATAGGTATCAGCAAAGCATTAATTCTAAATATATTTGTAGGATACATAATAGGTACATAGTTCATAATAAGTACACTGTGTTAACGACTAAATACACCGCCAAGAAAATTAATTTATTTAAATTTCCTTGTAACAACTTATTTTAAATAATATTTGATAAAACGGAATATACAAATCATAGCCTAATATTATAAGGAACTATTTAAAAAAATATAAGTATTAAATCCTAAAAGATATTTTATATAAAGAATTGAAACCAAAATTAAATATCCAATTAGAATCATGCTCAATAATTGACAAAATTGAATGTGATTTTTGTGAAAAATTTTACATCGGGAAAACCGGAAAATGTTTTAAAGACTGATTTGAGGAATACCTGCCTAAGAAGAAAAATAAACAAAATTTAAAGTTTATTTTTGCAAACCATTTACATAGTTAATAACAATAGCTACACCACTTTTAAAAAAAATTGAAGGCTTTACATTTATGTAGCCAAAGATCTTTAAAAGAATCACTTGATGAGTTTGAAATTTCCAAGGTATTTAAAACCCAACAAAATGTACTTTTAAATGGTAAACTTTCATTTAATTCAAATATATAAATATATAAAACTGAAAACAAACAGTATGAGTATGTATCAACCTACAAAAATTTGCAAAATTGCAGTAATTGCATAACTGCCATTTTATTCCACAGTAATTATTTTTGTGTCCATTGAAAAACGATCTATTTCAATTTATTCTTTGAGTTTCAAGATAAAGGAAAAAAAATTATTTTGAGATCATTTACAAACACGGTAATTTGATTGTTTGTTAGTTTCCTTAGGTGTTTGCAATTAATTTGTTTGAAATGTAAAACATATATTAGGTAGTAAGGTTAAGCGGATATTTTAGAAATAATTTTGGAATAGAGACATTGTAACTCAAGGGTGCCACCCTATCGACAAAGGGTGCCACATTATCGACGTAAACCACTTTTCCTATACATTATTCAGCATATGTGTTTTCAGACCTGGTCATTAAATAATCATGCTTGCATACTAAATAATATATCGTAAAAAACGGTCAATATGGTATCTATAGGAATATTCAAATCTATTGAGTAATTGTGGTGTTGGGATTCAATGCTCAACATGTTGATTCGATTAATATTGTTAAAATTTTATTTCACGTAATAACTCAAAAATTTTAAAAAGTAGAATAGATTCTTTTTGAACCAATAACACATTTATAGGACACATTTATAAGTTATCACAATTTATAAATTAAAATTATATGGATAACCTGGTTAAAATGGTTTCTAAGTGATTTATCGTTGAAAACATGTGATGGTTTGTTTAAGTTTTCTACGTTCGGGTGTCACCCCAAAACGGTTTCGAAGTGATTTATCGTTGAAAACATGTGATGGTTTGTTTAATTTTTTTACGTTCGGGTGTCACCCCAAAACGGTTTCGAAGTGATTTATCGTTGAAAACATTGTGATGGTTTGTTTAAGTTTTTTACGTTCGGGTGTCACCCCAAAACGGTTTCGAAGTGATTTATCGTTGGAAACATTGTGATGGTTTGTTTAAGTTGTTTACGTTCGGGTGTCACCCCAAAACTGTTTCGAAGTGATTTATCGTTGAAAACATTGTGATGGTTTGTTTAAGTTTTTTACGTTCGGGTGTCACCCCAAAACGGGTTCGAAGTGATTTATCATTGGAAACATTGTGATGGTTTGTTTAAGTTGTTTACGTTCGGGTGTCACCCCAAAACGGTTTCGAAGTGATTTATCGTTGGAAATATTGTGATGGTTTGTTTAAGTTGTTTACGTTCGGGTGTCACCCCAAAACGGTTTCGAAGTGATTTATCATTGAAAACATTGTGATGGTTTGTTTAAGTTTTTTACGTTCGGGTGTCACTCCAAAACGGTTTCGAAGTGATTTATCGTTGAAAACATTGTGATGGTTTGTTTAAGTTGTTTACGTTCGGGTGTCACCCCAAAACGGGTGACACCCGGGGCGGACCGCCCCCCCCGCCCCCCCCTAGCTACGCCTCTGTTCACTGAGTTTCATTTTTATAGAAAACTCACACATGCAACAAAAATTAAACGAGGTTGGCTAATCTATTCACCGTCAGCCGAAGCAGCTTTTTGTTTTGTATGCCGTTTATTTGGTGATTTGAATGGAAAATCGCATGCATTTTCATAAAAAAGATTCAATAATTGGAATAATTCATCACATTTCGAAGCATGAAGAGTCTAAGTATCACATGACTAATAATTTTACATATAAAATGCGTATCAAAAATGAACTTACTTTCGAGAAATCTTTTGATAATACAACTAAAATTGCATCACGAGGACTTGCTTTTCGTGGTCACGATGAAATTTTAGGATCAAAACACAATGGAAACTTTCTTGGATCTCTTGAATTATTGGCTAAATTTGAACCCTTTTTACAACAACATATTTCTCGTTTTGGCAATAAAGGAAAAGGTACACTCTTTTCATGTAACATTGACAAATGATTTTTTTTTATTATTCGGAATATTTTTAGGAAAAGTATCGTATCTTTCAAGCACAATTTGTGAAGAATTCATCTCTATCATGGCAAAACATGTTAAAAATCACATTTTTCGGAAATTATAGAATCTCGATATTATTCGTTTAGTGTCGATTCCACTCAGGATGTGAGCCATACAGACCAGTTGTCTTTTTGTGTTCGATATGTTAAAAGTAATACCATTTGTGAACGATTTATTTCATTTATTGAAATCGAAGGTCATACATCGAATTATCTTTTTGACATCATTATGAAATTCCACATTGAAAACGAAATAAACATTGATAATTGTAGAGGCCAGTCATATGACAACGCTTACAATATGGCAGGTATTTATGGTGGCCCACAAAGATTGATTCGTCAAACAGATGAAACAGCAATTTTTGTCCCTTGCTCTGTCAATTCGAAAATATTTTGATGCTTGTCCTCTGGAAAAGTGTACTAACCAAGTTGAATTTTGTGAATCGAGCATTACAAAAATCTAATTTAACTGTCTCGGTAACAAAAAATAATTTGATTTAATAGTTACAGATTTGGAAAATAAAGATTACAATAAAATTTTTGATGATGCCTGTCAGCTTTTAAATTCTGTTTCATCTAATATTCAAACCGCAAATAATATTCAAACTTGCTCAACGTCACAAACACTTTGTCTAGAGGAACAAAAAGACCACCTTGAAAAATCGTTGTTCAAGCCAATTATAAAGGCTTTTCTTTTCAATCTGAGAGAGCGTGCTAAAGATTATGAAGATCTAGATAGTACTCGTTTTTGATACATCTAAATTTAATGAGTGATTAAGAGATTGCTAATTCTTGCAGAACAATAACCGCAAAATACCAAAAAGATCTCAATGCAAATCAATTGATTGACGAATGTCAATTTGCTAAAAATTATTTCACATTTGATAATTTAAATTATGAATCGATGTACAAAACAATGTTCAATAATAATCTTTCCACCACTTTTCCGAATATCGATATTTTATTACGAATGTTTTTATGCATGTTTGTCGATAATGTTATAGGCGAACGATCATTTTCAAAACTGAAGTTAATCAAAAGTTATTTGCGTAATTCTTTGAGTAATGATCGTTTGAACGATTTATCCATTCTTTCTATTGACAATGAAATTTTGGACGAAATTAAATTCGATGAAATTATAGACACTTAAATACAGAAAAAATGTAATTTTAATGCCTGAAAATAAATATATTTCAAACTTGTCTGGTTTTAGTTTCTTTTTTGCTTATGCTTGGGCCCCTGAATCGCGGGGCCCTGGTGCGGTTGCCTTAAAACTTGTATGATAATCCGCCACTGATACACACGGAACCCACGACGAACGGGTTATAACCGCACTTGTCCGACTTTTTCATTAAAATTGTAACATTAAAATAATAGTCAGAAATGAACGCATCTTTTAAAAATTCATACACATGCACACAATATATATTTTCCATTTACAACTCAAATATACAACTATACTACCTTCATTTGACGTAACCAGAAATATTTATTTAGATAATATTCATAACGTATCAGAAGAGTCAAAAAAGTCGAAAAAGTCATACAGCATTATTATGAATTTTTAATTACGAATTAAGTTATATTCCCTCCCAGTGTTTCGGTCGAGCAAATGTGAAAAAATATCATGTTTTTTTCCATCAGTTGCATTGTATCAATCGCAATCATTTATCATACAAAATCAAGTTTGTTTTCGATTTTAAATGTCAACATTTTTTTGAAAATTTGTAATGTTTGAAAACAAAATGAAATACTAAATAACTTATTATTTTAAAAATAAAAATAAAATAAAATTGATTGTAACTAAAAATGGCTTATAGAAGGCGCTTCAATATCCTAATATTGAAGGATATTGTAACAACCTATTGGTGCAACCAAAGTATCATTTTTGGGCTAAGACCCCATGTTTTTCCAAACAGGTTTCTGCATGACTTTGTTTGCCTTATCGGAGATATATTTCAGAAGTGAGTGCAAGGTTAGTTTGCTATCCAGGATCACATCCAAATATCTAACCTCTTCTGATGTTTGTATTGGATCGCCGTTTAGAACAGGAGAAATGAAATTAAAGTTTCTCCTGTTTGTGAAAACGACAATGCTTGTTTTTCGGGGGTTGATCGACAGTCCAAATCTGTTGCAACACTTTGATACAATATTAAGAGCTGTCTGGGTTCGACCAGCGACAATGGAGTCATGTTTCCTTCTAACCAGGACTGCCAAGTCGTCGGCATAGCCTAAAGTGTTGAAGCCGGAATCATTTAGCTTAGTGAGGAAATTATCAGCCACCATTAGCCAAAGCAGCGGAGAGAGCACGCCCCCTTGTCGGTAGCCTCTAGATGCAGTAACAGTTACTGAATAATCACCTAGTGTAGTCCATAAATGAACATACAAGTGCCTCCTTATAGTTTAGGGTGCTCTCAATTTCTTTCACCATTTTGTGTAACGCCGTTTCAGTAGATTTTTCAGTCTGATAGGCATGCTGGCTAGAGTTGAGAGGATTTTGTTTAAGACATACATAGTAACGGGCACTCTTGGTCGAGCACAATAGAGTGAGATAGCTTCAGTGGCTGGGAGGTTCTTTTGACCAAAAGTGTATGTTGCCTATTACCTAACATAATGTGCTATCTTATTCAATAAAACCAGTAGATAAATACAATTACCGTTTTCATTCCTTGCTTGTGTCCTCTTCCTCTGCAGATCAAATAGTGGCTAACTTTAGTAAATCATTACTTCCGTAAAAAAAAAACTAGACGAATAATTTATAAAATGAATTCTAAGGCCATTTATTGCATATAACTCCAAAAATTGTATTAATATTTTTATTCTAATTTTAATGTCATTGATCTGATAAATTTAAAAGAAAAAAAAATAACATGAACAAATGAATGAGAAAAGCATTACTCTTAATTTAATTTTCTAACGTAATCTTTTGAATTTTATAAATAACTAAATAAATAAATTAATTAACTGTGATCAAATAAATAAATTAACTAATTATATTTATTTTTTTTTTTGCGTTGGCAAAATGAAATCTATAAGAAGAATAAAATATACAAATTATTCTTTTCCCTTTTTTGATCCTTTATATTTGCAATTTAAAAACATAAGTAAATAATTAAATATCCTAACAATTTGCAGAAATGATATACATATAATACAATAATAAAATAATTTAAATTTGCTTACCTTAAATCCTTCCAAGCGCTAGGGTGGATCGAAGAGCTATCGCGTAAAAATACATGCAAGAACCTACGACATATGATATCATCCCTATAATTAAGAGACACTAAGATAACGTACAAAACAAGGAGAAAAGAATAACGAAACTTTAAAAGGAATACAAAACAAATAATAATATTATCCCTAATTAAGTGCCTTATTTATGACTATTTATAATTTGTTTAGTTGATCTTTAAATACATTAATTTGATTGTTGTTGTTGATTTAATCATAGGAAATTGAATAACTGTAACGGAATTCCAATTGTCCAAAAATAACTGCCGGACGATAGAAACATAAAATATACGTGGCTTATTAAATGATCCCTTCCTAGCATACAATTAGTAGATATATATAAATTAATATTCGGTGGTACTTCTATGGTTAATCCATTGTTTAATTGAATAAGAATACAAATTTGATTGTTGTTTTTGGTTTTAATCATAAAAAATTCGATGATTATAACGGCATGCCATTGTTCCAGAAAAATAATTAACGGAGGATAGAAACCTATCATATACGTGGCTTGATTTATTGTTTTATCCTAACATACTAGGTATTTAATTTGAATTGGTTTAAATCGATAATTGATTGAATTGATCATTTGCATTTCTAGGGTGATTCATTCGTAGTTCAATTTTAGGATTTTAATAAATTGAAAGAATAATTCTTTTTAGTAAACTCTCAATAGAAAAAAGAGTCAGAAAAGATCTATCAATATTCTAACATTCAGCATACAGTTAAACCACTTCCCCTTTTTTTATAAAGGCTAATTAAAGAAAAGGAGAAACGATTTCTAATCACATAATACATAAATGCAAATTTTGTCTAATTGAATCATTCGGTTACTGTTAGTACAGAAAATTGGAAAAAAACATTATACATATGTAAAACAAATTGTTTAACCCTATCGTGCCCATGACTTCGTTACAACATGACGGAAGTGATAGTTCAACATCTTTTCCATTGTTTTTAATAGAAAAGATGTAAGACTAATGGGTCTGTATGATTTGGCTTCATTTGGTTTTTTTACTGGCTTAGGTATAAAAACAACTTTACTTTCTCGCCATATCTGAACAGGGCCGGCTATACCACGGGTGGAATAGAGCGACCGCACCCGGCGCCAACACAAAAGGCGCCAAAATTGAGTTTTGTTTTAAATTCGATTACTTTTTTGTTTTGGTTTTTAGGCGAATTAAATTTTATTTTTCTATATAAAAAACAACAATTTGGTTTTGTATAAATGTTTTAATTTTTGATCTACGGGCGTAACAGCCCCATGTACTCGTGTCGCTGCTATTGACATATGATTCAACGTGAAATATTAGATAACACTGGCAATAGCAGTGAGATACTACCAGCTAAGGTGATATCATGCGGGAGCTGTCGAATGAACTCTATTCATCCAACAGTACTCTTAATTTCATATGCAGTTTTCCTTTTTCTATTTAACTATATGTGTGCTTTAATTATTGAGTTCACATGATTAAGGAGCCAGTGGCGGATTATGCCTTTAAGGGGCCTGAGGCGGAACAAAATTTTGGGGCCTAAGATTTTACCAAAAATTTTGCAAATAAGTTTGATTAAGACTATTTCTTAAATAATTTTTTATCCACTTCAGAACGGAGAAAGATTGTTCCCCACTTGCGTTGCATATCGGCAATGTAAGAAATATTTTTAAAATAGTTTCTACATTGGGAAACGAAGATTGCAGGCCATCAATAATTACCTTGTACATCTTAAATGGACAAGTGATGTTCTCTTCTTTTATATATTTTAAAAAATGATGTACTTCGTCTTTAAAATATTGTACTTCTATATCCATCGCAAATGTATTTGACAATTCTAAAATACACTTGTCAACTTCATCACTGGATATATTTTGATCAAAAAATAATTTAAAATTATTTAAAACAGTTTCATATATGGACGTTCTGGTAGACATTTCAGTGGCAAGTCTATTGTGAGTTTTTATAATAAACAATTCTCGTCCTACTAGCTGTATATCATTTGCAGATGATTAATCATACATAATTTTGCGTTTTCTTTTTCATCCTTCTTTGTAGCTAGTATTGTCTGTTAATAAGTTTGCTTGCTTTTCTATGCTCTCAAAATCATTCCGAACATCCCTTATAAATTGTGACAAAGAATTAAACAGTTTTACTCCTTGTAATAAGTTCGTTTGAATATTTTGAAATGATTTTCTAGTACTATTGATTCTTTGCAATAATATATCCCATAGAACGGTTAATAAGGCAATTCATATTCATCGAAAGAGCTAGCTAATTTTTTAACCTCAACTTTAGTAATCGGTTTTCCGTCTTCATTTTCGCTAATTTGGATAAGAACGCTTTTAATATTTTTGTAATTAAACCGCAAGGCGGATACTGCATCAGCTCTTGCAGACCATCTTGTCACTTGTGTCACTTAATTTTTTAATATGTTTGGAATTAGTATCGGAAAAATTATCAATAAGCAACTTCCATCTGTGAGTAGATGAAGAAAAGAATACATATATATTTTGGTTAAAGTTAAAATAATACACCGCAGTAGAATAGGCATCTGCAGCATAATTTCCAATTAAATTAAACGTATGACTTGAACAAGGAATAAAAATGGCGGTCTCACTTAGAGTTTTAATTTTGGCTTGTAAACCATTATATTTTCCGGCCATATATGTTTGACCGCAACAATTTTTAATATCCAAAGACAAATTGTTTAAAGTTTTTAAAATAAGTTGTGCTAGATATTCTGAATTGTGATTTTCAATTTGTAAAAATCGTTCTCTCGCATCGCCCACTTTATCAATGTACCTTAATATAAAACTTAGTTGGTCAGTGTGGGTCATGTCTGGCGTAGAATCAACAATAATTGAATAATATAAAGAGTCCTGAATTTCTTGAATTAGGTATTCTTTTACTTCAGTTCCCATTAAATTTATAAATTCATCGCATGTGGTATGTGATAAACAGCTTACATTACCTTTTCCTGGATGGCTGTACCTCTCCAAATGATTTTTAAGAAAATCATCAAATTGAGATAGGTACTCAATGCATGTCATAAAATTTCCTTTTCTGTTCGAATCAATATCTTCTGGATGACCACGAAATGCTAAACCCAAATTAGCTAATAGCTTTACTGTAGCTGCAGCTCTTTTTAAAACTTCCCGCCAGTATTTTTGTTGTACTTCAATTTCACGAGCTATTTGAGTATCAATACATCCAGTTACAAACAATCTTTTTTTCAAATTTTTCAAAAAAATTTTTTAGACAATCTTTTTTCCAATCAACGTTGATAAAACGAAATATACAACTTAAGCTAAAACACCTATACTATATCAATCATATCATATGGAAACCCTTTTCAAACATTAATCCAAATGATGAATTTAGCATGTATTGTATAAAAATACATGGATTTTAAGCATACAATAAATGATTTCAATTCTACACGTTAAAAAGTTTTCATTTATTTAGTTATATATGAAATTAATCTAAAATATGTACAATTAGATGCTTAAAATTGAGGTTTTCAGTTTAATGCTTTCAATGAATTGTAGGTCTTAAAAGAAATCCAAAATCCTTGATGAAAACATAAAACTCAAATATACTTCAAATATCCAAAAAATACTTATCTGGATTTTGTTTTTATCCATAATTTTGCGATTGATATAATAACAGCCCATTGCAAATAAAGTTTTAGTATTAATATTCATTCGTAACAGTGGAACTTTTCAAAACAAAATGTTTTTTTACTATACAAATTGGAAAACGAATTTGTACATTAAAAAATTATAAAACTATCAAATTAGAATTATTAAAATAAATACATACATGAAAAAAAGTAATACAAATTGACAACCTAACACTTTTACATGTGGGATAATATTAAAAAAATCTTTAGGTTTAAAAACTTTGGTTGAATGAACGCAGTCATCTGATATTTGAATACCTATAAAATATCAATACTATTTGTAGCGAGGGGGCCCCTGTGCATGTGGGGCCCGAGGCCGCCTCTTCCGCCTCTATGGTAATCCGCCACTGTAAGGAGCATACTCGACCCGAGTACGGGAACCCAATTTTAGTTTTATTTCTACAAATTATTTTTATAAAATTTGTTCTTCACCTCTTATTTAAATTTCCTACATCATATCACCCAGGTAAGCACAGAGGATTGTTTTGACATTGAGCCAAGCTTGTTTTAAGGTCGAACAATCTTGGGACAAGCTTTAAAATAAACTTGGTTGAATGTTGTTTTAACCTTAAATGATAACCACGTACCATTATTATTTTTAGACATTGGAACAATATTTAAATACAATGCTGGCCCAATACTACCCAGGTAAGGACAAAGGATTGTTTTTACATTGAGCCAAGCTTGTTTTAAGGTTGAACAACGTTGAGACAAGCTTTAAAATAAAATTGGTCGAATGTTGTTTTAATCTTAAATGATAACCACGTACCATTATTATTTGTACACATTGGATCAATATTTAAATACAATGCTGGACCAATTCTAAAACAAATAAATCGAATTCATAGGTTTTAATTTTTTTTGCAATGTATAATTCACTATATGTGTTGTTATGGTTTTCCATATTATTCACTGTATGTGTGCTTTTGTCACTTTTGAATTAAAATGCAATATTTAAAAATATACTTTTTTAATATGTTTATTTTCAATTTTAAATTTTATTAATAATAATATAAACTTCCTTATAGTAACAATTTGAATTTGATTTTTTATTTTAATGAATATCGATTTCGACTTACGTCATCCTCAGTTCTTAAATTATTATTACAATCTTTGCTTAAACTAATGTCTTATATATATATATATATATATATATATATATATATATATATATATATATATATATATATATATATATATATATATATATATATATTATATATATATATATATATATATATATATATATATATATATATATATATATATATATATATATATATATATATATATATATATATATATATATATATATATATGTATATATATATATATATATATATATATATATATATATATATATATATATATATATATATATATATATATATATATATATATATATATATATATATATATATATATATATATATATATATATATATATATATATATATATATATATATATATACTATTTAAACTGCTATTTTTTATTATTATGTCATATATTTTATTAGTTTTCGTGTTGCTTTCATTATTTAAAATGTTGTTATTGTTTTTATGTTTATATATTTCTATTTCTTCAAATCTATCTAGATGTTGTCCTTTTCTTTTTTTATGTAATATTGTTAAATTTGTGTTGATATTGGTATATTTGTGTTTTTCTATTTTTAAATGTTGGGCATATCTGGATTTTGGATCACTTTTATTAATTTCACTGGTGTGTTCAATAAATTTTTTTGTGAAGGACCGCCCCGTTTGACCTATATAAAATTCACTGCAGTCATCACAGGTAATTTTATAAACACCTGTGTCTAAGGTTTGGGTTTTTTGGTTTATAGGTAATTTTCTATTTTATTTTTGTTTTTTGTAAGCTGCAATATATCCATATATTTTTAAAGTTTTTTGCATTATTTTGAAGGTTGCTTTATTATATGTTACGCCTATGTATTTGGTGCCTGCTAAGTTTTCTTTATTCCTCAGTGTTGTTAGGGTTTGCAAATTTTTCTTGTTTTTATGTTTTGTATTTAATGTGTCAATTATTTCGTTTTTATATCCGTTTTTACTAGCTATGTATTTGATATTATTTAATTCGTCTTGATAATTTTCTGCATTCATTGGTATATTGTTCAATCTATTGATCTTGTGGTTGTATTCAGATAGTTTATGTTGGTATGGAGGATGTGATTTAATATTTATTGTTTGATCCGTTTGGGTTGGTTTTCGGAATTATTTGGATGTGTGTTTTGAATCTACATTTTTGATTGATAAATCCAAAAAATTATTGTGTTATTTTCTTCATTTTCTAACTTGAATTTAATGAAATGTTCTATGCTGTTTTTGTATTGTATATCATCAAATAGAATATTAAATAATAATGTAATCAGTAAAGAATGATATGGAAAGCACGATAAAAAAGAAAAGTAAAATAAAAAATGGAAATTAAAAAAGTTAAAAGAATCAAAACTAATAGAAACGGGAACTCATCATATTAACATAATAAATCAATACAGACCGCCACAATATTGCAGCTTACAAAAAACAAAACTAAAATAGAAAATTACCTAGAAACCAAAAAAACCCAAACCTTAGACACAGGTGTTTATAAAATTACCTGTGATGACTGTAGTAAATTTTATATAGGTCAAACGGGCGGTCCTTCACAAAAAGATTTATTGAACACACCAGTGAAATTAATAAAAGTGATCCAATATCCAGATATGCCCAACATTTGAAAATAGAAAAACACAAATATACCAATATCAACACAAATTTAACAATATTACATAAAAAAACAAAAGGACAACATCTAGATAGATAGGAAGAAATAGAAATATATAAACATAAAAACAATAACAACATTTTAAATGACAAAATCAACACCAAAACTAACAAAATATATGACATAATAATAAAAAATAGCAGTTTAAATGGTATATAAGACATTAGTTTAAGCAAAGATTGTAATAATAATTTAAGAACTGAGGATGTTAAAAAAATTGATTAAAAAAAAATTGTTACTATAAGGAAATTTATATTATTATTAATAAAATAAAAAAAATACAAAAAAAAAATAAACATATTAAAAAAGTATATTTTTAAATATTGCATTATACAATGCATTATAATCCTTGGCTAGCTAACTTTGGTTACAGTTTGGGCCAGTTGTAAATGCCTAGACTGAACCAAGATTCAGTTTATTATGTTACGCATTATTTACTAGTCTAATGTAGTGTAAACATGTGCAAGTCATTTTAAGCTTTTCTCTAATTGTATGAATGTTACTCTTTCAACAACTTCTTTCCACACATTTAAAGGAGGTCTGGAAAAAAAATTGGTTTGGTAGATCTAGCCCAAGTCTTATTTGCCAGACATGACTCAAGGACATCAGTCCAAACTGATGAAAATATTAAGTATGGCCAAAACCCCGAAAGCTGTTGCGGTGCGAGCTTGGCGCAGGTCTGGCCCCTTAGCCTTTTATTACCCGGGTATTGTAGTGGTTTTTCCTCATACATTGTAAATTTGTTGGTTACAGTCCATCATTGCACAAATGCTGAAATTATATAACAATTACAATAAATTTGTTTCAACATTGAACCAAGCTTGGCCCAAAACTAAATATAGTAGTCAAAAGATACAATTTACATTTATTTATTTTAACCATTGGCTTAGTATGACAAAATGTATCAAACTAAGGCTTGGCCAGGCCTTGATAATCATTTCTTAGTTTTCCAAGGTTGGGCCAAGCTTGGCCCATTCGATAAGCCTTGGTATTCCTAACCTGGGCATTAAATATTGGTCTATATTTATCTATTGATTTCATTATATGATAGGATTTATTGTTTAGTTATCCATATCTTAAGAAACAGTATGTAATAAAAAAAAATTCGTAAACATTTCATAAATTTTATTACATGAACACATTATTAATTGAGTTTACTGAAATGAAGATTTTGTCGAACATGAGAAGCCAAAGATTTGATAACGCATGAAGGGAAAAAATTCTTTATATATTATATTATATTCTCATTCTTTATAAATTACGCAGCGTCAATATTATATAACTATATCATTATTATTATATAAATTATTGTTATAAATTATGCGGCGTCATCTTCTGGAGAAAATTTTAATTTTTTTCAACTACATATACGCATATTTTTCGAAATTCGTTTGTTGTGTCGTTTTGATCTTTTTAGGCAGCAAATGAAAAGTTTAGTTTAGGGCCAGTAATGAAACTTGTTGGGAAAATCGAAAATCAGCTGTAGGACCTCTTAGATTTGAAACCGTAGAATTTTAAAACACTTTAATTGAAATTCCTTCAAACAAGACTCGCAGAACTATAACACAATTTGGAACAAAATGTTTAGCGAGATAATGCTGCTTTAAATGTCTTTGCAGTTTAATTTTGTGAAACGATCTTCTCTCCAAAATTAATGTTGTTTCTAAAATGATGCAAAGTCTGAACTTGAATGTATTTTATTGAATGTATGTAAAAGCTGACGGTAAAAGCTTCTTAGAGAGCGATCCGAATATTTCAGATCCAAATCAAATACGAATTCATCGTACAATAGTTTTGAAAATGAGCTAATATAATATAAGATACACGATCCTCCACAAAATTTCTTTTTCTTCTATTGATTCTGCTATTGATTCATTAAAACAATTTATGCTTACGGATGAGCAGTGCACAATGATAGATCTGGCTTTTTATATAAAATATTTTAATTAAAAAACTAGGATAGAGATTTTAAAACATTTGAAACTCCTATAGAAAATTTTACACCTTCTATATATATTTGCGAAACATGCGAGATATTTTCCGAATTTATTTAAAGCCAAGATACTGTCATTAACAGTAGCTCCCGCTGAAAGGAGCTTTTCTAAATTACACCAGGTGATGGAGCATGTGCCGGGAGAGGCTATTTGCCTTTTCTCTTTTATCAATTGAATCTGAAATTTCTTATTTATGAAAATACGAACCGGCAATAAAAGAGTTTCTAAAAATAAAGCCATAAAAGTGACCATGTGTGATTCTTTATTTACCACAATTTTATTTTTGTAGCACATGCATAAAAAATATTCAATTTTGTGCTAGAATAGAATAAAAGAAAAATCTACTTTTCCGCACATATGACCACAAAATATTTTGTATGCCTGGCACGCACGCCGCCTGTGAGATTTGTAGTTAAATCTATCCTATATAGTAGGATAAAATATCTATCCTATATAGTAGGATTTCTAAAGGTAGGCTCACTACCTTTGTTTGCAATAAACATATTGTTTGTATACAAAAATTGAAGAAGACGCTCGCCTTTTGTGTTAATGTTGCTACTTCCCTACACGGTGTGATGAACGTTAGCATCACACGCTATTATGAGGTTATAGTGGTTATTGTTGCAATACTTGATGAGTTTATCTACCACTTCTGGTGGTGTCTCGTCCTCATCCCCCGGGAAGTATGCAGAAGCTAATATGAATTTTGAGTTTCTCTACCACTTCTGGTGGTGTCTCGTCCTCATCCCCCGGGAAGTATGCAGAAGCTAATATGAATTTACGGAATCCACCTTGAGGAAGATGAATTTCTATCTGCACCCAAAAAAATAATCGTGGTAGATCCGACAAAATTGCAGGTTAATTCGAATAAAATGACATAGTTTTGGCTCCGACGTTTTATTTAGTTAAATCGATTGCATCGCTACTTTTAATACATTTGCACAAAACATTAACTGTCTAATGAATAAACTTAATGTTATTTCGACAGTCAATGCTGTTGTTATAAACATCTAGAATATCAAGCATACTACTCTTTTGTAGAATTAACTGCAGTACTTTTGATATGATTATTAAAGTCAACAAAAATGTATTCAATTCAAGTATTTTATATATTGATTTAAAATTCTAAATCAAAAGTAGCTTTCGAATGCAGCATTTTCTTATTTTTGTTAATTTAAGGGCAATTTCCTCAATTTTATATGCAATTTTTTACTTTGTTAAATCGATGTACCTCTGTCGATGTAAAATATTGAATTTTTTTTTGGGTGTACTTGAGTCATTCTTGTTTTCTTTCCTTGATACAGGTTGAACGCTAACTTCTATACTTAAGGAAATATATCTTTCTCTAGTGTGATAGAGAAAAGTTTTTTGTAAGAAATTTGTGTGAAATCCAGGACCTGATTATTTATTAGAACTTCTTACGTATTTTTTAGAGTATCTTACGCATGGCAGTTTTGCAATAAATATTATTCTTCATTTTGTAATGAGCCTATATTGTATTGGTTTTGACTGATAATACAGTGCAGCTAGTGTTTAATTTTCAGAATTTTTTTTCCAGAAGATCAACTTTTTCCAAGCTGGTGTAATTAAAATTTTCTTTAGTAACCGTATACTGCTACGGATAAAATTTAGCTCCTTCATTTCGCTCAGTTTTTATCGAAATTCCTATTTATATTTCTGTAGCCCTATTCCGGTACATCTTGAAATAGGAATTGAGAAATAAACTTTAGCTATTTTTTCATAACTTGTATTCCGTGCCGCGGGAAATAAAAAATTCGAATTAGAATAGTAGATTCTTGTATGAGCTTAGAATGAAGGCAATTCTTCACGAGGATGAAGTTTCCCGGAACGAGCGTAGCGAGTGGAGGGAATTATCCGAGTGAAGAATTGCCTTCATCCTAAGCGAATACAAGATACTATTTTATCCACGACTTTAAAAATATTTGAAATAATATAGTTTTCATTTAAAACTTTATATCGCCATATTGAAATTAATTTATCATAGAAAACAAGAAAAACAAAACGTTTGTTGTTTATTTTACATTTATATATGTATTGTTCTTGTTTAAACTTGTTTATATTACTATACCAACAAATCAAGTTTTTAATTTGTTAGAGGAATTTTTTATAAATAAAGTGGAATGAAATAAAAAAAAGAGAATTTTACATATAAATTGGAATGAATACAATTACAATGAAAGATATGCATGGAAAGTATATATTCTTTAGTAGTCGTGGATAAAATATTTCTTTATTTCATTTATTGCACTTTTTTCTCAATTCCTAATTCTCATGGAAATGCTAGAATAAACGTACTGAGACCAAAATTCATTTAGAACTTAAAGATATTATCACAGAGGTGAGACGGTTTTGTAGCCTTTTCTCTTCGTTTTCCTGATTTTCGGATTATATAGGTGGGAAGCACTTTCAGATATGTTTTTTAGTTTCCAGATTGTTAAGTTCTATTGAAGCACAATCGAACTTCTATTTTTAACTTCCATACCAAATTTATAACGATGATAGTACAAGCTAGGTTACAGAAACTGTAGAAACTAGGTCGAAAACTGTGTGTCCGAACACCGCTCTTCGACAATGGTATAATGGCTCGTCTGCACAATGGTAGTTTTGTCGTAGTTTTGTTTGGTTCCCAGGTAGTTCAGACAGTGATCTCAGGTCTCAAGAAGAAATCTACTGCCACACCGATTGATTGTGCTCACTTTATTACAATCGGTGATGCACCGCTTCGATCCTTCCGGGTTGTTATTATGTCTATTATGGTTTATTTTGCGTTTTATATTTTTGTTTTTTAAATTACTTTTGAGACTGCCCGATATTCAAATAGCTACGTACGGGACTGGACTAAAATAATTAAAAATACTATAAAAATTAATTAATTTTACTATTTAAAGAAATAGAGGACTCGTGCGCTTCCGTTGCGTGGATTGAATTAAGACACTTAGATTATTGGAAATATTTTGAGAATTTATTTTCGGTAGAATTGTTTCGCTAGAAAGTTATTGCAAGGTCTAAGTTATATCGATTTTGAAAAACATTATTCGATTTTCATCAAATCTAAACCAAAAGCTTTACGAGCATTGTAGATCACCAAATAAAAACCTTGTGTTAAATCAAATCAAATAAAAGCCTCATCCTGTTTGTACTTAACTTGATGATTTATATATAGATCATTTTTACCCCCATAACTAATGAAGAAGACTTAATCCTAAAAAAATTAATATATTAATGATGATATATTTCAAATTTTCAGGTTTGTAGCAAAGTTTTTGGTAATGCATCAGCCCTAGCTAAACATAAATTGACGCACAGCGATGAAAGAAAGTATGTTTGCGGAATGTGTTCAAAAGCTTTTAAAAGACAAGATCACTTGTAAGCTAATAAATGAGGAGTACAACGTCAATTACTAAATAAATATTTGTCATTTTCCTTTTAGAAATGGTCATATGTTGACACATCGAAATAAAAAACCTTATGAATGTAAAGCTGAGGGATGTGGCAAATCATATTGTGATGCCCGATCCTTGAGACGTCATACAGAAAATCATCATAGTACACTTGCCACTACACCATCAACACCAAATCATGTAATACAGTCAACAGGACCGTTAACAGGTTTAAGTTTATCGCCAGCGACAGCGAATGGAGATGCAAGCTCACCACACGGTGCCACATTGATACAGTATCCAAATAGTGATGGATCAAATTCTAAATCTCCATCACCAAGTTCGCCAGCGGGTGCAGGAAATGAAGGGCTAACACGGCAGCAACTTGATTTGATAAGCCAAATAATGCAACAAACGAAGCAAGCAAACGCACATTTATCAGCAGCAACAGGCAACAGGCCTGCTCAAAGGCCAAGAACATGGAATATGCAGGTAAATCGAAATGATTATTCTCATAATATTCTTTAATATGTTGCCCCATAAATCCTTTTACTTATATTTTTAGGCGCAATTGCAGCAAACTCATAGTAAAACACCGTCACCTGATAGTCCAAATAGTATAACAATAAATGGTCAAATTGTACCTAAAATTGAACAAAAACCTGTTGAATGTAATTTATGTCACAGAAAGTTTAAAAATATTCCCGCGCTAAACGGTCATATGAGATTGCATGGTGGATATTTCAAAAAAGATTCAGAAACAAAAAAATGCGATAAAAAGGAAACACCAGGTCCCCCACTACAAACTGCTAGTGTTGGTGTACGTGCTTTGATCGAAGAAAAAATTATTAGCAAACGAAAAGACATGAAAGGTGCTTTTGTTGTACCAGCCCCACCGCAAGCAATAAGAAGATTAACAGAGCTTGATAATTTTAAAACAATTGTGGTATCAAGTACCAACCAAATATCAAACATCAGTACTTCAACAGCTTCCTGTGTTTTTACAACTACAACTCAAACTCCAACAACGACAACAACGTCTCAAATGCGAGATAGAGAAAGTCCCAGTATCTTTCAAAATAATTCTAATGGAGAAAGTAAAGATGCCACATTGATTGAACTGCTAAAGAGAGGAACAAAAGTAGCCGTAAAACGAACCAGTTCGGATCCTGGACAAACTGTTTCATCTACAAGTCACAGTAACACTACAGGATTACCAATATGTATTTCCTCGTCAAATCCAGTAACGCCAACTTCAACGCCTCCTCTAGCATTATCATTATCGACAAATGAAAACACTCCATTATCCCTTACAATATCACAGGCGACATCAGGAGCCGGTGATGTTTTCACTTTAGCTTATTCAACTGATAGCTCCGCGTCTGCCTTTTTTGGAGACAATGATGTGTATGGAGTTCCTGATACAGCAATGCTTCTACAAGCAGTTGACACCATCCAAGTAAGCTCTTTATTTACTTGTCATGTATATTTATATATAAAAATTTATGATATTTCTAGCTCCTCCAAGACACGTCTGCATCTGAACAATTAGATGATATTGCATCTTTAAGTGATTACACTATAAACGAAAATGGAACTCTTGGGGAAAGTATCCATTTATCACAAAATTTCACTCCATCAAGACAACTTCAAGCTGTTTTAAACTCACCGTTACCTGAAAGCTTAGCTGAATTTAGTACTCTTCATTCCAAAGATTATGTCTTATATGGTTGTACCAATAATGATTCACCAACAACACAATCTTCTAACTCACCTTTACCGTCACCTTTAGCATATCCCACTCCACCTGCAAGTCATGAAGCAGTGGCTCAGGCCTCACCATTTCTTGATGAATCACATCATTTTACTGATGGAAATTCATTCTTCGATGACAAACGAAATAGTTTCTTAGATGACAATAACTCGCAATTGTTTTTCAAGAATTCTTTAGAGAAATCGTGTGAAATGACAGATAACGAAAGAATTTTAAAATTAAAAAACGAACTGTTTAACGAAAGCAAATCTGTACTGCTCGAAGGAAATTCTTCGTTTTATCAAAATCAAAAAATTATTTCAGAAAATAGCAATGAAGTTTTCAATATAAAAATTGAGAACTTGGAAAATTCGAGTTCGCTGCAACTAAGTACAAACAGTTTTTCACATCAAAATTTATCGTTTCTTGATGAGCCTTCTAGTTATTTAGATGATGGAAGAAATACTTCCTCACCACTTTCGGCAGCGTTTTTCACGGCCACGATGTCAAGTGCTGAAGAAGTAAAAGAAGCTCTAGAAGAAGTTTTACCTAATGAAAATTTACATGACAGTAATGCTGATGATATTGATTTATATTATTTGCCGTCGTTATCACTGCAATCTCAAATGATGCCAAATTCGGATGATCCATTGTTATCATCATCACCAAAAGAGTTTTCTCATCATAAAATACAGAAATTTGATTTCACTATTTTTTCGCCACCAAGTGCAAAAAAATTAAAAATGACAACATTCGATGAAGAACAAGTAAACCAAAGTCAAAACCAACAGCAACAAAATCAACAGATAAAAATTATTCACAGTAATACAGCAAATAAAATTCCGTTAACCATTCAAACAACAGAAGAAACAATTCCAAAAGATAGTGAGGTATTTTTGAGCCCCACTTCAATTACATCGTCCACACCTTCACCTAAAAATATAATACAACTAAATTCAAATATTCAGAACTCAATTAGTAGTAAAAAACGTTGTTCAAAAGATAATTACTTGCATACTCAAAAGTTTCGCACATTTTTACGTAATTTTACATCATACAGTCATTTTACACCCGCCCCGTTATTAGACCCACAACGTCGTGCATCGGGTCTTTACTCTTCAATAAACACTAATAGTGACTATATAAACGAAATGAAAGATTTATCGGATATTAGTTTTCTTATAAAGAAGCCAAAAATTAATATCGGAAACGAGTATCAAGCAACAATACCAACCAATCATAAATCGACTTGCGACTTTTATCAATCAAAAGATGTATTAATGTGGAATCCATCAATTGTTAAAAACGAACATGAAGTGAAACGATATATTGAACTTTCAAAATCATCTGTTGTGCCATTAGGCAGTCATTCTGAAGAAACAGCATTAAAAACTTTGTTAGAATCACAAGGTGAAATTCACATTGCAATCTTAGGATTATTACAATCGCCCTCATTAGAAATACATCAGAGATGGTCGTCACAGGAAATGCAAATATTTTTACATGGTTTAGAAAATTTCGGAAAGGATTTTTATCGTATTGCACAAGAGGTAAGTTTTTTTATAGACCTTCGTGTTTTTGCACAAGTTTAAACTAATTATTATTTTCAGTTAACAAATAAAACAACAGCAGATTGTATTCAATTATATTATTTTTGGAAAAAAATAAGTCAAAATTATAAAAGCATTCACCTGAAACAGTGGCCATATCGAAATGAACAAGAGACATTCATCAATAATAGAATAAATAATTTATATGATATTAACCAAAATCATTCGATACATGAAAATGATGTAAAAATTGAGCATATAGCCAACAGTAATACATTCACCAATACTCAACATAACAATAACGTTGAAGGCAGGCCGCATATTTGCGAAATGCCAGACTGTTCGGCGGTAAGATTTGTAGGAATAAATAAAAATTAGAAAACTTTCCAATAATTAACTAATTAATTTTTCTTAAAAAAAATAAAGAGTTTCACATCAAAAGCAGCACTTCTGGGACACACTAGAATACATTGTATAGGACGGAATAATAATATAAACGTTGTATCTGGATTAATAACACAAACAAATGGTAATCTTATATCTAAGGATGACTATCCCTGCAAGGTGTGCGGCAAGTAAGATCACCCCATACTCCTTAACTCATTTCATTTTTTTTCTTTTCTTTTTTAAATCATTTTTTTCTCATTCTAATTTCAAACTAATTTCTCTATAGTGCTTTTTTCTTATTAATCAAAATCTGCTAAAATCACTTAACATAAATTAATTTTTTTGTTAATTATTTTTAATAAGAAGTTGATCAACTAAGAGGTTTAATTTTAATTTGTATAAGAAGATTAAATTTGCAATTTTATAATAAAGGGATATAATAGTATGTTATACACGAAGGGAGAGAAGTGCAAGTTTTTCTTCTAAGGTGTGTTTGAAGCCCGAAGGGGAAGTCTGAGGACTGCCGCTTCCAAAAATGGTGGAGGGGAATTGCACTTTCTATATTACTAGTGCAAAAAATATTTGTATTTGAATTGGAACCTAAGTAAAAACTATTAGTATATTTTTGTTATCCACTGTTTGTGATGAGGGTTTACACTCGAAACGCGTTTTAAATAAAATATGTACACAAATAATTTATAATTTATTTCAAAAACAGGAAATTTAAGGATTTAGACCTTGTATATAAAAAGTTTAAATAAGAAGCCTGGAGTACTGAAAAAACAGTAAATTTGTTCATTCTAAAAATAAACCGCAATTATTTTTGAATAAAAATTTATTAATATCGCAAATATACTTCGCTTCAGAACAGCGCATGTTATGATCTCACCTTTCAATTTATATGTCTTTCGCCAAAATTTTTAGCAACTCATTTTCTGGTTTTCAAAAAGCATAGGTTAAGCTCCCACCGATTCTGCAAGTTTCCGTCGATATTTTATAGTAAAACGATTACTATCTCTCCAAAATATACATCCATTTCTATGTAGATATTTTGTTAGATTAAATTTACTTAAATTAAGATGATGCAATGTTGTATGGTGAATGAAATATCTATTGTACCTCACCCCTTACGTTTATCATCTGTCCAGTTAGAGCAGCCGCTGCAACCTTACCTCATCTAGAGACTTCAGGATATGGAGAATGGTGTGTAAATTGTTCTCGTCAATACAGTACGCCTCAAAATTATATTTTCTCTTGTGGAGTGCCACAAGTTATATAAGTATGCTGGTGTCTCTGCCTTCAATTGACATAAAATTGATTCCTTTGTCTCCCCCACCTCAAGACTTTAGGTATTTTCTGAATCTTCAGCGTCCTGTTTGAACATCAGCCAGTATCTTCCAGTTCAACTTTGAACCCATTTTTACTTTCTTTTGATTAGAAACAAACTGATAAATGTATAGATTGTCTTAAATTTTTGAAATTATTTTAAGCATTAGACCATACCGAATTATGTAATGAACGCTGTTACCATGGTTTTGACCAGTCTCAGTTTGTGGATTTGTTAGTTTTATCTTCAACTCACTACAAATACTGTAATTCACGCTATATTCTGGCGTTCTTTGATGGAAAGGAACAACGAAATGAAGAAATAGAAGCTCTGACCACCTAAAAGTTATTTATTTATTTATTTATTTATTAAGTTATTCCAAACTATAAAACTTCCTTATAAAGAGTAACAAATTAAAAAAAATATATACAAAATTAATACAGTACTAAATTATGCAATACAAAATTTAAGAATGCTACATACAATAGACACGTCTTGATGAATTTGAAAAATATATTATATTCATTCTTTCTTTTTACAACGATAGTTCCAAGAGTAATCTCTTTTTAATATTCGATAACGGGAGCCCAAAATCAATCCAATGATAATTTTGATTGAATGTCCTCAGCAAACCATTGCATGAATGCGTTTGCTCAAGATTAGTTGTGCGATTACAAAAGACAAATAGACGATTCGATCTTAGTGAATAATATGGTATATGGATCGGTAATAGAGAGACCAAATTATGAGCATCAGTATCACCATACAACAATCGACATATTAACATCGCTTTGGCAACTTCACGCCTAACAAAAAGGAGCTGGAGAGATATTAATAACAATTTATGTCTATACGAAGTCAATGGATCCATAGAATTGCCAAACGGGAGGCCTTTTAAAGCAAATTTAAAAATCTCCTCTGAACAGCTTCCATTTTATCTGCCCAAACATTATAGATAGGCCACCAAATAAAAGAGGTATATTCTAGCTTAGATCTTACAAAAGATATGTATAAAGATTTAACAACATAAGGATCCATGAATTCCTGTGAAAGCCGCCTAACAAAATTTCATGTTCGTTTTTGCATTTTTACTAATAGAATCCATGTGCACATTAAAGTTAAGTTTTTTGTCCAAAAGTACACCCAGATTTTTTATGCTTGAAACTCGGTTTATTTTAGAATCAGAGAGATAATAATCATAGGTAATAGAACTTTTTTATGAGTAAATGTAATAACATTACATTTATCATTATTTAAGTGGAGATAACTAACCTTACACCAATTAATAAATAATTTGATATTTTTGTTCAAAACTATATACAATCAGATAAGCAAGAAATAGGATAAAAAAGTTTTATGTCATCTGCAAACATAAGAATTTTAATCGACGGAAGGAACAGTTCCAAAATACTTAAAAACAGAATAAATAACAGTGGATCTATATGATTCCTTGGGGAACACCGTAGAAGACACTTATCGGATCTGATGTACAGTTACGAAACCTTACTAATTGAACCCCATTACACAAAAACGAATGTAACCAATTAACAAAATCTAAATAAAATCCCAACTTCAGAAGCTTATGCAGTACAATAACATGAATTACACGATCAAATGCTTTGCTAAAATCAGTGTAGATCACATCAATTTGGTTATCTTTAGTGACTTTAGTGAGCTCGTTAGTTAAGAAGTTAGTGAGTTCAAGGAGGAATTATTGGAGGACAACGGCCATCACCACCACTACACCAATTACTATTATCAAGTTTTAATTAAACAAAGCTAACTCACCCCATGATTTATTCTGGATCCGTCCTGCCATCCAATTTCTTGAACAAATTTTAAGCTAAGATCGTTGCACCTAAATATTAATTGATTGTTGAACAAAATTAACAACAACCAATCGTTACCTCGAGATACTAGGTGATTGTTGAACAAAATTAAAATAAATAAATCGTTGACCGGAAATACTAGGTGATTGTTGAACAAAAATAAAAGCAATGAATCGTTTCATTGAAATACCAGGTGTTTGATGGATACTTATCGTGATGTTGATGACGACAACACAATCAACTACTGCTGTTTCTGCCAGCTCAATTTAACAAGGATGCAGAAGAGGTCATCGATGCAACCGAACCTTAGAATAAAATATTCAATGTTAAGAATAATCCGATATACTTGTTAGCCTCAGGCCAAACCTAAATTTTCGGGAATGGGTACGTTCTGATGTTAAGGTTATCAGAAAAACCTTTTTCTGCGTTTACATAGCGAGTCGCTTGGTCCAAGACAGACACCCGCTCCAAGTCGGCCCTAACATAGAGAACAGACAATTGGATCACATTGGTTTAAGTTCAATAGTTGCGCCAGTGTACAGGCGAGAGTTCAACATAAGTGATACAGAAAAATTAATACAACGCAATAGTTTCGCCAATGTACAGGCGATAGCTGAAAATTATGATTGCCAAAAAAATACAATTGTGGTCAATAGAATATAAAATCGGATAATTTATTAGTGCCACCGAGCTAAGAATTTTGTACAATATATGTTAACTGGTTTTAAATTAATCCAATGTTGTTGAAATAGCTTGCATTGCCGTTATTGATGTTACTGTTGTACAAAACCACTCCCCAAACAAGTTATATTCGAATAATATAGAAAAATTTTACTCACTGTTGATGGTGATTATGTTGATATCTGTTACTCTATAACAGGAACATATTGAATGCCCGTTCAATATTGCTATTGGTATCGGAAGTACATAAAATGCCTGCATATTATATCTAATTGTTTTAAGGTGAAATTGATTGAACAGAACCCGTTATCTTTAAACGATGACAACACGAAAAATTTAACAACTCTCTTTTGAGTTAAATTAATTAACTTTCCACAAAAGCTAATAACAACTAAAATTTTCAATATTTCAAACCTTGATCATTAATCCACCAATCAACCTTGTTGATTTATCTAATAAATAAATAACAACTGTTAGGTATGGTAAAATTTTCGAAATAATGTTTGTAATTTTCATTTCAAGCAAATTTAAATAAAATTATTTTTTAAAATTAAACCTCTTAAGCGATCATTATTATTCTAAAACAACGTTTAAAAAATAAATTTTTCTTTAATCATCTGAATAGAGTTTTCAACAAAGTTAAAAGTCGAAGCGCTCACATGAAATCTCATCGACCTCTAGAGAACGAAATAACAACATGTGGATAATGACACAACAATAACAACAACAAAACTCCAAAGACATGTATATTAATAAAAAAAACTAAACTGAAACAGTAAGACAATCTTAAATTTATTCAAAAAAAAATCAAAAATTACATCAAATTTTTATCAATTTATTGAACGGTCATAGAAATAATAATAATAAATATAAAAAAATAATATTCAAAAATTCATTATAATATGATAAGAATTTATTATCGTCTTTATTGTAAATAAATATGTACATTAATTAGGTTGCTACAATCTTACTTCAATACATATTTATTTACTTTTTCTTCGTTAAGCTAAGAAAAAAAACAACGTAATTAAATGTAATTTACATTAAAATTATAAAACTAATAATCTAAACAATAAATTTCTTTTAGTTTAATTTGAAATAAAATCTTTTTGAACAAAAACTGACTGAATGAAGAATCTCTCCTCTTCGAAGAAATAAGAAGAGAACTTAATCTTAGAAGTAAAAATATTCGGTCAAATAATGTAACTTTTCCAGTATTAAAACAAAATAATAGACAATTAAAAATGGTTGTATCTAGAAACTAAGTGTTAATCAATGTCCTTTAATTTATAATTATTTTAAATAAAAAAAAACCATATTTTTAACTAAAATTATAAAAAAACAAAACCTTGATTAAAAAATATCTATTTATTTTAATAAAAATTATTAAATAATCAAGTTATTCGTTATATAAATATAAATATTTAGGGATAGAATATTATTATTATAAAACAAAAATAAATTATTCATTATTATACGTTCGTTGTTCTTCACATTTTATTTGTTATATAAAAAAAATTTATGTTTGTTTGTTTGTTCTAGTCCTTAATTAAATCAAATTTATTAAATCTTAATTTAAGATTTAGATCTATTTGTTGTAGACAAAACAAAAATTGTTTTATTTTTAATTTAGATAATTTTTTTTAATATGTGATAAGACGCTCAACTTGTTTTTCTAGTACCACAAACAAATCAAAAACAAAAAAGATCCAGTCATGTAGGTTCATGTATTTAATTTGATCCAGAAAACTCATTCAATCTAATGTAATGTTAAAATATAAATGTAAGAACTAGAAATCAAACCTAAAATTACTTTTATGAAATTTCCTCATTTTTTTTTTCATTTAGAAATCTTTGGAAATAACACAAGAAAATAAGTTTTTATTTTTTTCCACTCAAGCAGAACATCCCTTAAATCTTCGTTTATACACGCGAAAAAAAGAGCGAAAAAAATACCGATTATACCCAGGCCCGGAAAAAAACTACCGATGACAAAATGTTTGATGTTCCGGAACATTTGAGGACATATCAAATACTAAAGAATGTTTAAGAATATTCTATTTGCAAAAATATATCAATTTTCGAAAACACCGGCAATAGCGGTTTCTTTTCTTTAAATATCAAAAAATGAAAATGCAAACAAACGGATATGAAAATGATAGTGTGACAACTTTCGTCATCTGGCTTTCGTAATTTAGTTCAGCTAGTCAAAATAATTTAGAGTATGTTTACTCTATCCTAAATTCGATCACTGGTTCTTGAATGAAATTTTCCTCACAAATTCGAATGAGCAGTTGAGTCTATTTGGTCGAATTGTTGCAGAAAACTCAAATATAATTGAACTTCTCCTTTCCTCTAGCTCATCCTCCAGTTAAAACGAAAATAAAGCAAATTATTTTTCAAAATTAATTTCGGATAAAGGTTTTAAAATTGACAAGATTAAACAAAATTGAAACGACGTCGGTGTAAGCTATTTCAAAACTATGTTAATTATAATTTCTTTTGAAATTTTCAAGGTGTTTAATAAAGTTTGTCATAGAAAACCTATGGTCAGATTAAAATATTGCGGCATAGATGATCTAACTAACTCCTTTTTGTTTTCTAGCTCCTTCTTGTTTATAATAATTTGTCGATTTGTCTTAATATCAGCTATGGAATAGTTCTTAATGAGGGGGAGGGGATTTATTCGAATAAACGAGCGATTCGAATTGAAATAAACGATTCATATAACTCTTACGTGATCAATATTTTGTTGAGAGATAATTATTTGAAAAAAATAAATGCAATCCTCTCAGAGATCTCTTTTTATAAACATTTTTTTGTTTTTCATTTCTTTTGGTTAGTTTTGCTTAAAATTTGTAAGAAAATAATTGCATCCCATATTACTGAAAAAATTACTGAGTTTGAAAAAACGAAAAACGTTTATAGACGAGGAAATAAAGCACTAAACCTAAGCAAATTGGCCGAGTAAGATGAATCGAGATGCGTTTTTTGCATTCGACTCAGAAAGCCGTCAGGAAAGTTTGTGAACATAGCCACTTTTCGGCAAAAAACCTCTGGAGTACCTAGGGTCCAGGGCGGGTTATATACACCTCATCTCCTTTGAACTTTCCATTCAGCTCGAAATTGACCGAAGCTCGTTACTCAGGGGTTTTTGGGGTCGCTGAGCACAAATTTGATGTCGGCGATGACCCTCGGCGTACCTACGGCCCAGGGCGAGTATTTCTCACTCATCTCTTGAATCTTTCCATAAATTCAGCTCGAAATTGATCGAAGCTCGTTACTTGGGGTTTCTGGGGCCGCTGAACACGAATATGATGTCTGCGATGACCTTCGGAGTACCTAGGGGCCAGGGCGGGTTATATACACCTCATCTCCTGGAATTTTCCATAAATACAGCTCGAAATCGATCGAAGCTCACACAAATACTATGTCGATGATGACCCCTGGAGTACCTAGGGCTCGAACTTTAGTGACCTTAAAAATCCTGGAGTAAAGAGTTTCCATCTGTTTGTTACAGTCTCATTTATTTAACCTTATTTATTCGATGAATATAATAAAGAAAAAAAGCCGTAAAGTCTTTATAATACAAATGTTTTATTTATTTCGATTTTCACAATTTATTCATTTTCTTCCAAGTTCGTGCACTTATTTTCTTCATCCAGAAAATCTTCGTCCAGATTTTCTGAAGATTGTGATTCCGTAAATTTTTCCATGTTCTTGTAGTTTGACCTTGCACAATTTTTACATGCAATATTGCAATCTAATCTGTGCTTTCGGCATCCACAAGAATTACCACAGTCCGTTTTGCATGCACAAAATAGTAAGCTCATAATATAAAGCTAGAGATATAGCACAAAATATTAAGCTCATATTCGTGTTCAGCGACCCCAAAAACCCCCGAGTAACGAGCTTCGATCAATTTCGAGCTGTTTTTATGGAAAGTTCCAGGAGATGAGGTGTGAACCCTGGCCCATAGGTGCTCCGAAGGTCAATGCAGACATTATATTCGTGTTCAGCGGCCCCAAAAACCCCCCAGTAATGAGCTTCGATCAATTTCGAGCTGAATTAATGTAAAGTTCCAGGAGATGAGTTAGACATATACGCCCTGGGGCCTAGGCACTCTGAGGGTCATTGCCGATATCATATTCGTGTTCTGCGACCCCAAAAACCGCCGAGTAACGAGCTTCGATCAATTTCGAGCTGAATTTATGGAAATTTCAAGGAGATGACGTGTATATAACACGCCCTGGCCCCTAGGTACTCTAGAGGTTTTTTGCCAAAAAATGGCTATGTTCACAAACTTTTCTGACGGCTTCCTGAATCGAATGCAAAAAACCGCATCTCGATCCATCTTGCTCTGCCAATTTGCTTAGGTTTGGCCTATTTGTGTGCTTTATTTCCCCGCCTATTATTATCGTGTATGAATTGAAACGTGTATAATTAATAAAACTAATAATCCGAAAAAATTTAATCAAATTGTATTGTGTTATTTTTATTTTAAATAAATTCGGTCAGTAAATAATTTTTTAAATTCATTAACAACAAATTAAAAATTATTCATTAACAAATTATGTAAAAATACGAAATAACAAAAACACGAAATTATTATCTAAAATTATGACTCAATTAATCATACAAATTTTTAAAATCTTTCTTATTAAACAATGACACAGGACGAATACTAAACAAAATACAGCCAAACGAACAAAAATATATTTATAATGGATAGCTCAAAAAATAGATTTTATTCCTTTTATCTTTTGCGCGAAATAAAATAAGATAAAATTAAATCTGCCATGCATAAAAATTTATTTTTAAAATAAAATTCAAATATGAGGTGGAAATTAAAATTGTAAAATTTAGCCCTTTGAGAGCAGATTTTAATTTTTATGCATTTTATTTTGGAAGACAAAAACTTTATGAGGGCAAAATAAAATAAAAAATTTGGAACACTGAACTCTATAAATGGGGTTTAATTATTGAGAAAGAGAGTGCGTCACATGATCAAGGAATATGATGCATTCTTAAAAAAAACACAAACAAAAAAGAAACATGTTTTAATAGCTTAAATGGTTTTTATGCGTTGTTGTGACATATTGTAATTCCTACGACACGACACACAACACATTTTATTACAACAATATTTTAATGTGAATTTAGATGGAATTAGATTCAAATCCATCACATCCCAATCAATGGCGATGCTCTACAAGACTCTGCGCTTACACCAATTTTGTTTCTCTGTTATATCAATAATTTACTTATCTTTACAGTTCCCAATTCAAACTTTTGCTGACGACAAAATATCCCATGTCTCTCATTCATCTTTCAACTTCCTAACCCGTACAGCAACTCCTAAAGATAGATAATTATAAATAATTTTACCAATAGGAAAAAACGACGTATTATGGAATATTATCTTGTTGAGTTTAACCCAACCAAAACCAATCTACAGGAAAATCCCAATTATCCGGACGCGAAACTGTTTTCTTCGGAATCTCTCTTCTTTGATCACCGTATTTTTACTTCACCACAATTGAAAATTGTGTAAAGTTATGCAACGTCGCGGTTGTTTGAAACCTTAATTACTTCTAATCTTAGTATTCAAGTTTGTTCAAACTTCTCTTTATAAGGTTTTTGTTTTGTGTTCAATAGTTTATACCTGGCGGTTAAATTTTTTTTTGAAATCGACTTCAATACGTGAAAATCAATTTGGATTAAACTTGGTACAAACACTTTTAGTATGATTTCAAATAGTTATACATCCCAAATGCAGTTCTCAGTGTCAAAGGGGAATCCAGATTAAATAAAGTTAAAAGTATACTAGTTAACCGACAAGAGATCGCTTTTTAGATAGACCTTTCTTATTTCTGGAAAAAAAAATTTACAATTATAAGAATCTAGTTAACCTGACAAAGCGATGATGCATAACAACAACGATAAAAAGATTAGGTATCATCCATTAAAGTATAATTCATTTGCTATATTAAAAGAAATTTTTGCTGCATTTATTATATTAAAAAATTAAAAAGACTTAACTAGAGCAGTTTGATTTTAGTTACTAAAGATCTATGGTGCTAGCATTACAAACGTCACAGAGCTTTATGTTTTTTGAATCGGTTTTTTGGCTTAACTAAAAGCAACGCACAGTTTCATTAATAAAATTATAAAAATTTAATTATGCCGGTGAAATTAATACTGTAGAAAATTTAAATGCAGGTTTATAGTGTATGAATTATTGGGAAATATGCTCCATTAAAAGTATTAAGATTTACTAATAGTTTACTGGTAATATTTTGCGTAAATGCTTCTTTTTACAATTTTTTTTATTTATTTTAGAAAAACTAACATTTAGGCTGCAACAAACTGATTTTGTTTTGCGTTTTTTAATATCTTTATGTTTTAACACATCGAGAATGCCCAAAAAGGGGTATGGTTTTGAAATATCTCTCGACATCGTAATACAATGGTCTGCCAGACAGTAGTAACTAGAAAGTTTTAGAAAACAAATTTAGATAAAAATTTAATTTATAAAATAACAGCAAATTTGCATATATAAAAATTTTTTTTAAATTTTTGAAAAACTTCTATACTTCTATTAAAAAGTATTTTTGATTTTTAAAAAAAACTAACAAACGTATTTCACAGCAATTATAAAATATTTATGAAAGGATTCCCGCTGACCGTCCAAGACCACACAAAACCCAGATGAATTTCGAAAAATAATTTGATTGCAAATATTTGAAGAGCTTTGATAGTTTGCTTTGGTGACGATAACAGTAGGATAAGTCAACACATGCAATCTTACTATTGTCTAGAGACCCAAACACTGGAATTTTCAATCTATGTGCCACTGCCTTAAACGGAAGACTAGATGTTAGTCTTGTTGTGGCTTTCTACGCAGCAGACACGGCTTGAAGTACAGGTGATCTCATGTACTGGCAGTTATTTAAATTTCACCTGTTATCAAGTCAGATTTACCTCTACTATCGTTCACACCTACTGCATCTAAACAACACTCTAACTGGGTATGCCTTCGTTAAATAAAGCTAAGGACTATGACAAAAAAATTTATAAAGCAAAGCTGGATATGGTTTTTACTCCGTCAAGCGCCAAAGGCTTGTTGAAACAGCACCGGATGGAATGGTGTTGCCGAAAACTACCAACTACCTACAAAATCTGTTCCCTGTTGATGCATCTCTTCTGATCTTCTCCACAGAAGAAAACTTTAAATTTACTCAGACTCTGCAGGATCGTAAAGTAGAAGCTTGAAATACTAAAATCTACTTTTGATGTATCATTAGTATAAAACGAAAACGTTTATTACTAATAAATTAAATACTAAAATCGAGTAAGTTAAACTCCAGAACTGTTGTTCTTTCAGATTTGAGATTTGAGAGACCATGGAACCTCACTAACGTTGGGCGCCATTTTGTTGTAGTCTTCTTGTCCGCCACAATTGACTGGCAGTGATCATTTGCACCCTCTAGAATAATATAGAAATAATAATAATAATAATATAGAAATAATAATAGAAATTCATATTTTTTTCAGTTAGTTAATCAGTTAATTAATTTCTATATATCATTATTTTATTTCATGCACAAAAAACCTCAATCGACCACTTAAACTCAACCAAAATCTAATCTAATCTTCCAAAAAAATGTCTGCGTCAATCAGTATTTCATTTTTGCTAAAATATTAAATACAAAAAAATAATAGTGAAACCATTTTTTCCACATCAAAACGGCTTGCCATAGTAGAAAAGGTATCATATGAATATTGTCCTTCAACATAGAAAATTAACTGTATTATGTATACAAATGGGTTGAAAAGTTTTTGAAAATGAATAGATTTCTGGTACAATATAGTATTCCTATATATGGATAATCTAATCAAAACGCCGATAAAATGAAAAATTTGAACCTGACCATTGCCGATTTTCTTGAATTTCCGGTAATCATAATTTAAAATTAAAATAAATACTTCATTGCTGAATATGATTGTTGCGATTTGCTACTTTTTTTTTAGCCAAAATTTTTTTTTTAAATTTTTTTTCTAAATTAAAAAATTATTTTTAAAAATTATTGTGCTGTAATGAAACAAAGCATACATTTTTCGATTCAGGTATACAAATAATAGTACATTATGATGCAAGGACGTGAAGCTAAGGTTTTTGGATGTATGTGGAGTTTGGGAATTGAGGCGCCAGTCGAAATTTGCACTCACATTAAGTCCAAAATAGTTTACGTGTACGTTGCATCATATACTATTTTTTATTCGCCGTGCAAGCAAAATATTTAAAAAAATTGTTTAATCTTAATCAAAATTAAAATTTTTATAAATTTTGAAATAAAAATTTGTTGAACAAGTAGCTTTTGAACAATATATTTGTTATTTCTTTTCAAACAAATCGTATTACTATGACAACAAAGAATAACAAATATTTTAGTTGGATTAGGAAATTTGGAATCCAAAGGTTGCTTTGATAAAAATTTCTATTTTTATAGAATTTAAACAAACACAAATGTTCTTTACTTTTTTGGACGTAACTGTGACAACAAAATATATGGTTAAAAACTGACACTTTAAGGCCGGAATAAAATAATACTTTATGATGCTAGGGCGTAAAGCTAAAGATTTTGGACGGATGTGGAGTTTAAGTTTAAGTTTAAGTCCAAAATAGCTTACGTCCGTGCATCATATACTATTTTTTACTCGCCGCAGCAAAATATTTTCAAAAAATTTGTTTATTCTAATTTACAATTATAAATTTGCATAAATTTTAAAATAAAAATATGTGGAACAAGTAACCTTTGACAAAATATTTTTTTCAAATTATTGTATAACCATGACAACAAATGATAACAACTATTTTAATTGGATAATGAAATTTTGAGGTTGCTTTGATAAAAAGTTCTATTTTTCATAGAATTTATACAAATGCGTTTTAATTTTTTTGGACGTAACTATGACAACAAAATAAATAGTTTAAAAGTGACACTTTATGGCCGCAATTCACAGTAATAAAGTAACACTTTAATATGTAGGCGAATAACAAAACTATTTATTTTAAAGCCTTAGAGACTTTTCAAATAAAAAAAATTTATAAAAACGGCTGACCCGTTTCAACACAATTTAATTTTAAGCTTTCCTAGAAGCTTTGATAGAAGATAATGTAAATGTAAAAAAATACACTAAACAAATTAAAAAAATTTATGGAAAGCTTCGAGTTCAAGGCTTAAACAATTTTTATTTATTATTCAATCAACCAAAAGTGTTTCATTTTCGTTCAACTACATTAAGGTGTTCTGCATAAATTGAACCCAAAATATCTATTTAGTTGATTAGGATTGTGAGTTATTCAGAACTAAAAGTGAAAACGAAAATCACCTGAAAATGACTTAATACGACTTCCGCAATAGATTTTCTAAAAACAAGTTCAAACAATCGTTTCGCTCCTGTTTTCTTCTTTGTTTTATTTTCCTTTTCCCTCTCACTTTTTGTCTCTCTTTTTTGCTGTCGCAACTCGCAAGCCTGTTTTATGCACCTTTCATAAGGACCCAAATATTGTTCTCCAATCTATAATTTCTAATTGTATTTTTGTGTAACACCATTGCGAGAAGTCCAATAAAACATTTTCTACAGTCATATCAAAACCTAATTACTAACATAAGCAGATAATAAAAAAACCTAACCTAAAACTATAAATACATGCATCTATCGATTCGATTCTCTAAATTTTAAACAAGGCGCTAATAATTATTTCTATAGTAACTGCGTACAAAACTCCTCTGTGTGAAAAAATTGGAAATTTTTAGTATCAAAGCATCGTACTCTGTGTTGTGATTTTCAAAAAACTATGAAAATAAAATTATATAATATATATCATATAAAAGAATTACGATAGATTTATCATTTATTTTGCTTTTAATAAAAGAAAAGATTTGTAATGCAAAACAAAATGTTTTTATCACAA
The DNA here is from genome assembly GCA_963693315.1 of Diogma glabrata. Lineage (NCBI taxonomy): Eukaryota > Metazoa > Arthropoda > Insecta > Diptera > Cylindrotomidae > Diogma > Diogma glabrata. Next base: position 307,455,209 of record OY856187.1, on the reverse strand, counting down.
CAAAAAGAACAACTTGTTAATTAAACCTTTTAACTATATATTTCGTATAAATATTTTAACATACACCAATAAAAATTATAATCAGAAACATTTTAACTGATTTACAAATTTAAAAGTTTCGCATAACCACTCTATAATTTTTCAAACTTTCTCTTTTTCAAAACACATAAAAACAATATAAATTTTAAATATCTAATCAAAATAATATTTTTAAAATCATAAAAATTTCTAGTTTTGTAAATAATACTAATTAAAAAGAAAAAAGTTATAAATAAATAAACAGAAAGAAAAAATAATTGTTGTTATAACGAATAAGCCAAAAAAAAATCAATTTTAAAAAACACAAATTTTCTATAAAAAAATATTTTCTTAATTAATAACTAAATCAATAAATAAGAATTGTTATAAATAAAAAAAACAAAATGTTATAATTATAGTTGTGGGTAAATTGCTATCTTAGACAGTGATGTATTTGGTTTAAAAGTTCAAATAAATTTTATTTTAAATAAAATTTTGTGTACTCTTTTCTACAACTCGTTAGACAAAAATAAATTAAAGTTGGCTCCAAATGAGAATAACTCTCCTCTCCCATGCTAATTAAAGTAAAATTTATTTGTTCTTAAGCCTGATTTTAATTAATATAATTAAAATCATTAATTTAATTTTTGTAAATAAGTAAAATTACTTGAATTTATTTAAATCGAAAAAAAAAATAACCAAAAATTTAATCTTTTATTTATTCCCCTCCCCTTTTCTACCTCTCACTCAAATATAAATCAAAACAAACAACAACAAAATAAATCAAAATAATCTAAATAATTAAATGCAATTAATGAACGATAATAAAATACAACTCAATGTAGTTAATTTAGACATATCAGTTGAATAGAAATTAGATAACGAAAAATAAAACCTTTTAAGCAAATATACATACAACTATTATTTCTATATTGTTATAACTAATTTTAAAAACAACCATTATTATTCCATTTAATTAATAGTATATTATGTTATATAAAATTATTTAATATTTCTTTCTTTTCTAACTTTTTAACACAAAACAATGAATCGAAACATAAATGCCAAACTATTAATTAATCTGGAATCTTATTCCAAATCATTTAAAAGAAAACTAAGGAATTTACATTTTCTATAATGTAATATGACAATCTTAATTTGTAAATAATTATAAAAACAAAATTAATTATTTTAGTTGTGAGTAATTGTTATTTATTGATATAAAAAAAATAATTTAAGCAAAAAAAAAGTTTTTTTAACCTTAAAATTAGTTTTTGGATATGTGTTACATATAAAAAAGTATAAAAAAAATTACGTTACAGTTTATTTAGAACAATCAAAAGGCGTTTTTTCAAAATAATTTTAAAAAATAAAAATAAGTAATATTTCCCGGTGAGAAAAGAAAATTAGGAGTTATTTTATATTTCCGTTTTTAAATTCATATACAACATTTTGAAATTGTATCGATGAGATCTCAATATTCCTTAAAAATTCTGTTTCCTCTAATTAAATTCTTTTAATATAACAAAAAATTGTTTATATTTTTTCACATGCACATACTGTTAATAAATTGAACATGTTTAACTACATAATTTCTCTTTCAATCATCTAGAGATTTCACCATTTTTCTAATTATTGACTATCATACTTCTCCTAAAATTCCTTACGCTAGTTTCTTATTTCCTTGTATTACTTTATTGAACTTATAATTAAAATTAGATTAAAATTCATTTAAAGAAATATCTATTTTACAAAAACTATATTCTTTAATTTATTCAATAAAATTTTATAATAAATACACTTTCAAATCACTTATACCGAGGGAAGCGTGATTTCAGTTATAAATTATGCGTCCATTTTTAGCAAGTTTTTTAATAATACTATTTAAAAGACAAAATATCATCAATCAAAAAATTTTAATACCTGAATACACATAGGTAATAATATAAATTTTCCATAATTTTCTTAATATTATGAAAAAATAAATTTAAATATTGGTAAACTGACATGAAACAAGGCAAACAAACATATTAAAAAAGAAGATAACAATTTTTTCAATCACTAAAATTAATTATTCAAAGTGCTCGTTTGTTTTTTGTGTTTGTTTTAATTACCTTCACTAAAACATTTCATTAAATTGGTATGCTGGAGCCATTATGTATTCCTTTTTTGCTGTAGAAGGAGGGTTTCGGTATTTTTTTTGGCATATTAAGTGTTAAATATAATTATTTATAAATTAACGTCACTGCACATCCGAAGACACCTGCTAACTAATAGGATTCTTAAGCCACAAGTTTTGATCAAAGGTATTCACCAGGCCAAAAATATAAGGATTTCACAACAAATTACTTTCAACTTCATTCCAAAAACCGAATCAATTCTTTCTCATGCAAATCTTTGGTATGAAACCTTAAAAGAAACGGGATGTGCTGATAAATAAATAATCTTGTAAAATGACAGAAGAGTGGTTTGCTCGTATTTAATTTAACATTGTTACCACATTTCAATTATTATGGATTAAGATCCAAAGTTTGAAATTTATCAAATTTGATCTAGAGCTATTATGCGTTGATGGCGAATAAGGATTTGATGTTTCGTGAGACGCATAAATGATCAGTAGAACTATGAATGCCATGGGCTATTAAATCTATATAAGTAAGAAAAAGATTTAATTTATATAAGTAAGAAAAAGATATCTGATGAAATACCATCAACTTCGACCCGAATTCAGCGATCATATATAAAGCTCTTAGACTAAGAGCCAGCGACAGCCAGACCTTCGTTATTTTATAAAAGCTGAAAGTTTTCCTGCGCAAGAACCGTATATAGGTAGGAACGATCCTCAACTATGAAGTTCGGACCATCGTGGCTTTGGCAGGTAGAAGGTAGCAAAGGTACATAAAATGACTCTAAAGTTTCGTGAAAGTATAAAGTGTAATTTTTTTATATTTGCTTCAGGATAGTATTAGAAATCACGACGTCCATTGCCAGACACTTACTATAGTGGCAACCCCCTGCCAGACACCCTTTAACTTCAATAAATTGTAATTAAACTTTCGTCATAGTATAAAAGCTGAATTTTATATATGTTACTTGGGAAGCTATCAGAAGATATTTTCTTAGCAGCCAGACAGTTTCGATACTGTTTACATCTTGCCAGACAAGTTGAAAGTGTGCCGTACTTCAAAGATGATAATTAAACTTACGTTAAATTATAAAAGCTGAATTTTATATATGTTACTTGGGAAACTCAGAAGATATTTCCTTAACATTTCAGAAGATATTTTCTTAACAGCCAGACAGTTTCGATACTGTTTACATCTTGCCAGACAAGTTGAAAGCGTGCAATAAATTGTAATTAAACTTTCGTCATAGTATAAAAGCTGAATTTTATATATGTTACTTGGGAAACTATCAGAAGATATTTTCTTAGCAGCCAGACAGTTTCGATACTGTTTACATCTTGCCAGACAAATTGAAAGTGTGCCGTACTTCAAAAATGGTAATTAAACTTACGTTAAAGTATAAAAGCTAAATTTTATATATGTTACTTGGGAAGCTATCAAAAGATATTTTCTTAACAGCCAGACAGTTTCGATACTGTTTACATCTTGCCAGACAAGTTGAAAGCGTGCAATAAATTGTAATTAAACTTTCGTCATAGTATAAAAGCTGAATTTTATATATGTTACTTGGGAAACTATCAGAAGATATTTTCTTAACAGCCAGACAGCTTCGATACTGTTTACATCTTACCAGACAAGTTGAAAGTGTTCCGTACTTCAATAAATTGTAACTAAACTTACGTTAAAATATAAAAGCTGAATTTTATATATGTTACTTGGAAAACTATCAGAAGATATTTTTTTAGCAGCCAGACAGCTTCGATACTGTTTACATCTTGCCAGACAAGTTGAAAGTGTGCCGTAGTTCAAAAATGGTAATTAAACTTACGTTAAAGTATAAAAGCTAAATTTTATATATGTTACTTGGGAAGCTATCAAAAGATATTTTCTTAACAGCCAGACAGTTTCGATACTGTTTACATCTTGCCAGACAAGTTGAAATCGTGCAATAAATTGTAATTAAACTTTCGTCATAGTATAAAAGCTGAATTTTATATATGTTACTTGGGAAACTATCAGAAGATATTTTCTTAACAGCCAGACAGCTTCGATACTGTTTACATCTTACCAGACAAGTTGAAAGTGTTCCGTACTTCAATAAATTGTAACTAAACTTACGTTAAAATATAAAAGCTGAATTTTATATATGTTACTTGGAAAACTATCAGAAGATATTTTTTTAGCAGCCAGACAGTTTCGATACTGTTTAAATTTTGCCAGACCAGTTGAAAGTGTGCTCTTGGTGCGAGCGCGAGGCAATACACATAGAAGCTGATGCGAGTGAGATAGTTTATAATAGTATAACTTTCATGTTAATAAATCAATAAAAAGTAAATCTAATAATTTAATAAATAATGTTTTATAGCTTTATAAACTTTATTTTTAAAATTTAATTTAATTCACGAAATTTTAAACAATTGTTTTAGAGTTCAGAAGTCCAAAAAAAAAAATAGTTTTATTATATGCATATAGCATAGCCATCGTACACAAAATAAAAAAATATGGTTTTATTAAATGTATTATTTAAAAAAATATTTAATGATTTTAATAGTCTTCATCGTTGTTGCTGATATCTTCGTCACTACTACTCCAGTCCGTGGTCTGTTTTCCATATCGCCTTCTCCGTCAGTATGTATGTATATATATATATGTATTGAAAAAACTAAAAAGACTGCATTTACACTAACATTTCAAAATTGTACCCTCTAATTTAATAGTACTTCGCGGTTTTTATGCCAAAATAGCCCAGTGACCGATTCCAGCAATTAAAACCCGCGCACGCCTTAGTTTCTGTCTATGTGACACAATCAATAGACTTAGAAAACTACCATAGTATGAATAATTTTTTTTTAAACAAAACATGTTTAAAAAAATTAATCGACGTTTCAAAAGACAAACATATTATCTTTTCTATTAAACTCGGTGTACACAGATAGCAATAGACCTATCTTCTTTACATCGGCTTGTATGTACATACGGCACACTTTCAACTTGTCTGGCAAGATGTAAACAGTATCGAAACTGTCTGGCTGCTAAGAAAATATCTTCTGATAGCTTCCCAAGTAACATATATAAAATTCAGCTTTTATACTATGACGAAAGTTTAATTACAATTTATTGTAGTTAAAGGGTGAGTGGCAGGGGGTTGCCACTATAGTAAGCGTCTGGCAATGGACGTCGTAATTTCTAATACTATCCTGAAGCAAATATAAAAAAATTACACTTTATACTTTCACGAAACTTTGGAGTCATTTTATGCACCTTTGCTACCTTCTACCTGCCAAAGCCACGATGATTCAAACTTCATAATTGAGGATCGTTCCTACCTATGTGTGGGTCATGCGCAGGAAAACTTTCAGCTTTTATAAAATAACGAAGGTCTGGCTGTCGCTGGCTCTCGGTCTATCTATATCCAAGATATAAATTGGTCATTTATTCCATGTTCTCAATTGTTGTGCCAAACTTTTTCAAATGCTTGGCCAGTCAACACCGAAAGTCTCGCCATGATTCTCGATTCACTAGTACTAGACATGCAAAACATAGGCGAATAAATCGCGCTTTGCTCCTCTTTTTCTAAATCTTTATTGTCTTTTATGGGGAATTTTTGATAACTCTTCAGCATCCTGAATATGTTCAAATCAGGAAATTCTTATGTTTTTTCGAATTCGTACTAACAGACAAATGTTTGCTAAAATTTGCTTACAATTTTTTTTCACTATAGTAGTATTTTTTCAAAATAACGGGACTAAATTCAACTCGAAAAATCGTTCAAAGCGTGTTTAAATTTGTCCGTTTGTGGTATGGAATTATTTTTAGGTATCACAACCAGCACAACTCAAGCACAATACAGCACATCTTTTTTTCATTTTTCGAAAATGACGGAAATAATTTTAGCGTTGTAAAATGTTTCCCTTGGTGATATGTAGTTTTTTATAAGTGGCACATCGAGTACAATTCGAGCACAACCTTTTTTTAATTTTTTTTTTTCAAAATGGAATGGCTCTATTCTACCGCAAGCGTGCCCGTTTTTTATCTTACGTAAGATTTTTGTTAACTACTCCTCCCTCCCTATTTCAGCAATAATAAGAAAAAATTAAAAGAACCCCTATTCTACACGAATTATTAACAAAAAATTAATTTTCAAAGAACTCAAAACCCTTTCATACACTCAGTCTCAGATTACGCTCTTGGTTCATAAAAAGGCCTCGCTTTGCATTGGGCATCAGTATGAGCCGCGGGCGTAATCTTCTACTTTCAGTCCTCAATATGTAATAGCGGTTTTTGAATTTTGTACCAAAAGCGTTATAAAGGTTATTACGGGGCGAAAGGTGTAATATCCAATAATGCCAGTAAGAGATAGTTAATTTTGTTTCTATATTGATATGCAAAAACTACAAATGTATGCCATGAAAATAAAAAGTTTGAAATTTGAAAAGATTATTTTTTGTTTGTATGTTGCTATGAATAGTTGATTCTTGTATGAGCTTAGAATGAAGGCAATTCTTCACGAGGATGAAGTTTCCCTGAACGAGCGTAGCGAGTGGAGGGAATCATCCGAGTGAAGAATTGCCTTCATCCTAAGCGAATACAAGATACTATTTTATCCACGACTACAAATTTGTCAAATAATTTCATTCAAGTTTTCCTGTAAAAGTTTATATCGCCATATTGAAATAAATCTATGCAATGAAAAACAAAACAAAACATGTTTGTTTATTTTATATGTATTGTTCTTGTTTTATCTTGTTTATATTACTATACCAACAAATCAAGTTTTTAACTTGTGAGGGGAATTTTGAATAAATAAAGTGGAATGAAATAAATAAAAAAGAATTTGATATATAGAAAGGAATGAATACAATTACAATGAAAGATATACGCATGGAAAGTATATATTCTTTAGTAGTCGTGAATAAAATAAATTCTCCTTCAGATGTAGCGTTTGACAAAAAATTTTATCTACGACTGCTATAGAATATATGTTTTCCATGTCTATGTCTTCCATTGCAATGTAATACATTATCTCACTTGTTGTTGAATGTAACGCAATTGTTACATTCTTCAACAGTTCTATAGCTTATTAAATATTCCCCTAACAAAATCTAATCTTAACATTGTGGGTATAATAATATCAAAAGGCTTATTTTAACCTTCAACAATACATATATAAAATATAAAATAAAAAATTTAACATTTTCTGTTCAGTCAATTGTTTTGTTTTCCTATGCTTTCTATGATGTCAATATGGTGATAAAAACTTTAGCATGCAAACTGAAAATTATTCGAAATATTTTGCAGTCGTGGATAAAATAACATCTTGTATTCGCATAGTATGATGGGCACCATTCTAAACTCATACAAGAATCTCATACTCTTGTTAAACATAAATTCTAGCTTATGCTAGATAGAAACTGTATCCAAACGAATTATAGAAGGAAATAAATCCATAAGTAATTAAATCCATAAAAATCAAGAGTTAATTTTAAATTGATTATTAGTAAAACAAAATTAAAATCACAGTATGCGCAAGCGTTAAAATATAAACTGTACAGTTTACACCAACCACAGCAAATCCAAAAATATACTATAACCTTCACAAAACCATGCTCATTGTACAGCCCTTTCCCTCTGTTGTATCTCCAAATAAAACTATGATTTTGTGCCAAATTTTTGTACTATTTTATTAAAAAACAAAAAAATTCATATGAAATATTGAGTGAGAACATTTTATTATTATAGCTGTCAAATTTTATTTAAAAATGACGTTAGTTTCATTATCGTCCTATTTAAACGACGTAAAAAAACTCAAGGAATTTAGGGTTGTACTATGTAAATAAAACTTATTCAATTTCTATCTTTAAATTCAAATTTTATTAATTCGTCTATGTCATTATTTATTAAAACTTTAATTTTCTTTTCATTGAAATATAAATAAAAACAAAAATCAACACTATAAAACATATTATTAAAATTGTTGTAAGGAAAAATAAAATATAATTATATAAAATTAATGTATGACATCTTCCTAAGTGTACTTTAAATATAAAAATAAAATGTTATATTTAAATGAAATAAAATTTTAAATAAATTAAAATTTAAAAAAATATAGTAATATCGCCTATCATCAGAGTTGTGAAAAAATGATAAATAATTAATAAAAAAATAATAAATAATAAAAATAACTTATAATTGTGCCAAAATTTCTTCATATTGTATTATATAGTTTTACTTTGAATACTATTCAAACTATTAAAAGTATTTAGAATTTACAAAATATAACTATCATTTCAATTTCTTTAATTAATTATTAAATAAATAAAATTAAGTTAGTCAATATTCTTATTTTAAATTATTTCGTTAGTTTTTTATTTCAATGTTCACGTTCATTTATTTTAAATATAAATTAATTTTAAAGATGTTAGAAGAAAAATAAAAAAAAAATTATAAATAAGAAAAAAAAAATATATGTCAATTAAATTTAAATTAAAAAGAAAAATAATAACGGAAAAATAATTACTATTAAAAATAAATTAATTTTTCTATGAATTTATTAAAAACAATTCAACGAATTTTAATTCAATCGAATACATTCTTTGGTTTTTAAGTGTTAATTTTGAAACAGGTTATGAAATCAAAAAGCTTCAGCATTAACATGCGTTTTTCCAAAAAGCTTTTCACTTTTTTTCGTCGTCTGGAGATTGGAAACGAAATTCCATTCAACAGTTTTGGTTATGTTCGCTCTATTCCCTTTTTCTGTTCTTTCTTACACTTTATGTGTAATGTTTTTCTTTTAGTGAGTGATTGTTTCAATTTCTAGTTTTGTTTATTTTTTGAGTTAGAAAAACATTTTTGATTTTTATAAATATTCCAACATTTCATATTCGCAGTAATACGAGTTTTAAAAGGCAAGTAAAAGTCTAAAATCCTTTTTCACGACATTTGTTTAAGCCGTATAACATGGTAAAGTTACACATCGGGTATAATTTTTAATCTATTTATTATTCAATAAGCATTTTTCGCCGTGTGTATTATCTAAAGTGTATTATCTAAACATCTGACGAACCAGTTTCAAATTTTACGGATCATTTATTGATAACAAAAACTACCACTCGACAACATAACTCGATATAATTTCAAAGAATGGCCATAAATAATTAAAATTAAATATTATTTAGTTTTTAATGATTTATTTATTGTAAATAATAATTAAACTTATAAGTGTAAAATAAATTTTTATTTATTGTAGTTTTGTTCCGTGTAACTTTTAATTAATGTAAATTTAAAACCATAAAAGACAAATTATTATTCTTTGAATTGTTTTGTCTATAAAAAACTGTAATTAAATTTAATTAATATAAAATCATAAAAGACAAATTTTATTGAAAAAAAATTATAAATTAATATTCTTCATTTGAAAAAAAAAATTAAATTATATAAAAATTAAATTTTTATTGATTAACATAAAATCTTTTTCTTACTACGAATGGCAAAAGTTATATATGTAGATTTAATTAATCTTAATTATTTATAAAACATAAGTTTAAGTTAGAGGGGGAAAAAATGTTTTAATACAAAAAATATATAGATATATATATATATATATATATATAAAATGATTTATAAAACAATATTTTGGAACTGTAAAATTTGTTAGTTCTAATTTACAAAATCAAAAATGTTATACTTACTTTTATTTATATAAGATGTTGATTTATTTGAAAATTTTTATTTAAATAATTTTATTTACCATTAAATATTTATTGTCGTATTATTTATCAGTTTTTTTTTCTTTTATTTTGTTCACAGTCATAACTAATAAAATGCTACATCGTACGTTATCATTTAAAATCTAGCTCTCTTTATCTATGCCTTGCTAATATTATCCCACTTTTTCTGTGTATTATACATTTTCTCTTATGTTTCCATATTATCTATTCAATTTCTCTCCCTCAAATCCAATTTCTATCGCTATATTATCCATATATCTTATCTATATCGTATTTACCTTTATTTTTGTGATAAGATTTCAATCTTATCTATATCGTATTTACCTTTCTTCTTGTGATAAGATTTCATTTATATCTAAATAATTATTAGCTTTTCTATCTTTGCTTAAATCACTTCCATTCTTTCTCCCTCTCTCTCTTGACTACTCACTCTTTCTTTCTCGCCCCTACTTAAATAGGTCAAAAAAGAAAACATTGGTATTAGACAAATTTTTTCTTATTTAATCAGTTGTGTAGAAATTACTATACTACATAAATATCTTTTATGACCTAGATTCCATAACAACTTGAGGTATACGAGTAGCTTTTAAAGAATGAATAAGGAAGCAACAAATCCTACCATATATTAAAATAAGACATATGCCAATATTTCAAGATACGATGTAGGAAATAAAAATAAAATAAAAGGTGGAAATTAACTTTTTAAGAAATTTGCAAATTGCTAGCAACCAAAACTAAAATTTGGTAGCCAATAATCCTTCTATTGAAATATTTCTCAATTATGTGACACACTCCCTCCTTTAGTGCTTAATTTGCTTATACAGAGCTGCACGGAGCCTCATTTCTTCTAGCAAGCCATAGCGTCTCTTCAATAGGGATACTCCAAAACAAAGATTGAGATTGTTATCTTTTACTGTATATAGTTAATCCAATAACACCTAAAAGATATCACATATCGTCGCTTTAATATAATGAAACAACGTATCCGCAAAAGTGTAGTTTCGAGATAATTGGGTTTAAAGATTTTCTGATTTTCGTAAACTCGGCAGCACTATTGAATGAAAAAGGATATTGGAAAAAAAAATTCCTACCAATTACTCATGACTAATTTCCCAACAGCATATTAAAATTTCACATTGGTACCTGCTGGCTTTCCTACCTAAAAAGAGGTGAAAAGTCAATTAGGTACCTTATACGTTATTTCATATTTCATATACGATATTTCATTTTGCATTGAAGTACGATTAAGCCTAAAACTAATTATTTATTATTGAAATAACGCATGATATTCTTACAATTTTTTATTTATATGAACCGTCATATCATGTAGTCATGAATGATGCTTATACAATATTTTATATTTACCATTTCGTGTGGCGATCGTAATGTATGTAAAATATACGACACTGATTTTACCCAAGTTATTATTCTGTAGGAATTGGAATATCGTACATGTAAATACATGTTGCTGTTTCAATTCAAATTTGCATGTACGTTAATTAACAATATATTAATTTTCACCCCCAGTTATAAAATAATGGGAAAATGTTAGAACGCCACTCTATAGACCTTATAGGGAATGCAGCGCACCCATTATATAAGAACAACGTATAAATGGCATACGTTATTTCATCATTAAAGCAACGATATACAAGTGATATCTTACAACTATTGAATTGGTATATAATATCTCACGTTAAGTCGTATGTCAAAAGTAGGGACTAGATTTGTCTGGAGTCAACATCTAAAGCAAACCGAAAAAGTTTATTAATATTTCTTTCTCGTACAAATCTCTCACCATCCATCTTTTGTTTCTCCTTTGCTGTTACTGTTACTTTGTTTTTATCTTTCTTTTCTTATTTTTCGCTACGCTTTTCTTATATTTTCCTAACTATTTCACTTCCTTTCACTTGCTTTGTTTTTTTACTATCTGCACCACACTCGATATTATGCACAATTTTCAAAATATTTCGTCTTGATTGTAATATACATTTTCTGTAGAATATCCCCACCAATTTAATAAAGTAACAAAAACTCACCTTTCGGTTCAAGATATTAGGAACAAGATGATGATCAGTGAAAAGCGTAATTTTTTACTTTAATTTTATAATTTTTACAATTTTATTTTATTTTAATTAAAAAAATACAGTCAGATATACTTACAACGTTACAAAAGTACGATTCATTATTATTTCTTTCTCTATAATTCTATTAATATGTAATTTTTATTCTTTACAAGAAAAAGAAATAATAAATATATTTAAAAAAAAATACAAACAAAATACATAAAACTAAGAATGTATATTATTTTATCTCATTATGTGTATGCAAATATATGTAATGTAACCTAAAAATTGAAAACGAAGTATTTTAATTTATTTCATATCAAACGTTGATAAAACAACATTTAGCTAGGATCAACAACAGCTAAACATGTGTCCTGATAACAGACTATTGTTAAGACATTTCAAAACAGAAGTCCATATTTGAAATTGGTGGAGCTATATTGCTTTTCCCGTAAACACAACGTATGGTTGTCCCAACTAAACGTTCTATATTGTACATCTGTTGAATCAATTTCGGGGTACATATACACTTTCGCCGCAAGGTTGAGGTAACATCATATAGATTGGAATTATAACATGTTTTCTGCAGTGTGGAAAAACTCCTAATAGCACTATAACTAAGACGGTTGTTCTAACTTTAAATTGTGACTTGCGAAATAATGCCACAAGATTCAGTCATCGAACATTGATCTCATAATTATCACCAATTTCAATGAGTAAAATGTTTTTTGGTTTAACTAACACAGATCGTAATAACTCATGCAATCTTTACAAAACAGACAATCAACAAAGTAAAACATGAGTTAAGGTATGGCATCAAAAGTCCACCTACAACTACAAAAATCACTCAGTTTTTATTTATCAAATTATAACCATATGTTTAATCGGTTAGGAATCTTCTATTTAAGAACAAAGTCAAGTAAGTGCGAATATCATTCGCTCGCTGAAGGCTCCGTGTATATAATAATTGAGAAAACAATATTTTTTGTTAGCATAGCATAGTTTCATGTTGGGTTGCATCTTACCCAAAGCTGTTTAAGGCGGCTGAAGAAAGCTTCAATAACACCAGCTTATAAATTATTTATATTTGAAAATATATTATCAATTGTTGTAGCTTCAACTGTTGTTGGTTCATGAATTTTTCTTTGTAAATATTTTTGTTGCTGACTATTTGAGAGCCAATTTTGATGATTTTTATTGAAACCAACATTAAAGTCACCTACCACAATAGTTAGAGGAAATAGTGTGGTCAAATTGTTGCCAACGAGTGCATTGTTAACACAGTCGAGAGATTTGTCTACTGAACATTGGGGAGATCGGTATACCAACAGAATTTAAACTCCAGCTATAGTTGAACATTCACAATGACTGCCAGTAGAGCTAAACCGAAGTGATGGTGGCTACTATTTTTCTGCACTGTGGGTACTGTATTAAACCTAACGAAAGAACAAATCGCCAACCTCGATTTACTTGACTGTAACAATTTTATACTTCAACCAATTTTCTGGCCGAGTTCAACAATATCAAAAATGTTTGTAATTAGCGATCAACCTCAAATTTTTTAATTTTTTCTCGTGTAATATTCGTAGTTAAGGGGGGTGGGGGAAAATTACAAAAAAATTGTTTTGGACTAGAAAAAAATTAACCTTGAAATGATGAGCCGACCGCTATTGTTTTCATTCAATCTTTGAAACATTGCCCTGCCGTGCTAAGCACAGAAGTGGTAACTTGCATTTTTGACATTTCGAGATTAAATAATAAATTAAATAGAGAATTAAATAGTAAAATATGAAGGGGCTGAAATCTCACAGCTCTGAGATATCAAGACTTCGGTCTGAATTAAGGATTTTGATATAGTTTTCCTCAAAAAACTTTTATGAGGACATTGTTTTTAGTTTTGGTCAGCGATGTATATCAAACATGAAACTCTTTGTGTACAAGTGTTTTGTTATCTCTTTTTAGAAATTTATTACAAAACAAACACAAAATATTAGTACATAAATTAATATAACTTAGTGAAAAGATGATACACCCAGAAAACTACTCAAAAACCTCTCCATTTAGCGTTTTAAGAAAAGATTACAAAATTACAAATTCGTATTTCCTTAAAAATTCCAAAAATATTCTAAAAATTAAAATCAAATAAAAAATTTAAGTTTTTTTTAAAGTTCTAAAAACATTCCAAAAATTATTACAAAATCGAAAATTAAATTGAAGCTTTTTCCAATATTCTTAAAAAATTGCAAAAATCATAAAAATAAATTTTTTTCAAAATTCCAAAAATTATAATAAAATCAAACATTTAAATTTTTTCAAAATTTTAAAAATATTGCAAAAATTCATTATTCAAAAATTCAAACTTTAATTCAAACCAAAAAGCTATAAATCATAAGCTTAAAGAAACCAGAACACCATCTTTTACCTGAAAACATTCCACCACCAACCAAAAATATTCTAGGCCAACCAACACTACAACGTTTGTTTATTAGGACGCATTAAATTCTACAGCTGTAATAAACAGGTTTCTGTTTATTTCCAGGATTGTACAAATTTAAATAATAAAATCAACACATGGCCTCTGGTCCAGGAAAATCTCTATAAAGCAATATTAGAGATTTAAACATATTTAAAAAAAAGGAAACAACAAAAGAATATATTCATGTATACGTACATGAAAAATATAAAAAATATCAAATTTGTAATAATAAAATTGAAAAAAACTTAACTTAATATGATCCAGAAAAACAGCTATCCCGTTTAGTAGCAACAGTATTGATTATTTATTCCAAGTTGTTGATTATTCATTCCATATTTTTCTTATCACCAAGATTTCCACAAACCAATTCACAGTTTCACGTACGCAATCAGGCTGACGCCCGTGTTTGACGAGTTTATATACAGATTCAATTACAACTTAATATTTATAAACTTCTTTACCTCGACAATCCTTTTTTGTTATTCAAATTTAAAGATTTAATATTGATGATTTGGACTTCCTTTGTAATTCAAAAATAATTGTTTGTCACTGAATTAAACTTTCATTTAAATTAAACTTTCATTTATACCGGTCTCCCAACAAACGTAACCCAAACTTTTTTAATTCACTAAAAAAAATTGTGGACGAGATTAGAGCAAAGTCGCCTAATTGTGAAGTTATCGTTACCGGTGACTTCAACGTCCACAACAAATCATGGTTGGTATTCTCCAAATCGACCGACATGTTGACAATAGTGGAAAGCTGGCAGAAATTTTTGCCGCGTCTCAGGGCCTATCACAATTGTTAAAAGCCCAACTTCCACTCCCCGTAATGGCGGTGATAATAGTTTTCTTTTAGATCTCTATCTTACCACAATGCCAGATATTACGAGTGTCGAATGTCGATGTTGCGAAAGGTAGTATTGGAAATTCTGATCATTATTTAATTTCAACAGTTATCAAAACTGATTTAGTTAAAACTACAGCTCCCAAACCCCGTAAAATATTTGACTACTCAAAAATGGATAAGAGTGGTCTTCAAAATTTTTTCCATGGTTTCCCTTTCGACCGTCATTGTTTTTACACTGACAATGTAAATGTTTCCGCTCAAAACTTTACAGAAACCATCCAATTTGCGATCAATAAATTCGTCCCTTTTTCCATTGTAAAACACAAGCAAAAATACTTGTATTCGAAGGCTGTCAAAGCGGCACTTAGAAACAAACGTAGATCATTTAACATATGGATTCATAACAAAACTCACGCTAATCGATCCCAATATCTAAAGGCCAACAATATATCTAACCAGATTATCTCAAACGAGAAGTCTGAAATTGACAGAGCAAAAGCTTCAAAACTTACGTCTATGTCTATTTCTGACAAGAGTTTCTACAGTGCCATCAATTCTTTAAATTCTGCTATAAAATCTTCTATTCCCCCTATTATTGATGGTGATTTGATCGTCAATGATCCCGCAAGAAAAGTAAACTTGTTCGCTGAACGCTTTGCTCTGAACTCCACTGTTTTGGAAACTCCTAAAGAAATACCCTAAATCCAGTCTTCAAGAGTTAATATGAATGAACTCCACTTCAAACCAGAAATAGTCGCCAAACTTTTAATGGGGTTAAACATCAACAAAGCCTCAGGAATGGACAATATTCCACCCATCATTTTAAAAAGCTTTTCTAAAGAACTACCACAAACTTTGACTAAAATATTCTACCAATACTACCTGGTATATTTCCCTCGTGCTGGAAGTTGGCCAATGTTCAGCCCGTCCCCAAAAAGGGACCAAAATCCGATATCTCAAATTATAGACCAATAGCCTTACTATCGGTCCTATCCAAAGTCTACGAGCATTACATTAATACACATTTCAAAATTTCTGGAAGAAAATCATTTGATATCCGACAGCCAATACGATTTTCGAAACAAAAGATCAACTACCGATCTATTAAACTATGTAGCGCAATGCTGGAACAGCATACTTAATAAAGGTGGTGAAACATACGTTATCGCTTTAGACATCTCCAAGGCATTCGATCGAGTCTGGCATGCCAACTTGATCAACAAGCTCGTTGCGTATGGTTTTCATTCCAATGTTGTGAAGCTGATTCAAAATTTTCTATCCAACCGATACATTTCGGTTTCCATAGACGGATTTTCTTCTGAGTCTAAAATAATTAACGCTGGTGTACCTTAAGGCTCAGTATTGTCCCCAACCCTATTTTTAATATATATCAACGAATTGTTGAAAATCACCAGCAACCCAATAAATTGTTTTGCAGATGATAGTACTCTGCACAAGTCGTTCGAGCCCCTTCCTTCAAAAGGTAAAATGCACGAACGAATGAATCCCGCCCGGAGAGACGCTGCCATAAACGTGAATAAAGACCTAAAAAATGTCGCCGATTGGGGTGACCAATACCTGGTCAATTTCAACTCTATCAAAACACAGCTGTTGATTGTTTCCAGATCAAAGACCGAGTTCCCTAAAGATATTTTATTCAGTATGTGTGATCAACCAATAAGTAAATGTAAAAGTATTCGTTTATTGGGTGTCACAGTTTCAAACGACCTACTCTGGAACGATCATGTAATGGCGATGGCAAAAAGCGCGTCTAAAAAATTCGGCCTCCTAAATAGATGCAAAAAATTTTCACTCCATACCAATTGCTCCATGTTTATAAGTCCTATATTCGTCCCTGTATGGAGCACTGTTGTCAAGTTTGGGGTGCTGCTTCTATTTCCATCTTGGCCCTCTTGGACTCTTTTCAAAAGCGTGCTATACGAATTGTGGGTGATCGAACTTTGACATCAAAACTTGATTCCTACAACATCGTCGCACTGTTGCTGACCTCGTTGTTTTTTACAAATATCGTCATCAACACAACACAGATGAAACCAGCAGCATCATGCTCCAAACTTATTCTTACCAAACGGTCGAGATCCCACGCTGTCATACTGGCAGATCGCAGAAAGACTTCTTTGTCCGAACTGCATACAAATGGAATAGTTTGCCGGAGTCCTTAGTCTCAGGTGACTTCAACCCGCAGAGATTTAAAAAAGGCGTTCATCATGACCTTAGAACGCCAGTTGTTGTGGGACCCAGGTCTAGACCTAGGTCTTAAAAGGTATTTATGTGTTGTTGTGACACATATTGTACACAACACATTTTATTCAAAAAAAAAAACTAATTTTTATTCGGGCAGTAAAATGAAACCTAAACAAAAAAATTTATAACCGCCATAAATATTGGAACGACTGATATATTCTTTTTTTTTTGTTTTAAATATTCCTTTTTGTTTCGTAGCCATCACATCACACAAAATTTTGGTATTTAACATAGTTTATACCGGAGATTTTTGAAATCAATTAAACTCGGGTAAGTAAAGAAGCAATTGATTTTTTTTCAATTCAAAGGTATGGTTGACAGTTTCTCAGAAAAAACCTTCACTTCTCATTTTTCGTGATTCGGATGAATTTGAACCGAGGAGACTCAGTGCCTGGTTCGAGTTAGGCGATTGAAAATTGATGACAATTTCAAAGTTGAAACTTCTTTATCAGTTATTTATTTAACGTTATTTATTTATTCAACTTAAGTTGAATTTTTCCTGTCATTAGACTCCATATTATGGAAAATGTTCTTTGCATTAAATTTCTAGACAATACTTTGTGTGAATTCATGGAATGGGGAATATTTCTATTCTAATTAACATCCATAGTCACGATTGCATAGCCATTATGGATTATTTCCATTATTGATTTTAAGTTTAATACTTATATCTGAATAATCAAACCAAAAACACATGAAAATGTTTAATTTAAATTATGGCTCAAAAATTTCTTATAATGTTATATGTAACAAAACTTTAATGATTTGCGATTTATATAACTAATATGTTAAATCAAAGTTAAAAACTTAACTCAAATTTAAATCAATGTGCATTTAAATAACGACTTGGTCTTTTAAAAAAAGCTTTCTATTTATCTCTCCCTATGGTTTTCTTTTTGAATTCAAAAACAAAAATTATTCCATGCATTGAAAATCTGTCGTATAAATAAAACAAGTGAAACAGACACAAAAAATATGTAAAAATCCGTCTGACACAATCAAATCACAACAATAAGGTCTTTCAAAATTCAATCACTTCTTAATATTACGAACATTGTTTCATTTCAGCATCACAAAATGAAGTACCCTACTAATGACGGCATGACGGCGCAGAATCAATATACTCTGTTTCGTTACCTGTTCAACAAAAAGTATATATTTGCTTCTCATTAAAAAAAAATAAAACAACAATTGACTATATACCGAAATCCGTTAATTGAGTACGAATGAAAGATAAACTAAAAGATGAATTTAGTTATACAGTGAAACGATGTATACGGTATGTAAAGTGTAAACGATGTGGTTTAAATATTATTTATGAAACGATCTAAAGTTGTTCGATATTACGAAATGAAGGTACGATTAAACACATTAATCGTACCTTCATTTCGTAATATCAAACAACTTTAGATCGTTTCATAAATAATATATGAGACATCGTTTACATACCGTACCGTTTACATACCATACATACATCGTTTCACTGTATGACTGTTTGTTTTTAGATATTAAAAGAAAATGTCCACAGAACAGATTTTTGTTCCCAGCTCGAATAAATGAAAATAGTGATGCCAAATACACTATTTGATACTTACTTGAGAAAACCAAACTCATAAAGGCCAAGAAAAAGACAGCCAATTGACCAGATGAATGCTCACAACGATATAACCACATTTACAACAAATTGTATTATGAAGAAATATATATGAAAAACGAAGATGTTGAAGAAATAAATTATTGTTGTTATTAACTATCACTCGCACCCGTATAGTTGACCGTGGGAGCAAAGGGTCTGCTGCAGTGAAGGGTGAACATAGTATTAAGTTATCGTTTCACCTGCCACACCGGGTCCTAGCAGCAACAGCACAACAGCACCAAAAGTCGCAATACAAAGATGGTAGTTGTATACAAATGAGTCAATTGCTATTATTTATAAGTGGAGATTGAAAAATTAAATAAGTTATTGTAATGAAGGATAAAAACATTGACTATCACGACCATGAAATGAAGTCTTATACTTGGCAGCGCTGTATGCAATTGTATGTGGAACTAATGGCAGATTTGAGTCATTATCTCCGTTTACGTGCATCAGGTTCACCAAAAGAAAAGAAAAAAAGTACCTAATACATTACTTTCAAGCACTAAAACTCAAATCCAGATACATAAAGAATCAGTATTTGGTATTGTGACGATAAGGACTATTCCGAAAATAGTAAAAATTTTGGTAGGCAAATTGGAAATTAATGGGAGGTTAAACATAAACAAACTACAGACATATAACCGTAGACTGAAAAAGAAATCAGTCTTAAGCGGCACACTCATTTAACCGGTACACGTGAATATGTTAAGCATATTGGATGATTTATTAAACCAACCAGGGTAGAATATGAAATAATTAAAGGTAATAATAAAAAGAAACAAAATATACAAAATAAATAGGTAAATAGACAAATGTAAAAAAAATTATAAAAAAAACGAATAATAGAAAAAGACTTAAATAACAAAAAAAATAATTTAAAAGAAAACAAAGAAAAAAAGAATTTTAAATAAAATAAATTAATAAAGTCATAAATTAAGAAAGGATTACAAAATAATTTAATAGGGGCCTATAATTAAGACGACTATTATAATTTAATATCTTTGGATTCAAGTTAAAAATTTTGTAAAGTTGAAAGTTAATTAGGATAAGTTTAATCGTCATTGAATCTGCTTTAAGCTTTTCGGACAGTAGAATTGTTTAACTTATAGTAATAAGCCCTGGCACCAAATATAAGTTACTGTATAAACAGTGTCGAGGTTCATAACGATGTTATGTTTCTAATATAACCATAACATTTATGTTAGATGAACTTAGTGCACAAAAAACACTCATAACTAAAGCACTTAAAGGAGTTTTCATTATATATACGTATCAAAGAAAGGACATTTTTGAATATTTTGCACGATCTCCATGATTGTCATTAAAGTATGCAACGTATTTTCTGAAATATTTAATGAAACAAAAAAGATTCGATTTTTGACTCTCAATGAAGATCAATTTATATATTTTGTGTATATTAAAATAAAATAGAATAAATTTTTATTTATCCTGTTATAAGTCGATTAATTATTAAATTATAAGACCAATCACAGTTACAGTGAGTGAACAGTGAAATTAAAAATTAATAAAAGACAGTTTTAAGCAAGAGTTTAGTAAAACATGTGGTGAAGTGAAAATACAAAAAAGTTTAAGTGAAAATCTTCTGCCATCATGTCTTTAGATGAAAAACGTTCTAGTTTTTCATCTCAGAATATTTATAATGTTCCATCCAGTAGTAGGTTTAAACCATTAGATTCTCCTAACTCAACAAATTTTACCAATTTTAAATTTTACCAAATTTTACAGTTATTCTGCCAAAGTGAATAAAAACAAACATACCACCTATAAATACAAAAATACCACCTATGACACTAGTTTACAAGAAAATCTCCCTAAATAAAACCCAACTTTTCCTATAGATTCCAGAATCCTTGATAGATTTTTTCAAAGTTATACTCGAAAAAAGTTGAAAAAAAATCAAAAATTTATGTTTTTCTAAAATTTTTCTATATTCAACGCCATTAATTTTGAACAAACAATGATTGAAAATTTTTTTAATCGAACGCTTGATTGAACGCTTTGCTTTAAATGATTGATCTGAAACCGAAAGCTCAGATTCAGAAGCATGCACTTCCAGTGATCGATTAACTGCGTCCATTTTAGCATTGTCAGAATTAACAATAAAAGAAAAGCTTCAAAATACAAATGAACAGAAAATGAAAAAAACAATACTGAAAAATGACCTTAGGGATTCACAAATATTATTAAAAATTAAATTGACTTTTTCCAAGAACAAAATATTCGTGGCAAATGTTTAGAGAAAGCTTTCAGAAAATAAATTGGTTACCATACGAACAACAAGTGTCGAATTCCAGCGTTTGCTTGCAGCAGCTGGTCTGATTTGTTTTAAACTAAGGACGAACTTGAATGATAACACTTTAGAGACAACGTGTTTCTTACGCTAATATTTTAATAACCAAAACCTTAAAAATTTCAAGATTTAAATTATTTTTAAATTTTCTTCTTCAAATGTGTTATTATGTATTATAACACGTCAATTTAAGTTATAAATAGTTTGCTTACACTAATAATTAAAAACATTTGAGCAAAGTTTATAATTTCGTTAAATAAAGTGTTTTAACGTATTACCGGTAATTAAAAATGTCGGTAAATTTGCAAACATTAATTACCAACCTTGCTTTCTATTACCGCTGGTAAAAACTTTGGAGCCAATTTGACCCTCAATTTATTTACTCACTCAATTTATTTACATCACTTAAGTGATGTTGTCGTACCAAGATTCATTGTTGTAGCTGAACCGTGTTGGAGAACCATGGAGAGTGTTGAGTTGTTTTATGAACTGCTAAGCATAGAGGATAAGATATCTCTCCCAGATGAGAATCCCAGGTGTTGTATTATCCTTTTATATAGGATCGAATAGCTAACAGTATCGACCTATTCACCCGTTCCGATCTGCGTTGCTTTGGACTGTAGACTCCAGTTTTTACATGTTGAATACTAAACTCGGACAGTAAACTTTGAAAAGATTTGCTAAGCCATTATTTACCATTGTCACTATGAAGACACTCTGGAACACCATTATATTACAAATACTTCATTCCTTAAGAATGTATTTAAATATAAATAACATAAATTATAAAAATATAAATTTAGACAGATTATCAAGCACAATCAAAAGAACCGTATTCCCAAACTTTGATGTGGGATACGGCTACAAAAAATCAATATAAAAACACTGCCATGTCGATCTGTTACAAACCGAGATTGCATTGACAGACGCAATGTCTGATTTAATGCCTTAACTTGTTTGCAGATATCAAAAGACACGACATAGTCATGAACTTGTGAAAGTGATTAAGTACGACGAGAAACTTTTGCCTTTTGGGAGGACAGGCAGTTCTGTACCATTTGTCGTACATCCTTCTTAATGGATAGCCAAATAACTCTATCAGTAAGAAGTTTGATAGAACTGTGGACTTCTGGGTGGAATAAATTGTGAAAACTGCCAAAGATAGCTTGACGATATTGCTTTGAATAAAATGGGCAAATATTGTATATGGGGATCAAAAAGAGATATGGAGATCAAAAGGTATGTGTGTGCCTGTCTTTCTGTGGACACGATATCTCAGAAACTCACCTACCCACCCCAAATTTGATACACATGGTACTGAAGTTGTCTACAATTATAAAATGTGTTTGTCATCGCCTACTGACAACAAAAAACTTACAAATACATGTATACTGTCTTATAGTTGTTTTGTATTATTGAGAGATCAAACACAAAAAAACATAGAGATTACAAATATATGTTTTTATCTATTTTCTATGGACATAGATAAGGAGATAGTATAACAAAAGTTTTTTTAAGAATCGAGTTTGGTTTATAAAAATTGAAATATTACAAACACCCCGATTACCGAAGGCAAGTCATGTCACTTTAAATGACTATAGTCATATCGCATCAATTTTCGTATTGTTGAAGTCGTTTTTTACGCCTCAAGTCATTTTATACGACAGATGTCACTTTAAATGACATTTTAGTCGCCTAAATTTTTCATGTGACAATCATTTTTTCAAACGTCTTTCATTGTTTTTGTGAAATTGAAGAACGTAAAATGTAATTTTTTTTTATTTTTGGAGGTTTTTTGTTTCAGAATTTTTAGTTTTAGTCGTGACCGTTTTCATCGACTTCAATAATACCAATTTTTAAGCGACGTGACATGACTATAGTCATGTCACCTGATGTGACACGACTTCAGTAATCGGGGTGAAAATCAAATTTCTATGAATTATGCATTGACTGCATGTTTTTGAATTATTACCATGTTGTAAAGATCGAATGAAAATTATAGCATCTTTTAAAATGTTATTTGTAGGAGATTGAGAGGAGAAATTGCGTAAAAATAGTTTTTTGAACTTGACAAGTGGGTTTCATATGACGAAATATTGTCACAAAGCACACTCAAATATATTACAAGACCATTTTATAATTGTTGGTGGAATACAGCATAAATGGTCAAAATGCATTTATTTATTATAGTAGTTATGTCAGGATAAAATTGCATTAGAAGACTGTAAAATCACCGATGAAATGTAGTCAACAATTGTTTTGCCATAATACTGGACCACTGTCGAATACCTCGTTACGAATACCTCATTTGCTAACACGAATACCTCATTTGCTAACTGTTTTACCACTGTATTAGGTGAAAAACACGTAAAATCAACCAGCCCTGGAAATGAGATTAGAATTCTGTATATTTATACGTATTGAAATTAGTTGACATCAATAACAAATAACAAAAAACTTTTGCGTTTTCAGTTTTTTTAACACTGTCTACACTCTACAGGGTCAAGAAAACACAAGATACAGGATCATGAAAAAATTGCTTGATCCTAGAGCATTGACATGTGTCTACAGCAAAAACTACAAAACCGATTTTAATGTTACATAGCACAAAATATAGGTATTAGAATAGCTAATAAAAATACCAGTTCATATTGTATGGACTTAAATTTCTCTTGAAAACTTATATTATAATCCATCCACTCAACTAATTTAAAACTCAACCCCCTCAATTCATTATGAAAAATTAAAACTTACAACAAAAAATTCGAAAAAAATTTCAATAACAGTAATGCAAAACATAATCGAATTGAGAAAGCACCTTAATAAAGCGAAAATGGCACCCCTATTTTTATATTCTTTAAATAATTATCCCTACTAGTTTTTATTTCGATACCGAATAATTCATCCCTTATATCATAACCTCAAACAATTTTTAATTAAAAGTGTCAAACAATTTTGTTGATGTGCCATAAATTTTCTAAAAATTAAATCATTCGTTAAATTCTTTTACGTTTAATAATTTAAGTTATCGCCCAAAAGAACGCTATTGTTATTCTTTGTTGATTAGTGTAAAAGACGGCTACAAAATTAATTACTCAAAGTATCACAACGCCATGTCCTTATCGGCTATTTCAAAGGTAAATTATTTCAAGAGAATGTATAATAACTTTCAAGGTGTTTTTAGCATTTGTTTTGATTTTGTTTTTTTTTGAACATATGTTTTCTTGTTTACCTTTATTTAAATTCTTTTTGAAATATTTTTATGATTCTTTTTATTCTATTGATTAAATTTTATACTTTACTTATAGATGACGATTGACGAATAATAAATTAGTTACTTGCTTTGTTAAGAATTTTTAACTATGGTTGAATTTGTTATAAAAAAATTAATTTTCTAAACAAAAACATTTTATGGAATTCTAATATTTCTTTTTAACGCAATTTTATTTGTTGTTCACAATATTTTTATATGGAATTTCTTGTTTACGTTAAACTTTCTTGTTCACCTTCAGTTTAACTCAGTTTTTATAAGTTTTCTTGATTATTTTCGTTATTCTTGATTTAGTTGATTAAGATTTTTGAGATTGTGATATTCTTTACGTAAATATTAATACATTTTCAATTTTTTATAAAATGTCTGATTCACAGCCGATATTATACTCCTATTGGAGAAGTTCTAGTTCATGGAGAATTCGAATTGCATTAAATTTAAAGGAAATACCATATGATATTAAACCAATAAGTTTGATAAAAGCAGGTGGAGAACAACATTGTAATGAATACCGAGAGGTTAACCCAATGGAACAGGTGCCAGCACTTCAGATAGGTAAGTTTGATTTCTTTTGGACTAGTTGTGTGGATTGATTTTATAACGGCAATAATAGATAAACAATATATTGTGATTAATTACATAAAACTTAATTTTATAAAAATTATATTTTTTTAGAGTAATTTATTTGAAATGATAAGACTGTATGTTGTTATCTGATTAAAACAGATCATACACGCTCAATTAAATTGCACAACTCAACTAAGTGATATAATACCCAAGTAAAATCATTATATGCATTCAAGCAAAACCTCCTATATTCTTCAAGCCTAATTCATTGACGCCATATTGAAAGAACAATGAACATTGCCATATGCAAATTTGGATTAGTGTATTTGGATCAAATTTTACTTCGGTCTGAAAGACCTAAGTATTACATTCATGAGCTCAAAGTGAAATTCTTACCCCTACTTTTTTTGGCATTTCTCGACGTTTTAGGACCTACTGATTCTAAATAAGCAAAAAAAATGCATGTCTGTCTGTAGGCCGTCCATTAAAATTTTTATATTTTTGGCTTAAAAAACGTTCATTTTAAGTGATTACGAGTAGGAACATTAAATTTGGAGAAATCTTGATGGTAGGGATTGTTATGTGAGATCAAAAACTAGATGATTGTATTATAAGTTTGTCAAAAAAATGTTGTCAAGTGTGTTAAAAGAAAGATTTTTATTTATTTTTTTCCCAATTTTTTTGGAAAAAAAATAAAATTAATTGTTTGTTTGAAATGAACTTTTGTTATTATTATTGAGAATCATGGCATTATAAGTTTGTCAAAAAAATGTTGTCAAGTGTGTCAAAAGAAAGATTTTGATCTAGTTTTTTACCCTATTTTTATAGAAAAAAAGAAAATTAATAATTTGTATGACATGAAATTTTATTATTATTATTGAGAATTATGGCATTTTAAGTTTGTCAAAAAATAATGTCAAGTGTGTCAAAAAATGATTTCATTTATTTTTTTAGCCAATTTTTTGGAAAAAAAATGTAGCTGTTTTTATGACGTAAATGTAATTTAAAATGAAATCGGACATGGAAATTTTTGAATTTGTTATAGTTTTTGAAATATTTTTGGAATTTTGAAAAAGTTTGTATTTTTGATTTTGTACTAATTTTTGCATTATTTTTAGAATTTCGGAAAAAGTTTTAATTTTTGATTTTGTAAGAATTTTTTGAATATTTTTAAAATTTTGAAAAATTTTTTATGTTTGATTTTATTATAATTTTTGGAATTTTGAAAAAATTTTCAATTTTTGATTTTGTAATAATTTTTGCAAAATTTTTAGAATTTTGGAAAAGTTTAAATTTTTAAGAATTTTTGGAATGTTATCGGAATTTAGGAAAAGTTTAAATATTTGATTTTATTCTAATTTTTGGAATATTTTTGGAATTTTGAAAAAGTTTGATTTTATTTAATTTAACAATATTTTTGGAATTTTGATTATAATTTTCCGCAACGTATTGATGTTGCGTGTTAGTTTTGTAATAAATTTTTAAACAGCGATAAAAAATACTTGTACTTTAAGAAAGAGTTATGTTTGATACACATCGCTGCCCAAAACTAAAAACCATGTCCTCATAAAAGTTTTTTGCCGAAAACTATATACAAATCTTTAACCCAGACCGAAGTCTTGATATCTCAGAGCTGTGAGATTTCTGCCCCTCCATATTTTATGAATTGTTTTTATATAGAGTTTTATTTTTCTAGACGGCGTTAAGGCAATTTTTGGAATTTTTTTTATATTGAGTTTTAATTTCAGAATGGAGCTACAAGTTTACGATTTTTTTTGTGCTAAAATATGAATCAGGCTTATAAATCGGGGTTTTTGATTCAAGCGACAAGTATAGTATGAATTCAAACGTACCAATGCCGACCATCAAGATTTCTCCACATTCCATGTTACTAATCGTTATATTCACTTAAAATAAACGTTTTTTAAGCAAAAACTATGCAAATTTTTGACGTTTAACGATTTTTTGACGCACTTGCGGTACAGTTATCGAAAACCATCGTCCTTTCGGCTCTTACCTTATAATAAACCTAATTTTTAAACTCGCTCCAGCGGTTTTCTAGTTTTCGTCGGTTGTGAGAGCAGGAAAGTTAGAATCGTTACGACCTAAAACGTCGAGAAATGCCAAAAAAATGAGGAACAATTTCACTTTTGACTCGTTAGGTTTTTTTTATACCTTAAGGTTTTTCAAACCGAAGTAATAATCTACGTTTGTTTCTAAGAGAATTTGATAAAAAACAAATATTTTTATTGCAGTTTCATTATTGAAAAGAGATTGAATTTATTCATACCGAATGAATGATTTCAGTAAAGTTTTGACAGAAACATTTACATCGTCAGTAAAAAAACAATGACGATCAAAAGGGAAATCTCGAAAAAATCTTTGTGGACCATTGGTGTCCATTTTTGAGAAGTACAATATCTAACGGGGTTTTGGAGCTCTAGTTTATAGTAAATCAGTTTTGATATCTGGTGTGACTAGAAAATGGTCAAAATTTTCAATATTAGCCCTATCAACATCGGCACTCGTAATATCTGTTATATAGATGTGAGATAGAGGTATAGAAGAAAACTTTTATGACCACTATTACAAGGAGTGAAAGTTGAGCTTTTTAAAAGTCGCGTCAGATCGGGCGATGCGGCAAACATTTATAACAGCTTTCCATTGTTGTTGTCGTCGGTCGTCTTAGACAATTCTAACCACGATTTGTTGTGGACGTTGATGTTACCGTTTATTATAACATCACAAGTAGGAAATTTTGCTGTAATTTTTACAGTACAAATCAAAATGGCGAGCGAGTAGATTGTTTGTTTACAACCGGTGGAATTTTATTATACTTATTTTAATCTTTTGATTATTTTCGTGCCGCTATTAGTTTCTATAATCTCGGTTTGCTGTGTAACTTCAGTTTTACGACTAGTTTCTTTATAATATTAATCAAACTGTCTACTTATAAGAGCTTGTTTGAATTTATTGTTGTATGTCATCTGCTACGGTTACTTTGAGAGATTTTCTGAAATAACATTGGTGTTTGACATATGTCAATGTTCTTTTAAATATGTGATTTTTTGTCCATTTATAGTAATTTGTTGGGCAAACGG
The DNA here is from genome assembly GCA_963693315.1 of Diogma glabrata. Taxonomy (NCBI): domain Eukaryota; kingdom Metazoa; phylum Arthropoda; class Insecta; order Diptera; family Cylindrotomidae; genus Diogma; species Diogma glabrata. Next base: position 307,426,793 of record OY856187.1, on the reverse strand, counting down.
CTGTAAACTTAGAACTTTACAGCCGCTTGAGAGAAAGTTAAAGTTTTACTTTTTTGACCTATGATCAAAGCGGCTGTAAAGTAACGCAATTTTTTTCATATTTGCAGTAGCACCACTTTCATATTTTTACGATGGTAGAAAAAGTCGCCATTTCTTTCCATATCTTTACGATATTTGTTATCTTTTTAATAAAAATTGTATAATTATGACAACAAAAACTAACAACTTTTTTGATTGGATTATGAAATTTTGAATTGCAGCAGCCTTTGCTTTGACAAAAAAATTTATTATACAAATTTAAATGTTTTTTTTCTTTTTTGGAACTAGGTATGACGATAAAAAATCATACTTACAAAAATTTTGATATATTAATTTCATATTTATAAAAAATTTAAACGTTTGCCGAAAAAATAGTGTATTTAATTCGGAGCTAAAGTGACTTTTTGGGTTTCGTCTATAATTGTCAAACTATAGACTCAACATAAAAAGTAACACTTTAGCTCAAGTTTTCAATAAATTATTAAAATTTTGTTCAGCTGTTTATTACTGCAAGTTGTTACAGAAAGTTGAAAAATTCAAGTGACGTTCAATCTAAGTAAAAAATCAGAGTTTATTAAATAGATAATATGTCATGCAAATTTTGTGAACTGAAAATAATACAAGATAATGTTTCGGAATTTCTAAAAATTAACAGCGATCACTGTTCCAAATTATTTCATTCTGTTTGGGTTAAACTAACAGCAACTGACGTTAAATTAATAAAGAGAAATAAAATTTAATAGTTTTGTTAAACTCGTGTGTTAAGAAAAAGATTGGGAGACAAAATATCTATTCTAATACAGCTGGTGAACCGTTTGAAATTAGCAATTCTCCAAACACGAGTACGGCAAATAAACATCATAGTATTAATTCTTTTGCGCTTGATTTTGACTCCAAGCTTGACTCCAGTTTTGATAAACTCAATACCGCCTTATCTGTAAACATTAATACTATTATAAATAAGTTCAAACTAGAAATTACAAATAATATAAAAAGCTTGCTTCTACGTTTGAATCAAAAGTTTCTGACATAGAGGGTAATATCGATTGGCTGAACATAAAAATAAACAACAATGTTGATTCATTTCCTAAAGAATTCGAACTAATGTTAATGGAGTTCCACATGCACCAAATGAGAATCTTAACAAAATATTTTGTTCACTATCTAACAGTTTTGGGTACTGTAAGTATTCTATTAATGTTGATGGTGTCAGTATGTTGTTGTTGCCGGATGCTCATCTTTTACGTCTTAAACAACTTCATCCATCTATATTGATTCGTTTCGCGAGCTTGTTGCACAAATATCAATACTACCAACGCTATATTAGAAGTACAACAAATCTGCTCCTTAATGGTTTCAATGGCAAAAGTCGAATTTATATACAGTTAAAATTAACTCAAGCAGTAGTGCTATATATCTAACAGATAAGCGCTTCCATTAAAAAAACAAGATAAAATTCATCCATTATTTCTAAAGTAATAAATGGGAGAGTTTTAGTCAAGTTCTCGGTGGATGGGGATTTTGAGTTGTTTTCTAGTGAAGTCTCCAACTAGCGGCAGATAAGTATGATAATTCGGCACAATGGGGCCAATTCAATAAAAATTATATTTTGCCGTTCTAAAATTTCATACCAAAAATAGAAGAATAGCAGAAATTTTCGATAGAAGATTTTACTGAATAGACCCCAATATTTCCTCCGGTCGGAACCTTATGAAATAATTGAAATTTTTTTTTTGAATCTGAATAATTTCATTTCATTTTTTCATAAAATTTATATATAAAGTTTTTTTTTCTATTACATTTTTTATTCGCCTACATATTAAAGTGTTACTTTATTACTGTGATTTGCGGCTTTAAAGTATCACTTTTCAACTATTTATTTTGTTGTCATAGCTACGTCTAAAAAAGTAAAAAGCATTTGTATTTGTTTAAATTCTATGAAAAATAAAATTTTTTACCAAAGCAACCCTCAAATTCAAAATTTCATTATCCAATTAAAATAGTTGTTATCATTTGTTGTCATAGCTACACAATAATTTGGAAAAAATAATAAATATTTTGTCAAAGGTTACTTGTTCCACATATTTTTATTTTAAAATTTATGAAAATTTATAATTTTAATTTAGAATAAACAACTTTTCTTAAAATATTTTGCTTGCGGCGAATAAAAAATAGTATATGATGCACGGACGTAAGCCATTTTGGACTTAATGTGGGTGCAAATCTCGGCTGGCGCCTCGATTTGCAAACTCCGCATCCGTCCAAAATCGTTAGCTTTACGTCCTAGCATCATAATGTACTATAGGCATTGTTATTTAAATTTAAGGCATTGTTATTTCACTTTTAGCATTGTTATTTCAATAGAAAAAAAGGCCTGCTTTATGTACAATTTTGGAATCGCAAAAGTGAATTTTACGGTCTACTCGTACAAAAAATTATTATTGTGACAATTCAACTCAAAAAATAAAGTTTCAATAAGGTCCAATCAAAACGCTTCATTTACTATTTTTTAGCAAATCAAAACGATTTGTTTCGATTATTTTTTTCTGTTAGGAAGGAACAGCGAATATTTTCGAATATTTTCCGCCTACTTAATATATTAATTTAAAACAAATATGCACAAACAAAATTATGTGAAAATGCAATTTGCAAATAGTAAAAATGTCCGTTTTCATTCATAAATGATTGCATGTTTATGTTTATTTATCAAAAATAAATTACAAATTTATAACATTTATGCGCCTACTAAGAAGAAATAATATTTAATTTTGTTTGACAACAAAGGATTATGTTGTTTGAAATAATGTTACTATTTCTGTTCGTTAAATTGTCTGCTAAATACCACTCGTCATCAAATTATTAGTCGATTATTTTTCAACATTACCACCCATGCCATTTGAGGTCAAAAATTTCCCTCGTGCGCTACGCGCACTCGGGACCTCAAATGACATTCGTAATAATGATTATGAAAAATAATCGACTATTATTTGACGACTCGTGATATTATATATGACAATTCAACTCAAAAAATAAAGTTTCAATAAGGTCCAATCAAAACGCTTCATTTACTATTTTTTAGCAAATCAAAACGATTTGTTTCGATTATTTTTTTCTGTTAGGAAGGAACAGCGAATATTTTCGAATATTTTCCGCCTACTTAATATATTAATTTAAAACAAATATGCACATACAAAATTATGTGAAAATGCAATTTGCAAATAGTAAAAATGTCCGTTTTCATTCATAAATGATTGCATGTTTATGTTTATTTATCAAAAATAAATTACAAATTTATAACATTTATGCGCCTACTAAGAAGAAATAATATTTAATTTTGTTTGACAACAAAGGATTATGTTGTTTGAAATAATGTTACTATTTCTGTTCGTTAAATTGTCTGCTAAATACCACTCGTCATCAAATTATTAGTCGATTATTTTTCAACATTACCACTCATGCCATTTGAGGTCAAAAATTTCCCTCGTGCGCTACGCGCACTCGGGACCTCAAATGACTTTCGTAATAATGATTATGAAAAATAATCGACTATTATTTGACGACTCGTGATATTATATATGATTATTTTTAAGTCTAAAAAACGGAGAGTTGCTTCTAAGATTTCGCTTCCGGTATGTAGCTAATTCAAAACAAAATGCATTTCTCAAACAAATTTACATGAACTCCATGGTGTTTTGGATCATATCTCGATCTAATGAGTTCCATATTTTAATCCTCTTTACAAAGAATGACGCTTCATGAGGTTTAGTTTTACAATTACTAGGTAAACTAATGTTAAGCGTTCTGTTTGATCTTGAGGAACTTAGTCGATCTTCCAAGTAGCTAGGTTGCTGAAATTTAATTAATTTAAACATGAACAAAACTGTTTGAATTTTAGGTATTGACAAAGATCACAGTTTAGAATTTGTCTAGTATATGACGATATGGAAGCAATTCGATGGATTAAATACGTCACGCGCACATGAATTTAAAGAAATGTTCAGTTTGTTATATGATGCCTTTGAGCAGCCATAGAACTGATACGAGATCGAGACATAAAAATATTTGTTTCCCTTATTTTAAGAGACAGTAATAGTTAAATTTCCTTTTTTAGACAATATATCTTAAACTATTATTTTACTATTTGTTCTTTTGCTTTATCTTATTTTTTTTATTTTTTGGTTTATCTTATCTTATCTACGAGTATAGGCTATGAATCAAATATGAAATGTAATGTTGGTTCTAAATATATTGTAGAGTATTTTACTTACTTATTTGTTAACTTATCGCCCAACATTATAATTAACTAATTAATCTTCTATAATATTGAATAAATAATAAATGATAATAAATAATAAAGTGTCTGTCTGTCTGTGTGCGCTTCCTGCAAAATCTACGGCACATGGGAGTCTGAAAATTCGTCAATAGAAGGTCATTACCGTTTTAAAACACCATGGAGGCCGAATTTTAAAATTATAATTAGTTTATTTTTTAAGGGTTTGCCTAAATGTTGATTATATTTTATATATGATTTTTTATTCAAATTTCATTTTATTCGCTCAGTTATCTTTGATCGATTTTATTTCTCACTTAACAGAGTTATCATTAAAATAAAAAGTTAAACCATAATGTGAAAGCAAAAGTACATTTTGCTACAAGGGATACTGCTTTTTCGTAAGTGAAAATTTGTTCATGAGACGCGTTGTTCACGAGACGTGTTATTAAAAACCATTTATATCAAAATGTTGTACATTGATATACAAAACACATTATGTTGCAACAAGTATTTCTAATTGACAACAAATATATGTTCTTGGTTTGGTTTATATATATATAAGATGTAATATAAATTTCATTTTGTTTATATATATGTATATTGCATGCTCCAAATATTGTAAATTGGCGTTTATTTTCCTCTTATAAACATTAATGGACCAGGTCTTTGCAATGGAACCTTACTTTTGAAAAAAAGGATGAAAAATAATATCAAAATTACAGGTTTAAAGTATTTTACTTATTGAGGGAAATATGCTTCTCTTTTACTTTCAAAAACAAACATATCACATGCATTATGTAGGTCATTGCAAGGAATCGATCGAATATATGCAAATATGTCAACAAAATGAAGTGATTTGAAAGTTTTTAAAATAGAATATAAGTCGGGATTTATAAATGATATTAGTCCAATTATTATGTTTGTCCAATTTTTTTTTAAAAAACGCTAGCAGGAAGGTCGAAATAAATAAATCGATAAAACCAATAAAACGAAAGTATTCACTAAAAATGCTGGCATATGCTTAGACCGACTATTCGAATTATCTTAAACATCAGCGCTATTCATGTTTGATCCGCTTCTCTCAGGTTTCCTTTCAGTGCCTTATTCATCATTAGTCATTACTACTCTAATCACACAAAGCACATGCATCAATGTATGTAGCGTATTGCAAACAATGGATAAAATATATTTGCAAATTCTAATTGACCGTATTTGAGAACAGCACATAATCTGGAAGGATTTATAAATGAAATTAATCAACATGGAATGGGAAGCTAAACCGGTAGCAATGAACCAATGTGGCGATTATGTATGGCGAGTATGTGGGTCCGGAGTAAGGCATTGGTAACTTTTCATTCACTCAATCGAT
>OY856187.1:307294606-307420912 GCA_963693315.1 Diogma glabrata | reverse complement strand
ATCCTTAAAACCAACAAAAATTCTGTTGCAGAAATCTTGCATGAATATTGGATAACTAAGTGCAACTTATACTTCACCAATAACTAAGTAAAAAATGTGTTGTTTTATCATTTAACACATCAATTTATAACAAAGTATGGAGTAATCAGCTAAATAGCATGTCGATTTATTACCTTGAATTTTCATTTCAACACTATTTCATATTTTGTCTACTAAACATTCTTACATTATATTTTGTTTTGCCTATTTCAAAATATTATATTTAATTTTTAGGTCACCCTATTATGCTGCTAAATTTGAAACGTGCAAAAATAATTTACTGGTATTGCTTAGTTCAATAACTTTTAAACAAGTATAAAGTCACGAAATTCGGTTAAGTTAATCAAAAGATACGGACATTTTAGTGAATTATTAAATAATGTTCTCTACAGGCAAATGCAACTTTCAAGACCTTCTAACAGTTTATAACTAAAATTTTTTGAACTGCTTCTTAAAAAATTAGTTTTTGCATCCAAATTTTGAGAATACTAACGAATTAACAAAAAACCGTAGAAATCCGATTCTCAAAAATTTTTCTCGATAAACTACACTGTCAGGAATTCATTGATCGATGCTCATATTCTGACACTTGCCATAATTGTTGTTTTTCCTAAGTGACTCTGCAAATATTTTTAAAGGCAAATAATTTTTTTATTAATATGATATTGTGTTTAATAAATTTTAATAGATTTTGTATATTTTCAGTAATACACTGTTAAGCTAAACTGAAAATTTGAAGAAATACTTAAAATAATGGATCTTTTGTTCTAAAACTTTTTTATTTTTGAATAAAAGTTATAAGTATGTTCTAAATAAATGTTAGTTTAGCAAAAATATTAATATTTTGTTTGGAACTTTTTTTTCCTAAATGTCACTGGAGGCAATGAGGCCTTTTTGAAAAATTGAGAACGAATTCAGAAAATTCCACTAACATTTTTTTGTTGTAATTCTGAGAAAAAAAGTTTGTTCTAAGAAAGTTAGACAATTACAAAATAAGGTGAGCTTGCTTGAACTTTTTTTTCATATCACTAAGCATTTTTGAGATATGAGTATTTATAGCCGTCAAATCTCGAATCTTGTTTTACTATATGCAAAAGCGCTGGCTCTTGGATGCATCAATTGACCCAATTTTTTGTGTGGATATTCAGTATGGACCAATAAACGAATTTAGCCCTGAGCACCAAAAAAAAATCAACTTGTTGTTTTTGGGTCGGTCTAATATATATATATATATATATATATATATATATATATATATATATATATATATATATATATATATATATATATATATATATATATATATATATATATATATATATATATATATATATATATATATATATATATATATATATATATATATATATATATATATATATATATATATATATATATATATTTATATATATATATATATATATATATATATATATATATATATATATATATATATATATACACCTATTTTCAAGCGAAAGTACTGTTGGTTTTTTGTAAATAAAATGGCACTGGGTGATCCGATTTTAAATCGGGTTTCAATTTTAAATAGCTCAATATTGGTGGAGTATTTTGGTATATAATTTGTTTTTTGTATCCCAACTAAATCATTAAAAAAATTAATTTAAAGTTTGCTAAAAGTTTTTCAATAGAAAAAAATCAAAAAAAATCAGAAAATAATAGAATTTTTAATTTTATTTCATAAATAATTGACTAAATTGTTTAACAATATTTGATTATTTGATTAATTCATTAAATTTAATTAATATTAATATAATATAAAGTTAATATCTTATGTGACCGCCTTGTGATGCTATCATTTCGCGCATTCTATTAGACATTGAATTTAACAAATTGATGAAATATTGGCGCCAATCAACGCCTCTCATCATATTGTGCGCTCTGACAATGGCATCCCAGACCTCATCATTACTGTGAAACACTTGGTGTTCAATCCTAACTTTGCCTTTGATCTCTGACCCGACATTCTCAACAGGATTTATCTCGGAGAGAGACTGAAAATACAAATTTCTACATTAATTAAATATTTAAAATTACAAGATAAAATTAATTCACCTCGGGTGATCAAACACAAAATCCCGTGTATCGCCTATATTTTCATTAGTCCATTGTTTGACAGCATTTGAAGTGTGTACCGGATGATTGTCGTGTAACAACAAGACCATACCATCGTCAAAGTGTTTATAGTGTTTAGCAATACCAATATTGAGCTATTTAAAATTGAAACCCGATTTAAAATCGGATCACCCAGTACCATTTTATTTACAAAGAACCAACAGAACTTTCGCTTGAAAATAGGTGTATATATATATATATATATATATATATATATATATATATATATATATATATATATATATATATATATATATACATATATATATATATATATATATATATATATATATATATATATATATATATATATATATATATATATATATATATATATATACATATATATATATATATATATATATATATATATATATATATATATATATATATATATATATATATATATATATATATATATATATATATATATATATATATATATATATATATATATATATATACATATATATATATATATATATATATATATATATATATATATATATATATATATATATATATATATATATATATATATATATATATATATACATATATATATATATATATATATATATATATATATATATATATATATATATATATATATATATATATATATATATATATTTATATATATATATATATATATATATATATATATATATATATATATATATATATATATATATATATATATATATATATAAATATATATATATATATATATATATATATATATATATATATATATATATATATATATATATATATATATGTATATATATATATATATATATATATATATATATATATATATATATATATATATATATATATATATATATATATATATATATATATATATTTATATATATATATATATATATATATATATATATATATATAATTTTTTTTTTGTTTTGTTTTTCCGTCTCCGCTTTACATATATAGTCGTTTGGCATCAAAATTTTTCCGAAATTCCGAGATGACGGACATTGCAATAGGTAGATTTTTATATGAAATCTACCTAAAAATTAGACAGTATTACTCCAATAAAAAGATAATGGTTAACCATATTTTTTGGGAAGCACGGACATCGCCGTGCGGGCGGGCACCTTCTAGTATTCAATATTTTAAAGTTATTTCGATTGATTTGTAACCATTTGTAACCATAACCAAGTACATAACAGGTCGTTCAATAAGTCCGTAGGATAAGTAAGAAAAAACAACATTTTGACAAAACTCGATTTTTTTATTCAACATAGTTGTCTTCGAGGGCGATACAACGAGTATAGCGATTTTCCAACTTTTCTATACCACTTTTATAGTACGATTTCTATTTCTCGTCAAAATAGGCCTCAGTTTCAGCGATTACTTCATCATTGGACTTAAATTTCTTTCCAGCAAGCATTCTCTTGAGATCTGAAAACAGGAAAAAGTCGCTGGGGGCTAAATCTGGAGAATATGGTGGGTGGGTAAGCAATTCAAAGCCCAATTCATTCAATTTTGCCATCGTTTTCATCGATCTGTGACACGGTGCATTATCTTGGTGAAACAACACTTTTTTCTTTTGCAAATGTGGCCGTTTCTTTGCGATTTCAGCCTTCAATCGATCCAAAAGTTCACAGTAATACTCGCTGTTGATGGTGGTGACACGTATCGTTTGAAGGTTAGTACTAAATAAAAACCATATGGAAAAAATTCTAGTAACGCCATCTATGTGTCATCCTACGGACTTATTGAATGACCTAGTAACATAATGAAAAACATAATGTTCTTGCGCAAATTAAAAATTAAAACTATTTTTATATTTTTGAAGTAAAACTTCTTTAGGCGCGATATGACAAGTAAATCAAATCTTTTTTGAACGGAAGTAGTATTTAAAAAAAAAAATAAATAAAATAAAGAAGAAATTCAAACACCAATGAAGTAAAAAGGAAAACGAATATTCGGCAAGTATGCAATACAATTCCATTATGTGTATTGTGTGTGTCAATTGTCATTCATTTGTTAATGTTATTATATTTTTTATTCAGTCTCGTACTAAATGTTATGTGAGTTGAATGTATCGATTTTGAGTTTCGCTATTTTTTAAATTTATCGACTTCAAAAAAGAGGAGGTTCTGTGTTTCATTGTGGATTTTTTTATGTATGTTGACCGATTTCCTAAAAACGGCTCGTTCGATTTGGATGGTTTAAATCGTATTCTATTTGGGTTGATTTCAAAAGGGTGTCATAATTTTTTATGGTGTGAAAAATGTTGTTTTCAGAAAACTGGAAAAACCCGTATTTTTATATATTTTAGGCGATTTAATCAAAACATCTTAATCTGTTTGGATAGTTTGAGTTTTACATATTGCTAAAGATGTCGAGGTGGTCGTATATAATTTTCTATGAGTATGCCGTATGAGTATGAGTATTTATATGCCGTTTTTTTTTAAAGTTTATTTTAAATAAAAATATTTGTGTTTATTAAATTTGTTTTGTTAAATAAAAAAATGAGTGCGTGTAATATTTGCACACGGTTTATTTAAATTTCTTTGGCTTCTGTGGCAGGTATTAATAAAAAGATGAAATATAAAATAAATATGTCATATCGAGTATCATTTAGAGTAGCATTTCTTGATAATATAATTTACAACATGTGTAATAAAAAGCAACATTTACATAATATATTACAAAATCAATTCAATTATTATCATAATTGAAATATGAAAATATGGAGGGGCTGAAATCTCACAGCTCTGAGATATCAAGACTTCGGTCTGGGTTGAGGATTTTGATATAGTTTTCGGCAAAAAACTTTTATGAGGACATGGTTTTTAGTTTTGGGCAGCGATGTATATCAAACATAGCTTTTTGTTAAAGTACATGTATTTTTTATCTCTGTTTAGATATGTATTACAAAACTAACACGAAACATCAATACGTTGTCGGAAAATTATAACAGATCATATATTAACATAATTTAGTGAAAAGATTATACAATCAGCAAACTACTCAAAACCTCTCCATTTAGCGTTTCGAGAAAATATTTCAAAATCACAAATTCATATTTCTTTCAAAATTCCAAAAATATTGTAAAAATTAAATTAAATCGAAAATTCAAACTTTTTTCAAACAAATTTCTAAAAATATTTCAAAAATTATTACAAAATCAAAGATTAAAACATTTTCAAAAACTCTAAAAATATTCCATAAATTATAACAAAATCAAAAATTGTAACTTTTTCCAAAATTATAAAAAGTATAATAAAATCAAAAATTTAAAATTTTTCAAAATTCTAAAAATATTCCAAAAATTCTTACAAAATCAAAACTTGAAACTTTTTTCAAAATTCTAAAAATATATATAAAAATCAAAAATTCTATTTTTTTTTTCAAAATTCTAAAAATATTCCAAAAATTAGAATAAAATTAAATACTTAAACTTTTTCTAAATTCAAATAATATTCAAAAAATTCTTAAAAATTCAAAAATTTAAACTTTTTCCAAAATTCTAAAAATATTACAAAAATTATAACAATATTAAAAATTGAAACTTTTTCCAAAATTATAAAAATTATAATAAAATCAAAAATTTTATTTTATGAGACATCTGTTCTCCATGTTAGGGGCGGTCGAAAATCTTAGTCTTTTCCGCTAGGTGGCAGACTATAATGAAACTTAGTGCGGCTAGCAAACCCCGTTATCAACCACCCATGAGTGGTGAAGAAAGATCGAACGTTACGGTGCAGGGCTTCGGAAACCCAGTGTCGGTGGCTAGAGGGAGTGCGCAAGCAGGCTCCCGTCGAGATCAAGCGACTGCAAACCATCGGAAGGTACTCCAACTACAAGTTCACTTAGGAGAGAAAGTAGTCAAGTACTGAAACTAAATCAAAAAAGCAACTTGATGTTCAAAATCCATTCCAACTTAGCGTCTAGATCTCCTGAAAGAGAAAGAAGCAATATCTTGCTAAATATAAACACAAATGAAGTGGAAAATGAAAGTGAAGAACGTCAACCAGACTACGAAGAAAGAGAAGGACTCAGGCATCTAGAAAAAGAAAATTTAGAGCTCAAGAAAAAACTAAGCAAAATAGAAGAGATAACATCAAAGCTAAGCAATGAAATTGCTGCTTTAAAAAGAGAAAATCAAGACCTGAAAATGAGTCGAGAAACAAGTGAATCGGAAATGACTGATAATCTAAATATCGGCAAAGATATCAGAAGACGTACAAACGTATTTGAGTATCTAACAGATGAAGAGGAATTGCAAAGAGAAACAGATTGGATACTGAAAAAGAGTAGGCCAAGTAAAAAAAGTAAAAAAAGGAAAGCTGAAGTTTCCTCTGAGTATGTGCCATCAAGCGCTAGTCAACCTCAAGATGCACAGGCAATTGATAAAGACAAAGTTATTCTAAGAAAAGAAACGAAAGAGAAAAAGCAACCACCAGTAACTGTAACGGGTGTTTCAAGTCATGCCATAATTCAAACCATAATGAAAATGGTAACGGATAAAGAGTACAACATTACTGCTCTTAACAATGATGTCTGAAAGATCAACATATCAAACTCTGATGCATACAGAAATTTAACAATGGAACTAAACATTGACAAATATCAATGGGTTACATATGAAAACAAAAACAAACGCCCAATCAAGGTAATGGCAAGAGGACTACGTCCCACATGTTTGGTCGACGATATAATTGAAGATCTGACACGTAAAGGTCTTAAAATGTTAGATGCTGTTAACATCATCAAAAAAGAAAGAAAAACCAACGAAAATGGATTCAAAACTATATATAAAAGAGGACTTCCTCTTTTTATGTTAACTTTCGAACAAAACGAAAAAATAAAAGAAATTTATAATATGAATCGTTTTTTTTTAAAGTGGTATAAGTCCATTTTTGAAAAAATTGAGTAAGTGGTAGTTTTAGAAAGATAATGATGGCCTATTTCTATATATATAATCATACCTTCAATAGAGCCCGATTTGGGGTGGAGCGTGGGTGGAGAAATAGCTAAAGATCGATTTCAACATTTTATTTGTTTATATCAATAGAAATTTGTGAATAACTTTTGTTAATTTTATTTCTTTTGAAACTAGCATCTTTTAACTATAAAATAAAACAAAACAGAAGTTTCTATCTCTAATAGAACGGAAGTTATGAATTTTTGAAAATAACTCAACAAGAAATTTAGAACAGCTATATTTTCCAAAAAAAATCCTCAAACACCCATATCTTTTTTTCGATATAAAACGCATACAAAAAATTTCAGCCAAATCAAAAAAGAATGACCCATTTACATGGGACTTATACCACGTCTCTTGTTCTTATTTTTTAGAATGTTATTATTGAAAGTAGTATAAGTCCATTTGGAGCCAAAAAATCAATTATTTTCATTTTCATTTAAAATAACTATTATTGCATCATAAAATTAAATTGGTATAAAGTGTGAAAAATATTACAAAATTTTAGTTACATTTGCCTATATTTTTATGTTAATGCAAACACAAATCCTTAAATATCTCAATATAGAAAAAATGGACTTATACCACTTTCAGAAAAAACAGTTCATATAAAAGGGATACTCAATATGAGACTAAAAATTGAACTTTTAAGGAAAAACTCGATGAGAATACCACAATGCAAGTAATGTCAAGGTTTTAACCATACACAAAATTACTGTGCACGTGAACCAGTATGTGTAAAATGTGCCGGTAAACACTTAACGCAAGTATGCCCAGTTAACAGGGACGCCATAGCCAAGTGTATAAATTGCAAGGGGCAACATCCAGCAGACTATCATGGATGCGAAGTTGCTATCCGACTCCAAAAAATAAGAGATAAAACGCGCAAGCCATCACAAAACAAGCAAAATAACGCTGGTAGATCCAATGAACGATACCAAGAGAAACTGTGTGAGCAATCTAAATCATACGCACAAGTACTAAAAGGCTCATAGTCAATCAAAGACTCGGAACTATTAGAAAGTATCAAGAACTGCATGGAAGTAATTCTAAGGCGGTTAGATGAACAAAGCAGCCTAAACGAATTGATATTCCAAAAAATTAAGCAGAAAAAAAGCTAAGAACCAATCGCCAAGAAAAATTAAATATGAATACAACACTCAGAATAGCAACCAGGAATGCAAACGGGTTAAACAACCACACCACAGAAGTTGAAATATTCTTGAAGTTAGAAAAAATAGATATTTTTCTAGTATCAGAGACTCACTTTGTTAAATCATCATATATAAAAATACCTGGGTATAAACTTTATCATGCAATTCATCCAGCAGAAAAAGCGAGAGGAGGATCAGCAATACTAGTCAGGGATAACATAAAGCACCATGAAGGTATTAAAATCGAAGAAGAAGTTATGCAGGTCACGTCGATAACAGTTATTATTATTACTAATAATGCTGTCCACCAAAACATAATTTAAAAAAAATATGATTACTCCAAACTCTTCAATGAACCAGGCAGTAAATTTATCATTGGTGGAGATTTTAACTCAAAAAACACATATTGGGGATCAAGAATCACCACAACAAAAGGTAAAGAACTGTACGAAGCAGGACAGATAAAAAAGTGTGATTTTCATTCCGGTGGTTCTCCGACCTACTCCGGCCAACCGACCTTGGTAAGGTACCTGATTTAATAGACTTCTTTATTACAAGGAATATGTCAAAAAACTACAAAGATATCGAAAATAACGAAGGGTTGTCATCAGATCACTCTCCTGTTATAATGACAGTTAGTGAAAACACAATCAAGCGGACATATGCACCTAAACTAACATAATACATATATTATTTTACTCCATAATATATATTTTTTACATTTATGTAAATTATATATTTAGCCATGTCTAAACTAACAGATAAAAACACTAATTGGAATGTTTTTCGTGAGTGTATAGAAGAGAAAATAGATCTACAAGTATCAATTAGAAACCCAAAACAGCTAGCAACAGAGCTAGAAAGCCTGATTGAAGCTATACATTTTGCAGCAACGACAAGTACTCCAACACCGCATCCTAATCGTATTCTTACCGCAAACTTTCCCATGGAATTAAGAGAATTGATAAAATCAAAGCGCAAGGCACGTAAAATCTGGCAGACAACTCGATCTCCAGAACACAAAACTATTTTAAATAATGTGTGCATACAAGTAAAGACAGCTACTAAAGAAGCAAAAAATGAATCTATTAACAGATATCTCTCAAGTCTTTCTGATGATAAAAGCAATGAGTGCTTACTCTGGAAAGCAACAAAGGGACTCAAAAGACCAATAGTTCAGTTCCCTCCGATTAAAAAAGATGATAAAACATGGGCCAGAAGTGCTCAAGAAAAAGCTGATCTATTTGCAGAACTACTAGAGAACACCTTCAAGCCATTTGGTCGACTAACAGAAGACAGTCGACTAACAGAAGAAGATTCACAAGAAATTTCATATGTAACATTACATGAACTTAAAGAAGAAATACGTTTGGTTTGGTTCCAAAAAAGGCCCCAGGCTACGATTTAATCACCAGTGAAGTTGTTAAAATGCTACCTGATAAAGGTATGCGCAAAATACTTCATATCATTAATGCTGCATTCCGATTAAGGTATGTACCTATGCAATGGAAAGTAGCAGAAGTGATTATGATCCTAAAACCGAATAAATCACCAAATGACAAAAACTCGTAGAGATCGATATCATTACTCCCAACGATATCGAAGCTTTTTGAAAAACTTTTTATTAAAAGACTTAAGCCTATAATAGAAAATAGAAACCTCATACCTTCGCATCAGTTTGGTTTCAGAGAAAACCACTCTACCATTGAACAAGTGCACAGGATCACGAATATTATTGAAGAAACGATTGAAGCCAAAAGGGTATGCTCCGCAGTATTTCTTGTTGTCGCTCAAGCTTTTGATAAAGTTTGGCATTATGGCTTAAAGTTTAAATTGCATAGAGATCTGCCCAAACAGTTTTATGAAATTTTAAACTCTTATCTGGATGACCGCCACTTTAGAGTCAAATATGATGATAGTTATTCAACATTGAAAAATATTGATGCAGGAGTCCCGCAGGGTAGCGTCCTAGGACCGGTACTATACCTGCTATATACAAGAGATTTGCCTGGCCTAAGCAAAACAACCATTGCAGATGATACTGCAATTTTGACCACCGGAAAAACCGTAGAAGAAGCAACTAGCAAACTGCAATACTCAATACTAATAAAATCCACAACTGAACAAAAAGATGGCGAATTAAGCTGAATGAAACAAAATCCTCTCATGTTAGCTTCACTAACCAAAAAGTAAATACCTCTGAAAATAAACTCAACACGAGTTGCTTATGCAAACACAGCAAAATATCTAGGTATGACAATGGATACTAAACTGAGATGGAAGGAACATGTTAAAAAGAAAAAAGAAGAACTGAATTTAAAATTTAGAAAGATGTACTGGTTACTTGGTAGAAACTCAGTACTATCTATTCAAAACAAACTGCTTCTGTATCGTCAAATACTGAAACCAGTGTGGACGTATGGCATCCAGCTATGGGGCTGTACTAAGAAATCGAACGCGAAAATCATTCAGTTGTTCCAAAACAAAGTTCTGCGTTGCATTGTTAATGCCCCGTGGTACATCAGAAACGAAGACCTCCATAGGAACCTAAAGATAGAGTTCGTGAAGGATGAAATAAAAAAATATGCAATTAAACACACCACGCGTATCCGCGTACATGAAAATATTGAAATACACCAGCTAATGGATGTGCCCGTTACTGACAGAAGGCTTAAAAGAACGAAGCCACTAGATTTGATTTTATAATCAAAAGCATACTTAATAAAATAATGTAAATGGAACTAACCAATGGGTTACATCCCAAAAAATGTGCTATAAATATGAAATGTAAATTACTATAAGATGAGCGTAGCTCAGTTGTTCTTTTATATCAATAAAAAAAAATCAAATCAAAAATTTAAAATTCTTGCAAAATCAAAAATTGAAACTTTTCCAAAATTCCAAAAATATTTCAAAGACTATAACAAATTCAAAAATTTCCATGTTCAATTATATTTACGTAAACAAACAGCTAAATTTTTTTTTCCAAAAAATTAACTAAAAAAGTAAATGAAATCATTTTTTTGACACACTGGACAATATTTTTTGGACAAACTTATAATGCCACAATTCTCAATAATAATAATAAAATTTCATATCAAACAAACAATTTTATTTTTTTCCAAAAACTTTGGTAAAAAAATAAATAAAAATATTTCTTTTGACACACTTGACAACATGTTTTTGACAAACTTATAATGCAATAATCTAGATTTTGGTCTAGACCAATCCCGACCATCAACATTTCTCCAAATTCAATGTTCCTACTCGTAATCACTTAAAGTGAAAGTTTTTAAGCAAAAATTATGCAAATTTCCTTGTTTTGACACACTTGACGATTTTTTGACACACTTCCGGTACAGTTATCGAACACATCGTCATTTCGGCTCTTCGCACTGAGTAAACCTATTTCTAGAAAAAATTTTTGAAATCCCTTCAGCGGTTTTCTAGATTTCGTAGGTTGTGACGGCCTGACGGCCGGACGGCCCTCAGACAGACATACATTTTTGTTTTTGCTTTTTTAGAATCAGTAGGTCCTAAAACGTCGAGAAATGCCAAAAAAGTGGGGGTAAGTATTTCACTTTTGGCTCATGAATGTAATACTTAGGTCTTTCAAACCGAAGTAATTAGAGGTTTATGATAACTAAAGTGAGAAACATAAACTTTACTTTGAAAGTTTGTTAAATTTCTTGAAAAACTGCATCATTTGTTGTATACCAAATCTTGTTGTTGAATTAAGGGGACATGTATTCATAGTGAAATTTAATTTGTAATACGTTGTAAAACTTTGTAAAACATTATGTAAATATGGCTTTTTATTACACATTGTTGTAAATTATATTATCAAGAAATGCCACTCTAAATTTCAATATGATATATTTATTTTATATTTAATATTTTTAGTAATACCTACCAGAGTAGTCAAAGAAGTTATACTTCAACAGCCTGTAAAGATTACGCACTTCCATTTTTTTATAACTCGATGCGAAGACGAAATGCGCATCGAATTATAAAAAATATGAAAAGATTTTTAATTTTTAATTTCGGCAAGGACAAGGGTTTTTCATTATGTTATTCATGGAATTGAGCCAAGTGCCCATGGCAGAAAGTGTTAGTTTTATTTAAGTTCACTGCCTTATTTGTATGTTGTGTGAAATAAAATAAATAAATAAATAAAATAAAATAATTTCTTCCACAACATTAGTGAGGAAATTAAAAAAATTGAGATTTTTTTGTTTGGGGAGCCGTAAAAAGCTATTGTGGAAAAAGATTTTTCAGGTAGACGAACCTTTAATACTACTGTGTTGTAGCCATCACCATGTAATTCAAAATTTAGAAAGATTTTATATGCAAACACTATCATGAATGTATGCACATACATCATGATGAAGTTTAAAAGCGAATTCAAGCTTATATTTGGAATTTAGTGTTACGTCAGAGGGATAGATTTCAGAAACGTTTGTTTCTGTAAAAACAAGAATATGCGGTTTGTCATGCTCGAGATGATGTTGCACGGCGTAACGGCTAGCATTCAATCTACAAATATTTTGAATTTGAATGTTAAATTTTTTATCAAACATAATAGTCATTTAATCAAAATATAATTTGTTTTAAAAATGGTCGCTTATGCTCGACAATGTTTTCCTTATACATATATAATTAACTAAATTCGCATAAAAACCGCACATTCAATTTTTTTTTAAGTAAATGACTTTTATTAATTTATCAATATGTACATATTCTATTGATTTATTGACAAGCGTTAATTTCTTGAAGGGTGTTATTAGCAACCACATCCCATTTAGAACTGACATCATTTAAACATGTTGTTGCATCTTCAATGCTAACACCTTTAAGATACTCTATAACAGCTTGATCTTCAACTAACCAGACCGACCACAAAGTTGGCCAAAGTTCTTCAATTTCATGGTCAAGCCTTATCATAAAATCAATTATTTCTTGTTTTTGTGTAAGAACATTGTATAAGCCCATCGGATAGAAATGAACATGCTGAGCAGTTGTTGATTCTCGTTGTACCAAATTTGTAATGTCATGGAAATAATCCCTAGCTGCTGCTGTCAATTCATTTGAAGCTGTTGCAGCACATGCTTGAATATCTGTACCAGCTTCAACAGAACTTTGTGTAACTTTTTTATCCATTCCAATTAAACATTCGTTTTGATTTCCAATCACTTGTGAACGGTCAATAATGGCATTATACGACGATGCTTTTAATTCTTGAACGTAGGTTGTTGTTCTAGCGATTAAACTTATAAGTGCAGAATTCCATTCTTTTGCCTGTGTACTTACTTCCCATCTGCGATCACGCATAAAATAGTCCATAGTTAAATGAACTTCTTGCATTTCAACCCGATATTGTTCCATTCTGCTAAGAAATTCCGCATTTGAGATAAGAGATGAAGCCTAATTTGAAAACTAACGTTATATTAATAAAACTTTTAACAATTTTTATTTCACTTACATTGCTTGTAAATATTGCTACAGCCAACGCTAAACATAAAATTATTTTCATTTTGCTCAATAGTTTAATTATAACTTACAAGGAGCCACTTAATTTTTTGAACTAAATTTAATTTATCAATTGCTTCAGCTATATGTAGCATAAGGTCAATTTATCGTTCATAAAATGAGATTAGATTTCCAATAGAAGTTTTATTAGAATTTTTATTACAATATCAATATATTGAAGATTATGGATTACGATATTTATTACTTTGGTTTTAAAACAATAAAAGAAGTTTATCGACAATTATATTGGTTTAAAAATAGATTAGCTTAGTTTAATCTTTTAAGGGTTCCGTACTTTAACAACGTAAACACGGAACCTATATGGTGTGACTTAGGTTTCCGACCCAAGTTCTACATCATCAATTTTCTCACAAACTACACTGAAAAAAAATTAAAGTAATTCGAGTTTCATCTCGAAGTTAACAGTTTATTATTCAAACTACGAAAATATGCTGACAAACAATTTCGCGGTGATTAGGTTAAGGACAACTACAGGTAAACATTTCTCTGACAACAGAATGATATTTATTTAAAACATAAAGTGTTACATGCAATATATATATTTATTCTCTTCCATTTAATTATATCAGCTTTATTTGTATGTATGTTTTTTCGATAATATAGTATTTATTATTGTATTGTTTTCTAACCTATAGCCTAATGAACTTAACCTATTGTCTAATGAAAATTTTCCTATAAAAAATTATCATTATTCAATTGGTATGATTCCAATTGGTCAAATTGTTTTGATTTCTTTAAAATTATTTTCAAATTATAATCACAATTGCTTTGATAAGTTTTGTTCAAAAATCAAATTTTAATTTAAATTCTCTTATTTCGTTTAGTTGAACTTGGTTGATTGTATGAGAAGGGCGTTTTTTATCATCAGGGTTTTTTTATTAAGAAATTTGATTTATCAATTAAAACAATAAAGATTTATTATTTTAATTGAAGAAAATGTTTTTATTTTTTATAATACACAAATCTTTGTCAGAGAATAAAGTATTGTAATCGATTCGTGAATAATGAATTTTATTCTCTCGCAAATTAAAATTCTCGCTCGTGCCTCGCTCGAATTTTAAACATTTACTTGAGAATAAACTACTTCATTATTCACTCATTGATTAAACTACTATTATTTATTTACTTTAAATATGAAACATATCAAACAATAGTAGTTTAATTAATGAGTGTATAATGAAATAGTTTATTCTCAAGCAAAAGTTTAAAATTTGAGCGAGACACGAGCGAGAATTTTAATTTGCGAGAGAATAAAATTCATTAAACACGAATCGATTACAATACTTTATTCTCTGACAAAAAATTGTGTATTATAAAATATAAAAACATTTTCTTCAATTACAACAATGAATCTTTATTGTTTTAATTGATAAATCAAATTTCTTATTAAAAAATCCCTGATGATAAAAAACCCCATCCTATACAATCAACCAAGTTCAACTAAACGAAATAAGAGAATATAATTTAAAATTGGATTTTTGAACAAAACTTATCAAAGCAATTGTTATTATAATTTGAAAAATATGGAGGGGCTGGAAACTCACAGCTCTGAGATACCAAGACTTCGGTCTGGGTAAAGGATTTTGATATAGTTTTCGGCAAAAAACTTTCACGAGGACATGGTTTTTAGTTTTGGGCAGTGATGTATATCAAACATAACTCTCTGTTAAAGTACAAGTATTTTTTATCTCTGTTTAAAAATTTATTACAAAACTAACACAAAACAATGAATACGTTGCCGGAAAATTAAAATCAAACTTCCAAAAATATTGTTAAATTAAATAAAATCAAACTTTTTCAAAATTCCAAAAATTAGAATGAGATCAAATATTTAAACTTTTTCTTAATTCCAATAATGTTCCAGAAATTCTTAAAAATTCAAACTTTTCCAAAATTCTAAATATATTGCAAAAATTATTACAAAATCAAAAATTAAAACTTTTTTCAAAATTCCAAAAATTATAATAAAATCAAAAATTTTAAATTTTTCAAAATTCTAAAAATATTCCAAAAATTCTTACAAAATCAAAAATTAAAACTATTTTCGAAATTTTAAATATATATTATATATATGTATATAAAATTCAAAAATTCTATTTTTTTCATAATTCTAAAAATATTGCAAAAATTATAACAAAATCAAAAATTGAAACCTTTTTCAAAATTCCAAAAATATTCCAAAAACTAGAATGAAATCAAATATTTAAACTTTTTCTAAATTCCAATTCTAATCCAAAAATTCTTAAGAATTCAAACTTTTTCCGAAATTCTAAAAATATTGCAAAAATTATTACAAAATCAGAAATACAAACTTTTTTTAAAATTCCAAAAATATTTCAAAAACTTAACAAATTCAAAAATTTCCATGTCCGATTTCATTTTAAATTACATTTACGTAATGAAAACAGCTACATTTTTTTTTCCAAAAAATTGGCTAAGAAATAAATGAAATCATTTTTTGATACACTTGACAACATTTTGTTGACAAACTTATAATGCCATAATTCTCAATAATAATAATAAAATTTCATTTCAAACAAACAATTTAATTTTTTTCCAAAAAGTTGTGTAAAAAAATAAATAAAAATCTTTCTTTTGACACACTTGACAACATTTTTTTGACAAACTTATAATGCCATAATTCTCAATAATAATAATAAAACAGAAGTAATTTTATTTCAAACAAACAATTTTATTTTTTTCCAAAAAATTGGGTAAAACATAAATCAAAATCTGTCTTTTGACACACCTGACAACATTTTTTTGACAAACTTATAATGCCATAATTCTCAATAATAATAAAATTTCATTTCAAACAAACAATTTTATTTTTTTCCAAAAAATTGGGTAAAAAAATAAATAAAAATCTTTCTTTTTACACACTTGACAACATTTTTTTGACAAACTTATGCCATAATTCCCTATAATGCCATAATTCTCAATAATAATAATAAAATTTCATTTCAAACAAACAATTTAATTTTTTCCAAAAAATTGGGTAAAAAACTAAATAAAAATCTTTCTTTTGACACACTTGACAACATTTTCTTGACAAACTTATACCAATCCCTACCATCAACATTTCTCCAAATTTAATGTTCCTACTCGTAATCACTTAAAATGAACGTTTTTTAAGCCAAAAATATGAAAATTTGCTATTTTTGAGACACATAATGGTATCTTTGACACACTTCCGGTACAGTTATCGAACACAGCGTCTTTTCGGACCTGTCCCTTGAGTATACCTATTTTTAGAAAAAAAAATTTTGAAATCCCTCCAGCGGTTTTCCCTGCAGCGTAGGTAATGACGGACGGCCGGACGGCCGACAGACAGACATACATTTTTTTTTTGCTTTTTTAGAATCAGTAGGTCGAGAAATGCCAAAAAAAGTGGGGGTAAGAATTTCACTTTTGGCTCATGAATGTAATACTTAGGTCTTTCAGACCGAAGTAATAATTTTAATGAAATCAAAACAATTTGACCAATTGGAATCATACCAATTGAATAATGATGTTCTTATAGGAAAATTTTCAAAAAAAAATTTTCAACACTTCAAATCTCGAACTGATCCTTCGTTTCCACTTTTTAAAAAGTCTAATATTCTTCCGTTCCGATATCTCTATGTTTATAAAGTTTTAAAGTTATTTTATTCTAGATGTGGGTATAAAAAAATCAAAACAATTATTAAATATGATTTACGCACCAATAATCGTTGCGTAGTGAATTTTACGAGAAAGGAGTATTGTAGACGCTTTTTTGTTTTTATGGCTCCCTATTTATACAATTGTCTACCTGTATCTATCAAATCTTTTCATCCTATAAATATTTTTTTGAAAAACTTAAAACTTTGGCTTTTCTCTGTTAATAATATTGAGCTTTACTTTTAATATTTTTTTTGTGTGATATTTTTCATGTACTTACTATACATATTAGTTATTTAGCTTGTTTGTTACTTTTTAATTTTGTTTTTTTATGTTTTTTTTTTTTTTTTTTACCATGTTTTATGGAGCTTTTACTACAAGTGTTCGTTTGTAACACTTCAAAATGCTCCTACTTATTTCATTTCAATTACAAATTTAATTATTATCTGGCATTTGTTTATTTAACTATTGTATGGTTATAAAAATTTTTTGTGAATTACTGTATACGATTTTTATTTGTTTTTGATTGAAATAAAGATTATTATTATTAGACAATAGGTTAAGTTCATTAGGCTATCCGCTACCGCTATAGGTTTAGAAAACAATACAATAATACATACTATTATTATCGAAAAAACATACAAATAAAGCTGATATAATTAAATGGAAGAGAATAAAAGATATAATTTAATTTTGATAGTATTGTTATTATTATGATATTTCTACTTATAAGTAACTTAAGTTAATACATTTAAGTATAATTATAGTGACAATACAAGTTACTAGAATATCAAAAAAAATATAACAGTAGATGGTTGAATAAAATTAAAACTTTTTTCTTTTCTGTTATAAATTTTCACATTACGTGCGGTTGCCTCAACTGCACCGTTCTAGGGTCCTATTTTCAAATCCACTCGTAATCACACGTATACTTTATAATTACGACTACAAATAACAAATGGTTTTTAACGAGGGGTTAAAAAAATGGTATTTTTACGAGTCTTCGTTGACGTTATAAGATAGTGTGGTGATTATTTACACTCAACTCCAGAGTATGTTGAATTTAGTCTGTCATAAAATGATAGATATAGGGCGATTTTTCTGTTCCTGTGTTTACCGCAATGGCGCTGCAAAAAGGGGATAAGAGAAAAAATCACAAAAATTTTATATGGAATTCCATACAAAACACAATTTGAATAATTTTAAAAGTTATCTATGAAATTTCTCATTTTACTACAATTAAATAATTTAAATTTGTTTATGAAGTATTATTGACAATATATTAAGCATAATATATAAAATATTTTCTTTTCTTCTGTCCGTAAAACAAATACGAAAATAGGTTAAATTTTTCATACAACTTTGTATGGGAAATTTTGACAATTTTTATGTTTCTTTTTTGAGCGACTTAAGAATATTATTCTTAAAATTACGCTTAAAATATAGTCAATAATACTCCATAAGCAAATTAAAATTGTTCAATTGTGGTAAAATGAGAAATTTCATAGATAATTTTTAAAATTATTCAAGTTGTGTTTTGTATGAAATCCCATATAAAAGTTTTTGAATTTTTTCTCTTATCCCCCTTTTGCAGCGCCATTGCGGTAAACACCGGAACAGAAAAATCGCCCTATACAACGAATTTTTCTACTTCAAGCTACGAAAATGTCATTTTAATATATAGTAAAACCTATGTGAAAGGGAAACTTTTTCTAAGTAGTGACTGAAAATGTTTTCAGTCACTAGACTGAAAGTAAATAAGTTTCGGTGGTCGCCTACAGGTGGTGGTTATTTAAAGGATTGAATATTTGATTGAATATTTGAGATTGAATTTCGAATCGAATCGAAACTAATCATTATATCAATTGTGTGTAATTAATTAATTAAACTAATAATGAGTTTGTTTTTTTTTCTATATCGGAGAAATCGGAGCGATATTTTTTCCTCCGATAATTAACTGTCAGATATAAAATATATTCTCTGAGTTCTTTCCGAAAAAAAAACAAAAAAAATTATTATTTTTTAAATAAACAAATTTTATTAAAAAATTTATTTTTATTTGTTTTTAATTGAAACTTTACCTACAATTTTTTAAATTTATACTTTAAACGATGACTTCCAGTCGGTAAAATATATATCTGTGTTATCTGTAAAAGTTTTTAGAGAAAATATATGAACTATTTTCACTATTCATATTTCCAAATACATCTACTAAAAACTTACAAAACGACATATCTAAATTTGACTGTGTAAAAAATAAACAATTATATTTTTACCAGTGTAAAATAATATTATTATTGTGTTCGCCTGTTATTATTCCATCTGTAGGCGAACACAATAATAACATTATTTTACACTGGTAAAAATGCGATATATAATTGTTTATTTTTTACACAATCAAATTTAGATATGTCGTTTTGTAAGTTTTTAGTAGATGAATTTGTAAATATTATCATTTATATTTACAAGCGTAGAAAAAATAGCGTTTTCTACGCGTGGTAAAAACGTTTTTGCGTTCCTGAACAAACCGTTCAGTCACTCAAAAAGAGACGTTTTCACCACTTGTATAAAAATCTACTATTAATTTGAAAATTACAAAATTTGTTTATAAAACAATTATATATTTAAATAATTATTAATTAATTATTCTTTTAATTATTTAATTAATCTTTTTAATTCATAATTTCTTTGTTGATGTTGACAACAATGTCAACATTGTTGACAACAATGTTAAAAAATTTAAGAAAAATATTTTATTGATGTAAATAAAAACTTTGTTTTTTTTTAAAGAAAAAAATGTACAGTTGTTGGTTTAAAATATTTTTCGGCAAACGGCTGTAAAGTTTAACTTTACTGTCGCTAGGGAGCTAGTTAAATAAAGTCTTAATTTTTTGACTTATAATCGAAGCGGCTGTAAAGTAACGCCATTTTTATTTTTATTTTACGGCGGCAGTAAAGTAACTTTCACATTTTTATGGCGGCAGTAAAGTAATTTTCATATTTTTACGGCGGCAGTAAAGCAAATTTCATATTTTTACGGCGGCAGTAAAGTAACATAACATGAAATTATGATTTTGTTCAAAACAGCATTCATTTCATTTCTTGTCTATGAATTAAAATCAATAAAAATTAATTTCAGAAATTTATTACCTCATTTTGCCTTTTTAAATCATATGTATAAAATATTTGATGTATTAATTTCATATTTATAAAAAAATTTAAACGTTTACCGAAAAAATATTGTATTTAATTCGGGGCTAAAGCGTTTTTTTGTATTTCGTCTATAATTATCAAACTATAGACTCAAGACAAAATTTAGCTCCTAATTAAATAATATGCTGATGTTTCCTGTTGTTGGATAAAAAGAGTTTAAAATATGTTTATTTTCATTCTAGTTAATATTTTAATACAGACAGCTAAACGTATACTTTTTTCATTACGATTGGTTTTTACCCGCAGTAGTTATAAAACGATTAAAAAGTAGTCGTGTTCGTGTTACCCAAAATACCAATTTTTTGTAATTGTATACAATTTCGATTATAAAGAATACTTTAAGTTTTAAAAATAGCGCCCGTGTATCTGTACAGCTGCTGAATCGATTTCGAAGTTCGCCATATCCGCTATTGCGGCGAGATTGAGACAACTCTTTTTCGTTTTTTCTGTGTATAAATGTTATCAAAGTGACATTTTCCACATATATGAAATGTTAAACTCATTTCTCCATTGATTACATATACGTTTTTTATTGAAAATTGAACGAAGAATACGATGATCATACTAAACACTCTTTATTTTTGTTAGATAATGACTAAAAATTGATTTTAACATATTATTTGTTTATAACATTAGGAATTTATGTATTTTACAATTATAAGTCACTAGAAATTAATGTATGCAATAGAATGAAAATAGAATGAAAAAAAATGTTGAATAGGAATTTGTTAATAATTTTTATAAATAACAGTTTCTTTTTTCCATCTATTCAATTCCATCGTTATACTTTAAATTAAAACAGACAAAAAGTGTCTAAGATTACCGGAACCGAAGTTATGAACCTTTGCAAATAACTAATAAGTCTTCAAGCCAAAAATCTCAAAATTCTCGAAATTCTGATCCACTCTATGTCTTAGTCACATTTTGTCACAAAATTCTCGAAATTACGATCCACTCTATGTCTTAGTCACATTTTGTCCTAATCTGTTCGGTATGTAAAAGAATGATAAATATATGGAATTTTTTATCGTCCCGCCCTCGATAAATTAATTTTTTCCTAACTGTAAAAATTATTTCGCCATTAATTAAAAATACGTTTTTTTATAGGAAATGAAACGTAGAATACGAGGGTTTTACTAAAAACTCATTTTGTGGATTTGAAAATAACTCGTCAAGCCAAAAATCACGAAATTCTCGAAATTCTCGATATTTAGAACCACCATAATTTCCGAAAAAAAATCCTCGAACACGTATATCTTTTTTTCGCTATAAATCTGTAAAAAAATTTCAGCCAAATCAAAATTGTGTCGGTCAGATTTTGTCCAAATCTGTTCGGTTTGTAAAAGAATGCCCCATATATTTCCAATTATTATTGGAATAAAATCACTACAACTATTGTGTTCTTTATTTTTAAAAGTTAGACAAATATTATAACTAATTTATTTAATTTTTTTTTTTTGCACAATTGAACCCATAATTTTAATTAAAACTTAATCTACTCAAAAGGAACTCAGATATTATATCACTTTGAAATTAAACTTAAACTAATTTAATTTCTAATTTCAATATTTTTATCACAAAAAAATAAAATCGAACAAAAAAATGATGCACCAAACAAATAAACAAAGAAGAAAATCTTAAAATCGGTAAACATGTAAGTACAGCTAACGAAAACTACGATTATTTATTTATTATTGTGGCAAGTTGCATTCACACTTCTAGCAGTTCTATAGAAATAAATTATGATGCAAGAGTTGTTTTAAAGTTTGTAGATATGCATTAAAATTAGCTTTAATGCAACAATTGCTTTGTAATTCAATAATAACTTGCTTTAATAACTCATATTGCAAAGACTGCTTTAAAAATTGCAGTTAGTTTTTGAACTGTGTATATATAGAGATGGCAATCCCGGGAGCCCGGATCCCATCATTTCTTGATCTCGGAATCCCGGACTTATTCCCAGAAATTTTCGAGATTTCGGGATTAAAAGATATTAATTAATCAGAATACAACGAAAAACAATGAATACAGCAATTTCGATTACATTTGAAATTGTGTTTCACTATTTCTCATATCAAATAGAATTATTTCTCAGTTGTTTAATAATGCTAGCTCATATTTTAAATTATAAATAATATAATAAATATGTAAATATCAAAATATCGCGTGATTTTCATCATAAGAACATGGCTTTAAATAATGTTTGGTTCCCTATTACTCCAAATTTAGTTAGATAAGATAGTAACATAGTATTAACATAAAACCCATAGTATTATCAATAAACCGATAGTAGGAACATAAAACCTAGAAACTAACCATAAGACTGATTGATACAGGTGGCAATGAAATATAATTCCAATTTTAATAGAGCAAGAGCTGAATTTAGCTACGAAAAAAGGTTTAAACTTCTCAAAAAAAATTCCAGACAAAAGTATTAAATCAAACGGAAATGTCATTATTTGAAGGTGGAGGATCCAAAGGTGTCTACCTTCAAAAAGTTTATAATTATTTACTTACAATAAAACCAACAAAGCGGAGTCTGAAAGGGCTTTTTCAGTTCCTGGTTTCATAAATTCAAAAATTCGACATCGGCTAAGGGACAAAATGATCGACAGCTTATGTTTTTTTAAATCACATTTTCAAACCAAAATAGTTCTTCTCAAAAACACAATTTTAATTCACTAGAAAAAAAATTCACCCCCCACCCCCTGAACATGAAAATAAAATTTTTTGTTAGAGATTTATTCGTTAGTTAAGACAATTTGTATGTTGTAAAGTATTTTACGGGGCAATTATGGGTTTTATGTTTTTTGGGAAAATGATTAATTTCTTTACTTCACTATTTGTGAATTTTCGAAGGTTAGTAGGAATGTTATTACCTCGTACAATCCTAGGTCACTTGTGTTGTTATTATTGAATGTTTCCAATCAATTATAAATCAATTTGCACACTGTTGCACACTGTCGCAACTGCACCTACAGAGTTGATGGTTAGAAACATTTTAATTTTCGATTTCTTTTTTGTTATCGAAAAACTTTTTCATACTTCACTAGCTACTAAAGTTAATTTTTTGTTAGAGATTTATTCGTCAGCTAAGAACTCATGGTATTGATAAGGTTACGAGTTCGAATCCCAACCGAAACACGTTTAGAACAAGTTGTTTTAATTTAATTCTAACAGTAAGATTTATTCATATAAACCCAAAAACTGATTTCGAATTGAAAAATTCATATGATTCATAAATATACTCGACACTCTGTCGCAAATTGATTTCTAATTGATTGGAAACATTCAATAATAACAAAAACAAGTGACTTTGGATTGTACGGGGTAATAATATTCCTACTAACCTTCGAAAATTCACAAATAGTGAAGTTAAAAAATTAATCATGTTCCCAAAAATGAAAATTAAAATATGTTTCATCATCACCGTAGAGTGGGTAGAGTGTGTAAGTAATGAGTCCTGACACGAACAACACAAAATAATTTTAATGTGTAAATCATTTAAGCCAAATGCTAATACCAAATAATTTTAATGTGTATTCCCCTAATGTTGTCTATATATATCTACTCGAGCAAAAATTTCTTAGGGCGCAAATATGGCGCTGATCAGGTTTGCCCTAGTTTAATAGGGCCCTGATCGTGAGTGTAACGCTTTGACCCAATCAGGCCCTGATTGGGCTAGTCGGATCAGGTCCTGATCAAGTTTACCAAATTAAATAGTGCAAACCCTAGACCCTAGTACAGTGATGGCGAACCCGCGACCCGTGGGTCATGGACTGACCCGTGAGACAATTTTAAATACCCGCGAGAATATTCAGATAATTTATCTAAAATTTGAGGTTTAAATATTTTTATAACAAATCATAAATAAATCTAATTCTACAATTAATTTGTAAAATATAAAGTTATTTTTAATTGTAAATAGAATTTCAAAATATAGCACAGCTTGCAATCCTTGTAAAATATACAAATCTGTATATATAGGGTGACCATTTTTTTCTAAGTGAAATCAGTACAACATTTTAAGAGTTAAAATATGTACTATCCATAGTCTTACCTAACCTATGTCTCTTCTAAGTCGAAAGGTTATTGTGTAAAGCGAAGTAGAGAAATCTGGTTTTCATTTTTTTAGTAGTTTAAGGAAATTTCGTTGAGACTTGAGACCAACACCAGTAGTTAGTAAAATACAATTTTCCACCACGATTGCTTGGCAAAACACAGGGCTTGAATTTTAATATATATTTTCCGTGAGAAACTGCCATAATTTAAAAATAAAAGTATTTTTTTCAAGTAATTTTTATTACAAGTTCATACCAAACAATAACTCGTATAGTTTTATTTCCGTATTTAAATTGGAACTTAAAATAATATTTAACAATTTTCTTAAAAATCAGTACTTTCAGTACATAGAAATCAGTAAAAATCAGTACCGCATATGTCTATCAGTACAGAAGCTAGAAAATCAGTACTGTACTGATAAATTCAGTACAAATGATAACTTTATGTAAATATAATGAGAGAAGAATCCATATAATTAGTGAATTTAACAGGAAGAACAACAGGTGCTATGCATGAATTTAAAGAAGCATTGGAAACAATGAATATTGATATAAAGTAGATTGTTTCCGTAACTACTGATGGTGCTTCAAGCTTGGTTGGCAAAAACGTTGGATTTATTAAACATCTCAAACAAAACATTGAGCGTCTATTAGTGGAATTTCATTGTATTATTTACCAAGAAGTAGTTTGTGCAAAAGAAGGATTGCAACCATTTTCAAAAGTTATGTCAATAGTGACAAATATCTCAATTTTATTTTTGCACGAGCTCTTAATAAGCGTCAATCTGAAATTGATTCTCTTCTCAGTATTCAGGTCTTTTAATGTATTAAATCGCTTTTTTACTCTTCTTGAATAAAACTCTTTCTACTTGTGAAGGGTGTAAATTATCCTGAGCTAACAAATTTGCAATGGTTAAATGATCTAACGTTCTTTTGTGATATAACACAACACTTTAACCTTAACGAACTTAATAAGAAACTTTAAGGGCAAATTGCATTAACTATATATCAAATTATCAAAACATTAAATCGTTTGTTTTAAAATTAGACAAATTTATAAATGATTTCAATGTGAAAACTATGATATATTTTCCACGTTTGCGTGCACAATTTGAAACAACGGTGTTTTTTGGTAATTTGAGAGTGGTTAATGAGTTATTGAGATTAATGAGCATTCAATCATTAAATATGTATCAATTATAGAAGAAATCAAAGAATCAATTAAAATCAGATTTAATCAATTTAAACAACTGGAAACTACTTTACCTCATAAAATTAAATTCAAAAACATGGAACTAGAGTTCTTTAATCGGTTGAATATTAATAATTTAGAAATCGAATTAGTCGAATTTCAATATTATTGTTTATGTATAAAAAAATTCAAAGATTTGATTGCAAAAATAGAACCAAATAGTTCCCAAATGAATTTTAATGAATCAGCCGAAGAAAATATTAAAAGTATTATACTCCAAACTTGAAATTGTTTGCCAAATACATTTATCTGCATAAAAAATTTAGCGAATGTTGGATTAACAATGTTTGGATCATCTTATTTCTGTAAGCACCAATTTTCATAATTAAATTACATAAAGTCCTCGGAAAGAAATCGGCTCGGGAAAGAAATAACTGACGCATGTGTGAAATTAAGGACAACATCATATCAACCAGATATACAAAAATTAGCGTCTCAAAAGCAGCAGTAAATTTCACATTAGTATTTTTTTTCTAAATAAAACTTTGATCAATGAAATAATAATAAACATATAAACTACTTTATTTTAATTCTGTAGTAGTAGTGACCCATGACTCTAAATTGAAAATCTTATAAATTTGTTTTGACCCACCAGCAAAATGGTTCGCCATCACTGCACTAGTATAAGGTATTTTGTATAAAGTCCTGATCAGATTGCCCAACTAGGGGTCAAATACGAAAAACCAAATTAGGGCCTGATATATCTAAATAAGGTTAGCCCTAAAAGGGTATTATAATTCAGACCCGGAACAGGCCCACATCAGACTGCCCTAACGTTGCTTGCCTTATCTGGCCCTTATCACGCCCTGACTGTATTCAGGCTTCAACTAACTAATTTCTGCTCTGATAACCATATATGGCAATAATTTGACCGTGTGTGTTAGATATTAGTTTCGCATTGATTGGCAACAATCAATAATGACTCTACACTCGTGACTTAGGACATTCACTATATATAGAAATATTCTCATCTTACGAATTCACAAAAAAGTAATGTTTAGAAATTTAATTCAAGAAATCTAAAAATTTTATGTTTGTTAAGTATATTTAATAATTTATTTTCGTAATATTTACGTTGAATAACATATTTATTTAATACTACAAGTATCGTTAGAACGAGCGTATACAACAAGTGTTACACAAATATGTTATAATTGTTTAATTTTAAATTGATTTGTTGTCAGAGAAAATTTCGTTCATTGAATTCCGAGATTCTCCAGGGATTAGGTTTTTCAATCCCGAATCTTAGCATTCAAAAATTTCGGTTTTTTTGACATCTCTATGTATATATGATAATCGGAGACGGAAAATCGAAAATCGACGCATTCAGTACAGAAAGGAAATAAACGTTGACAGTCTCCTGCTAGAGATTAATATTAGCATACATTTGTTTCTTTTCGATACTAAATGCACCACCCACTTTTGTTTTATGTAACAAATGGGAACGGAAAACTGTTTATCTATCAAAAATACTAATAGTCAAAAATCGAATGTTTGCATCTGTGCTAAGATATGTTAAATACCATTTGAATATTTTTTCTTCTTACAATTTCAAAGAAAATATAATTATAAAAAAACATAACGTTTGTACGAACATATCATTTGTTTCTTTGCAACATAACATTGTGTCAATGCAAAATTTATTTTCTACTTTTTAGTTCGATTTTCAAAAAGTATGTTTTTTAAATTTTTTATTTTTTTGTTTTCTATTTTAAAGATTTATTTGAAAATCAATTGCTTTTTTTTCGAAAAAGCAAATGACGCTTGTCTGTAATTTTAGTATGTTTTGGTTTTTGGGTTAATGATAAATCTTTAAAATATAAAAAAATAAAATAAAATGAAGGTACATTTTTGAATAATTAGAATTAAAAAAATTATCTAAAATATAAAAATTTTGTTAGTGTAATATTTTTATAAAAACATCCCTAAGTACCTTTCAAACAAAAATAAATTATTAAAATCGGTTAAACCCGTTTGAGCAGCACTTAACTTTAAACTTTCATTGTCTCTAAAACTCTTAACTAATTTTTCTAAACTAGGAAAAAGATAAAAACAATAAAAGACATATTAATATTTTTATTATGCTAACAAAAAAATGGTCAGGTTCAGGTCTAGTAAGGAAGTATCTTAGTTTGACTTTATGACAAACGTTCGATTTAATTTAAGCTTCTTGTGTGAATTGTGCACACCCAAACCTTCTAGGAAACATAAACATGAAATAAATTCTGTATTCTTTGTACTTTTAACTATTATGTAAAAAACGACAAACAGACTGAGAAACAGACAGCACCAAAATCTCACCATAAAGGTTCATCTAAAAAACGAAAGTCTAAAAATCCACAGCGCTCTTATAGTTCCTCTTAAAAATATGTAAATAATTTAGCTGATCAAAATGTTTTTATATTATAAGGAATTACACAATGAAACATGCCATTATACAATACAATTATTAAAATTTAAAAAACGGCTAATCTTTAATAGTAATAGCAATAAAATTTCATAACTCATTATCATTATAGAATAAATACTGTTAAATTTTATGGCACAGTTAATTTGTATTAATTTGATAAGAAGGTCGCATTTCACATTTAACAATGCTTCGCTCAATTGATAAAAAATTTATCATGTTTTGATAATAGTAATTTTTGGTGGTCATTTATTGGTTACAACTGTATCCAAAATAGGAAATAGTAAAACAAAACTGTTTTATCTTCTAAAATTTAATTTACCATACTCTAACCATTATTTAACAGAATCATAGAATACTATTGTATCCCTAAATATATGACATGCCTCAATTTACACCTCTAAAGATAAACATGCTCCTTTTGTTTTTACAATTTCAGATGGCCACACACTTATAGAATCAATTTCAATAATGCATTATCTAGAAGAAACTCGTCCACAACGACCACTTCTTCCACAAGACGTTCACAAACGGGCAAAAGTTCGAGAAATTTGTGAGGTTATTGCATCCGGAATTCAACCACTACAAAACTTAATCGTTTTAATTCATGTCGGTGAAGAGAAGAAAAAGGAATGGGCACAACATTGGATAACTCGCGGCTTTCGAGCGATTGAAAAA
Organism: Diogma glabrata; assembly: GCA_963693315.1. Classification (NCBI taxonomy): domain Eukaryota; kingdom Metazoa; phylum Arthropoda; class Insecta; order Diptera; family Cylindrotomidae; genus Diogma; species Diogma glabrata. Next base: position 307,391,817 of record OY856187.1, on the reverse strand, counting down.
TTACTCTCAACGTCGGCTGGTAAATTTTGTGTGGGTGATGAAATATCAATGGCTGATTGTTGTTTAGTGCCACAAGTTTTTAATGCAAGAAGGTAATATTTGTTGTGATAATATTGAAAAATTATTGTTTTAACAACTTTTAGTTATTTTACGACAAAATCAAATAGATTTCATGTTGATTTGCGACCGTATCCAATTATATTGAGAATCGATCGTGAACTCGAAGGTCATCCAGCATTTAGAGCTGCACATCCATCCAATCAACCGGATTGTCCTCCAGAAGCTGCTAAATAAACTTTGTGAAGGTGTGAATTATTTATTTTTTTATTTTCAATGATGATTTATAAAATTTAAAAATAATTATAATAATATTTTAATATTTTCGTATTTGTGAGAGAATATATTTAAAAAATTAAACAATAAAATAATTTTTGAAATAGAGCCGTTTATAAAACGTGAGCCAAAGAAGAATTTAATTTTATATATCCATTTATATTATTTATAAGTAAATATAACTTATAATTCGTAAAACAAAATACGTGTTTTATTTTATCTATCTCACTCAGTTTATTGTTCTATAAACAACAATATAAAAAAAAACGCCTAAATGTTGTTATTCAAAACAAATTAAAATAATTGGTACAGTTGATCAACAAACTATTCATAGCTTGTTGTTAGTTGTGTTGTTATCATTTAAAATATTAAGATAGTGTTGGTGAATTTTATGCCATACACAATTTTCGCTTAAGGTTTATTCGTAAAAAGATGATATAATATATTAGAGCTACAGAGCGAAACCTGAGCAACACTGTATTACATGATCAATTGCCCCGTTTTATACCCCGCCCGCTGTGTGATCATACATTTCATTCTTTTCGTATCAAAATAATCAATATTTTGGTTGAGACGTATGACTTTAATAAGATTTTGGTATACGAGCAGTAGGAACAGCCGCACAAAAGCTTCCAAAATTGGCATCTCTTTAACGTTTATCAATGCTTCAAGATTGATATCTTATTATTGGAAAAGGTGCTAGGACTTAATAAATTTTACATCATAGTTCCTCCCTAGACTTCCCGAAAACCGTTATACATATTATGGAAGATACATATGGAACACAGTCCTATAAACTATGACAAGGTTTTCTTTTTTTTAATAGGAGATGTTGTTGAGGATTGAGGAAGACTACTTTTGTATCATAATAGTAAAAAACTAGTACCGGATCTAGACTTGCAATCTTTCCTCACAAAAAAGATAGTTTGTGTACGCCACATTATTATATTCAAGGAAACATTCATGGAATAATAAAAGTTGCGGTAAGATTTAGTGTTCGACAGCAAACTGCCAATTGTTCGTGCTATTCTGTCTGACTATCTTCTATGAAATCTTCACGTATCTATACCTTCATGTTATCACCTCCTTTGCTGCGATATTATTAGACATTGTACTTGCAGTTACACTTATGGTCTCTTTGGACAACGCTTGCTCATTACGGTAGAAACTCTTATATTAGATGGCGTTCTCTGCGTTGAAGCCTTAATGGATTACCCTTACATCAATATTGACGAACGAACGCTTACAAATCGTTAATACATTTTTTTCCGAGTTGCCATAACAGTACCAACTCGTTTCACGTCATCATTAGTGTCCATCTAGTGGTACTGATCAGTGGTTTATATCATTCTTATGTCCATGCCGCTCTCTGCCAGTAGTTTTACCATTATTGTAAAATCTGAACAGCTCAGACCCAACGTTAATCAAAATTCGTTGGTTTGCTGGCTTGCCGCTTTTTTGTTTCCAGTTTTTCAAACAAATTTCCAAACAAGTTAAGAAGATCCTTGCAAGGGACTTATATAGACACATGAGCCTACCAACTGTATTATACAGCCTGTAGACATTTTCAGAGTCAGTCTCTATTCGATGAAAATTTCGCACTATCTTTGAGTGTTAATGTGTTATTACGAAATTAAAAAAGAGAAAAGTTTTGTTAATTCCTTCAGTTGGTAAACGCAATGAGTTGTGTTCGAGAAGCTTTAATCGTTCGATCATTCTTCCAACACAATGGTAGTATTCTGCACTTTCTACTTTTTTTTAAAGTTAAAATCAATACCAACATCATCTGTATAGCTTTATGTGTTTAACTACGGCATATTACGGCGTAACCGTATGTGTATTTTTTATTTAGTTTATTTAAGAGTTAGTCCTGCATCGTGTTCCATAGCAGAGGTAATAAATTTCTCCTTTAAAATCTTGAATTTTCCAATCTTGCTAAAGGGTCCTAGTTAATTAATAAAAGATGGAGCATTTAATGGAGCTTTTCTTAACGCACCACTCCCAATGATTGTCTCAATCAACTCACAGTACTTAAAGTAATACTTTGGTTTCTGAATAGCCCATTTGTAAAGCTTCTTTACTTCACTGTACAGAGCCCAATTGATTTCAGAACTTTCAAAAATCTGTTAAAAAATTTCTTGTCCTTTTGTTTTAATTTATGAAGGTTCTGGTGCACAAAGTTATGTACACCACGTTGCTTTGTTTCGAGGTCCGAACTCTCAAAATTTCAGATCAACAGGTCGTTTAGTTCGATCAACAGCGGATCTATATCCCGGAGCTTGAAAATGTTGCCGCTTGCTCGTGGTTTCGCTACCAGATGCCATGCCACGCTCCACTAGGGCCACCTCTACTAGAAAATGTCTACAGCTTCTGATGTCTTGTAGAAATGAGCTGAAGCATAGAGTGATGTATATGGTTACTTATCGTTGAGAGTTAACAAAAGTTCGCTTTGCTAAGATATACAGGAAGATTTCCAGATATTATAAGTGCTGTGGCCTACAAATTGGCAGTGGACTGTATTTTGTTTGTTTCGACAGAGTATTAATTTACCTGGACGGGCAACATGGTTGTAATATTTCAATGGCATGTATGATGTGCCTAAACAGGTAGTCGATAATAATATAATATAATGTAATAACATGCCTAACAGGCTATACCTGCACATATAGATGTGCCTAAACAGGCATTAGATGATAATATAATATACTATAGAAACACGCCTAACAGAATTGATTATTGATTCCTAAAAACTTTATTTTAAAAATATATATCGATCAGCAAAATACATAGAATTAATTCTTGATTTATTTTAATTTTAATAAACATGTGGATAAGGATCCATTTTTAACTTAACTTCATTTTGAAACATCAAGTTACTTCCTTATACTATTTTCTAAATACAACTCAAATTCTTATAGACTAAACTACTAACTAAGTTAAATACCCATTGCATTACACCTTTTGCTTACTACAGAACCACATATTTCCAACACTGCACTAAGTAGTGCTAAACAAACTACTTTATCGGTTCAAATTATTTTGCTATGTCGTGAAAACGAACTCATACCGACTGTAATGGCGAAATGTCAGAATGACAAGCAAAAACAAACATTAGCCAGAATACTTTTAGATAAGCTAAGAAAAATATTTTACTATTATTATAAAAAGAAAACAATAAAATCATTAATATTTTTTGCCTTTTAGTAATGGATTTTAAATAGCAGAAGATGATGATGCAATGGATTTTAAATAGCAGAAGACGACAAGGATGGATCAAAAGAATATAGTACGTATTAATTAAATAATACCTTTAATTATATATATAGAGAACTTGGTCCAGCGTTAACAATAACTTTCCGTCTTTTTCTGTATCTGATCCGTACCTGTTCATTACTACGTTTAAATCACTGAAGATAACTCAACCAGAAGATTTATATCAAAACATTTATGTGATGCTATGCAAATGCAGTAGTGATGGGAACAATCGAATGATATTCGAAGTATTTTTTGTCGTCGACAAAGTAGGACACATCACCCCTAGGGTCACAAAACTAAAAAAACTCGTTGTATTTCGGCCAATTTATTTTTCAATTTAAAATAAAAAACTTAATAAAAAATTATATTTCTGTTTTGTTAACTATGTAAGGATGAATATGTCTATATGCGTATTTTCAGTATTGAGATAATCGATCTAGCTACAATACATCTTTTAAAAATTAATATCACATGGACTTTCAGTATTTTATTCTAATTTTGGTTAGCACTTTTAAAGTTCAAGTACAATGGATGATGGCATTTTATCAGTCCCCAATGCAGTAACACTAGACAAATTTAAATTTAAAGTTTTTAAGGACTCAGAAATATAGCTAAAAACACTATCTGCTGATTCATTGGCACTTTCGTAAATAAACTTATATTGTAAACCAACTCATAAAAATGAACGTTATGAACGCTGAAATTCTACATCCACCTCGTGCTGCCTAGGGTAACACTTACAGAATAAGCTTGGTGTAGTGAAAAGAGACAGAGGAAATACTGCTTGGACCAGGGGCGATAACCAACCCCTCATTTCCAAAATTATTATGTCCTCAGTTTGGTTTCAGAGAAATCCTCTCTACCATTGAACAAGTGCACAGGACCACGAATATTATTGAAGAAACAATTGAAACCAAAATGGTATGCTCAAGCATTTGATAAAGTTTGGTATCGTGACTTAAAGTTTAAATTGCATAGAGATCTGCCCAAACAGTTTTATGAAATTGAGCTCTTATTTGGATGACCGCCCCTTTAGAGTCAATTATGATGATAATTATTCCACATTGAAAAAGATTGATGCAGGAATCTCGCAGAGTAGTGTCCTAAGACCGCTACTACCTGCTATATACAAGAGATTTTCCTAGCCTTAGCAAAACAACCATTGCAACCATTGCAGATGATACCGCAATTTTGATAACCGGAAAAACCGTAGAAGAAGCAACTAGCAAACTGCAATACGCTACTAATTTAATCCACAAATGGACAAAAAGATGGCGAGTTAAGCTGAATGAAAAAAAATCCCCTCATGTTAACTTCACTAACCAAAAAGTAAGTCAAATACTTCTGAAAATAAACTCAACACAAGTTGCTTATGCAAACCCAGCAAAATATCTAGGTATGACAATGGATGCTAAACTGAGATGGAAGGAACATGTTAAAGAGAAGAACTGAATTTGAAATATAGAATGATGTACTGGTACTTGGAAGAAACTCAGTACTATCTATTCAAAAAAAAAACTGCTTCTGTATCGTCAAATTCTGAAACCAGTGTGGACGTATGGTATCCAACAATGGGGCTGTACTAAGAAAACGAACGCAAAAATTATCCAATCGTTCCAAACAAAGTCCTGTGTTGCATTGTTAATGCCCCGTGGTACATCAGAAACGAAGACCTCCATAGGGACCTAAAGATAGAGTTCGTGAAGGATGAAATAAAAAATATGCAATTAAACACACGTATGATAATATTGAAATACACCAGCTAATGGATGTGCCCGTTGCTAACAGAAGCTTTAAAGAACGAAGCCACTAGATTTGATTTTATAACCAAAAGCATACTTAATAAAATAATGTATATGGGACTAACCAATGGGTTAGACCCTCAAAAATGTGTTATGTAAATATGATATGTAAATTACTCGCTCATCTAGTAGTTGTTCTATTATATAAATAAAAGTTGTTCTATTATATTAATAAAAAAAATTATGCACTCGGTACTGAACAAAAAATAGTGATACATGTTCACGACATGTGCATTTTGTAAACTATGTATATCTGAAATGGATAGACCTCCAGTGAATTTTAAACAACTGAAATTAACATATTTCGTACACAAGTATATGAGAATTTTGTCTACATGTATATAGGTCATTTCGTAAACATGTTTCATGTTAATTTTATAAACAAATGCACAAATATGAATTCACACGGTGAACATTTGTTTAATGTTAACATGTATACATGTATACAAAATGTGCGTAGAACATTTTGTTAAAAGTTCTATGCACATTTTGTAAACATATTTATATGATTTAAAAATGTTAAATTAAAACAAATTTGTATGACGTAAGTACTCAAATACATTTACACTTCAACTTAATTTAATATATTTAATAGAATATTTTAAAAAACTTCAAAATTATAATCAAAATCAAATATGCACGAAATGTGCATCTACTCGTGCACCATGCACATTATGTTTGTCGGGACATCCCCCAGAGATGAGAATAAACATACAAAAGAGTAGCAAACGCTTCAATCAATGATGATATACACAGTACAATCTAAAATCGTAAAACGACCATCGAGATAACGCAACTAGTGGTTTAACGACCATCGCCGACAAATCGTAGAAAACGAACAAAAACTATGAGAAAATGGTTAACAAGGAACACCCAAAAGTCCCAAACTGATTATCTATGCGACAGGAAAGCCTTAGCGAAAACTTCAACCACCAATTAACATGCGGATACTGTAACGCGGCAATAAATAATCTGATCAACGGATTATTTTATAAAAATTTATTAACTGATAATTATCCACTCATTTTCTGTTGTGCTTGTTTAACTTAAAACAATTTAACTGCCTAAATGTTTGCTTAAATTTGCTTTTTTGTGTTTAAATTCATTGATATAAATATTAATTAATAAAATACGAACCAAATATTTAAACTTTGAAGCGATTAACGTTTGTTGTGTTTTTTTTGGAGAAGAACTAATTTTAGTTTGATTTATATAAATTTGCTGATTTCTTTTGAATAAATAATATTGTAAAACCAATTGTAAAACCTAGATTTAGAAAAAAACAAAGAAAAAATGAAAATACAACAAGAAACTATAATCAAATGATTCATCGGCTCATCAAATAATATCAGAAAATTGCTGTTTTGGAAATTTTATGTTTGCTTACAAGAAATGTTTCAAGAAAATAATCAAAAATAACCAACAGATGGTGTACCTAGGTGGTGCTCTGTTTAAGCGAGATGTTATCAGAAGTTGAAGGATCAAACTAAGAAATAATAGTTGGAGGAATTTATGTTGAAAACTGTACTTTGAGAAGTTAACCAGTTGAGGTAATCTTGCCCATTGAACGAGGCTACATTTAATAAATAGTTATAGTTGAAGACGACATATGCCTGTACAACGAAAATAACTTAAGTCGTCAAAGTGGAGAGACAGGCCAACCAACACAAAAAGTAAACAATCGAGGGTAAATTTAATACTAAGAAATATTATGCTGATGGATGGAGAATTATTGGTATATATAGCTGATAAAAGTTACCATCAGCGTATTCGTTTTTGGCGTTCACAGCAAGACATCAAACTTGGCTGCAATATATATTTTGTAAAGATATTGCGAAGAAGAGGAAGAGAAGATTAGAAGACGAACAACGCATGCCGCATCAAATTTTAAGTATTTGCTTATATTTTTTTTATATATCGTGTTAATTTATCAAAAATAATTTATTTATTTATTTGTGAAGCTGATTAATAGATTTTTTTTTGGTCTGTTTAAATTATTAAATAATTGTAAATTAATTTGTGAATCTTAATTAAAGAAATTATAGTTGATTAAATGGGAAAATAATTGTTGAAATTTAATTTATTTTGTTTTTCATTATTCATTGTGTTTGTGTGTTTTTTAGATATTGATGTTTTTGTGTGTTGTGTGTAAAAAAAAATAAAGAAACCGCTTCATCAGAGCATATTTGACAAAGACCCGTCCCACCAAAAATAAATAAATATAGCGCTGCGTGGAAGGTGACGTTACAATACATCAACAAACGTGGTAGTGTAAATTCGAAAAATTGCTTTGCAAATTCTCAGAATCTGACAAAATATTGCCATCCAAGATTCACAGCCATCAAAAATGGAAATAACGAAATTACAACAAATGAATATGATATGCCGTAAGGTCGAGTTCAACTAAATAGGATCTCTCACCCAAGAATAAAAGAATTGAAACCCATCAATAAACTGAAATATATCAAATCGTCAGGTATTGATGGCAACGAGAACTAATTAAAATGGAGGACCAGCTCTTGTCTCATGTATATACAATGTGATTCTTACAATCTGGAACCAAGAAAAACTACCTGTTAAATGAAAAACCGCTCTCATTGTTCCGCTTCGTAAGAGTGGTGAAAATCTTAAGTGTGCAAATTGTACTGGCAAGGCACTGTATATAAGCTACTTACTAGTTTTGTGCTTGCTTGACTGATCCCATTCGCTGAATTTATAATCGGTGACTATCAGTGTAGTTTTTTTCCCAACCGTTCAACTACAAATCAATGTTTTTCCTTAAGGCTTGATTTACAAGTTCTACGTTGAAATCAAGCAAGCATATGATTTTGAGCTACCATCAAGTGTTCTACAAGTAGATGATCGCACGCATACTTTTAATTTTGCACTTGGCGCTATGAACAAGCCAATTTGAGACACCAAACTGCAACTTTAACAAATCTAGTCACGTTCTTGGCTATGCAGATCATATTCTTCTTGTAAAATGTAGACCAAGCGACTAAATTTTGTTTCAGTTTAGTTTAAAAGCTAAGCAAGTGAATGCAAGCTAGATTTTGTCATTTTAAGAAATCGATTTTCGAATGGTTCCGAAAAATTAGAATTTTGTTGTATCAATCTGTTTTATTGTATCAATTAGTTTACATAAATATTAATAAATTTGACAATTTTTACAAAACTAAATATATTATGTAATAGGAATAACAGTATGTGTCGCAGATCATATTTTTTTAAAGAATAGATAACGGAATAAACAATATTAACCTATCACATAACAAAACTCTTCCATGATTAAATACCACATATATCCAACATAAATCCCACATAAATCCCCATAAATGGAAACTCAATTTCTTTTAGCAGGCGATAGCGTGGCATTTTAGAAAAAATGCTTCATAACTAAGATTGATGGTGCTTCCGTTGACTGAATAAACCCTCAAGAAATCACATTGGCTAGTACAGATCACTGTTTTGCCAATGGTATGTGATATTTCAACTCGCATGTTAGTAGCAGGAATTCGTTGACAACGGTTCGGATCAAAAGTCCGCAGATTAAAAATTAAAAACAATATACAGATTAACAAAAAATGAACTTCACATGCGTACTGATCTCTCCATTCATAGCAAAATGCACCATTTGAAAACAATAACACGCGGATCGCCTATGTTTTGCGCAATAATTTTCAAATGTCAATAGGTATAGCCTGGATCAAGGTATATTTTCGAAATCTATAAATTCATTTTGTAGGCAATCTGTATTTACAACAATATCAGTCAGAGTATCTAACTAAGTAGTTTGAAACATGATTAAAATTTCGTTCATTATTTGAAGCATCCAGAAAAAGGGCTTCCAAAAAACCAGTCCTCCTCCAAAGATACAAAAATTCTTCAGTTCATATTGTTACGATTACAGAGAAATCTAGACGATTACAGAAAAATCTAGACGATTACGGTCACTTCCAGGAAAATCAAAACAACAAAATACTACAACAAATTAATGAAATGAATAGTGTTGTTGTTGTACTTCGTGGAACTTGGGTCAACAAAATAAATAAAATTGAATGATTTTATGAATCAAATCAGCATAACGTAAAGTAATCGAATATCAAAACAACAAAATACTACAACAAATTAATGAAATGAATAGTGTTGTTGTTGTACTTCGTGGAACTTGGGTCGACAAAATAAATAAAATTGAATGATTTTATGAATCAAATCAGCATAACGTGAAGTAATCGAATGGTCTACAAAGCAATTTCACCAAGATTCAAAAACGTTTTGACTTGACACCTTTTAATTTTGATTATTTTTTGTTTATAGATAGTCTTTCATAAATAAAAAATACAATTTCTCTTAGAATTTTTTTTTTCGACCAGAGGTCTTCACAGGGTGCCCCTCAATTTTTTGTTATTTTGTGATGTGAGTGCATTTTGACGAGCGATTGTAGAAAAACTACTAAATCGATTTTCATAAATGATATGTCGTTGAATAGGTATTAGAACAAAGTTTTTAAAAATGTTCACTGTTAATTTTTTGAAATAATTTTTAACGGTGTAACATAAGAAAAAAACTTTGTAATTGAAGAAAATATGGCGCTATACCTTTTTTTTAACTAAATTGAAGCTTATTTTATATCTATCTACTTGTGAAATTTTAGGAGATGCGTTATTTTTTGTTTTAAAGATAAAATTCGTTGTGCATATGACTGTCGGGAATCAGTTTTTTTTGTTCTGCAGGAAAATTATAAAAATGGCGTTATAAACTAAGAGATTTTTTTTTATGTTAAATATCAAATATTTTATTATTAAATGAACTTTTTAAAATATTATAAAAATTATATATGTAGTACAATGAATAAAATAAATACAATTGTTAAAAATGATTTACTTATTTTACAAACAGAAGTTTCTTTGGAATAGGAAAACACTTCTGCAATTATTTTTTTTGTATTAGATGGCATAAAAAAATGAAATGTTTCTTTATCACTTTTAGTAATCACTTGTCACTCTTATAAAAAATTATTTGACAGTCTCGACTGCAAACAAAAAAGCCATATAAATAACTAAATCTATTTAAGAACTTTTGACTGGAGAAGTATTATGTTCGTATTATGTTATTATGGAATCAGAAAGTAAAAGATTGTATTTTAACATTAAATTACAAATATTTTATTATTGAATAAAATACCATACAAATTATATATGTAGGTTAAAGAAAATAAATATAGTTATTAAAAATTATTAACTTATTTTACATTCAAGAGTTTCTTTTGAGTTGGAAAACATTTTTGCAATTATTGTCTTAGTATTTAATGGTACAAAAGAATGAAATTTTTGATTTCCACTTATAGTAATCGCATTTTTATATCGATTTTGTAAATTTTCTTTTGTTAATTGATATTCATTTTTATCGGCGTATCCAAAGTTCATGGTAGATTCCCATTTTAAAGCCCATTCGAAAAGTTTTTTTGATGTATCAATAATATCTCTGCTCCCCATACTATAACGGTGTGCAGCACGCTTCAGTGTACCAACAATCCCATCGCAAGGCCCCTTTCCATGGCTGGTAGCATGAAAATGCCATTCTGCATCAACCTTAAAGTCTTTTTTATGGTGGCATAAGCTAATTAGGCTATGTTTATTTTTGTATTGAGAAGGTGCACCTTCAGGGTTATAAATTATTTTCGTAATATTAGAATTTATATGCGTTTTGATGAATTCAATAAGTTTTGTAACGAAAAGATGGACTGTAGTACTGTTGTGATCGTTTATATCCGAAATGAGTATAAAACTTCGGTGCTGTATATATTCACTTGCGGCACTTTTAAAATAAATGACAAATGGATGAATAGTAGCTTGTGAATTATTATAATGATAATCTTGAACCGAATCCTGAATCATGAAGGCGTAGTTTTCAACGAAGCACTTTCCTGGTTCTAATTTTTTTTCTTTCCTCAATGAATGTAGATTGCTGTTTTGCTATAAAGTTGTGTGGTATCAAAATTTGTAAACGGTAAATAAATTTTTTCATAAATTCTTCTACAGTTTCTATTAAAGTATCCAAGTTGCATCGATCAGTGGTATTCCATTGTTGATATTTGACTTGAAGGATTCCTTTAACGTCAAAATCATTTAGTAATTTTTCTTCCAGTTGTTGAAGTTTTTTTGAACATTCATTGCACTTCAAAGTATGATCTTCTGTTAATTCACCACATGAAACAAAGTCAATTAATGTTTAATAATTCTGGAAAGCAGCATCAGTAATCCAAGATATCTTAAAGTGTTGAATCATTAGTTTTATATTTTTGGTACACACGCACAAATTATAAACTCCTTGGGATAACTTTATACATTCTTGTGGTCAAAGGCACGTGAATTTAGTAAATCCTATTTTCACATCAGGAAACTTATTTTTACACTCCACATATGCTTCATTTAATGTACATAGCAATAAGCGCTTTTGTGGATTTACGCTGAAATTGCTCATATTTTTCTTTATTGTACATATATAATTTTTATAATATTTTAAAAAATTCATTTAATAATAAAATATTTGATATTTAGCATAAAAAAAAATCTTTTAGTTTATAACGCCATTTTTATAATTTTCCTTCAGAACAAAAAAAACTGATTCCCGACAGTCATATGCACAACGAATTTTATCTTTAAAACAAAAAATAACGCATCTCCTAAAATTTCACAAGTAGATAGATATAAAATAAGCTTAAATTTAGTTTAAAAAAAAAAAAGGTGTAGCGCCATATTTTCTTCAATTACAAAGTTTTTTTCTTATGTTACACCGTTAAAAATTATTTCAAAAAATTAACAGTGTACATTTTTAAAAACTTTGTTCTAATACCTATTCAACGACATATCACTTATGAAAATCGATTGAGCAGTTTTTCTACAATCGCTTGTCAAAATGCACTCACATCACAAAATAACAAAAAATTGAGGGGCACCCTGTGAAAACCCTTGGTCGAAAAAAAATATTCTAAGAGAACTTGTATTTTTTATTTATGAAAGACTATCTATAAACAAAAAATAATCAAATTTAAAAGTGGTCAAGTCAAAATTTCCCAAAAATTTGCTGAACTTGCGTGAAATTGCCCTACTATTTTCTCAAGGTTTCTAAAAAGTGACCTCGAATTTTCTAGAACTTAAGCAGAATGTTATAAAGCGATTGCCTCTTGTAGATTAGTAAATAGTTTTATTTTAAACCTGCGATAGTAAAGTTAAAATTATAAAAGTGATTTTTAAATTAGTTATTGTGAATAAAGTTATAAGTGTTATTAAGTAGAAATAATTTGTGTATTATTTTGAACGTTGTGTTAAGGAAATTTCTACAATAAACCGTTGGAGTTTCTGAAGCTGCTAAAAGAATATTCTCGTTAGGAATATTGTTTGCTGTATTGTTTCACGTTGTTGTGGAACAATAAAAAAGTTGAATACTTAATAAAACCTGGTGTTTGTGCTTACTAATCAGGGATCGAATCCAGAAAGTGATTTGGGAATTACGTTTAGCGAATTGTGAGTTAGGCCAATTCGAAGTTAATTTGGAAAAACGTAACAATATCAATCACTCCCTAATGCCGTCAACTTTAATCTTACCTTTCTTTGTTTCCCTTTTATATGCTATACGAATGATATTTGATCGAAATTTAAATTCGAAATTAAAATTTCTACAATATCTTCCCTCTGTTCAAAACCCCCGATATATCATAGCCCTACCCATTCACGCCATTTGCAATAAACAATGAATATTAAGAAAAATTGGATTAGTGTTTTTGATTAAATATTTTGGAATTTTTTTTATATGGAGTTTTATTTTTCCAGATGGCGTTATGAGCGTTATGGTGATTTTTTGAATTTTTTTTATATTGAGTTTTAATATCAAAATGGCGCTACAAGTTCAAGATTTTTACTGTGCTAAAAAATGAAGAAGGCTTCTATATCGGGGGTTTTGCTCTGTTGCTTAGGTATTTCGTTATGTATGATTTCATTAAAAATGTTAATGTATGAAAATAATTATTTCCGGTCTTGTTTTGTCAAATAATGAATACCTACATCATTTGACGAACAATCTGTTTATGAAGAATTAAATTTATGAAGAGAAAAGGAATTACCTTAAGTTATCACTGCGTAGCATATTCGTTTGCTGCAGTTCTAAAATAAACTGATAACGATATCACTTATCAAGCTGTTTTTATATTTTTATTTGAGTACGTATATCACTTTTTCTGAAGTATTTTTACCAAAAATTGTAAAAACTTAAGCAAACTAAACGTTTTATGTAATAATATTTAATGTTATTTAACTTTAAGGTAAATATTGCAACAAACAATCACTTTTATAAACAAAAAATCGTATATAAAAGTTTGGATAGTTTTCAGTTAAATGAATTTTTTAATTGAGAAAGTAACTTAATCACACAAACAACATTCACCCCTTATTTTTATTTTGTTTACAAAATCATCCCTCGTATGTAAATAAAACTCGATTTTTCGATATCGAAAAATTCATCCTTAAATTTTAACCTAAAAATATATATTTTCTTGTGTCAAACTATATAAGAATTGGAATTATTTTGTTTCCAATAAGAATTTTCAAATATCGCCTAAAAGAAGACCAAAATTAATTTCCCAAATTAACGATCTAAATCAGCCACAAAATTAATTACTCAAAGTATCATAATGCAATTTCCTTATCGGCTATTTCAAAGGTTAGTAGTATTTGTTAGCTTGCTGTTGTTATAAATCCAAAGAAACCTTATTTGTTTGTTAAAAATGTGTAGGTATATCAATATGTATAGATGTACACATGAAAGCGGAATATCTGGTTAACGTAAAATATTCTACTTATTTTTCATCAGTAAGATTTGATTTGATTGTTTTTGTTTAGTGTTCGTTTTTCTAAATTTAGTTTCTGTATTACAATTTTCAAGACTAGAGTGTTCTTTATTTTGGCAATAATTTAAAAAAAATGTCTGTTTTACAGCCGATATTATATTCCTATTGGAGAAGCTCATGTTCGTGGAGGATCCGGATTGCATTAAATTTGAAAGAAATTCCATATGATATAAAGCCAATAAGCTTAATAAAAGCCGGTGGAGAACAGCATTGTAACGAATATCGAGATGTGAATCCAATGGAACAGGTGCCAGCGCTTCAAATCGGTGAGCTCAAATATTTTTATAATAACATTTTTAGCAGCAGAATAAAACAGGCAAAAAAACTTTTTCATGAAAACAAATATTTATTGTTCATTTTAGATGGTCACACGCTTGTAGAATCCGTTTCAATAATGCATTATCTAGAAGAAACTCGCCCACAACGACCACTTCTTCCACAAGACGTACACAAACGGGCAAAAGTTCGAGAGATTTGTGAGGTTATTGCATCCGGAATTCAACCACTTCAAAACTTGATCGTTTTAATTCATGTCGGTGAAGAGAAGAAAAAGGAATGGGCACAACATTGGATAACTCGCGGCTTTCGAGCGATTGAAAAATTACTCTCAACATCGGCTGGCAAATTTTGTGTTGGTGATGAAATATCAATGGCTGATTGTTGTTTAGTGCCACAGGTTTTTAATGCAAGAAGGTTTCATGTAGATTTGCGACCGTATCCAATTATATTAAGAATTGACCGTGAACTAGAAGGTCATCCAGCATTTAGAGCAGCACATCCATCCAATCAACCGGATTGCCCACCAGAAGCTGCAAAATGAACGATAGATTTAGTATGATTATTTTTATAATATTTTTATATTTTAAATGTTAATTCAATACGAAAAAATATATTAATCAATTTATGTAACATTATCTAAACAAGATGAACAATAAATTGTAAATTTCGATTCGAGTCGAATTAGTTGTACAAATATTTGTTGCTTTTGATATTTCAATGTTATTAAAGATACAGACAAGAAATATTATTCATTTTATGCTAACCTTCACCCCCGTCTACATCATCTCGAACATGAAAACCCATCACATTATATTTTTTACAAAAACCCAAGCTCCTACATACGTCTTCTATGTCGAGTCACTTAGTTCCATTGAGATGTATGTGCATTCATTCACTCAATAGTAATATAGATCAGCCACAGGTGATAAAGCTCATCTAATGCCAAAAAATTTGCAATGTTTTAATATGAACTCATTCTAGATATGCGTGTTGATACAGACAATCAAAACCTGTCAAGTTAGCAGTAGCTGAGCTGGGTATGATGTATCATTTACATGTTTCTATCACTTTCTTTCCTCACAAGAGAATCAACGTGGAAATTATAAAAAAGGAAGAAAAGAAAATCAAATCTATCATGTCACGTCCTCATCTCTCAGAGACACTTAACAAGTAAAATGATGTTCAATCAAGCAGAGATGACGATCTGGTAGGGTTGCCCCCATTTTAAATGTCAAATATTGACAAAAACAATTTAACACCATAATTTTAAATGTAACCGAAAACAAAAACCTAATTTTTCATAACTCTAATTACGTCACAAACGACCAAATAAACAAAAACAAAATACACCCACCCCTTGATTTACGCGGGTAGCCGTGTAAATCGAAATCGCGTAAAACAAGACAAAGGGATTCAGACAAAAAAGGTAGATAGGTTCCACTCCACTTCACGTAATATTTGAAGAGGCTAAAGAAAATACAAGGGTAGGGAATCCAACATTCTATGTCCACGCCGTTCTACCTGGCTAAAACTGACAGAATTGCGTTGGTGTAGTTGAGAGGATCAGTGCAAATACTGCTTATAGTCAATTATGCAACATCATGACAAGTCATTGGCACAATAAAACTAATGCAACTCAAGTGTCTGTTCTCCATGTTGTCTAATAGTAAGCGGCTCTCTATATAAACGTGTAAAAGGATTTTCCGGTAACATTAGGATAAAAAACGAAACCGATAAAACCGAATTCACGAAAATTTTGATTGGACGAAGGACTAACTACCATTTCGGTAAAACCCAATTTGCTATTAACCCTGAACACTGGCTTCGGCGCATCTCAGAATCATTACAATAAAAACCTCGAAAACTGTACCCGCACAACTATTCAAAAATGGAATCATGGAACGTGCTAAGCATTAGAAGACCAGGAAAGCTCCAACAACTCACAAGCCAGAGCAACTCTAGCGTTAATTAGGTGTAGGGTGAAGCCTGAAACGTGACTTTTTCAACAGAGGTCTTTAATGCCTTTAATGTCTTACCTTCATAAGGTAAGGAAATAGAATCCATGAAACCGAGAAGTGATACACAACTTACTATTGCTGTCATGAAATCGGAGAAGGATTTGGGGTTGCAGTTTTTACACATATTTACGTGAATTAACATGTTATCGGCTTCAGCTCTATTAACATATGGATACGAACACCAATATCCGCAGTCAAATTTAATATAACGCATACCGCATAGAGGGACCAGCTCTTATCGATTTGTAAATTATATTTGATTTTTGATTTACGAGTGAGACAACCTCCAGTCCCTGCTTTTAGCATACGAGTTAACGTAAAATATCACATACCACTTGCAATAGTAGTGAGATGTCACTAGCCAATGTAATATCTTAGGGGTACTGGCGGATGATCTGTTTATAGTCAACGGTAGCACCCTCAATTTTAGACGTGGAGCCGTGGCCCCCTATTCTTTGCTCGAAGAAACGAGCCTTCATATAAGTTTCTATCTGCGCTTTAGTCATTGAAGAAAACAGTTACATGATCAAGGAATATGCCACTGGCTGGATTATTGACCTTCCTATTGTAATTTTGTTCCTGCACCTTTTTAAAACAAATTTGCGTTTTACCTCTTATTTTATTTGTATTTTCTTATCATGAAATATGGGCCTATGTCATATTTTATATGTGATAGGATTTATTGTTTAATTATCCATTCGTCAACGGAAAACCATCAACAACTTAGAACGCATATTGTTGTGGGAACTGGGACCTTGATCTTAAATAATTTTTATGTGTTGTTGTGACTACAGATGTAAAGGTAATATTACCCATGGTAAAATTACCGGTAAAATTGGTAATATTACGTAATATTACTTAGGCTTGGTAAAATTGGTAAAATTGCAGTAAAATTTGATTAACCTTTGTTTAATAAAAATCAAAGTTTGTACCTTTTTTGTGGAATTATAGAATATTTATTACAACAACAAGAATATTTATTACAACAAGATGCCTTTGAAAACCTAGATCTTAGACCAAAATGCATCTGAGATGTTGAACACTTTTTTAAACAGCTGTAGATTGGCGCTAGCCAAGGTTATTGATTCCAACAAATCGTTTCCTTTCAGATGATATGCAGTTTGGCTCAGCAGTATGTCTTTATGCAGCGGCGAGCATTTGATACGAATAAAAGAGTAAATTTTATGCATTTCATCGGTACACTGCGGTGAACTGTTTTTCAATTGCAGTACGGGTTGTGACAGATCGAGTGAATTAAAAACATTCTGTTGGAAAAACAAAATGCTTCATTTGGCTCTATAGCAGTGTAGACGGATTTCTATATTATTTCTTCGCTTTGAATGTTAGATTGAATAATATTGTGAAGTTTTTAGAAAAATGTATTTATCGTTGGCCGCAAGTATCGTTCGTTTTCTTACAAATCGTGATTCTTATAGTAAGTTAGCATACTTGGAATCAATTTGAAAGTAATTTCGTTCACGTTGCAATTTTACTTTAAACGAAGCAGCAACAGTAGCAGATCGATGGAATTCTCAAACGGTTAAGAACACACAACGCAACGAAACATTATCAGCCCTTCATTATAAATGTTGGTTTCGAGTTTGAGAAAAAAAAAATTGTTTAGCCATTTGCCTTTTATATTTTTCCCATGAATGAAACAATGCACGAATTAGATTTTGGTTGTTGCACGCTTAATTAATGTAACCATCCCATCGTCGGTTGCGGCATATCTGAAGTGACACATCACACGTTTAATGCCGTTGACAATTATCAATGCTGAAAAACGTTAAACCGGGCTCATTTTCCAAACACATGTGATGAAAGTAGCATTTATCTAGATTGGGATGCATCGCTTATAGTTTGAACATATATTAAGTTTCAATGAATATGCTTGGTTTTCTGTAACTCACTTTTTGAATTTGTGCCCCGCCGTTCAAATGTTTTTATATTTCCATTCCATGTGTTATACTAATACGTAAACATTTCCGAATATAGTATTGTCCTTACAAACATATAACTTCGACATATAACAGTGAAGAAAGCTGTCATCGTTGTAGCCATTTGGTCTAGGATTTGTTCCATTTTTGTAGATGTGTAAAAAGCATGTTGTCTGTTTTCAAGATGTTCAGGTAGGTACCGAAGACAAAACAGATGATAATAAAGACTTAAAATATATAAAAATCATAAAAAGTGACTTCAATACTCAAATTGGTAGAAGTGTAGAACTTAAAACACATATCGGTACTGGCAGCATGCATCTTACCAATAACAATAACAGCTATCTCGTATATCCAAGCTAGCTATGATGTATAATTTAGTTATTTCTAGCACTTGCTTCCTTCACAAGAGAATAAATGACTTTCGATTATACGAAGCAACGGGGAAATTAAATGATGGAAGATCAAATCATGTCATGATCTCTAAGAGATACCCTACAGTCTAGAAGTACAATTGACGTTCGATTAAACAGAGGGCTGATATGGACAGCGATCATATGCTTGTCACCTTTAGTTACAAGTGCAAGATGCTATCCTCATTTAATAAACAAGCAAAGAAGATTGTCTATTATAATGTCGACGCATTCAAATATCCAGAAACGCTGAATAGATATCAGGAAATAGTGATGCAAAACAAAGAAGAGCATGACATACCCCCAGATATACCATCAAACTTTTAAGAACAGTGGCAAACACTTTAATCAACCATTATATTCACAGAACAAACTATAATCGGAAAGCGATCACGCAATGCCCGCAACGAATGGTTTGACCACCATTACCATCAAAGCGTTGAACATAAACAAAAACTGCGAAAAAAATGGTTAACAACCCGAATAGAAATTAGTTAGGTAAAGCCTGAATACAGTAAGGGCGTGATCAGGTCCTGAACGAGCAAGCACTATTAGTGCAATCTGATATGGGCCCGTTCTTGGCCTGAATAAGAATACCCATTTAGGGTAAACCTTATTTGAATATATTCGGCCTAGCTAGGCAATCTGATCAGATCCCGATACAAAATGCCTTACTGGGGTTTGCCCTATTTATTTTATATGGCGAACTTGATCAGAGCCTGATCCGACTATCCCAGTCAGGTCCCGAATGGAAAAAATCGTTACACTCATGATTTGGGCCCAATCAAACTAGGGCAAACCTGAAAATTGCCCTATTTGAGCCCTAACAAATTTCTGCTCGGAAAGAAACACCCAAAGCTTCTAAGCAGATGCTCTTTGTGCCAGGAAAGTCTTAAGAAACATAAAGAAAAAAGAAACACACATGAAACGAAAAATAAACTAACATGAGGCTAGGGAAAATTTAAAAGAGTGCTTTGTCAATGCGTGGCATCGGGCAAAAGTTTTCCACCCAAGATCCACAGCCAAAGCAACAAACTTAAAATAAATCAACTTGAAGTGCTGGCAGTATGGCTATCACACTCTCAAGACCTACTGATTAGGACTAATGAAGTACATCGTACCAATGTAATTGCTCTGTCAAGTAAAACTTTTGTGCCTTTTACCCAACAATAGAAGAAGTGCAAACTGCCACAAACAAAAAATAAAAATGGTACTAAAGTATTGATGGAAGCCCGCAAAACTATTTAAAACTGGAAGAGCAGCTCTTGTCTCACGTATATACGACCTGATTTTTTCAATCTGGGATCAAGAAGATCTACCTGCTGAATGGAAAACAGTTCTCATTGTTCCGCTATACAATTGAAAGCTGACCACCTAAAGTGTGCTAATTATCGTGGAATCACGCTGCTGAACACCATAAAAAATACTAGCTGATGTCGTACTTGCTCGACTCATCCCATTTGCTGAATCGATGGCT
The DNA here is from genome assembly GCA_963693315.1 of Diogma glabrata. Taxonomy (NCBI): domain Eukaryota; kingdom Metazoa; phylum Arthropoda; class Insecta; order Diptera; family Cylindrotomidae; genus Diogma; species Diogma glabrata. The sequence continues at coordinate 307,371,398 of OY856187.1, read as the reverse complement.
ATCAGTGTGATTTTTGTCGCAAACATTCAACTACAGATGAATGTTGTATCTTAAAGATGATTCTGGGAAAATGTTAGGAGTACAACATCAGCATTCACCAGCTCTACGTTGGTTTCAAGCAAGCATATGATAGTACCAGCCGCGTTAAACTTTGATCTTCAAATTTTATAATAACAATCGACAAGTTTCTGATTGTTTTGAGAGAACATCAGGTGTTCGACAATGTGATGCACTGGAGCCCAAACAATTTAATTCGGCACTTGAATACATCATAAAAAGCCGAATCGAGACACAAAACTGCGTTTTAACGAATTTTTGACTATGCAGATGATATTGCTTAACTCGGACGTAGACCAAGCGATATCAAAAATAGTTCAACACAGCTTAAAAGAAATGCTAAATGACTTGGACTTGGAATATATTTCCTGAAAATTTGAATAATGGCAACTATGAAAACTTTAAATACCTCGGGTCTGTTTTAACATCGTTCAATCACATACAGGAAAATGTCAAAGCACGTGTTACTACCTCATACTGAGTTTTCGCCGCACATTTAAAACTTCTGTCAAATGTGTTGTATTATTTTTACAGTGGAATTAAAATAACTTAAATGATTTTAGCCACTATTTTAACCATTTTTATTTTTACATTTACAATGCTTGTGTCATATTCCGTAAAATTTTAAACGTGTAAAGCAAAATTTAAAACCGAAATATTAGCACATAAGAACCATTATTTTTTTTCATTAAAAATTTTATTTTTGTAATCCGTGTAAAAGCGACACCGCATAAATCGGGCCTCGTGTAAATCGAGGGATGGGAGTATTAGAAAAAATTTTAGTTTTAGATTTTATTGATGTATGTATTAGGGTGTTTTATGCATTTTATTTTTTTTGCATAGGCTCATGTTTTAGCATGTTTTGTAGGTCCAAACAAACAAAATATTCACACAATTTTCTAAAATTATTACAAAAATGATTACAAAATCAAAGATTGAAACTGATTTTCCAATTGATGAAAAACGTGATCTGCACAGGTGAAAAAGTCGAAATTTGAACTTGATCGTTGTTGATTTTTCTTAAACTTGGCATATAAGTAGTATCGTGTACCTACACTTACACTTACACTTACACTTACACTTACTTACACTTACACTTACACTTACACTTACACTTACACTTATACTTATACTCATACTTACACTTACACTTATACTTACACTTACACTTACACTTACACTTACACTTACACTTACACTTACACTTACACCTTCACTTACACTTACACTTACACTTACACTTACACTTACACTTACACTTACACTTGCACTTACACTTACACTTACACTTACACTTACACTTACACTTACACTTACACTTACACTTACACTTACACTTACACCTACACTTACACTTACACTTACACTTACACTTTCACTTACACTTACACTTACTTACACTTACAGCTGAATACAACAATCCATAAAAAAGTAGACAGACATGGGATGCCCGGCAAAAGTGAAACATAAAAGTTGATACTAGAATTGATTAGACAGGATTGTGAGTCTCTACGATCTGGTACGATTTCAATGGAAATATCTGGTTATCTGGTTTTATGTTTTATCCATTTCACAATGTGAAATGGATAAAACATAAAACCAAAGAGCTAACTGGCAATGATTTATTTGCACGTTTCATCTCATTTTTAAAATCTTTTTATTTTAAAAACAAACGTACACAACAAGTGTGACGTTCACTACAACAATATGGATCGATATGTAAAGCAATGATAGAAAACAAGAAAGATGTAAAAACGTTTGTTGAGACACCGCAGTAAGAAATCGAGCGGGAGTTATAATCGTTCGTGTTAATGTAGATGCAGTGTTGAATAGATGTTGTTTAGCAATGGGATTAAATTTAAAACTTTTGGTTGGTACCGAAACGTCAATGTCATATTGTCTCACTTCTAGTAGAAGTATAGAAGGAATGAATGAGTCCAAAAATGTATTGGACATTTCGAAAAGCTCGTAACGATATGTGGTTGTCACTAGACGGTGTCACATGTCATACATATCTAAAAACAATTACTTCTTGTGTGAATTTTGATACGCCCTTTATATATGAATTAACAAAAACAAACAATACACCAAAAATTATCGTCACTTACGATATCTTTCGTTTATTTGAATTCAATTAATTTATTGATAACGCAATATGTCTTATCATAATATTGTAGTTGTTTGTGTATAACGTTATTACTTTATCTAAAATTTGTATTTCTTCATATAAGCTTTAAATTATATTTCTTAATTTCATTTGAAATATATTAAAATTGTGTTTGTAGATAACCTATGTGGTATATACAGCGAGAAATGTTTAAAGCAATTGATAACATGCTTTTAATTTTTATTATAAATAAAATTCAATCGAAATTAAGAGAAATTTATTAATTTTTTTCGGAAACTTCGAAATGGAAGGAAATCGAATTTTAGATCGATAATCAATCCAACCAAATCAATCGTCAACGGCCATTGGCATAAATGCAATTAAAAAGCCTTGGCAATTTTCAAATAAATTGTTATTTAAATAAATGTCAGGCAGTCGCCTGAGTCTGAGTCAAAGTTTGAGTTTGAGCTTAAGTCTGAGTTTAAGTCTGAGTCTGAGTGTGAGTTCTCGTCTGAGTCTGAGTCTGAGTCTGAGTCTGAGTCTGAGTCTGAGTCTGAGTCTGAGTCTGAGTCTGAGTCTGAGTCTGAGTCTGAGTCTGAGTCTGAGTCTGAGTCTGAGTCTGAGTCTGAGTCTGAGTCTGAGTCTGAGTCTGAGTCTGAGTCTGAGTCTGAGTATGAGTCTGAGTCTGAGTCTGAGTCTGAGTCTGAGTCTGAGTCTGAGTCTGAGTATGAGTCTGAGTCTGAGTCTGAGTCTGAGTCTGAGTCTGAGTCTGAGTCTGAGTCTGAGTCTGAGTCTGTGTCTGAGTCTGAGTCTGAGTCTGAGTCTGAGTCTGAGTCTGAGTCTGAGTCTGAGTCTGAGTCTGAGTCTGAGTCTGAGTCTGAGTCTGAGTCTGAGTCTGAGTCTGAGTCTGAGTCTGAGTCTGAGTCTGAGTCTGAGTCTGAGTCTGAGTCTGAGTCTGAGTCTGAGTCTGAGTCTGAGTCTGAGTCTGAGTCTGAGTCTGAGTCTGAGTCTGAGTCTGAGTCTGAGTCTGAGTTGGAGTCTGAGTTGGAGTCTGAGTCTGAGTCTGAGTCTGAGTCTGAGTCTGAGTCTGAGTCTGAGTCTGAGTCTGAGTCTGAGCTTGAGTCTGAGTCTGAGTCTGAGTCTGAGTCTGGGTCTGAGTCTGAGTCTGAGTCTGAGTCTGAGTCTGAGTCTGAGTCTGAGTCTGAGTCTGAGTCTGAGTCTGAGTCTGAGTCTGAGTCTGAGTCTGAGTCTGAGTCTGAGTCTGAGTCTGAGTCTGAGTCTGAGTCTGAGTCTGAGTCTGAGTCTGAGTCTGAGTCTGAGTCTGAGTCTGAGTCTGAGTCTGAGTCTGAGTCTGAGTCTGAGTCTGAGTCTGAGTCTGAGTCTGAGTCTGAGTCTGAGTCTGAGTCTGAGTCTGAGTCTGAGTCTGAGTCTGAGTCTGAGTCTGAGTCTGAGTCTGAGTCTGAGTCTGAGTCTGAGTCTGAGTCTGAGTCTGAGTCTGAGTCTGAGTCTGAGTCTGAGTCTGAGTCTGAGTCTGAGTCTGAGTCTGAGTCTGAGTCTGAGTCTGAGTCTTAGTCTGAGTCTGAGTCTGAGTCTGAGTCTGAGTCTGAGTCTGAGTCTGAGTCTGAGTCTGAGTCTGAGTCTGAGTCTGAGTCTGAGTCTGAGTCTGAGTCTGAGTCTGAATCTGAGTCTGAGTCTGAGTCGAGTCTGAGTCTGAGTCTGAGTCTGAGTCTGAGTCTGAGTCTGAGTCTGAGTCTGAGTCTGAGTCTGAGTCTGAGTCTGAGTCTGAGTCTGAGTCTGACTGAGTCTGAGTCTGAGTCTGAGTCTGAGTCTGAGTCTGAGTCTGAGTCTGAGTCTGAGTCTGAGTCTGAGTCTGAGTCTGAGTCTGAGTCTGAGTCTGAGTCTGAGTCTGAGTCTGAGTCTGAGTCTGAGTCTGAGTCTAAGTCTGAGTCTGAGTCTGAGTCTGAGTCTAAGTCTAAGTTTGAGTCTGAGTCTGAGTCTGAGTCTAAAACTGAGTCTGGATCTGAGTGTGAGTGTGAGTCTGAGTCTGAGTCTGAGTCTGAGTCTGAGTCTGAGTTTGAGTCTGAGTCTGAGTCTGAGTCTGAGTCTGAGTCTGAGTCTGAGTCTAAGTCTGAGTCTGAGTCTGAGTCTGAGTGTGAATCTGAGTCTGAGTCTGAGTCTGAGTCTGAGTCTGAGTCTGAGTCTGAGTCTGAGTCTGAGTCTGAGTCTGAGTCTGAGTCTGAGTCTGAGTCTGAGTCTGAGTCTGAGTCTGAGTCTGAGTCTGAGTCTGAATCTGAGTCTGAGTCTGAGTCTGAGTCTGAATCTAAGTCTGGGTCTGAGTCTGAGTCTGAGTCTGAGTCTGAGTCTGAGTCTGAGTCTGAGTCTGAGTCTGAGTCTGAGTCTGAGTCTGAGTCTGAGTCTGAGTCTGAGTCTGAGTCTGAGTCTGAGTCTGAGTCTGAGTCTGAGTCTGAGTCTGAGTCTGAGTCTGAGTCTGAGTCTGAGTCTGAGTCTGAGTCTGAGTCTGAGTCTGAGTCTGAGTCTGAGTCTGAGTCTGAGTCTGAGTCTGAGTCTGAGTCTGAGTCTGAGTCTGAGTCTGAGTCTGAGTCTGAGTCTGAGTCTGAGTCTGAGTCTGAGTCTGAGTCTGAGTCTGAGTCTGAGTCTAAGTCTAAGTCTGAGTCTGAGTCTGAGTCTGAGTCTGAATCTGAGTCTGGGTCTGAGTGTGAGTGTGAGTCTGAGTCTGAGTCTGAGTCTGAGTCTGAGTCTGAGTCTGAGTCTGAGTCTGAGTCTGAGTTTGAATCTGAGTCAGAGTCTGAGTCTGAGTCTGAGTCTGAGTCTGAGTCTGAGTCTGAGTCTGAGTCTGAGTCTGAGTCTGAGTCTGAGTCTGAGTCTGAGTCTGAGTCTGAGGATGAGTCTGAGTGTGAATCTGAGTCTGAGTCTGAGTCTGAGTCTGAGTCTGAGTCTGAGTCTGGGTCTGAGTCTGAGTCTGAGTCTGAGTCTGAGTCTGAGTCTGAGTCTGAGTCTGAGTCTGAGTCTGAGTCTGAGTCTGAGTCTGAGTCTGAGTCTGAGTCTGAGTCTGAGTCTGAGTCTGAGTCTGAGTCTGAGTCTGAGTCTGAGTCTGAGTCTGAGTCTGAGTCTGAGTCTGAGTCTGAGTCTGAGTCTGAGTCTGAGTCTGAGTCTGAGTCTGAGTCTGAGTCTGAGTCTGAGTCTGAGTCTGAGTCTGAGTCTGAGTCTGAGTCTGAGTCTGAGTCTGAGTCTGAGTCTGAGTCTGAGTCTGAGTCTGAGTCTGAGTCTGAGTCTGAGTCTGAGTCTGAGTCTGAGTCTGAGTCTGAGTCTGAGTCTGAGTCTGAGTCTGAGTCTAAGTCTGAGTCTGAGTCTGAGTCTGAGTCTGAGTCTGAGTCTGAGTCTGAGTCTGAGTCTGAGTCTGAGTCTGAGTCTGAGTCTGAGTCTGAGTCTGAGTCTGAGTCTGAGTCTGAGTCTGAGTCTGAGTCTGAGTCTGAGTCTGAGTCTGAGTCTGAGTCTGAGTCTGAGTCTGAGTCTGAGTCTGAGTCTGAGTCTGAGTCTGAGTCTGAGTCGGAGTCGGAGTCTGAGTCTGAGTCTGAGTCTGAGTCTGAGTCTGAGTCTGAGTCTGAGTCTGAGTCTGAGTCTGAGTCTGAGTCTGAGTCTGAGTCTGAGTCTGAGTCTGAGTCTGAGTCTGAGTCTGAGTCTGAGTCTGAGTCTGAGTCTGAGTCTGAGTCTGAGTCTGAGTCTGAGTCTGAGTCTGAGTCTGAGTCTGAGTCTGAGTTTGAATCTGAGTCTGAGTCTGCGTCTGAGTCTGAGTCTGAGTCTGAGTCTGAGTCTGAGTCTGAGTCTGAGTCTGAGGTGAGCCTGAGTCTGAGTCTGAGTCTGAGTCTGAGTCTGAGGCTGAGTCTGAGTCTGAGTCTGAGTCTGAGTCTGAGTCTGAGTCTGAGTCTGAGTCTGAGTCTGAGTCTGAGTCTGAGTCTGAGTCTGAGTCTGAGTCTGAGTCTGAGTCTGAGTCTGAGTCTGAGTCTGAGTCTGAGTATAAGTCTGAGTCTGAGTAATAATCTGATATGGAATCTGAATCTGAGTCCGAGCCTGAATACGAGATTTACGCCTTTTTTTTTTATTTATTTTTCGTTTATTCATCTATTTGATTCATTTTGTCAATTCACAAAACGAATATATTCTTAAATATATTTCTAATTAAATTCAAAGTGTTGGCAATATAAATATTTTCAATACGCTATCTAAAAGAAATTAAAAACAACCTTTCGATATTAAGTATTCTACTACATATAATCAAAAAGATTGATGACTTATTTTAATAAAAGTATCCTCAAATAATAGTTTTAGTTCATTTTTATACACATAGCCAAATATCAATATGTACAAAATAATAAACGAAAATACTGAACATAAAACCGTTAATGAAGTAAGAACATTTTGATTATCTTTATCTCGTTTTCTTTATCACTAGTTCAGTTTTATATATAATTTATTTTCAGTGATAAGATTTAATATATTTATTTTTTGAGCTCCAATATTAGTAATATTATTGATACAAACAGTTAGACATTTTTTTAGAAATTTAAAAGAGTCGCTTGCAGGAGTCCGATATATTGTTGATACAGAAAAACACTGCGTTTAGATAGCTATGCAATGTAATTCTAACTCTCTAATTTAATATGAAGTACCTAAAATTATTTATTAAAATTGCAAAAACAATATTTCCCAAAAACTTCAAATTTCACCATAAAAAAAAGATGTATTGCAAAAATGATAACACAAATTTTTCACAATGTCTTAAAAGAATCCACTTAACAAAACTAATAGTTTTATACGCGTTATTTGAGGATTAAGAGGTATCGTCAAACAACAACAACACTACAGTCATATTTCTGAGTCACAATATTTCCTGGTATTCCAACTTTAAGAATCCAAAAGGTACACGGTGTCTACAAAAGTTTAAATCGAAATAAAGAATAAATCAGAACACAAATGTAGAATAAAATGCAACCAAAGAGATGCTGGAAATAGCATTAAACGATTAAAAAAAGCAAATATTAAATCGCTCCAATCAACCACTAGCCCTTAAAATATTTATGTAATAGAAATAGAAAATTTTCAGTAGTAATGTAACAAGTGCAATGAAAATTATCGATAATTTTTTGGGAAATATCCACGAATGCAAGTTATTTTGAAAAAAAGCACGAGCCTTTTTCAGTTTAACTTGCATGAATCAATTAAATCTTTTAGCTGTTGTTTGTAGCAAAAATAATTCTTATCATACTTACCCAGTTACAAATGTTTAAAATTGCGTCTTAATTTGATTTTTAAAACCTGATTGAAAACCTGAACACTAGTGCAAATTATCGATAATCGATAATTTGCATTAGTGCAAAATCGATAATTTCTTTCAGAAATCCAAAAATATTCCAAAAATTATAATAAAATCAAAAATTTAAACTTTTTTTCAAAATTCTAAAAATATCCCAGAAATTATTACAAAATAAAAAATTGAAATTTATTCAAAAAATTTTAAATTATTGCAAAAATTATGAAAAAATCAAAAATACAAACTTTTTTCAAAATTCTAAAAATATTTCAAAAATTATAACAAAATCAAAAATTGAAACTTTTTTCAAAATTTTAAAAATATTCAAAAATTCAAACTTTTTCCAAAATTCTCAAAATATTGCAAAAATTATAACAAAATCAAAAAAACAAACTTTTTTCAAAATTCGTAACAAGCGTAAGCGTGTCATTAGACGCTTACGCTTGTTATCTTGTTATAGAAAATTATTCGCACAGAGATTTCAGAGTGGTCAATGTATTTTCGTCTAAGCTCAGTGGTGTCTTGGGGAGTCTGAAATATGTGTGGATCAGTTTTAGATCGCATTAAGAAAAACTTGTGAAGCCAGAAATTTTCAGCAAAACAACAATAATATATAGAATAGAAATAAACAAAAGAAATTGGATTATAATTTTAAAAAAAGTACATCATTGTTAATTCACCCTTATTGCAATCCACGTTTTTACCTACCTACTATCATTCCCAAAGAACTTCACTTTCTTTTAGCTCATAATTCACGAATCATGAAAGAAAAAACAATTAATTAAGATTAGAATGTAGGGGAACATATATCTATTATTTATTATTAATTATTATTATCTAAAAAAAAGTTGTTATTATTTCATTTTTTATATTAAATTTTAAATTATTTATATAAATTTATATAAAAACAAAGAAAAATTTCTCATCTGTTGATTTGGTGTCTTTGATTGTGAGATATTCTTTTTGTTGATGGAGAAATATGATTTTTATTATATAATATGTTAAGTAAGTGACTTATTTAAATCAGCCATAAAATTAAAAAATTTGTTATAATTCGATTATTTAATTTTATATGTAAAGATATAATATTATTTATGTAAAGTTTATTATTTATGTAAAGTTTGTAAATAAGTGAAATTATTAATTAGTTTGGCGAGAACTAAATTTATGATCAAATGATCTAATGTACCTCCTTAATTTTGCACTTGTAATTATATTTTGAATTTACTATGAATGTGTATAGCAATAGATTATTTTATTTTATATCTGGGAGAAGTTATAATTTATGATTTTCATATATGGGTAATTCTTTTACAAACCGAATAGATTTGGACAAAATCTGACCGACACATTTTGGCTGAAATTTTTTTTATTTTACAGGTTTTATATCGAAAGAAGATATACGTGTTCGAGGATTTTTTTTTTTTTGGAAAATATAGCGGTTCTAAATTTCGATAATATCGTGATTTTTGGCATGACAAATTATTTTCAAATATTCATAACTGCGGTTCTATTAAAGATAGAAACTTCTAGTTTATTTTATTTTAAAGTTAAAAGATGCTAGTTGACCAAAAAATTAAAACTAATAAAAGTCATAAACAAATTCCTATAGTTATAAACAAATAAAATGTTCAAATCGATCTTTAGTCATGTAGTCAAATAGTAGCTTGTTTTTAACTTTTATTGATTTTATTTTTTTTTAAACTAGCATTTTTTAACTTTACAATAAAATAAACTAGAAGTTTCTATCTTTAACAAAACCGAAGTTATGAATATTTGAAAATAACTCGTCAAGCCAAAAATCACGAAATTCTCGAAATTTAGAACCGCTATATTTTCCAATAAAAAAAAGTCCTCGAACACGTATATCTTTTTTTTCGATGTAAAACCTGTAAAAAAATTTGAGCCAAATCAAAAATGTGTCGGTCAGAAAGGTGTTCGGTTTGTAAAAGAATTACCCCAATAAAAGTTTTTTTCATGTCATTTTATTCAAATGGTTAAACAACAATTAATTTGTTTGTAATTTCCTAAGGAATTTACACTATATTTTAATAATCGATTTATTACATATGATCCCCAAAATTATTTTATTATTTTTAATTTAAATTATCAGAAAACAATAAATCTACCCGAATTTTAGACATCAACTAAAATTTAAACTCAAAAAACGTATATCCTTTCATGATCATTATATCTTCAAACAAAAAAAAATAGAAACCAGTTTCACTCCAACTTGCAATTTTTCTTCCTATGAAAACTAGATGATTGAGTGGTTGAGTTGTTCCGCCAGTCAAAACAATTAGTGCATTTCATTGAAGCACCGAAGCAACTTTTTTCAAAATTCTAAGACCTTTGCAAAGACTATAACAAAATCAAAAAAACAAACTTTTTTTCAAAATTCTAAAACTATTGCAAAAATTATAACGAAATCAAATATACAAAGTTTTTACCGAATTCCAAAAATTTGTAATAGCTGGGGATAGCGGGAGCTATTACTTTGAAACTTATAAGAAAAGGTGCCGGTAGAGGGTTGAAGACCCTAGTCATCTTTGGAACTGCCCGGCCCTCGCTAACTCAATTCACACACACACTCACTATTATATTTTATAAATAAATAAAATAAATAAATAGTAATAATAATTATACAGTTTACTTACAGTTTAAATAAATAAATAACTAAACATTGAGGAATTTTAAATCAACAGTTTGCTTATAATTTTAATGAATAATTAAATAATTATGCGTATAATTTTAACAAACAAACTGACTAGAAATAATGTTGGCAAATAATTTGAATAAATAATTAAATTGCCTATAAATAATTTTTGATTAAAATTTTAATAAATATAATTAATGGGCCTAAAAATAAGTTTTGCGTAAAATTTTAATAAACAAATAAATTGCCTATAAATAATTTTAGCTTATAATTTGAATAAATAATTAATTTGCATATAAATACATTTTGCTTATAATTTTAATAAATAAACTTTTGCGTCTTATTTTAATAAATAGATAAACTACCAAGAAATATTTTTGGCAAATAATTTTAATAAATAATTAAATGGCCCATAAATAAATTTTGCTTATAATTTTAATAAATAATTATTTTAATAAATAATTGAAGGTCTATAAAGAAGATCTGAATTGTTAGATTGTTAACAATTACATACAACCGAGAACATTTTGTTGCTCACTACTGACTCGCAGATTAGTATACAGTTTTTCGAATTCCCTGTGTACATACAGTACGAATTTGCTATTCCCTTGAAAGGGAACCACGTAATTTCCTTTACGGATAGTAGATTGGTAGATAGAGAGATAGTGATTAAGCAATTATACCTTCCCATTCAACCTTTTGATGATCAAGTGTTAATTTTTTTTGGTTTATATTAAGTTTAATTAACCTAAAATTGAATCAGCTAAGGGATAACACTTTTCTCTTGGGAATTCAGTTTAAATTTTACGCATCTCAATACTTCAAAAGTGACTTTGCAAAATACCGAGAGAATCAGAAATGAATATTTATGAAAATATTTACAACAATAAATGTTTCCTCTGCACTGAAAAACTGAATTCAGACAAGTTGTTGGTAGAAGCACCCTGCACCCATGTTTTCCATGACAGTTGCATTGCAAAGTGGCTAGAAGAGGAGCCACATTGCCCCATTTGTAAAAGAAGCTGTCAACAGTCTGATGTGCATCTCTTGCCGGAGGATCGACGTCCTTTTTCCCCGATTTCACAAACAAGAAAGAATAAGGCACAGCCACAAACACCTGTGGTCAATCGGCAACCAGAGTCTCTCGGTGCTATACCTAAGACGTGGACTCGACCGAATACTAGGGCTGAAGAAAAAAGGCGACAAGCTGAACGTGCAGGTATAAAAGCATCAGAAATTGTCGCTAGTTCGCCAAAAGATAATCATGGAAGACAAGACCAGCCAACAGATAAGTCAGCAACGATGATCGATTTTTCCGTGATCCAACAGGCCATGGAAGAAAGCATTCGAAAAGTGTAGAACAGATGCAGAGAGCCTTTGACGAAAAATTTGCGAATCAGTTACTCTTTTCGGAGGGGGTGAAAACAGCTAGTCGCAACCCGCAAAATCCCTCCACATTGTCTATGCATGCACCTGGGGGAAACCAAGGACCTCTTCAAAATTCCAGGAACCTAGGTAATATAAATCCATCCTACGTAGCGAATCCTGCAGCTTATCGTCATCATTCCTTAAATGAGAAACACTCCACCATCATTCGTAGCTGGAATGTCTCTTTCAGTGGAAGACCAACGGAAATGGAGGTGGGAGAATTTATATATCGAGTGAGCACTTTAAATAACATCGCTTTTCCAGGTAGTTATGATGCGGTCGTGGCTCATGCTCACTTATTATTCACAGAAAGAGCTTCAGAATGGTATTGGAGATTTCATCACCGTACTCCACGTTTTAATTGGCCCGAACTGTGTATGGCTCTACGTACTGAGTTTGGTGATCGTAGCACCGATGAAGAAATAAAAGAGAGAATGCGAGTCCGTAAACAACGTCAAAATGAGAACTTTGACTCTATGTTTAATGACATTTTGAGACAAAGTGATCGGCTCAGTGTTCCAATAGCTGATAGAGAATTATTGAATATACTGTTGAACAATCTTCGCAGTGAAATACGAAGAGAATTGTGCTACGTTGAGGTATTTACAGTTGAACATCTTCGCGACCTCTGCCGTAAACGGGAAAAACTTCTAGCTAGTCTACCGCTGCCATCTCGTAACTTTCCTCATCGCCCTACACAGACGGTATCCGAAATTGCTCCATCTACATCATATCATTATCCTGCGACTGAGGATATGCTTTCTTCATTACCTGCTACTATTCCTGAATCCAACAACCTACCGCAAATTTCTGATGACCCCGTAATTTCCGATGTCTCAGCTATTCATAATCCCAACGGTCATCGTGAGCCAAACAGAACTTTAATTTGCTGGAACTGCAAGCTAGAAGGACACCGGTTTCAGGATTGTCTACAACCACCTCGACTTTTCTGTTGGAGTTGTGGCAACGAGGGGGTTTACAAATCAAATTGCACTAGATGCTATTTAAACAAGACCGGGAGCGTGCAGAACACCCAGTCACGCTCCCAAAAGCCAACCCAATTTTAAAGTTAAACACCTCACTTCACTCAACTCCACCTTTAAGAATGCGTTGCCCAGAGGAGTTGGCAAGTAAAACTATTTTGAAGCGAGATTCATCAGCTTGTACTAAATCGTCTATACCTCATCACTCATTTAAATCACTTGAGCAGAGACTCAAAGAATATATGGCACTAAGAACCAGTCTTGGAATTAATGCACTTACAACATCTCGTAAGTATACTCGTTCAGCATTGCGTATTAGAAATTTCTGGAAGAAACGACGATCCTTTCGGTCATCGATTATATCCTCAATCACATCAGTGAAAGATGATCTCCGCGCTTATGCTGAGGTTCAACTTTTAGGCAGCACAAGAGTCGGATTACTAGATAGCGGAGCGTCACTTAGTGTAGTGGGAGGCACTTTCGCACTAGAGCTTCTCCGTACCCCAACACTATTTACACGTTCATCGGTAAAAGTTAGAACAGCCGATGGCGCTAGCCAGAAAGTGGTAGGACATCTGAACACTGAGATAAGGTTCCAAGGTCGGACAAAGTCCCTAGATCTCGTAATTATACCATCTCTCACACAAAACCTCTATCTAGGTATTGACTTCTTTCGGTTGTTCAACCTGTTTCCACCGTTAACAAATCAGATCCCGAAAAAAACCGAAACCTCGGTAATATGTACTTTGACAGCTGACGAGGAAGGGAAACTGCAAGATGTCATTCAGCTGATTCCGTCTTTTGCGAAAATGGGATTGGGCAGGACGCATGTATTGACTCATGTCATTGATGTTGGCGATGCATCCCCTATCAAACAACGCCACTATCCAATATCTCCTGCAGTAGAGAAGTTAATGGGGGAGGAGCTGGACCGCATGTTAGCTCAGGGTATCATTGAGGAATCTGAAAGTGACTGGAGCTCGCCAGTGGTCTTAGTTCGAAAGCCAGGGAAGCTTCGTCTATGCTTAGATTCGCGTAAGGTGAACAGTGTAACGAAAAAAAATGCATACCCCTTACCACAGATCGAAGGAATACTAAGCCGACTCCCGCAAGCTAATTACATCTCTAGTTTAGACTTAAAGGACGCCTTTTGGCAGATTCCCCTGGATGAGGATTCAAAAGAAAAAACAGCGTTCACAGTCCCAGGCCGTCCTCTTTATCACTTTGTTCGTATGCCTTTTGGTTTGTGCAACTCACCACAGACGATGTCTAAACTGATGGATCGAGTAATACCATCAAGGTTGAAGACTCAGGTCTTCGTATACCTAGACGATCTTTTAATTGTGACAGATACGTTTGAGTCACATCTGCATATATTAACTGAACTGGCAGGCTGTTTAAAGAAAGCTAATCTCACAATAAACATTGAAAAGAGCAAATTTCTGCAATCCGAGATCAAATATCTTGGGTATGTCATTAGTAGAGCAGGGATTAACATCGACCAGGAGAAAGTTGCAGCAATATCAGAGTTCCCAGTTCCTTCGTCAGTGCGACAGGTTCGTCGATTTTTAGGGATGTCAGGATATTACCGACGGTTTATTTCCGACTACTCTTCGATTGTGACACCTATTACTGAGTTATTAAAGAAATCCCAAGGTAAATTTAAATGGACTGTTGAAGCCGATGCAGCTTTTGTCAATATCAAGAAAGCTTTGACTTCAGCGCCAGTGCTGGCCAACCCAAACTTTTCAGAACCATTCATATTACAGTGTGATGCAAGTAACGATGGAATAGGCTGCGTGTTGACTCAATTAGGAAAAGATAGCAGTGAACATCCGATTGCATACATGTCTAAGAAATTAAACCCAGCCCAAAGGAACTATTCCACTAGCGAAAAGGAATGTCTGGCAGTAGTTCTAGGAATAAAAAAATTTCGAGCGTTCGTTGAAGGGCACCCATTTAAAGTAGTAACCGACCATTCTGGTTTAAAGTGGTTGATGAGTCAGAAGGATTTATCAGGACGACTGGCACGCTGGAGTTTGAAACTTCAAGGGTACACATTTTACATTGAGTACCGAAAAGGCAGTTTAAATATGGTTCCGGATGCATTATCAAGAATAAACTCCGTAGACTTGATTGATACCGTGACCGATAACTTTTCCCAAGCAATAGATTTAGATTCACCAGCATTTCAGTCTACAAAATATCTAGAGTTAATTAAAATCGTCGAGGATGGGAAAGAAGTACTACCAGATTTACGAGTGGAAAAGGGTAGGGTTTATAAGAAAGTTGGATTCACTTCGTGTCTAGAAGGTGAGCCGTGGAAGCTATGGGTTCCCGAAGAACTAACCCACAACTTGATTGAAATAGCACACGCAGCACCAACGGCAGCCCATGGTGGAGTAGCTAAAACCTTACATAAGCTACGTCGTTTTTATTTCTGGCCGAGAATGTTGTTCCAAGTACACTCGTTTGTATCCCAATGCAAGATATGTAAAGTAGTTAAAGCTCCCAACCAAATTTTGCGTGCACCAATGATAGCTCCTCTAAGAACCGAGAGGGTAATGCAACGATTATATATTGACTTATTAGGCCCGTACCCCAGGACAAAAAATTCTAATATTGGGCTGTTGGTGGTACTAGACCATATTTCCAAATTCGTGTTCCTGTTCCCCCTTCGCAGTTTCACTTCTACTCCAATCTGCAATCTTCTGGAAAGTCAAGTATTTCATGTGTTTGGTTGTCCAGAGATTGTGGTTTCGGATAACGGAACGCAATTTAAATCCAAGTTATTCCAACAATTCCTAGCGAAGTATGGTATAAAACACACTCGCACTTCTTTATATTCACCCCAGGCAAATGCTTCCGAGAGAGTGAACAGGAGTGTGCTCGCCGGAATCAGAGCCTTCTTAAAGGAAGATCACACCAAATGGGATAAAAACTTGAGTGAAATTTCTTGTGCTTTGCGCAGCTCATATCACTCTACCATCGGCTGTTCTCCTTACTACGCTTTGTTTGGTCTCCCCATGATCACGCATAGTTCATACTACACTCTACTAAGGAAGTTGGATTGCCTGGAGGAGTCCAGTGACTGTTTAGATCGCGCTGACACTCTGTCTAACGTTCGAGCGCGATTAAAAGATCTAATAGCAAAAGCTTTTGTGACCAGTGCTGCGCGATACAACCTGCGGGCCCGTAAAAATTTGTTCCAACCGGGTGAAACGGTTTTTCGACGAAACTTCATTCTGAGTGATGCAGGCAGAAATGTCTCAGCTAAATTAGCACCGAAATTTGTAGAGGCCAAGGTACTCCAATTGGTCGGAAATTCATCTCTAGAGCTCGAAGACATAGCATCCAAACGTGTGGGAATTTATCACACCAAAGATGTGAGGAAATAACTCATGTTAGGCTTCAGTTTTTATTCCAGGCCTAATAAATTCCGCCTCATTAGATCTGATCTAACTGGATCTTTCGTGTTATTACAGGTCATTACAGAGTTGCTGGTACAACGTCACAACAATTAATTAAGAATTGATTTGATCGACCCTCGGCTAGACTATCTACCAATGATATAAAATTTTAGCTTATTTCTTCCTTATCTAAATCTGATTTAAATGTCTTTTCTGCTAGTACGTTCCACTCAATGGGATTTCCTCTTTCAGATCAAAGCAGCTGTATGCTGTGGCTGTTTGTTCTGTGTTGTTAGGAATTGAAAATCCCCTTTATCCCTATTACGTGTTACCCTATGGTAACAACCGTTCTCACACCATCGTCACTTGCATTTCTTAAATCCAGTCCAAAACCTTCGTGTTCTTATTTCTTTTATTATTTCAAAATTTTTCTCATGATATATGAAGTTTTCATGGACAATTACCTTAACGGTGATATTTGAATAAAATAACCTTCGTTGTTCCTATTCCAGTCTGCAAGTGACGGAAATGGTTTTCTATTTCTATAGAAAATTATAAAATTTATATAAATTTTTTTCCCATCAAAAATTGCAAGTATTGCAATTTTTTTATTTTTTCCTCAAAACTCAGAAAATCGAAAAAATGAGAGAGGAGAGACGGTAGTAGACTACGAACGAAAGTGGTCAAGTTATTTTTATGGGTTAAGAAAAATTGTTAAAAAGAATAAATATTTTATTATAATTAATCGAAATCAGAAAATCTGATACTAAGTTCAATAGTTTAAGTGAATAATCAGAAGATATGATACTAAGTTCAATAGTTTAAGTGAATATTTAGATACTTAATTACACAAAACTATAAGTACTGTAAAAGGAACCAAATTAATTAAGGTGTTTAAAGGAAAAATAAATATTTTATTATAATCGAAATCAGAAAATCTGATACTAAGTTCAATAGTTTAAGTGAATATGTAGATACTTAATTACACAAAACTATAAGTACTGTAAAAGGAACCGAATTAATTAAGGTGTTTAAAGGAGAAAATAAATATTTTATTATAATCGAAATCAGAAAATCTGGTACTAAGTTCAATAGTTTAAGGGAACATTTAGATAGTTAATTACTTTGGACTGATTAGAGAATGATTGTAATAACCTAGTTATAATTTGGGGTTATAAATAAAAATAAAAATAGAAACGCAAATATTTCTTTTAACGTATGGGATACATTTGGAAGGTGGTGGGATAGTAAATAGTGAGTAGACAACGCCGATAGGACCAACAGCTGCATTAGGCTAAGAGTAAGTAATAATGTTTAGTACTTCTTATAGTCAAATTTTTTCTCAATATATAAAACTAAATCTATAAAATGAATAATAACATTAAGATCATGTCGTAATAAACTACTAATAGTGAGTGTGTGTGTGAATTGAGTTAGCAAGGGCCGGGCAGTTCCAAAGATGACTAGGGTCTTCAACCCTCTACCGGCACCTTTTCTTATAAGTTTCAAAGTAATAGCTCCCGCTATCCCCAGCTATTACAAATTATAATAAAATCTAAACTTTAAACTTTTTCAAAATTCTAAAAATATTCCGAAAATTCTTACAAAATCAAAAATTGAAGCTTTTTTTCAAAATTCCAAAAACATTCCAAAAATTATAACAAAATCAAAGATTGAAACTTTTTCCGGAATTCTAAAAATATTGCAAAAATTAATATACTGCAAGAATTGAAATTTTTTCCAATATTCTTAAAATATTGCAAAAATTATAAAAATATCAAAAATACAAACTTTTTTCAAAATTCTAAAAATATTCTAAAAATTATTACGAAATCAAAAATTGAAATTTTTTCCATATCAAAAAACTTTTTTTCTACACCCGTACTATAAAAATACACTTATATGACCAAAATCCGTTTTTTAATTTCATTTCGATACAGATTTTATTACGATACAGATTTTTAATCAATAGAAAGAAACCCATAGTTTTTCAATCAAACATGCATTTGACGTTTGTTGAAATTTTCGTATGGGAAAAAAAATTGAACTTTGAAATTTTCGTAGTAATTTTCGTTCTTCGTTATTTACCGGGTGTAGAAAAAATAGCGTATGCCACTTTCATGTAATGGTTATTAATACACTCGCATATACCATACGAAACTCACCTACGGCTCGTTTCGTATCCCGGTTAATGCTCGTGTCATTACATAATCGTAGCATAATATACTACATGCTCGTGTCATTACATTATCGTAGCATAATACTAACACGTCATTACATTATCGTAGCATAATATACTATTCCAAAATTCTAAAAATATGGCAAAAATTATAACAAAATCAAAAATACAAACTTTTTCAAAATTCCAAAAATATTCCAAAAATTAAATCAAAATGAAAAATTTCCTTGTGCAATTTCATGTTCGATAAGATTTCATGTCATACAAATAATTAATTTCATTTTTTGCCATAAAATTGGTTAAAAAAAATGAAAAGTATTCTTTTGACACCTGGACAATATTTTTCGACAAACTTATAACGCAAAAATCTAGTTTGTGGGCTCACATACCAATCCCGACCCTCAAGATTTCTCCAAATTCTTGGTTCCTACTCCTAATCATTAAAAATGAACGTTTTTTAAGCAAAAAATATGCGAATTTCCTTATTTTGTCACACTTGACGATTTTTTGACACACTTCCGGGACAGCTATCGAACAACACTGCAAGTGGACCGATTATGTCTAAATGGATTTCTGCAGATCTTCTAGAGACTTGAGAAAACTGTCAATTAGGATTTTTACATGACGGAAACTTTTTTTAGGCATTCAATTTCGAAAATTGTTGTTATACTACGATCGAGGTATGAATTTCAGTCGAATTACCTTGGTTGTAGAAGGAACCGACAAGTAATTAACGTATCATCAAAGGGCGCTAAATTTTGGATCTGTTTGATTTTTAACCAAGAATCTACCACGAATTTATCTTTACTTATGATGTGGCGAACATCAATCGTGAGTTATGAGATCAAATCAAGGCAAGATGATGCCCTATACAATTTTTATGAAAGAGTATAGACCGGATTGAAGGTAGAAGGATTGCGGTTAGCGAAAATTCAAAATAGCATGTACTTTTATTTACCGACTTTCCCAAGAAAAATATCCGATGCGTATACAATGAGTTAAATCTTTTCGACAGCTGGATCGTTACGTGCGAGCAAAATATCTTAAGTCAACTATTACTTACAAGATGTGACTCTTGTTGAATCTTACCATTCAATCTCACTTTAAGAATTCAGTAAGAACAGTTTGCTTTCGTGCAACGAATGAACCTACAATAGAACTCTTAATAATTATATTTCCTTAACCGTTTCAGGTGGTTATAGGAATTCTAAAATGGAAACGTATTTGGAACCATGTTTAGCTATTTGGTAGTAATAAATTGCTGACAAAAATACATCATTGTCGAGGAGACAAGTATCGACGAAAACAGACATGCAAGCATATATGTCAAAAACCTGTATATTTATAACGAACAAAATTTGCAAATTTTATCGAAGACGATTTTTCCGACGACCGCCGATTGCGTTGAATGCGCCTGTTTTATTGGTCTTAATTACCCGGTGATGATTCAAAACTACAACCCGAATAGCATTGTGAAAGATAAGACGATTCCAACTATCCATGGCGAATCCAGCAGCCTTACTAGAACCGGCCCAGGGTTAGATCAGATCGATTAAGGTATTTACTATACTATATATTACTTACAAAATGTCATTTTTTTGTATACGTTATTGACAAAATGTCGAATAAATTCTTTTAAAAAATATTTTAACTTTTTACCTATTTTTCAATTCGAATGTATAGTTGGACATTTTTCAGACTTCAGAGCAAGACGATGCTCGTGCTTTCCAAATAAGTGGTTAGAAACTGTTTTTTGTTGGAGTAAACACTTTTATAATTTTTTTTATTGTCATTTAAGTTAATTTGTTTTATTAGTTTTAAAAAATGTTGAAAAAAATGTAATATTGGTATCATTTGGCAGTCAGCAAGAGCAGCTAGCTCTCTAAAGGTCTCTAAAGCTTAATAAATTTGCATATGAAATGTATGTTAAAATTAAAACACATAACACACACAAATGGTTTTCACAACAACTTTTATAAATAGATGGCAAAAAATGGAGGTTAAAAAAAAGTTAAAATTTTATTTCAAAGATTTAATTCAAATAATTCAATGTTTCGCGATAATCCGCTTAATTTGTGTCGCGAAAAATTAGGTGGACATCAAAACATTCGTTTAATGGGTGTCACATTTGTCAATGACTTACTCTGGAGCCGTCATACTTGCCATACAAAATAGGCACACCATAGTGCAAACGGGCCACCGCTGCGACCAAAATTTGGAGAGGTTTAAAAAAACGTGAGATGGCTCAAAATTTTTGTATTGATGTCCTCTTTCTAATGACACGTGGCGTTTCAGAATTTTTCAAAATGACGCCTTAAAAATGAATGGTTAATCCCAACATTTTTCAACATCGTTTACTAACAAGAACTAACAATTTATTAACAAGAACTAAAAATTTTAAAAATAGATTGTTAATTTTAAAATGATTGTAGAAGTACTATCTTAAAAAATTTATATGATTAATTTAAAAATTAATGCATTTTTACTAACAAAAGCTGCTTATTTTACCATTCTACCGCTTGAAAGTTATGTTTTACGTTTCTCAATAGTTGTAACATCAATTTCTTAAAGAATTTCAACAATTATTCAAAATAGCTGGAGTAAAATATCATCATTTATATCAAACTAGCAGGACCCGGCGTGCTTTGCCACGCTTATAAATAAAGTTTGTGCGCAGACATTTTGTTGAAGTAGTAGCAATGATTTCAAAAAAGGGGTAATGAGAAATGTAGCATAATTGTTAATTGTACTTTTTAAAAATATGAATGAAAAATAATCAGCACTCTAGCTAAGTTCGGATATATGAAAAATTGGCGATCAAATAAGTTTTCAAGTAAGCAATAAAAAAATGTATATGACTGGTTGAATTAGTAGAGGTGTGTCATGTCTATATAGAACATTATACAGAACAAAAATAGAATCACAAATGTTCACAGTGCTCATGCATTGTATTTGTTCCCGACACGAAACACACAAAAATCTCTCAAATTACTCACAAAATTTCTCAAAATTTTATTTTTACACCAAATAGTTTAAAAGTTTTGTTTATTTAACATTATGCTCGTCGCATATTGCCACTATGTCATAAGAAAGAAAGTTCGAAAAAACTCGTTATGATAACATTCAATTTCCACTGTGCCATTTTATTTTTATTAACTTATTTTAATACGGAAAGAATTTCAAAATGTCGTTTTAATTCTATTTATTTATTCGAGTACTTGTGAGTACACTTTAGTTTTGGTTTTTCCGTTTAACGGAAAGGTTTTCCTAACGCGTTAGCCACATACAGTTGTCCTTGTGAGAAGCACGGATTTTCCAAATCTAGTCCACATACTTGCTGTAACTGTCCTTGTGAATTGTTGATGGCCATTGTAAAAGTGAGTTGCACTGGAAACGAAACGTTTGAGTTCAAATGCCATATCTGTTGGAATACGTGGCAACACTACATCTTCTGGTTCGAATTTTCAAAGTGTTTGACATATTTAGAATTACAATGTATGTCACAAAACACATAAAAATCTTTTAAGACCTACCATCATGTTTTTTAAGACGTTGATGGACGCACATTTCTTTTTTTTTTGGTTTTTTATGTTCTTTTTAAAGAATGGAAAACCAAAATATGGAGGGGCTGAAATCTCACAGCTCTGAGATATCAAGACTTCGGTCTGGCTAAAGAATTTTGATATAGTTTTCGGCAAAAAACTTTCACGAGGACATGGTTTTTAGTTTTGGGCAGCGATGTATATCAAACATAACTCTTTATTACAGTACAAGTATTTTTTATATCTGTTTAAAAATTTATTACAAAACTAACACGAAACATCAATACGTTGCCGGAAAATTATAATCAAAATTCCAAAAATATTGTTAAATTAAATAAAATCAAACTTTTTCAAAATTCCAAAAAGATTCCAAAAATTAGAATGAAATCAAATATTTAAACTTTTTCTAAATTCCGATAATATGTCAAAAATTCTTAATAATTCAAACTTTTCCAAAATTCTAAAAATATTGCAAAAATGATTAAAAAATCAATAATTCAAATTTTTTTCAAAATTCCAAAAATTATAATAAAATCAAAAATTAAAAATTTTTCAAAATTCTAAAAATATTCCAAAAATTCTTACAAAATCAAAAATTAAAACTTTTTCCGAAATTCTAAAAATATTGCAAAAATTATTACAAAATCAAAAATGCAAACTTTTTCAAAATTCGAAAAATATTTCAAAAACTATAACAAATTCAAAAATTTCCATGTTCAATTTCATTTTCAATTACATTTACGGCATAAAAACAGCTACATTTTTTTTTCAAAAAGTTGGGTAAAAAATAAATAAAAATCTCTTTTTTGACACACTTGACAACATTTTTTTGACAAACTTATAATGCCATAATTCTCAATTATAATAATAAAATTTCAATTCAAACAAACAATTTTATTTTTTTCCAAAAAGTTGGGTAAAAAAATAAATAAAAATCTTTCTTTTGACACACTTGACAACATTTTTTTGACAAACTTATAATGCCATAATTCTCAATAATAATAATAAAACCGAAGTAGTTTCATTTCAAACAAACAGTTTTTTTCTCCAAAAATTTGGGTAAAAAATAAATAAAAATCTTTCTTTTGACACACTTGACAACATTTTTTTGACAAACTTATAATGCAATAATTTTCAATAATAATAATAAAAATTCATTTCAAACAAACAATTAATTTTATTTTTTTTCCAAAATATTAGGTAAATAAATAAATAAAAATCTTTCTTTTGACACACTTGACAACACTTTTTTATAAACTTATAATGCAATAATCTAGTTTTTGATCTCACATACCAATCCCGACCATCAAGATTTCTCCAAATTTAATGTTCCTACTCGTAATCACTTCAAATGAACGTTTTTTAAGCCAAAAATATGAAAATTTGCTATTTTTGACACACATAATGATTTTTTGACACACTTCCGGTACAGGTATCGAACACAGCGTCCTTTCGGACCTGTGCCTTGTGAATACCTATTTTTAGAAAAAAAATTTTTGAAATCCCTCCAGCCGTTTTCCCTGCAGCGTAGGTAATGACGGACGGCCGGCCGGACTACAGACAGACACACATTTTTTTTTTTGCTTTTTTAGAATCAGGAGGTCCTAAAACGTCGAGAAATGCCAAAAAAAGTGGGGGTAAGAATTTGACTTTGAGCTCATTAATACTTAGGTCTTTCAGACCGAAGTAATAATAAATCCTTTCACATAATAATGTACGACGTAGGGGAGAGTTGTGAAAACTTGACCATTTTTGGTTTTCCTGAAACTTGGCATATAAGTAGTATGGACAAAATAAAAATACGGCTTATTTTAAAAATTTTTTGAAGTGCATAGTTTGAGCATACTCCAACATGCATGAAAAATGAAAATTCAGCCAATCCGATGTAACTTTGAAATTAAATTGCTCAAGAACGGTTATACCGATTTCATCAAACTTTTTTTTGTTTGATAGATGATTAGTTAGTCCTTTGAAAAAAATTAATTAATTGTTTTTGTAATTAACTTTTAAATGAAAATATTAAAGAAACTTTTTTAAAGATGGCGCTAGGGTCGAAGATAAATTGGAATTTAATTAATTTTTTTTCTGAAAATAGTTCTATCTTTACTCTAAAATATATCAAATTAACTCAGAGGCGTTAATTTTGTTCTTGAGATATTTAATTTTAAAGATTTTTAGTACGACTGAAATCCGAATTTTTCTTCATTTTTTCAAACAACCTCCATTAACAACAAATTTTAAAATCAATTAAATTTTAACTTTTTTTTTTTAGATATAGCTCTAACCTTACTTTAAAATATATCAAATTTACAAAGAGATATTTAATTTTAAAGATTTTTAGTCCGTCTAAAATTCTAAATGTTCATTATTTTTTCGAACAATTTATAACATCAAAGAATTTTAACCACTGAAGCTCGAGAAAATATTGAACAATTAGAATTTTAATCGGACTAAAAATCTTTAAAATTAAATATCTCAAGAACACGAATTAACGCACCTTTGTAAATTTGATATATCTTAAAGTCAGGTTAGAGCTATATTTAAAAAAAAAATTAAAATTTAATTGATTTTAAAATTTTTTGTTAATGGAGGTTGTTTGAAAAAATGAAGAAAAATTCGGATTTCAGTTGTACTAAAAATTAACGCCTCTGAGCTAATTTGATATATTTTAGAGTAAGGATAGAACTATTTTCAGAAAAAAAATTAATTAAATTCCAATTGATCTTCGACCCTTCTTTAAAAAAGTTTTTTTAATATTTTCATTTAAAAATTAATTATAAAAACAATTAATTAATTTTTTTTCAAAGGACTAACTAATCATCTATCAAACAAAAAAAAGTTTGATGAAATCTTGAGTTCTTGAGCAATTTAATTTCAAAGTTACATCGGATTGGCTGAATTTTCATTTTTCATGCATGTTGGGGTGCCCCCTTACCCCTATGCTCAAACTAAGCACTTTAAAAAAATTTTAAAATAAGCTGTATTTTTTATTTTGTCCATCCTACTTACATGTCAAGTTTCAGGAAAAATCAAAAATGGTCAAGTTCAAATTTCGACTTTTTAACCTGCGTAGATAACGTTTTTCATCAGTGATAAATTTGGCAACAAAAGAAAAGTTATGCGACATTTGAAGCAAACTTAATGAAATGATAAAAGTGATTGTTATTGGGATATTTTTAGGAAGAACGTCGTACCTCTCAAGCACAATATGTGACGAATATAATACCATCATGGGCCAAGAAATCAAAAATCGTATTGCAGCCGATGTCCGCAAACAAAATGGCCGGAATTAGTGGCGGTTTTCAAGCGTTGATTCGATTGTTGTAAGGATTGTTGTAAAGATTGTTGATTATTATTTGTCATTTCTATGAAATTAGGCTCGATGTCAATATTGTTATTTGTTACCGTTACCGTTCCCAGCTGAACGATAACTTTTTAAAATGAAAGTATTCAATAACATATATACATCGAGAGTAGTGCGTCCAAAATTTCCGTTTTGCCAATACTGGCGAAGTTTTTTACGTTACCGGTATAATACCGATACTCTAGAAAATAGAATAACTGTAACACGTTTTTTTAGAAAAGTTATTGAAATAAATATAAAAAAATATTTAAATTAGACTTTAGTCAGATTTATTTTATTTCAATTAGTAAAAAGAATACTTTTAATTATTATTTTCGTTAAAAAAATATACAAACAATTATATAAAGATTAGTGTTGCAATAAACTGTTAATAGAATTTCAATAAATCTTCTTCTATCTTCTGTCTATCTATCTATCTTCTTCTATATAAATAAAAATGTAAATGTTCGTTTGATCAGAGTAGGTAATATCCTTAAGTACTGGATCGATTCCTTTGAAATTTGGAGGATAATTTGCATTTAAATAAAGGCGGGGTTTTACATGATTTTTTTTTAGCTGTATATGTTTCATAGTATAGGCTTTTTTTAGCTGTATATGTTTCATAGGAGGCTGGCTGAAACCAATAAAACACATACATTTTTATCTTAAAAGTTCTAAACAGTAACAAGATATTCAAATAATAATAAAAAATAAACGCCTTATTCTTGTTAAATTGAGTTTTATTTCACTAAATACGTATTTTGAAAGCTATGCTTGCATCGACAGTAGTATCTAAAAACTTGTAGTTAGTTTTTAGATACTACTATCTAGTCTAGTTTTTAGATACTACTGTCGATGAAAGCATAGCTTTCGAAATACGTATTTAGTGAAATAAAACTCAATTTAAAGAGAATAAGGCGTTTATTTTTTATTATTATTTAAAACACATATTTGAGTTGGATTGATTTCCGTTATACTATGATTGTGCTTCACCCAGCTAGCATGCGTGTGAACGGGTAATATCAGTGCACTATACAAAAAATGTTTTCTTTAAGATCGTGGTACGCGTAAAATAAGGCAATCAAAAATTTAATTTGTCCATAACATCAACTACACGTTCATCATCAACATGCTTTCCTTATCATAAATGAGATATTGGAAACAAGTTTTATTGCGTGTTGTAGAGGTTGTGAAATTTCTTGCATCACGAGGACTTGCTTTTCGTGGTCATCACGATGAAATTTTAGGATCAAAACACAATGGAAACTTTCTTGGATCTCTTGAATTATTGGCTAAATTTGATCCCTTTTTACAAGAACATATTTCTCGTTTCGGCAATAAAGGAAAATGTACACCCTTTTCATGTAACATTGACAAATGATTTTTTTTTATTATTCGGAATATTTTTAGGAAACGCATCGTATCTTTCAAGCACAATTTATACTTCTATAATGACAAAACATGCTAAAAATCACATTGTTTCAGAAATTATAGAATCTCGATATTATTCGTTTAGCGTCGATTCCACTCAGGATGTGAGCCATACAGACCGTGTTCGATATGTTAAAAATAATACCATTTGTGCACGATTTATTTTATTTATTGAAATCGAAAGTCGTACATCGAAAGACGAATTATCTTTTTGACATCATTATGAAACTCCACAATGAAAAGGAAATAAACATTGATAACTGTAGAGGCCAGCCACATGACAAGTGACAACGCTTACAATATGGCAGGTATGTATGGTGGCCTACAAAGATTGATTCGTCTAACAAATGAAACAGCAGTTTTTGTCCCTTGCTTTGCGCATTCATTATATGTAGACGGTAAAAATAGTGTTTCTGGCAATACTGCTGTAACTAAGTTTTTTGATATGGTTGAAAAACTTTATGGATTTTTCGTATATTCCCCTTTTCGATGGAATCGATTACAAGAACAATTAACCAAAAATAGCGAATACATGTTAAAGAGAGCGGGAACGAGATGGTCAGCTAGGTACGATTCAGCTCACGCTTTACATTCTTGTTATTTAAAAGTGTTGCATGTTTTAAAATCTTTCCTACATGAGGAAAGCTTCAGTGATGATAACAAAGCAGTGGTAACAGGTTTGATAAAAAAACTATGTCAATTCGAAAATATTTTGATGCTTGTACTCTGGAAAAGTGTACTAACCAAGTTTAATTTTGTGAATCGAGCATTACAAAAATCTAATTTAACTGTCTCGGTGACAAAAAAATTGTAGGTTACTTGTTCCACATATTTTTATTTTAAAATTAATGCAAATTTATAATTTTAAATTAGCATAAACAAATTTTTTTAAAATATTTTGCTTGCGGCGAATAAAAAATAGTATATGATGCACGGACGTAAGCTATTTTGGACTTAATGTGGATGCAAATCGGCTAGCGCCTCGATTTGCAAACTCCACATCCATCCAAAATCTTTAGCTTCATAATGTACTATTATTTTGGTAGATCGAAATGACATATGAGCTTTGTTTATTAATGATAGCTCAGATCTATAACTAACAATATGCGTTTGTAATAAATAAAATCAATTTGAATGAAATTTTTTTTTTTGCATTGAATTTTTCTTGACAGTACTATTGTGTGAATTCATAGGATGTGTAATATTTCTATTATAGTCAACATTCTATATAGTCACGAGTGTATAGTCACTATTGATTGTTTCCAATCAATGCGAAAATCAATGATCGACACTAATTGGTCAATTAATGTCATATATGCGCGCTTGCATATTTGCCAACATTTTGGGGAATTTTATTTATTCGGGATTTTGTGAGCAATTAAACTCAAGTAACTAGGGAATTAATTTGAATTTTTCCAATTCAAATGTATGGTTGGAAATATCTCAGAAAAAAAATCTGTTTTTCTCTTTTACGTGTTTCGGTTGCCATTCGAACTCGTAACCTCATCAGTGCCAGAGCGAGTTCAATTCCTTTGGCAGACATGTTTAACCACTACGCCTACAAGACGATGATATTTCTAAGTTGAAACTTCATCATCATAGTTATCTTACTTAAGTTGAATTTTTCATTTGTCAGACATAATTTTTTATGGAAATTTTATTCATTTTGAATGAAGATTTTTTTGCATTAGATTTTTCTTGACAGTACTATTATGTGAATTCATAGGATGTGTAATATTTCTATTATAGTCAACATTCTAAGTCACGAGTGTATAGTCATTATTGATTGTTCCCAATCAATGCGAAAATCAATGATCGACATATGGTCAATTATTGTCATATATGCTCGCTTGCATATTTGCCAACATTTTGGGGCATTTCATTTATTCGGGCTTTTTGTGAGCAATTAGTAACTAAGGAATTAATTTGAATTTTTCCAATTCAAAGGTATGGTTGGAAATATCTCAGAAAAAAATCTGTTTTTCTCTTTTACGTGTTTCGGTAGAGATTCGAACTCGTAACCTCATCAGTGCCAGAGCGAGTTCAATTCTTTTGGCAAAAAAAATCTTCATTCAAAATGAAAAAAATTTCCATAAAAAATTATGTCTAACTGACGATTGAGAAATTCAAATTAAGTAAGATAACTGATGATAAAGTTTCAACTTAGAAATATCATCGCCTTAGTGGCGTAGTGGCGTATGTCTGCCAAAGGAATTGAACTCGCTCTGGCACTGATGAGGTTACGAGTTTGAATTCCAACCGAAACACGTAAAAGAGAAAAACAGATTTTTTTCTGAGATATTTCCAACCATTCCTTTGAATTGGAAAAATTCAAATTAATTCCTTAGTTACTTGAGTTTAATTGCTCATTGCAAGTTAAATTGCTAATCACGTTAAGTTTAAAAAACACAGAATTCGTTAAATAATTCTCTCCATTTGATTGAGATACTAAGAATTAATTGGTACTGCAGTACGCGACTTAACCGATAACTAAAATATCTTATATATTAATACGCTAGATTAAAACTTTGTGGAGCATAAGGCTTTTTTATTCGCAGATGGATTCAATTCAAATTTTCACAGCTAACTGATATTAGTGTAACCTATATTCGGATCCGGATTCAAACAAATCGGATCATAAATAAAAAAGTTATTATGTACGGAAAACTTTTTCTATACATATGCATTATAAGTTTACATACATATAAAAATATATTTGCTATCGAACAACGAACAACAAAAACGAAACTTAAAACTTTATTTTGTTATTCTTTTTTATATTTAATTTTTTCTCAGCTGTTAGTATATTTATTTCTTTGAATGTGAATAAACGTACATATTGTTTTTCTATGTTTTAAATTTCATTTCGAATTTTTTCTTATGCGTAAGATAGGTTTTGAGTTAGATCGTGTGAATCCTTTTGTTCGTTCTTTTAAATCAATGCATGAATTTTGTGAAAGACCTGAGAATGTTACTGCTGATGTGTCAATGGTTATAAAAGTTAACAGAGAATGTGATATTCGTCGTTTTAATGATGCTGTTCAAACTGATGTGGTTGCTATTTTTAAAAATGATGAATTTTGTTAAATTTGTCAGATGAAGATAGAATTGATGGAAATGAAATGATTAATAAATTTGTATGTACTGAAATCTCTGATCCCATTCTTTTTCCTAAATTACATGAATATGTGAAACGTCATATGATGCATGAACCATGTGGTGCTCTAAATCCCAATTCTGTTTGTATGAGAGTGGTAAATGTAGTAATAATTTTCCAAAACCTTTTTCTGAAAATATTAAAGAATATGTGAATGGTTATCCTTTGTACCGTCGACGTGATAATGGTATGAGTGTTGATGTACGTGGTGCATCTCTTGATAATAGATATGTTGTTCCGTATAATATTTATCTTCTTGCAAAATTCAATTGTCATATTAACGTGGAAATATGTACGACTGTTAAAAGTGTGAAATATGTTTACAAGTATGTATATAAAGAGTATGATTCTGCCAATGTTGAATTGAGAGTGAATGGAGAGAATGCAGTGAATAATGATGATGCGATTGTGGGAAATGAAATTCAAGATTTTTTGAATGGACGGTATGTTGGTTCGACTGAAGCTGCTTGGCGCATATTTGAATTTCCAATGCATTTTCAATCTCATACAATTATTCGACTTGATTGTCATTTGCCTAATAGACAAAATGTTTATATCAGGAATGGTAATGTGGCTGGCACAGTCGCAAATGTATCAAGAACAAAATTGTTAGCATTTTTCCATTTGAATTCCATTGATAATTTAGCTAATGAGTTTTTGTATACAGAATTAATTATGTTTGGTATGACCAAAGTAAATCGTGGAAAAGAATACAACGTGGGGCTGATAAAGTTGTTGCTCGATTATATATGGTTACTCCAAAAGATATAGAATTGTTTCATATGCGTTTACTTCTGTTGCATGTTCGTGGTCCAAAATCTTTTTTTGATCTACGTATGTATGAAGGTGTACCCTACCCTACTTTTGTTGCAGCATGTGAAGCTCGAGGTATTGCAACAAATGATAATGAATAGCGTGAATGTTTACTTGAAGCTTCAGAAATTCAATCACCAAAACAGTTTCGTCAATTATTTGCATTTATCTGTGGTTTGAATGTTCCTCCGAATGCTTTAGCTTTTTTTCTTGACAGCTCATGCAGGTTGTGGCAAAACTTTTGTTCAAACGGCAATCATTCATAAATTTAATTCACTAATTCTTTCGTGTATTGTAACTGCCTTCAGTGGTATTGCATCAACTCTTTTGATTGGGGGGCGAACTTTGCATAATGTTTTCAAATTACCAATTCCATTATTAGAGAATTCAATGCCAAATATAACTCCAAACAGTGTACATGGCACATATATTAATAATGCATCAATCATTATTATAGATGAAATTTCAATGTGTTCTATTCATGCTTTAAAATTAACTAGGAAGGCCCGGCGTGCTTCGCTACGCTTATAAATAAAGTTTTTGCGTAGACATTTTGTTGACGTAGAAGCAATGATTTCAAAAAGTGGTAACGAGAAATGCTAGCATATAATTTTTAATTTTTCTTTTTAAATATATGAATGAAAACTAATCAGAACTCTAGCTGATCAGTTCGGATATATGAAAAATTAGCGATCAAATAAGTTAGAGATAAAATAAGCTTACTTGAAAACTTATTTGATCGCTAATTTTTCATATATCCGAACTGATCAGCTAGAGTTCTGATTATTTTTCATTCATATATTTAAAAAGAAAAATTAAAAATTATATGCTAGCATTTCTCGTTACCACTTTTTGAAATCATTGCTTCTACGTCAACAAAATGTCTACGCAAAAACTTTATTTATAAGCGTAGCGAAGCACGCCGGGCCTTCCTAGTATTCATTATTCGAGTAACAGAGTGTGATACTTAGCGATTTCAAAACATATTTCGGATCTTATTTATTCCGAAACATAATTTTGATTTTATCTATTAATTTTCAAACACAGTTTGAAAGGACGGTGTTGAAATTATAAATCAAGGCAACATATTATTTAATAGTATACAATACTTTGAATTTTTATTCCAATAGATTTCATAACACTTTGAATGCAAAATTAGTGTTAATCATTATAATTTACGACCGATCCAAACCAAAAATATTTACTAATTTTATGAAAATCTAAATATATGAAATATATTTATTTATTCTTTTAATTTTTTTATATCGAACAGGTTTGCGCATCAAGCTTATAAGTTTTGAGAAATATATTCAAATTCTTTACTGAAATAATCAAAATTAATATGCATATGATATTGAATTTTAATGTGTTCACCTTAACAAACAAAATAAATGTCAAATGATTCGTAAATATTTAGTTGTTTATCGAAACATATTTTGTAGCATAGATTTTTTTATTCATCATATGAATACATACATAACGAAAGGCAGTTCAGATTACGTTATAGTAATAAGCTTCACAAGTTATAAGCTTCATTGTAAAAAAAAATTAATGTGTGCATCGTATAAAAGTTAGATGGTGGTCATTGTTGTAAAATAATAAATTTAAATTTTAAATTATTCATAAACCTCAATAATCAATGATTTTGATTTGGCCATCGATGTTCTACTGCAATTGGTATTTGTTAGTTTAAAAAACGGTTTAAATGTCTTGTTTTTTATATCACAAAAGTCATTCAACTGTGATACTAGGTTTATGGATCAATATACATACACAACAAACTGGTTTGTGATGACCTCTCTCAATAACAATATGGAGTCGCATAGACAAGATCGGATAAAGTTGTATCAGTCAAAGTTAGCTCTCCCAATCTTAGCCAGAGAAAGCTTCGCTGTGAGGATTACATATGCTTGGCTGCTATTGGCAACTCTATTTTGCTTTGTTTAAAAATATGTCACCACCAAGTTTGTTTTTGTTTCTTACACCATATCGTAAAATATTGGCATATGTCATATTTCACTATATGATAAGATTTATAGCTGAGTTTTCGATTTTCTTAAAAAAGCGTCTAATCAGAACAGTAAAACGTAAAAAATAAAGGTATGCAGGTGGTACAACAAAGCCATATCGATTTGCGGGAGCAAAACATGTGTTATTAAAAAGATTTTTAGACAGAAATATGCACAGGTTAAACCTCAAGCGCCTATCAGTTCGATATGGCACCATTTATGCTTTGTAGTACTAGTTACAGTAAAACGCATAACGAGCATATTTCGTTCCAGAATTTTTATCGTAAAGCGAAACGCTCGTTAAGGCAAACAACGTTTTCCATATAAGTTAAAGTAAAATACGATAATCCGTTCCATGCCGGAAAAAAAATTAAAATTGTATGTACATATATCGTTTATCCAAAGAAAATTATATACACATTGGAGCAATTCCACGTCACCGCAACAACGATTTTCCCGACCCCCTCTGAGTTCGATAAAATTCCATACACAGATAGCCAATGACAAAAAAAAAATACTATATCATTAATGTAATTTTTTAAAACTATGTTAAACTTAAATATTATTTTCAAATATGGCGCTTTTGGGGGTACCTTTACTTTTACACATTTTTTCCCAAAAAAAAAGTTCAATTAATTCTTAATCTAAAACTAAAGTTTCCCAATGGTAGGGTTTATCGTTTTGAAAATCAAATTCTTACAAAATTTTAATTTCCGTTTTTTTTAGCAATCACCTTTTTAACTAAAACCATCGGAATTCTTGTTTTATAGAAATTTAATGACCATTTAATTATTTTAAGGATGCACATTAAGTATTTGAGGGTGTGGATGCTCTTTACATAGTTTATCTTTTCATCCATTTATAACTGTCCAAAATTAATTATATGTGAATGTACCTGAAATATATTTAAACTCACTATGAGAAGTAAATAGTGAGAATCTAATTGAGAATCTAATCTACTTTAATGGCTCTTTTAAAAAAACATAGTTTTAGCTGAATTAGAATATATTTTTGTGAGCAATGTTTGTTCATCTTTGGGTATGAACGCATGAAATGATTGTGTACCTTTAATATTTACAGTCTCTCTGCATCTTGCTTCTAGCCGTAACTTCTTTTCTGTATAATAATTTTTACTGGTATATGCAAAATTCATTGTTGATTGCCATTTTGTTGCCCATTCATAAAGATCCATAGGGGTTTGAATAATATCCTTGTTAGACAAACTATATCGACGAGCCCCTCGTTTCAGTTTACCTCCTATTCCATCTCACGGTCCTTTTCCATGATGAATAAAAAGAGTAATTTTCCGAAAAATCGCCAAGTACTAAGCACTCTCCCGCTTTCAAGTTGGCTTTCGTGTTTTCCAAATACTGCATGAGCTGTTGCGCAATAAAATGGTGAGGTATTAATAATTTTCGGTTGTGTGTTAATTTATGTATAAATGCGGAAGAAGAATCAATGAACGTGTCCAGATTGCATCGATCGGTGGTATTCCATTGCATGTATTTCACCTCAAAAATTCCTTTAGTCTTATAATTTTCATGTAATTTATCTACCAGTTTTTAAGATTTTCAGCACGTTCAACTGCAATGAATGACATTCATCATGTAATTTACCACAACAAACAAATTTCATTAAGCTTTTGTTGTCTGGAATTCGCTCACTACCAAAACAACTTAATTTTGAATATTAAAACATTAGTTTCAAGTTTTGATGGATTGTGCAGACACACACATTACGAACTCCTTGCGCTAATTTTACGCATTCATTAGACTGAAGGCTTGCAAGTTTTGTGAACCCTACTTTTATTCTGCAAACATGGAAACTTTTTAAACTCAACGTATGCTTCATATAACGTACATAACAGTTCGACTCGTAACAGTCGAACTTTTAATTTGTGCTTCTTAATTGATGCTTTCCAACGTAAAAAGTGAATAACTTTTGAGAATGTTTTATTCAATTTTTCATGTATTTTTATAAAAATATATAAAAGGATGACGAAAAGGTACTAATTTTCTTCTTTTGCAAACGGATGAAAGAAAAGATATATAAAATAAATAAAATAAAAAATCTTTTGGAGCGAAATCGAAAAACTAAAAATATCACTCCAATGGAGGGAGAGAGATGTTTAAATTATAAACATTTAAATTTATGAATAATATTTTTAGGAGTGAAATGAGTGCTCGAATAAAATAAAATTGTAAACTCTTGTATTTGCATATGTATGTTAAACACAAAATTTATCGAATGTAATTTATTCTGAATTTCAGGTGTAAGATTTTGTAAAGTTTGTAAACACTGGCCGATACAAAATGGTTTTCAACAATGATATTTACTCATGTTTTTAAAAAAAATTATTTTAACTATTACTACCCTTTGAAGCTTCTTTGCTAACACAACATTAATATTTTTTTAACAAGATTGACAAATGAATTTAGTAAGTATGACAAATGAGTATGACTATAGGTATAGTATAGTATATTATCCCCATTGGTAAACATTCAGCGCCATCTTTGAAAATATTATTTAAGTTTAACATAGTTTTAAAAAATTACTACAAAATTTTAAATAATTTTTTTTTATAAGTCCTATCAATTACCTATGTAATGAGCTATAAATGACTAAAATCTGTCAATCGTTAGCAATTGGTAGCCAAAGATACTAATGTTTTAACAACCCGTAATCTTTCCGCCACCCAGTGTCATCCCCAGAGCGAAATTTCATTTTTCGAAAGAAATGGTATTTTTATTTTGTCATTGGCTATCTGTGTAAGAAATTTTATCGAATTCAGAAGAGGTCAGCCCCGATGTTAGAACAAATGCTGTTGTGGTGACGTGGAAAAAACCACAATGCAAAATACTTCTTCGGCCGTTGATGTTCCTGGCTTCTTTTTTACGAGGTCAGTAAAAATCTTTTTCTTTTATTCTCAATTCTCTTTAATATTTTCTGTTTTAAAATTTTTATGTTTACTTTAATTTTTTTACTTTCCGAGACACTCCTTTGTTATGCAAAACGACGCTCATTAAGCGAGTCTTTATTTTTACAATTTATATTACTCGTTATGCGAATTACTCTGGATGAGAGGTGCTCGTTAAGCGAGGTTTCGCTGTTTACAAAGAGTTTGTGTTTGATATACATCGCTGCCCGAAACTAAAAACAATGTCCACCTAGAACCCGTTTGCCAAAAACTATATAAAAACAAACCAAATTCTTGATTTTCATTTTATTTTGTTTTATGTGCATTTTATTTGCATTTCATTTGCATTTTATTTGTACTTTATTTACCTTTTATATGCATTTTATTTACATTTTAATTGCATTTTATTTGCATTTTATTTGCATTTTACATGTATTTTATTTGCACTTTATTTGCATTTTATTTGCACTTTATTTTCACTTTATTTGCATTTTGTTTGCATTTTATGTGCATTTTATTTTCTTTTTAATTGCACTTTATTTGCACTTTATTTGTATTTTTTTGCACTTTATTTGCATTTATTTTGTACTTTATTTGCATTTTATTTGTATTTATTTGCATTTTTTTCCATTTTATATGCATTTTATTTGCAATTTATTTGCATTTCATTCGATCTTAATTTGCACTTTATTTCACATTTATTTGCATTTTATTTGCACTTCATTTGTGTTTTTTTGCATTTTATTTTATTTGTATAATATTTATACTTTATCTGCATTTCATTTGTATTTTATTTGCATTTTTTGCATTTTATTGGCATATTATTTGCACTTTATTCGATCTTAGCTTTATTTCCAATTTATTTGCATTTTATTTGCCCTTTATTTGCATTTTTTTTGCATTTTATTTGCATTTTGTTTGCGCTTTATTTACATTATATTTGCACTTTATTTGCACTTTGCTGCATTTTATATGCACTTTATTTGCACTTTATTTGCACTTTATTCGATCTTAATTTGCATTTTATTTATTTGCTTAAAATATTACACTTATTATGAAACAAAAAATTTATTAACATCGGCTAACCCATTAGAGCACAATTTAAATTTAATCTTTGCTTGTCACCAAATTTCTGAAAAAATTTCGAGACACCTTGTGTCAAAACTAGTGAAAAAATAAGAAAAATAACATACACATATTAATTATTTTATTATACTAACGATAAACTGTTCGATTTTATGGGACCCGGTACAGTAATGCCGGCAAACCGTTTTTCCTCGATCTCAATACCGAAAAATTGGTATTAATATTTTGGTATTGATTGACTTAATTATCTAGCTCTTAGCCATTTTATTCCCATTAGTCCCATTAGTCCTTAGCCTTATTATTCCCACAAGCCATTTTATTCCCATTAGTCCCATTAGTCCTTAGCCATATTATTCCCACATTCTTTTTTTCTACTTTCTACTTTCAAACAGAACGGATGTCATTTATGACAGGTCTATCAATTAAAAAAAAAAAAAAATTAAGAGAAGTGAAGTGAAGTAATATTATAACTGAAAAAATAAGTGATTACCAAAAAAAGATTTAAGGGAAAAATTAATATTTTCAATTTATCAACAAAGAAAACATTTAACTTATTAGTGATATATGTGTGTAAAATAAAAGAAAGAAAGTAATATTCCCATCTCCGTTTAAAAAAAAAAAAGATTCTTAAATTCAATCCTCTTTCACCAACAAGACACGCCCCCAAAGAAAGTTTTTTTTTTAAGTGTTAAAAGTTAAAAATATAATTAACCGATTTTAAAAATTGGCAGGTTGTATACATTTTATTTTACTATATATATATATATTTGTTACATATTCTAATTTTGTAATTTAATGCTATCTCTCGCCACTTGTTTTAAAGTAATTTCTTAAACCCAACCATTGATAAAAACTAAATCTATGGTCAATTTTCATCACTGCAAATGTATTGTTTTTTTTTGCCTGCTGCCGTAATAGTACAGTATCTTAATTGTTTAATTATTTTTAATACCCACCCCTTTTGATCACTAAAGGTAAAATAGCATTAAATTATATATTTAGTTTCTATTGCAAGAGTGCTCTTTATCTTTTATTGATTGTTTCTGGAAATCCATAAATATTCTCCCTCAAACATTTTTTTTTATTCCTTAAGTATAAAGTATAATCAGATAAATAAATACATTAGTTTATACACTTAGTAAAATCCTTATTATTTAGTGTCTTTACCCCCGGTTGTTTCTTAGTTATCGTGCTACAGCTGCGATCTAGTGTCGTACTGTTGTGACGGAGGTACCCAGATTTTCTTGTATTGTGTAGTGTTGAAATTTAGACCTGGTCGAATTTCTGTCACTGCACCTACAATGTCAAGGGGTAAGTCTCAGTCTCAACAAAATGGCCGCAAAGTGAACCAACAGCTTAGAATTGATTTCACAAACATAAGAGGACTAAATTCGAACCTAAACGAGGTTCATCACCACATCGAAAAAAATAAACCTGACATATTATTTCTTACGGAAACAATTGTCAGTGGTAAATCATCGAAATTGGATCTTGATAAATACCGGATGCCTAGTTACGAATTGGAACATTCCTTTTATAACAAGCATGGTGTCTGTGCATTTGTTCGAAATTCACTTTTATGTATGAGAATTAAGGCCTACGAGTTGAACTCTAAGCACCATAATTCTATAGCACTGAAGATCTCAGGTGTTGATGAAACTATGTTTATAATAGGATTATACAGATCTCCGAATTCCCCCCCTGGATGTACTTTTTTCGATCAAATTTCGGCTAATCTAGAAAAGATTACCACGGACTATCCCAAAGCAAGACTGGTCATTCTTGGAGACTTTAATATTCATAATAAAGAATGGCTTAAGTTTTCATCGCGCACTGACGATGTAGGAAGACAAGCTGAACTGATATTCGCAGATTATCACGGTTTGACGCAAATGATAGAGTGTCCCACCAGAATCGCAGACAATTCACATCATAACAATAATTTGCTGGATCTGTTCTTGACAAACGAACCAGATACTACGAAGACAAAAGTTGAACAACCCCTGGGAACATCGGACCATTTACTAATATCAGCAATAGTAGAATTTACATCACCGACGCCAATTAAAGCAAATCCTCGTCGCGTCTGGAATTATAATCGCGCTGATTGGGAGGGATTGAGAAACTTTTATGATCAAACACCATGGAAAACTATTTGTTGTGTTGATCAAGATCCTAGCACATCGGCAATAAGAATTTCTGAAATTATAAAAGACGGAATGCGGCGGTTTATTCCAAATCGATTAATCACTCCTAAAACTGAGCCTTGGTTCACGCGGGATGTTGATGAGGCAGTGAGGAATAAACGCAAAGCATTTAAGACGTATAACTCAAATAAAACACCTGAAACCCATAGCGCCTATAAGAAAGCCAGAAATATTAGTAAATACAAAATAGACTTGGACAAAGATGCGTTTATCCAGAAGAAAGCAAAGAAATTCGCCGAGCACCCATCTGGCTCACGTAGTTTTTTTCAAGCAGTTAAATCAGTCCAAAACAACTTTACTCGATCCTCTATTCCAACCTTAGTTCTGAATGACATTCCCGTGAGCGACTCAAAAGAGAAGGCAAATCTTTTGGGTCGTATTTTCGCAGAAAACTCTAACATAGTTGAACCTCTCCATTCTCCTACAATCATTTCCCCAGTTGAAACGAAAATGAAACCAATCATTTTTCGTTGCAATATTGTACGGAAAATGCTTCTTTCTATCAATATCAACAAATCCGCTGGTCCCGATGGTATCCCACCCCTCATTCTTAAAAACTTTGCTAGACAACTAGCTCCTATTTTAACAAAAATTTTCTATTTATCTTATAAAACCGGAATATTTCCCGATTCTTGGAATCTGGCCAGCGTTCAACCCATATCAAAGAAAGGCAGTAAGACAGACCCTAACAATTATAGACCAATTGCAATTCTGTCGGTTTTGGCTAAAATATTTGAAAAATATGTTAACTACAATCTAATAGATTATTTAAAATGTCGCGAATTATAGATGATAAGCAGTATGGTTTTCGTAGAAGTCATGCAACAGGTGATCTGTTAGCCTACGTATCCCATCTCTGGAACAAATCGCTGGAAAACCATGGTGAAACATTCAGTATTTCACTTGACATTTCTAAAGCATTTGATAAAGTGTGGCATAAAAATCTCATAGCTAAATTAAAATCTTATGGCATAGACCATCTTACTGTCTCATGGATTCATAGTTTTCTTACAGGTCGCCAATTTCATGTTAATTTAGATGGTATCACATCCAATATTTTCACAACCAATGCTGGGGTTCCCCAAGGTTCTGCACTCTCACCAACCTTGTTTCTTCTATACATTAATGACTTACTTAATTCCACAGTGCACCCAATCCATAGTTTTGCTGATGACAGCACATTGCATGCATCACATGCATCTCCTAAATTTCGATCTCATACTGCAGTTACCACTGATAGAGAGCTGCTAATTGATTCTATCAACAACGACCTGGCTCGTATAATGGAATGGGGTGATCGAAATCTTGTTTCATTTAATCCAACCAAAACAAAACTATGTCGTCTTTCACGAATAGAACGACATAAAAATTTCCCTATTAAGATAAACCATGAGGAATTGCGTGAGGTTGAATCAGTTAGACTTCTTGGAGTGGATATTCAAAGTAACCTGAAATGGAATAAACATGTGTTCAACCTCGCTAAATCTGCAATGCAAAAATTAGGATTCTTGAGTTGATGTAAAAAGTATTTCAATCCCGAGCAAATTTTGCTAATCTTCAAGTCATTTATTCGTCCATGTATGGAGTACTGCTGTCATGTTTGGGGAGGTGCTTGTCAGTCAACAATAAAATGTCTAGACTCTGTACAGAGAAAAGCAATACGGTTGATTGGTAATACCGAACTAACGGATCAGCTTGATTCACTCCAGCACAGAAGAAATGTGGCTGAATTGTCAATCTACTATAAATATAACTTTAGTGAATTCTCCTCTAAGGAAATTCAAAATATCCTTCCATTGTGTGCGCAATTTAATCGACGAACAAGAACTTCAGAGTTATCTCACCCATTTGCTGTCCAAATACCTCGTTGTAGAACTATGTCCTTCCAGAACGATTATTTTAATAGAGTGGTCAAATTATGGAACTCAATGCCCGGCTCCGTATTTCCCGATGAATATTCTCCTCAGATGTTTAAAGAAAATGTCCATCGTCATTTAAAAGAATCAGTATAGTTATTCCTATATCCTCATTCCTTCCATTTTTCTCATCTCCTTCCATTTTCCTCATCTCCTTCCTTTATAGTTGACATGGTATCTTCGGATATTCAAAGAGTCTAAATAATGAATATTTCATATTTAGTGTGCTAAACATGTCTAACTAATTAATAAAAAAAAAAAAAAAAAGCAATTGACAGATTTAACATAAATGCTTATCTACAACGTCCGTAAAAAACATCTAATTTGCCACTACTTAATATTTTTCAACTCAATAGTTCATGTTAGTCCAGCCAAATTCTCACTAAAAGTCAAATCAAACTCTCACTCTTTACGCAAATGCGCAAAGTCTTTTTTATATTAATTACAACTTTTGATGGAAAATCTAATCAAGATGATGTGAACCGGACCATTTCCGATTTTCTTGAAACCTCAGTAATCCTTAGCATACTAAATTAAATTAATACGTGTTTTATATTTTTTTATTTTTTAACTAGCTTTGACACCGGTTGGTCCGAAATTTGATTAGAAAATTAGGGACAAGCAAAGATTAAACTTAAATTGTGCTCGAATGGGTTATCTGATTTTTAAAATTTTTTTTCGTCTTAAATTTTGAGCTCGCTGTGAACACCTGCTATAGAGATATTCTATGAGATATTATAATTCTAATATTCTATTCCGATTAGGGTTTGCAATACCGGTTAAACGGTTAACTGGTTAATCACCCAAAAACACATTATACATTTTCCGGTTTCGGTAAAAATTAAACAAACTTATGTTTATGCTTATTTAATTGAAAAAATTACTAATTATAATATTCTGAAGAAAATTAATTAATTTTTAATAAAACAGCATAAACTGGACCTAACCAAACATATTTTAAGACATGAAAAAATCCAAGGATGAAAAGATACGGTTAAATATTCCTACTTTTTATTCTATCAGTTTTCCGCAAGTAATAAAACGTAGATACATGATGTTCGTTCGTTCATGGCAAATACTGCTTTCGGAATCTGGTTCTTGTCATCTGATAAATGTTTACCGCTGTTGACCAATATGTACAAATGTTCAAACTAAATGGAACATTGATTCAATTACGACTGATGATGCTGCTGTTAGGAAAAAGTTGAATCTTTGATGAATGCTTATCGTCAATTGTGTTTATTTCCTTCATTTAACGGTTATAAAACATGTAGAGGAAATAGATCTTTTGAAGAAACAGACCTTTGGAAGACGAAGAAGATTATGCGCTGTATTAGTTACCGTACCATCTTATGTTGTTCATGTTCAGCATAAAGAAATAAGTTTCGTAAAAAAAAAATTTGAAAAGTTTACCATGATTTAAATGCCATTAAAGTATGCAACGTATTCACTGAAATATTTAATAAAACAAAAAAGCTAGTGAATAATCGAACGCTTTGCTTTAAATGATTGATCTGAAACCGGAAGCTCAGATTCAGAAGTATGCACTTCCAGTGATCGATTAACTGCGTCCATATTAGCATTGTCAGAATTAACAATAAAAGAAGAGCTGAATGAACAGAAAATTAATAAACATTTTGTGGAAAGCAATACTGAAGAATGATATTCAGGGCATTCATAAATATTATTAAAAATTAAATTGGCTTGTTCCAAGAACAAAACATTCGTGGCAGATATTCGTGGTTGATATTTTTGATCGAAGGTCTGCAAGGTCACGGAAGCGAAACAAATAAGATCAAAATAAAAACGCATAATTATATAACCCTGTTCACCACGGTAAAATTGAAAGTTTGATCCTTTATAACTTTTGACAGCCCTCATTTCCGCAATTTTTTTTTCATAGTTATGAAATATTATGAAATACTACGTTTTAATTAATTTGTGTAATATTTATTTTAAAAAACTTAAAAATAATCAAAATTGAAAGTTTGATCCTTTATAACTTTTGATCCTTTCATTTCCGCAATTTTTTTTCATAATAAGGATGCAGAGGACCTAATCTTTCTATTTATCTACAAAAACCAACTTTTTATTAACGGGGATAAAATAGGATTGTAACCAAATAATTAAACGTTTGGCCTTCTGCGATATCAGTTAATTATCAAATAATTATGAAATAATTAACTGATATCGCAGTAGGTCAAACGTATAATTCGCAAAAAAATTTCTAAACGAATTCCACTCGTTAGGTGATAAATTCTCATAATTTTTTGGAAAATTCCTCATAATAGACCTCGGCCTACGGTCTCGTGCTATTATCAAGCTTTCGAAATTTTTGGCAAAAAATAATTTCGAATTATGACCGCCCTTGGGAATTACTACTGAATTTTTTTTGCTTATTTTACATGAAATTTATGACACGTATAAAGATTCAATTTATGACACGTATTTTGTTTTGTTGGTGAGAAAACCCCATTTGAGTATTCACTTACAAAAAATATACCAGGTATGGATTTTTCCAAATTTAATAATTTAACCTTGAATTGTTTGTTCACTGCTATTTTACGTCTTCACTACAGCAATGCTTTTGCTTGAAATGATCATGATGTAATGGGAAAACCACATGTATTATTTAAAATTTTTTATAAATTTTGAAATTTTTTAAACTTTAGCTGAAATATTTGATACTTATTTTAATTTATAATATGTATATGATAACGAAGATACGTTCGAAATTAAGTTCAAAATCATTAAGAGGCTTAATTTTCTTAAAATAAAATATTATTTCCTGCAGAAAAAAAAGTTTTATAGAGTAGAACGGTGTAAACCCGAGATATGAAAGTATCAAAAGCTAAGAACAATACGTTCCATGCTGAAAATAACAATGCATCACAAAAAATAAAAACAAGATAAAAAATAAAAATAAAAAAACATATAGTCCTAAGAAACCAGTTTATAAATTTTTTTAGTTTCTGAGATATTTTGTCCATAGACACACACACTTACAAATTTTTGGACCTCCATATCTTGGGTCACAACTGACCTGCAGAGCCTAAAATCACTGCCATAGCATTTATTGGCCTAGAATACCTGTTAACAAAAGTTGGGGTCAATAAATTAATTAGTTTCTGAGATATCGTGTCCACAGACTGAGAAACACCCACACACACATTTTGATCCCCATATCTAAGATCACAATTGACCTGTGGACTTGAAAATTAACGCAAAAAATATGTATTGTTCCAAGATACCTGTGTACTAAGTTTGGGATCAATATGTCAAGTGGTTTCTGAGATAGCTTGTCCACAGACGAACAAACACAATCGGTCGGGATTGCAATCGAATCGCATAAACTATCACTATAGCTTTTGATAGTTAATAACATTTCTTTCTAGAGTTTTTTTAAAATTTAGTTTTTTTTATTAATAAATTAGTTATTTAACTATTTAATTTATGTAGGGCAAAGTGGGGAACATTTGTCATGGGACATTCGTCAAAGC
Organism: Diogma glabrata; assembly: GCA_963693315.1. NCBI lineage: Eukaryota > Metazoa > Arthropoda > Insecta > Diptera > Cylindrotomidae > Diogma > Diogma glabrata. The sequence continues at coordinate 307,327,328 of OY856187.1, read as the reverse complement.
GTTTCTAAATGATTTACTCTCATTTTAAAAATCTTTCAAAAATAAATCTAGTTGCTCTTTAAAAATCAATTTATTTCTGAAGTTTGGTATTATTCCGTTGACAATTAATGAAGTAGCACGTGTTTGTATGTTTTTGTCTTTCGTTCTGTAAGTTTTTAGTGTTTTTTCGTAACATTTTTGGTTCTTTATCATTAAGTTAGTTAAAGTGCATTATATGAAACAGTTAAACTGTTAATAAATTGTGTGTGAAGTGCTTCAAGTGAAATTAAATTAAAACACACAAAGTGACATATTTTAATTTTTCTGGTTTTTCGAACCTTGGGGCACTTTCGACACATGCATGTGGGGTATTTTCGTCTCTAACGAATCTGCCCTACTGAGACAAATTTGCACCGCATAATTTTATTTTTAAACTTTATGACAATTTTTTTCAAAAAGCAGCGATGCTACATGATGATGATGCTATAAAAAAACTGACCGAGCCAATATAAACGCAGATGATGTGAAATTAGCTATTACCTAAACCGATTACAGTTTCAAAATATAATACTAAGCGAATCAGGTTAACCCAAGTGTTTTCTATATTACAATAGCGATTAGCGTGTTTTATTTAATCTTTTTCTAATTCTTTTCATTGACTATCTTAAGGTGACGAAGATGCCCCATACAATGGCGAAAGTACCCCGGCTTGGCGCACATTCGCCAATTTATAGTTGATCAGGAAAATTTAAAAAAACACCTTTTTCAGAAAATCGGAAAGAGATGATGACAAGCAACAAACTTGTTAACAGGTGGAAGTTTCATTTGTAGTTTACAGATATAGGTATTCATAGGTATAGTTGTATTACTATTTTTATTGTTGAAAGAAAAAAAACGACGAATTTCGAATGCCCCACTCTCCTCAACTCGATCAAATTTTGATTGTGATATCATCCTCAGGAACTTACAAAAAAAGGTTTTTGTAGGCTAATCTGAGAATGATGCCACAATAAGGGATTGCAATCCCGTAGCATTTTACGAATCCTGAGACTACGGGATATGTATGGAAATAATTAAGAAAAATTTATTTGGGATTTTTGTGAGCAATTAAACTCAAGTAACTAAGGAAGTAATTTAAACTGTTTCAATTCAAAGGTATATATGGTTGGAAATATTTCAGAAAAATTTTTTTGAAAATTTACTATTTGATAACCGGAAAGTAAAACAGTCGAATAGTTGCTATATTTACACGAAAATTAAAGATATGAATTCATTTCTAAATTGGTCAAAATGGTGGGGGGTCTCCCGAACACCTGTAAGTTGGAATCTTCAATAACTTTTTATCCTTTTTTGAAGTGTTTATCTCCACTTTAGCCTACAGTTTCAAATCAATTTTCATGAAACGTTGGATAAAAGTTTCAATCAATTTGAGAAAGATTTCATTAGCTTATTTGCATTTGCATTTTTTTCACAGTGTCATCAAAATTCATTCACGAATGATTGTTGTATCCGCCCAACAAACATTAAAAATATAGTGAAAAATATGCAATGTCCCCCGGACAAAGGGTTGGGGGTGCTATACAACAGGTGGTTTTTTTCACTAGGTTTTGAATGTTGGTTGGGCGGATACAACAATCATTCGTGAATGAATTTTGATGAGACTTTAAAAACAATTCAAATATGTATGGCAAGGAGCTGATTAGTTTTTGAGCAATAATCAACAAAGTGGGGAGTCTTCCAATCACCTGTTTTTTGAAAGCTGAATAACATCTGTACCTGACAATCGAATTGGACGAAACTGAAGTTCTGCATAGGACGTTGGGCGGTTTTTCACTTACGATAAAAAATTTTGTCAGAGTCTTCATTGACACTACCGGCTACAATAAATAATAAAGTGATTATGATGAAACTTATGAAAAAGGTTTCAATTAGTGTGAGAAGATAATGATCAAACTTTGGAACACGTCGATCAAAGCGGTGGGGGGTTAACCATACAACTGCTAACGATTCACACTTTGTGTTTAAAGCTTGTTGTGAGCATAACACACTTCGTTCATGAATCAATTTTGATGACGCTTTGTCAAAATATGGAGATTTTAATGACAAAGAACTGATTATTTTTGTACAATATTGTGATCCCACCCTTATCCCCACCACGGACCTCTTGAGCACCTGATTATTTCAAACTTACATAACATCAGTTCCTGATAATTGATTTTAATTAAACTTGGTATATATGCTTAGAGTTTGATTTGTAACAATGCTGTATTCCAAATTTTCACTTTTTCTATTCGTACAACAGAATATATGTTTGTTGGGATACTACAGCTTTCTTTAATGTTTTTATAATTAGAACCACGCAAAATCCATAACATCGATTAGCCGTTAATTGAAGTATTTAATGGATATTAGCTCACTATACAGCCAGAATATTTTATTGCCAGAACTGTGGTGAAGTTGACCTTTGCATCAGCATCGCTATATTTTTTCCTGGCTATGTAGGTACTAGGTCATTCAATAAGTCCGTAGGATGACACATAGATGGCGTTACTAGAATTTTTTCCATATGATTTTTATTTAGTACTAACCTTCAAACGATACGTGTATAAATTTGACAGCAATCTGACTATTTATTCGTGAGTTATAGCATTTTGTGTGAAGCAACTTTTGTTTTTGAAAAAAAATGGAAAAAAGTGAATTTCGAATTTTAATAAAGCATTGCTTTTTGATGAAAAAAAAATACAGTGGAAACCAAACAATGGCTTGATAAACATTATCCAAACTCTGCTCCATCGAGACAAATGGTAGAGAAGTGGATGGCTGAATTTAAATGTGGTCGTACCAACACAAAAGATGCAGAGCGCAGTGGACGCCAAAATGAGGAATAATATTCATCGACTATCTCCAAAAAGGAACCACCATCAACAGCGAGTATTACTGTGAACTTTTGGATCGATTGAAGGCTGAAATCGCAAAGAAACGGCCACATTTGCAAAAGAAAAAAGTGTTGTTTCACCAAGATAATGCACCGTGTCACAGATCGATGAAAACGATGGCAAAATTGAATGAATTGGGCTTTGAATTGCTTACCCACCCACCATATTCTCCAGATTTAGCCCCCAGCGACTTTTTCCTGTTTTCAGATCTCAAGAGAATGCTTGCTGGAAAGAAATTTAAGTCCAATGATGAAGTAATCGCTGAAACTGAGGCCTATTTTGACGAGAAAGAGAAATCGTACTATAAAAGTGGTATAGAAAAGTTGGAAAATCGCTATACTCGTTGTATCGCCCTCGAAGGCAACTATGTTGAATAAAAAAATCGAGTTTTGTCAAAATGTTGTTTTTTTCTTACTTATCCTACGGACTTATTGAACGACCTGTTAGGTAGGTTTTTTCGATAGATTGCATTGCTTCATACAATAGGAAATTATGGTGAAGTAAAAATTATTATAATCAATTCAACAAGTTTCGTCGGAAATGATAGCCAGACAGACCGACGGACGTTTTTTGAGGTGAAAACTTCTTTAGGCGCGTTGTGCAATTTTGTATAAGGAAAAATTTATATATTCGAGCATCATTTTTACAAATCACTAAAATATTTTTAAATATAAAATACATCTATCCGTTCGTAACGTTTCAAATTGCAATATGGATATCGCTGTCGATGAAGCTCTATAGATCGTGAGTTCAATTCCTGGAGTGGTACATTTTTTTATTGTTTTTTTTTAATTTTTTATTAAATACCATTAAAAATTTTTTTTTATTCATGAATTCATAAAAATCATAAAAATTTCTTTTTATGAATTTTAAAAAATTGATCTATAATGCAGTTTTTTAAGGTTATATTGGAACAGTCTTTAGCATTCGAGTCATCATGATAAATAAATATTGAATATATATAAAATTGAAATTATGTCTGTTTCTCCTTCAATACACCATTCATCCGATCATCATGAAGATTAGGAAAGTTATTGTGTACACTAGCCCAAAAGTAACTGGCAAATTCTATTTTCAAAAACTGCACCTCAGGGCCCTTATAATTATCTTAAGGGATTTTACCTAAATGTTGGTGATTGTTTGATTTGGTTTTTATTTAATTATCGTTTTAAACGGTAGTTTGCTTTGATCAATGTTTTTTTTTGTTGAACATAGTTTTTATGAAAAATGAAATGAAAAATGAAAGTATAACCTGAAACAATTACATTTGCATATCAAAATTATATGTATTGGAATTTAACACATCATGCTGTTACAAATTTTATCATCTACACCAAATATGTTGTTGGTTTGCAATGGTATGTAATGCTGGTTTCTAAAATTAAGTGAAGACTTAATACTTGCAACTTGGTACTTGATAACATCGATTACATCGATTTAAAGCTTAAAACTACGAGACAGAAATCGCACAAATTCTATACAAAGTAACATAGCTTACGTATGATTAAACATGGATGGCAATCATGATGAATAAACTAGTTAAAACTAGTGGCACTTAGCCGATAGTGATTTGCAAACGACAACAATGCGCATTAGTACCAATGAATTTACTTAGCTTTCCGCAGGAAGATTTATAAAATTTAAATTGTTGATCTATGGGTGTGACAACCCCACGTACTTTAGTTCCTGCTATTGGCATATGAGTTATCTTGAGATATCGTATACCACTGGCAATAGCAGTGAAATCTGCTTAGCCAAAATGATATCTTAGGGGTGCTGGCGGATAAATTATTTTCAATAAACGATACCATCCCTTAGTCTTACTTATGGAATATTCTTTGATGACACGCTATTTTTTTTAAAATAAAATGTGCTTGGTAGTAGAAATTACAATGTGTGTCACAACAAGACATAAAAAACTTTTAAGAACAAGGTCCCACATTAACATGCTTTCTAAGGTGTTGATAGACTCAAATTTTTATATGATATGTTTTGATTATTTTAAATATAAAAATGTATGTAATAGTTGCTTGGAATGCTGATAGATGTGAAACCCAGAATAATTTTAATGATTTTAATTTAAAAATTCTGAAATTGTAATTTGCAATGCTACAAAATTTGGAATATACAAAAAAACTACAGCTATTCTATAGCTAAAATCACAGTTTTAAGATTTCACTTCTGTCGGCAGTCCTCAAGACTGCCTTCTTATTTTGCTTATTTAGACTCACTATGATCCAAAACGTCAAGAAATTCCAATAAAATGGGTAGGATTTTTGGAAATTTATTTTATGCTTTCAGACCGAAGCTATTTTTGGTTGGTTTAACATGGAATGACCTAACATGTAAAAATCAATTATTTTGTAATATTCTTATCGAACTAGTACACCCAAAAACGAGATAATTGAAAAAAATTTAACATAATAAGCTACTTGAATTCTTAAAAAATAATTTTTTATCTATAAATATAACAAAGAACACTATTAAAATGATAAAAACAATAATAATACATGATCTATTTGATAGATTATTACTAAAAAACACATCATTATTTCTACATTTACCGACTAACATTTTCGTATCTATATATATTCTTATCAACCAAATGTGCTCAATATTAAAAATTTTAATTAATAAATTCTAGTAGTTATTGATTAGATTATAAGGTTTTATATTTTGATTACGAGAATCTTGAATACTAAATACGACTATAGAAGATAGGAATATGTTCAAGAAAATTAATAAACTCGTTCTATAAAATGTTATGTATTATATAATAAAATTGATTCTACTTGTATGCGGGGCCGTAGAGAGAAAAAACGGGCCCAAGGGAAAATGAAATACGGACCTTTAAGATTTATGTTATTTTATTAACCAATTATAATATCACAAAAATTAAAAGGTTGTATTTGTTTAAAAACAATTTTACAAAAATGTTAAATATAGGCGAATTAATTTTTTTTAATAAAATGTGTTGTGTAGTAGGAATTACAATATGTGTCACAACAACACATAAAAACCTTTTAAGACCAAGGTCCCACAACAACATGCGTTCTAAGGTGTTGAAGAACGCAAATATTTGTTTTTTTTTGTATTTTTATACTTTTTTCAAAAAAAAATTCAAATTAAAAAACATGATCCATGCCCTGCATGCGTAAATTTTTAAGTACGAATTTTGTGAGTTGTTCTTACTTTTTTTTATAACAATTAAACTTTCAGTGCTTTGGTTGATGCAAAAAACCGCCATAATGTCTCCGAAATTTAACTGCCTCGTTAATTTTTCGATTCTTAGTACAAATTTGCAAGACACGCTCTTGAAAGAAACAGGATTTGAGGAACGTTTTGATTCAAAAAAAAGTATCAATATTTTTAATGGCAATTGCATTCAATAAATCTAGAGCGAAATGTTTCGTATATACGTGTTTGAGGTGAATTACCTCATTTGCCAACTATTCTGAAATATCTGCCTTGTGTATTGCAATGAATTGGTTTGTACAGGTTATTATTTCCTCCTCTTTCCTTAGAATTTAAACGCATTACGCTTGATATTACTAAATCTGCAATAACTAAAATCGTGTGCCTTTTGATTTCAGTTTCTTGGTCATAAATGCGGATGTTTTCAGGATCTTCATTTGCATTTCCAGAAAATGTACCAAACCGTTTTCTTTTTTTACTTATTGACAAAAAAGAAGAAATATTTAAACCATTTTGTCTTGTTTGAATGATGATGTTTCTGTCATGGATATCTTTCAATATTTTAAGCCTATTGATGGCATTAATCTTCAGGTAAATTTACTCATGTACTTTTTTAATTTCGTTGAAGTCTAGCTAAGTTTCTGCTGTTAAATTAAGACCTTTAAGATATTCAGCCATATTTTTTAGTACTGGGCGACGTTTTGCAAAAGATCTAACAGCATTAATTCTAGTTGACCATCACGTGCTAGAAAGCTTATGCAGTGACAGCAAAATATTTTTTTTTAAATTGCTCATCGTTGAGGGCTACTGCTAAATAAGCTATACCTTATTAAATTATTCCAAAAAATGTAACCGCATTTGAACGTTATTCGGCAGAATCAACTCTACAGAGATTGAGTTTTCTCTACAAATCTCTCTTTTCGTACTTTTGTTTTCACTTTTCATGTTGCTTACGTTACCAAAGTTGAGCTTGAATTACTAGTTATACATGGCTTGCACATAATTGAATGAGCTCATTTTGGATTGCAATAATGAGCTTGTTAACGATGCTAAGCTTGCTTGGAAATTCTTACTTCTTCCTAAATGATAACGTAGCAAGAGATCACAGTGACTAATAATCACCAAAATTCCCAAGAAGTTACCGGTATTAAGCTCATCAACAATATGGCCGTCTCTGCTCAAAGCCATGCTCCTTTCACTTAAAAACAAAATAGTATCCAAAATTCTTTTAAAATGTGCCTCCATATGTTTGCTTGGCCTTCGTTTTGATCGCAAAATAAATATAAGCCGGTAATCTGTCGTATAATTTAGCTTAAGAATATCCTTGAGGTGACATAGAGGAGAACAATTTTACTTAATATTCGTGCTACTTCGAAAGTGGTTTGTTTATTCAAATGATCACAGGCAAACAATGTAGGCATTTACATATACCCTCGACGAATCACATTTTCAGTAATTTGTGACTTTTTTATTTTATCTTCTAAACTAGCTAACAACATCGAAACCATGGCGAAACCCAATATGCTTTAAGTTTGGTTTTCTATACTTGCGATGTATAAGATAAAGGAATCGGGGGGGGATTCAAATTTACAAACAGAATTAACTTTTGTTCCTAAGGAAGCTGAAACTAAAGTTTGAAATATGGAGGGACTGAAATCTCAAGCTCTTGGATAAGGATTTCGATATAGTTTTCGGCATAAAACTTTTATTAGGACATTGTTTTTAGTTTTGGGCAGCGATGTATATCAAACATAACTCTTTGTTAAAGTACATGTATTTTTTTTTCTCTGTTTAGAAATTTATTACAAAACTAATACGAAACGTAATACGTTGCCGGAAAATCATAAAAGATCATATATTAACATAATTTAGTTAATCAGCAAACTAATCAGAAACCTCTCCATTTAGCGTTTCAAGAAAATATTACAAAATCATAAATTCATATTTCTTTCAAAATTCCAAAAATATTGTAAAAATTAAATAAAACCAAACTTTTTTCAAAATTCTAAAAATATTCTAAAAATTATTACAAAATCAAAAATTACACTTTTTTCAAAAGTTCTGAAAATATTGCAAAAAATATGACAATATCAAAACTTGAAACTTTTTTCAAAACTCCAAAAATATTCCAAAAATAATAATAAAATCAAATATTTAAACTTTTTCTAAATTCTAATAATATTCCAAAAATTCTTAAAAATTCAAAAATTCAAACTTTTTCCAAATTCTAAAAATATTTCAAAAATTATAACAATATCAAAAATCGAAACTTTTTTCAAAATTCCAAAAATATTCCAAAAATTAGAATAAAATCAAATATTAAAATTTTTCTAAATTCTAAAAATATTCCAAAACTTCTTAAAAATTTAAAAATTCAAACTTTTTCCAAAATTCTAAACATATTTCAACAATTATAACAATATCAACACGCCACATTTACGTCATACAAACAGCTAAATTTTTTTTTCCAAAAAATTGGCTAAAAAAGTTTATGAAATCATTTTTTTGACATACTTGGCAATATTTTTTTGACAAACTTATAATGCAATAAAATTCTCAATAATAATAATATCATGATCATTACATTTCATTTCCTCCAAATAAATAATTTTATTATTTTCTAAAAAAAGAAATGAAAATCATTCTTTTGACACACTTGACATCATTTCTTTGACAAACTTATAATGCCATAATTCTCTATAATAATAATAAAATTTCATGTCATACGAATGATTGATTTTATTTTTTCCAAAAAATTGGGTAAAAAATAAATAAAAATCTTTCTTTTGACACACTTGACAACATTTTTTTGACAAACTTATAATGCAATAATCTAATTTTTGGTCTCACATACCAATCCCGATCATCAAAATTTCTTCAAATTCAATGTTTCTATTCGTAATCACTTAAAATGAACGTTGTTTTACCAAAAATATGCAAATTTCCTTGTTTTGACACACTTGACGATTTTTTTGACACACTTCCGGTACAGTTATCGAACACATCGCCCTTTCGGCTCTTCCTATTGAGTAAACCTATTTTTAGAAAAAAAATTTTGAAATCCGTCTAGCGGTTTTCTAGATTTCGTCGGTTGTGACGGCCGGCCGGCCGGCCGACAGACAGACATACATTTTTTTTATTGCTTTTTTAGAATCAGTAGGTCCTAAAACGTCGAGAAATGCCAAAAAAAGTGGGGGTAAGAATTTCACTTTGAGCTCATGTATGTAATACTTAGGTCTTTCAGACCGAAGTAATATAAGCAAATGTAACTAAAATTTTGTGATATTTTTCACATTTTAAACCTATTTAATTTTATTATGCAATAATAGTTATTTAAAATTAAAAAGAAAATAATTGATTTTTTGGCTCCAAATGGACTTATACCACTTTCAATAATAACATGTTCTAAAAAATAAGAACAAGAGGTAGTATAAGTCCCATGTAAATGAGTCATTTTTTTACCGACACATTTTTGATTTGGCTGAAATTTTTTTATGCATTTATGCGTTCGAGGATTATTTTTTAACTTCCCGATATGGGAAGTTATTGTTTTTGGGTCGATTTTCGAAATCGGAATTTTTTTGATATCTTTACGTTTCATGACCTCCTGAAGCTGTTTAGACTATTTTTAGCTGGCAGTCTGTATGTGTGTGTAGGTATGTGTATATCGCTGTGTGGAAAATTTTTGCCCAACGCTTTCTCAACAACGGATGGGTCGATTTTAACGAAAATGGTCGCAATCGATGTATCTTGTCGTACCTTAGAGCCCAGTCCTTTTCTAGCGAAATTAAATCATTTGTTTTTTAGTGGTTTCCACAAAACTGAAAATCATCTTTTGCATATATCATGAGATTATTAAATAATGCTATCAAGGTCATAAAGCTTCCATATTGTTTGTCATCATGTCAGACATTTATAATGACATTTGTATAAACAATTGCTATTTTAGTTTTTGAGATTTTTAACAAAATGTGAAAAAACTACGTGTTATTTTCTTTATGCAAACGAATGATATCTGGATGAAACTTTGGTATGTAAATGAGCTGCAACCGCATCTGGGCTTACTTGAACATCAAAAACCTGAGTTATTTTCTAAATTTGACAAAAAGGTCAGAGGTTCGAGAGTAGATTGCCTGGTCAACTGTTTATTAACTTCCAGATATGAGAAGTTATTGTTTTTGAGTCGATTTTTGAAATCTGTTTAGGCTATTTTTAGCTGGCAGTATGTATGTGTGTGTAGGTATGTGCGTGTGTATCATCGTATGTGGATAAACATTTGTCCAACGCTCTCTCAACAATGGATGATACGATTTCAACTTCAATGGTTACAATCGATATATCTTGGCGTAACCTGTAGCCCAGTCCTTTTCTAATGAAATTAGTTCATTTATTTTTTAGGGGTTTCCAAAAAACTGAATATCATCTCTTGCAAGTATTACTAGAATAAATAATGCTATCAAGATCATTTACCTCCCATTTTGTTTGTCATCATGTCAGCCATTTATAATGACATTTATATAAACAATTGCTGTCTTACTTTTTGAGTTTTTTTAAGAAAATTTGAAAAATAGGCGTTATTTTCATTACGAAACGCATGAGAACTTGATGGAACTTTTGAATTAAAATGAGCCGCAAACGCATCCGGTTTTATTTGAATATGGAAAATGTGCTATTTTGAATCAGATATTTTCAAAATTTGGCAAAGGAGTCGGGGAGGATGTCTGTGGTTCGTTGAACAACTGTTTTTTTTAGACTTCTAAGTCTTGACATTTAATTTTGTTGAAACTTAGTGCATAAGGTTTTTGTAATGTTTATAGTAGTTTTGCAATTTGTTCGAAATTTCTTCTCTCAACCCCCTCTAAGGAACATCTGAAATAATGAGCTAACCGCTATAGTTTTCGTTCAATCTTTACAACATTGCCTAAAACCGTGAATTTTTTCAATTTTTCGCTTCTATAATGTTCGAAGATAAAGAGTGGGAGAGAAACAAATTTTCACATTTTTATAAATAAGTCAGAAACCGTGTTTTCGAAAAATACAAAAAAATTATTTTGAACTACAAAAAAAAATCACCTTCCATATGACCCCACTTGTCCAAGTCAAAAATATTTTTTTTTTTCAAAATTTCTACTCGCAACCCCCTCCAAAGAACAATTGAAATTAAAACGACCAAAAAAAATTTTTCATTTTTTATTTGCGAAGTTCCTACAACCGTGAATTTTTTAAAATTTTTTCTTTTGTAATGTTCGAAGATAAGTGGGGGCGACAAAATTAAAATTACACTTTTTCTAAAATAAGTCCATTACTGTGCTTTCGAAAATTAGAAAAAAAGCTCTTTTAGACTAGGAAAAAAAATAACCTTCATATGAACCCCCTTCCACTTGACATGACCAAAAATATTTTGTTTTCGTAATTTTTACTCTCAACCCCCTCCAATGAACATTTGAAATTATAACAACCAAAACAAAAAAACGGATCTTTGTACGCTAGATCCCTACAACCTTGAATTTTTTCAATTTTTTGCTTTTGTAATGTTCGAAGTTAAGGTGGGGGACAAAAAAATAAACACAGCTTTTTGGAAATAACTTAAAAACTAAGCAGTCGATAATTCCTTGAAATGTCTTTTTGAAATATTTGGATTCTTTTTGATTTTTTTAAACCAAACTCGATTCCTTAAAACAAACTTTTGTTTTACTATCTCCTTATCAATGTCCATAAAATATTGATAAAAAGTAATATTCATAATTTTCTTGTTGTCAGTAGGCGTGGACAAATACATTGTATAACTGTAAAAAATTTCAAGTTGATAGCACTTATAGTTTTTGAGAAAATCGATTATGTAGAAGTTCGGACGGACACCGAAGTCTCACCAATAGGGTACCGTTTTTACTTTTTCAAAGTACGGAACCCTAAAAATGGTGATATTGTTTGAGAAAAATCGAAAAAATTTTAGCAACGTTGACAAAGTAGACTTTGTAGATATGGTGCAATGAAAATCTTCTTTCCAGTGTAACCAAAAGATGAAAAAATGACGATTAATTGCAAGTCTTAGAAAGAGAATTTCAATTTATTAAAGTTTTAAGAAAATATCTTTATGTTACCTATTTAACTTAACGAGAAGTTCTTGGCGTGGCTGCTATGGTCACACCCTACCCTACTAGTTTTTTTTTGGAAAATATAGCGGTTCTAAATTTCTTGATGAGTTATTTTCAAAAATTCATAACTTCAGTTCTATTAAAGATAGAAACTTCTGTTTTGTTTTATTTTAAAGTAAAAAGATGCTAGTTTAAAAAAAAATAAAATTAACAAAAGTTATTCTATTGTTAGAAACAAATAAAATGTTGACATCGATCTTTAGCCATTTCTCCACCCACGCTTCACCCCAAATCGGGCTCTATTGAAGGTATGGTTATATATATGTATATATAAAAAGAGGCCATCATTATCTTTCTAAAACTACGACTAACTCAATTTTTTCCAAAAGTGGACTTATACCACTTTAAAAAAAACGGCATATATGTTTCATCTATCTATTATATGACCCATTTTGGAAAAGAAAAACTTCTTATTTAAACCTTGAAGCCAAATTAAATAAATCATCGTTAGTCCAGGCACATTGACTCATTTACAGAGATAAAAAAAGAAAAATGTTATCCAGATACATACGTTTTCAAATGGTTAAAAGGGTTAAAGTCAACATAAGGAAAATGTGTTATGTGCCCAAGAAGGTTAGGGGATGATTTTAGGGGTTGAAAAGGAGTGAAAATGGATACATCTCGTGTTTTTTGCAATTTCACGTGATATTTGATGTCCTACTGAAAAATGTTAAATACAAAAGTTGTAGATCTTGAAAAAATCTACAACTTTTGTATGGGTCATTTTTTAATATAACCTCAAAATTTCAGAAAAAAATGCAAAAAATCAAAAAAAATTTTTTTTTTGTTTTTTACTTGTCAATTTCTCAAAAATAAATATTTTTTAACCAAACTTGCTGAAAGTACTCCTTTTTGTGTCCCAAACAACAAAAAAAATTTTAGATTGAAATATTAAAAACTGTTTGAAAGATTCATTTTTTTCGATCCGAAACACGTTGTTTTCAAAGTTACATTTTACTACTTACAATAATCGTAGAGAGGTCATACAGGGCTCATTTTTTTCGTTTTGACGTCTACTTTTTAATGAAATAATAAAACAATACAACTTCTATTTAAAAACATGTCTAAAAATTGAAAAATATAAAAAATTTAATTTTGCAAAAACAAATTTTTTAGTTATTGTTAATAATTTGTTATAAATAAAAAAAATTTCAAAAACTAATAAGACCATTGAATTGTACGAGAAAAAACACGAAGAAACATATGTTTTACTATTTAAATACATTTTTTATTTTTGTACAGTACTGCTATAAATATTGTAATAGCATATTTCGTGTAGTTGAACGATGTCATGTAAGTACATACAATGCCATCGACTTTTACTTTAATAAGAAAAGTTCCTTATTTCTCGCGATGAAATTAAATAATTCAATTATTTTCTACATATTTTGATAAATAAATCGTCTTATAATTAACTTTTGTATACAATTATTTAAAACATGCTTTTAAATAATTGAATGATTTTTTTAAAATGAAATCTGAATCTAATTTAACTTGCACCGAATTTATAATTGAAATTTATATCAACAAAATAGATTGTTAACAATACTACTACTAATAATAATAATAACTAGTAGGGTAGGGTGTGACCATAGCGGCCACGCCAAGAACTTCCCGTTAAGTTAAATAGGTAACATAAAGATATTTTCTTAAAACTTTAATAAATTGAAATTCTCTTTCTAAGACTTGCAATTAATCGTCATATTTTCATCTTTTGGTTACACTGGAAAGAAGATTTTCATTGCACCATATATTTAAAAAAACTAACGGTGGAGTCTACTTAAAGTCTACTTTGTCAACGTTGCTGAAATTTTTTCGATTTTTATCATACAATAACACCATTTTTAGGGTTTTGTACTTTGAAAAAGTAAAAACGGTACCCTATTGGTGAGACTTCGGTGTCCGTCCGAATTTCTACATAATCGATTTTCTCAAAAACTATAAGTGCTATCAACTTGAAATTTTTTACAGTTATTCAATGTATTTGTCCCCGCCTACTGACAACAAGAAAATTTTGAATATTATTTTTATCAATATTTTATGGACATTGATAAGGAGATAGTAAAACAAAAGTTTGTTTTAAGGAATCGAGTTTGGTTTAAAAAAATCAAAAAAAATCCAATCCAAAAAAAATCCAAAAATCCAATCCTTGGTTGTTATAATTTCAAATGTTCATTGGAGGGGGTTGAGAGTAAAAATTACGAAAACAAAATATTTTTGGTCATGTCAAGTGGGGGGTATCATATGAAAGGTTATTTTTTTTTCTAGTCTAAAACAGTTTTTTTCCTAATTTTCGAAAGCACAGTAATGGACTTATTTTAGAAAAAGTGAAATTTTAGTTTTGTCCCCCCCACTTATCTTCGAACATTACAAAAGAAAAAATTTTAAAAAATTCACGGTTGTAGGAACTTGGCAATAAAAAAATGAAAAATTTTTTTTGGTCGTTATAATTTCAATTGTTCTTTGGAGGGGGTTGCGAGTAGAAATTTTGAAAAAAAATATTTTTGACTTGGACATGTGGGGTGTCATATGGAAGGTGATTTTTTTTGTAGTTCAAAATTTTTTTTTTGTATTTTTCGAAAACACGGTTTCTGACTTATTTATAAAAATGTGAAAAGTTGTTTCTCTCCCACTCTTTATCTTCGAACATTACAGAAGTGAAAAATTGAAAAAATTCACGGTTATAGACAACGTTGTAAAGATTGAACGAAAACTATAGCGGTTAGCTAATTATTTCAGATGTTCCTTAGAGGGGGTTGAGAGAAGAAATTTCGAACAAGTTGCAAAACGAATATAAACATTACAAAAACCTTATGCTCTAAGTTTCAACAAAATTAAATGTCAAGACTGAGAAGTCTAAAAAAACAGTTGTTCAACGAACCACAGACATCCTCCCCGAATCCTTTGCGAAATTTTGAAAATGGCTGATTCAAAATAGCACATTTTCCATATTCAAATAAAACCGGATGCGTTTGCGGCTCATTTTAATTCAAAAGTTTCATCAAGTTTTCATGCTTTTGAGTAATGAAAATAACGCCTATTTTTCAAATGTTCTTAAAAAAACTCAAAAAGTAAGATAGCAATTGTTTATACAAATGTCATTATAAATGGCTGACATGATGAAAAACAAAATGGGAGGTAAATGATCTTGATAGCATTATTTATTCTAGTAATACTTGCAAGAGATGATATTCAGTTTTTTGGAAACCCCTAAAAAATAAATGTACTGATTTCATTAGAAAAAGACTGGGCTGTAGGTTACACCAAGATATATCGATTGTGACCATTGAAGTTGAAATCGGATAATCCGTTGTTGAGAGAACGTTGGACAAATGTTTGTCCACATACGATGATACACACCCACATACCCACACACACTACATACTGCCAGCTAAAAATAGCCTAAACAGCTTCAGGTGGTCTTGAAACGTAAAGATATTATAAAAATTTCGATTTCAAAAATCGACCCAAAAACAATAACTTCTCATATCGGAAAGTTAATAAACAGTTGACCAGGCAATCTCCTCTCGAACCTCTGACCTTTTTGTCAAATTTAAAAAATAACTCAGGTTTTTGATATTCAAGTAAACCCGGATGCGGTTGCAGCTCATTTACATACAAAAGTTTCATCCAGATATCATTCGTTTGCATAAAGAAAATAACACGTATTTTTTTCACATTTTGTTAAAAATCTCAAAAAATAAGATAGCAATTGTTTATACAAATGTCATTATAAATGTCTGACATGCTGACAAGCAATATGGAAGCTTCATGACCTTGATAGCATTATTTATTAATCTCATGATATTTGCAAGAGATGATTTTCAGTTTTTTGGAAACCACTAAAAAACAAACGATATAATTTCGCTAGAAAGGGACTGGGCTCTAAGTTACGACAAGATACATCGATTGCGACCATTTTCGTTAAAATCGACCCATCCGTTGTTGAGAAATCGTTGGGCAAAAATTCTCCACACAGCGATATACACATACATACACACACACACACATACAGACTGCCAGCTAAAAATAGTCTAAACAGCTTCAGGAGGTCATGAAACGTAAAGATATCAAAAAAATTCCGAATTCGAAAATCGACCCAAAAACAATAACTTCCCATATCGGGAAGTTAATAAATGACAATAATGAAAAACTCAATTTTAATCAAGTTGATTTTTTAATGAAATATGCTCAAGTACTGATAAATATCATACATTTACACTTTATATACATAAATATTGTTACGTTTTTCTAACCTTACTTCGAATTGGCCTTACTCACAATTCGATAAACGTAATTCCCAATCTCTTCCTGAGTTCGATCACTGATTAGTAAGCCCAAACACCAGGTTTTATTAAGTATTCAACACCTTAATTGTTTCACAACAACAGGAAAACAATACAGCAACCAATATTCCTAACTAGAATATTCTTTCAACAGCTTCAGAAACTCCAACGGTTGATTGTAGAAATTTCCAGTACACCACGTTAAAAATAATACCCAAAATATTTCTACTTAATAACACTTATAACTTTATTACACTTATAACTTTACACAAAAAGATCACTTTTATAATTTTAACTTCACTATCGCAGGTTTAAAATAAAACTAATTTAAAACTACAAGAGGTAATTTTCTTTTATACCTTCTGCAATACTTCTAGATAATTCGACATCACTTTCCAGAAACCTTGAGAAAATATTAGAATATTCGATTATTTTACGTTATGTTGATTTGATTCATAAAATCGTTTATGTTGACCCTATTTCTAAGAATATGTACAACAACAACAATATTCATTTCATTCAATTGTTGTGATTTGTTGATTTTATTTTCCTGGAAGTGACCGTAATCGTCTAGATTACGTAATCGTAACATTACCTTAGATTCTGTACATTAGATTCTATACATTAGATTCTTAACATTAGATTCTGTAATCGTAACATTACCTTCCACTTAAGCCTGTTCGTCCAGAACAGAATCTAGATATGCTATTACAATGTTTATAGCAGTATTGTACAAAAATAAAAAATGTATTTAAATAGGAAAACATATGTTTCTTCGTGTTTTTTCCCGTACAATTCAATGGTCTTATTATTTTTTGAAAATTTTTTTTATTTATAACAAATTATTAACAATAACCAAAAAAATTGTTTTTGCAAAATTAAATTTTTTATATTTTTCAATTTTTAGACATGTTTTTAAATGGAAGCTGTATTGTTTTATTATTTCATTAAAAAGTAGACGTCAAAACGAAAAAAATGAGCCCTGTATGACCTCTCTACGATGATTGTAAGTAGTAAAATGTAACTTTGAAAACAACGTATTTCGGACCGAAAAAAATGAATCTTTCAAACAGTTTTTAATATTTCAATCTAAAATTTTTTTTTGTTGTTTGGGACACAAAAAGGAGTACTTTCAGCAAGTTTGGTTAAATAGTACATTGTATATTAATAGCAGAAAGTACGACATTGCTGCTCGTGCATGAAAGTTGCTGGTTGAGGCGTAGCCGAAACCAGCAATCATGTCAGAGCAGCAATGTTACTTTCTGCTCAAAGTATACATACTATTTTTTTAACGACTGCCGACATATTTGTTTACTATTAAAAAAGCTTAAATCATAATTTTAATTTTTAAAAAACAATATTTTTTTAAGTAAGATATGCGTTGCTAAGGAGGCATTTATATTATTTAGTTTTTGTTTAAAAAACATATCGAACGAACGTCAAGCTAAAAATTTAAATTAATAAATTATCTATTTTTAAATAAAAAATAATTCATAATATGTTATAAATTATTTAATATTATGTCTTTGTCTATTATGTCTTTTGTCTTACTTTCTGCATTAGAGCAGAAAAAATTAAAAAATGCACGCTAAACAGCAAAAGCCAACTTTCTGTTTTAAAATGATAGATAGAAAACATTATTTTCTATGACAGTCGTTAAAAAAAATATTTATTTTTGAGAAATTGACAAGTAAAAAACAAAAAAAAAATTTTTTTTGATTTTTTGCATTTTTTTCTGAAATTTTGAGGTTATATTAAAAAATGACCCATACAAAAGTTGTAGATTTTTCTAAGATCTACAACTTTTGTATTTAACATTTTTCAGTAGGACATTAAATTTCGCGTGAAATTGCAAAAAACACGAGATGTATCCATTTTCACTCCTTTTCAACCCCTAAAATCATCCCCTAACTTTCTTGGGCACATAACACTTTTTCCTTATGTTGACTTTAACCCTTTTAACCATTTAAAAACGTAGGTTTTAGGATAACATTTTTTTGTTCTCCATATTCAACGTGCCTGGACTAACATAAGGTTTTCATTTGAAAAATGATTTTTTTATAATTTCTTGTTTGTTTAATTAATTTAACATTTGATATTCTGTAAGTTTTTTGATTTTTGAATTTATTATATTATTGTATATTCTAATATGTTCCTGTTTTTGTAGTAAATTTTACTCTGATGATGGTTGTGATCAACAACCGAAATATAAGTAATCTTTATAAATAAAATAATTGTTTTATTTTAAAACTTACAACTCGACTATAAAACTTCAGTTAACTCAAATAAAATAATTACAAAAAATATATATATATATATATATATATATATATATATATATATATATATATATATATATATATATATATATATATATATATATATATATATATATATATATATATATATATATATATATATATATATATATATATATATATATATATATATATATATATATATATATATATATATATATATATGAGCAATTTCACGAAGATTCAACAACGCTTTGACTTGACCCCTTTTAATTTTGATTATTTTTTGTTTATAGATAGTCTTTGATAAATAAAAAATAAAAGTTCTCTTAGAATTTTTTTTTTCGACCAGGGGTCTTCACAGGGTGCCCCTCAATTTTTGTTATTTTGTGATGTGAGTGCTTTTTGACGAGCGATTGTAGAAAAACTACTGAATCGATTTTCATAAATGATATGTCGTTGAATAGGTATTAGAACAAAGTTTTTAAAAATGTACACTGTTAATTTTTTGAAATAATTTTTAATGGTGTAACATAAGAAAAAAACGGTGTAATTGAAAAAAAGATGGCACAGCCTTTTTTTTTTTTTTTAAACTAAATTGAAGCTTATTTTATATCTAACAACTTGTGAAAGTTAAGGACTAGCATGATTTTTTGTTTTAGAGATAAAATTCGTTGTGCATATGACTGTCGGGAATCAGTTTTTTTTGTTCTGAAGGAAAATTATAAAAATGGCGATTTTTAGATTCAGATTTTTTTTTTTATGTTAAATATCAAATATTTTATTATTAAATGAACTTTTTAAAAAGCAATTTCAGTCAAGTTCAGCAAAATTTTGCGACATTTTGACTCGACCCTTTTTAATTTGGTTTATTTTTAGTTTCCAGATAGCCTTTGATAAATGAAAAATACGGCTTCAAGTAGAATTTTTTTAAATATAGACCAAAATAAACCAAATTAAAAAGGGTCGAGTCAAAATGTCGCAAAATTTTGCTGAACTTGACTGAAATTGCTTTTTAAAAAGTTCATTTAATAATAAAATATTTGATATTTAACATAAAAAACAAATCTGAATCTAAAAATCGCCATTTTTATAATTTTCCTTCAGAACAAAAAAAACTGATTCCCGACAGTCATATGCACAACGAATTTTATCTCTAAAACAAAAAATCATGCTAGTCCTTAACTTTCACAAGTTGTTAGATATAAAATAAGCTTCAATTTAGTTTAAAAAAAAAAAAAAAAAAAGTCTGTGCCATCTTTTTTTCAATTTCACCGTTTTTTTCTTATGTTACACCGTTAAAAATTATTTCAAAAAATTAACAGTGTACATTTTTAAAAACTTTGTTCTAATACCTATTCAACGACATATCATTTATGAAAATCGATTCAGTAGTTTTTCTACAATCGCTCGTCAAAAAGCACTCACATCACAAAATAACAAAAATTGAGGGGCACCCTGTGAAGACCCCTGGTCGAAAAAAAAAATTCTAAGAGAACTAGTATTTTTATTTATCAAAGACTATCTATAAACAAAAAATAATCAAAATTAAAAGGGGTCAAATCAAAGCGTTGTTGAATCTTCGTAAAATTGCTCATATATATATAAATATATATATATATATATATATATATATATATATATATATATATATATATATATATATATATATATATATACATATATACATATATATATATATATATATATATATATATATATATATATATATATATATATATATATATATATATATATATATATATATATATATATATATATATATTTATATATATATATATATATATATATATATATATATATATATATATATATATATATATATATATACATATATATATATATATATATATATATATATATATATATATATATATATATATATATATATATATATATATATATATATATATATATATATATATATATATATATATATATATATATATATATATATATATATATATATATATATATATATATATATATATATATATATATATATATATATATATATATATATATATATATATATATATATATATATATATATAGTTACATTCCCATAAATCCAACAAGTGAGGACAACTCACATTCCAATCATGCACACGCAAGGTGTTAAATGAACTTATGTCTGGAAACACATAAAATGCATAGTTGCACTTTCGATAAACATTAAATGTAATAATTTAGATTTTATTAGTTAGTTATATTTTTATACTCATTATGTTTAGATCTAAGATTGATGTAAAATAAAATTAAATAAAATTAATTTTTTTTTATGTTTCAATTTTCCCTAAACATATAATTGGCGCGGCCGTCCGGTGATGTTTTAGACTCGTTTTGTGTAACAGTGTTTCAGTAGTGAATAAAAACTAGTGATTAGTGAATCCGCGGATCGAATTTATTTGTGTATTTTTGTGAAACGTTTCCAGCTAAAGGGCAACCGTTGAAAGACTTGTGATTCCACCATTTCACGATACGAAGCTATCATCAGAACCTACAGTACACACGACTGGATGAAATTAACAGGTAACATTTTTTATAATTTATTTTGGAGTGAAAAAATTATTTTGGTTATACTAACGTGTGAAACTACAAGATAGCCACAAATCTGTATAACACTACGCGTATACTACAAGATAGGTACGGTAGATTTCAAGAAATAATTTTTTTCAGTGAAAACCAAATAATTTTTTTTAAAGTGCGAAATTGTTAATTTCTGGGCTAAATTGTGATACTATAAGATAGGCACAGAACTGTCCCATCAATACGCGTATACTGCAAGATAGGTACGGTAGATTAAATATAAAATTTATAAAGAAAACAGATTGAGTGCGAGTACCAATCATTGTTTTAAATAAAATGGAGACCAAAGAAGCTCTAAACGCATTAGCAAAAGATGTTGAAGACCAGGTACAGGACATGTTAGATAGTGGCATAATCCGTCATTCAAGCAGTCCATATTCGGCTCCGATATGGGTTGTTAACAAAAAACAAGACAATTCAGGAATACGCAAGGTTCGGGTAGTCATTGATTATAGAAAATTAAATGAAAAAACAATCGACGACAAATTCCCCATACCTCAAATCGAGGAAATTTTGGACAATTTGGGCAAATCAGTATACTTCACAACGTTAGACTTGAAATCAGGCTTCCATCAGATTCCAATGGATTTAAAGTCACAAGAGAAAACCGCTTTCTCGACAGACAAAGGCCATTTCGAATTTTGCAGGATGCCATTTGGCCTGAAAAACGGCCCAGCTACATTTCAACGCGCAATGAATCATGTGCTCCAAGGTCTGATAGGTAAAATTTGTCACGTTTACCTTGATGATATTGTCATAGTTGGCGAAAACCTTCAAAACCACCTGAACAATCTAGACACTGTGTTCAAAAGACTTTCAGAATTTAACCTTAAAATACAATTAGATAAATGCGAATTCTTAAAAAGAGAGACTGAATTTTTGGGACATGTCATCACTCAAGATGGAGTTAGGACTAATAGAGACAAAGTACAAAAAATTTTAGATTGGCCCTTGCCAAAGAATCAAAAAGAAATAAATCAATTTTTAGGACTTTCAGGATATTATCGTAGATTTATAAAAGACTATTCAAAAATTTCTAAGAACATGACCAAGTATCTGAAAAAAGATGTTGCATTAGACCTGACAGACCCAAAATATAAAAACGCTTTTGAAACATTGAAGAAAACGATAGCAACGGATCAAATACTCGCATATCCAGATTTTACGATTCTTTTTATTCTTACAACGGACGCTTCAGACTTCGCATTAGGCGCAGTTCTATCCCAAATTCAAAACGGCAGTGAAAGACCAGTTGCGTTTGCATCACGCACACTTAACTCAACCGAAACAAAATACGCTACAAACGAAAAAGAAGCCTTAGCTATAATATGGGCAGTGAAAAAGTATCAACCATACTTATGCGGCAGTAAATTCACTTTAGTTACCGATCACAAGCCACTTACGTTTATAAAATCAGAAAAGAATTCTAAGATCCTACGTTGGAGATTAGAACTGGAAAACTACGATTACGACGTAATTTATAGAGAAGGAAAGGCAAATGTCGTAGCAGATGCTCTAAGTAGAATGCCGACCGAAAGTAATATAAAAGAATTGAACACAAATGAGTTCACAAACATTAATACTTCACGTATCAGAACGACCACTTCAAATCCATCTGATGATCTCGAAACAATTCATTTAGCAGATACATCAGATGATTACTTTATCCATTTCGCTGAAACACAAATTAATTACTATAGAAATCAGCTCATTTTCAAAATTTCAAATATAGATGTTATCATTTCGGAAGATATTTTCCCCCATTTTAAAAGAATCATAATTACAAAGAAATCATTTGAAGAAAACGACATTACAGAATTCTTAAAAAACCATCATAACGGGAAACAATCAGCAATTATGGCTCCCGAGCGTTTATATGATAAAATTCAAACATCTTTCCGAAGGAACTTTTGTCAAAACGGTCATTTTGTATTTGTGACAAAAATTGTCGAAGATGTCACGAACGAAGACAGACAGAATTCTCTAATTTCTAAAGAACACGAACGTGCACTCTGAGGCACTAACGAGGTCGAAAGTCGATTGAGGCGATCATACTTCTTTCCACGTATGGGCAACAAAATCAGAATTCATATTAATGCATGTAACATATGTAACATATATAAATATGATCGTATTCCTTATAATATTAAAATATCACCAAGGCCAATCACAAAGAAGCCGCTTGAAAGATTACATATTGACATTTTCATTATAAATAGAAACAACTTTCTTTCAATTATTGACTCATTTTCCAAACACCTACAGATGATGTCAATAGAAACCAAAAACATAACAGATGTAACCAACGCTCTTAACAGATATTTCACCCTTTTCGGAATACCAAACAGTATTGTATGCAATCATGAGACAACCTTTCAATCCTCCCAAATTAAAGAATTTCTAAGTAATTTAAATATTAGAATTGAATACGCTTCGTCTTCAGAGTCCAATGGACAGATTGAAAAGACACATTCTACAGTGATCGAGATATTTAATACAAACAAATACAAAGCATCGAGCCCAAACACTTCAAGTGCCATCGCATTGGCAGTTGCTCTTTATAATAACAGCGTACATTCAGCCACTGGTTACACACCCAATGAAGTTATATTTAACCAAAATAACTCCATTGACCCAATAGAAATCCAAGCAAGAGCTAACGAAATATTCCAAACAGTTAGTGAAAACATAAATAAATCTTCATTGAGAATGCAAAAACAAAATCGTAAAAAAGAACAACCTCCTGATCTCGCAGAAGGCCAAATCGTTTATTTTAAGCTCAATATTAGAACAAAGGCTCAACCAAGGGGTATGGAGACGAAAGTAAAAAATGTTAAACCCATAACATTTTATACAAATCGGCACATAAAACGAAACAAGAATAAAATTAAACGCTTAAAAATGATTCACTAACTCATATTTCTTATCATTTCAGATAAATTTGGATCTATTTCCAGTTGTCTTAAATAAAATTGTATTTGTTTTAAATAAATAGTAAATGTTTTTTTTGATTACATTAATTTTCTTTAAAAATTTTTTTAAAAACAAAAATCTAATATAAGTCTAATACTTTAACTTTTAGATTTAAAATATTAATTATTAAAAATTTTTAAAAGAAGAAAAAACCATTACTTTATCTATTATTAAAGTCTTATTCAATTCAAATTTTTATTATAGATTTTTTTAATTACAATTACTAATAAATAATGTTAAGTATTGCAAAAATTTTAATATTAGGCATAATTTTTCAAATAATTCATTGTCAGATATTAAAAATAAAAAATTTAAATGAAGACCCTATTTTAATAATTAAAACTAATAATTGCAAAATTCAAGTGGGCAATATTAAAATTGTACACCCAATAAATTTAAAAAATTTGGAAATTACCGTAGAATCAATAAATAAATTTATATTAAATAAAATAGATAATAAAAACGATAAATTTGATTTATATAATATTGTTAAACAAAAGTGCAAGCAACTATGCAACAACTTAGTTCAAATCAAACCCATAAGTCACAATAGACAAAAACGTTGGGATGCTCTAGGATCCAGCTCTAGGTAGTCCAGATGCAGTAGACCTGCGAATGCTCGAAAGTAAAATTAACGAGCTTACAGACGAAAACAACCAGCAAGTTCAAATAAATAAGCAGATTGACGAAAGGATTCGAATGATTAGGGATACAATAAACAAAGCCGTAACAACTACCAACACAGCTGATAAAATTATTATTAGTGAAGTAGAGATGATGACAGCCATCATCAACATTGAAACCGTTAACTCAATACTGGAAGACATTCAAGATGCCATCATAAGGACGAAAATCGGTCTGGCAAGCAACAAAGTTGTGACAATAAAAGAATTGACGATAATTAAAAACCTAATGACAAGTCAAGGAATTAACATAACCCTGCCTGAAGAAGCTTTACAATATGTTTTATCAAAAATAGCCATCAACGAAGAAACTCTTCTTTTTATTCTTGAAGTACCGAAGCTGGAAGATGAAACTTCATTATCAGCAATGATTACACCACTAACAGTTAAAGATACAATAATAAAAGGATACCCACAAAACGTTATAAAAACAAAACAAAAATTGTTTACCACCACAAATCCAAATAGTTTTGTTCAGAAGTATTCAGAAATAAAAGAATTTGAGGATGAATGTATTAAACCACTCATAATGGGAACGAAAAGTACTTGCAATGTTACTTCAAACTCAGAGACAAGAATATATTTCATCACGGAAGACAAACTTTTAATTGATAACGCAAAAGAAGAAGTTCTTTCATCAGATTGTGGACCACATAACCGCACACTAACCGGCAATTTTTTGATAACATTTTGGAACTGCACGTTAATAATCAAAGATAAGAAGTTCCAATCGTTTGAAATCAGAAGTGAGGCAGAAGAGATAGAAGGTACACTACATAGCTTGGAACTAACACGAAAGTTTATCAAAGCAGTTGATATTGATTTAATTGAACAAGAAAACATACAAAACAGAAAACAGATAGCACATATGAACATACAACAAGAATATCATCAATTCTGGATATGGTCACTATCAGGCGGTGTTTCTTTATCAACAATTGGATTAATTGCACTATGTGTCTACATTAATGTTCGTCAACATTTAGTTAAAAGAAAGACAATCAACAACCTAAAGATAGAAGTTGCAGATAGAGATCAAGATACCAAATGTTCAAACCTACTTGTAAAATTGGGTATTAAATCAAAGGACGAGGACGCCCTTTCTATACCCCCGGGAGGAGTACATTCCCATAAATCCAACAAGTGATGCCAACTCACATTCCAATTATGCACACGCAAGGTGTCAAATGAACTTATGTCTGGAAACACATAAAATGCATAGTTGCACTTTCGATAAACATTAAATGTAATAATTTAGATTTTATTAGTTAGTTATATTTTTATACTCATTATGTTTAGATCTAAGATTGATGTAAAATAAAATTAAATAAAATTAATTTTTTTTTATGTTTCAATTTTCCCTAAACATATAATTATATATATATATATATATATATATATATATATATATATATATATATATATATATATATATATATATATATATATATATATATATATATATGTATATATATATATATATATATATATATATATATATATATATATATATATATATATATATATATATATATATATATACATATATATATATATATATATATATATATATATATATATATATATATATATATATATATATATATATATATATATATATATATATATATATATATATATTTATATATATATAGGGTCATTCCATTTTAAAGTAAACCTTCAAGCTAAATTTTGTTTCTTCACAAAACTGTAACTGTGACCTATCATTTTTTTTCATATATTTTACTATAAGATATGGCAACAACTGTGAAAATTACAATTTAGTTATTTTGTTTAGAATGCAATTAAGGGCATGGTTGTGAAAAAGGCTTAATATACGAAATAAAATATATCTTAAAAGAATTTAGCATAGCACAAAAATAATAAACTGAATTGTGTTAGACTTTTTATTTTCTGAAAGCTAAAGTTTGGAGTGTCTGAATTGGACTGCCAAATAAATGAGGTAAGCATTCTAAATACATGAATTCTTTTGTGTTACGTTAGTCACGTTACGTTAGTCACACATCATTTTAATCAAAAGCGTCAATTTATGAAAAACTAACAAATTTTTTAAAAAGTTATTGGCTTTTTTAAAATAGTACATTATGATGCTAGGACGTAAAGCTAAAGATTTTGGACGGATGTTGAGTTTACAAATCGAGGCGCTAGCCGAGATTTGCACCCACATTAAGTCCAAAATAGCTTACGTCCGTGCATCATATACTATTTTTTATTCGCCGCAAGCAAAATATTTTAAGAAAATTGGTTTATTCTAAATTAAAATTATAAATTTTCAAAAATTTTAAAATAAAAATATGTGGAACAAGTAACCTTTGACAAAATATTTATTATTTTTTCCAAATTATTGTGTAGCTATGACAACAAATGATAACAACTATTTTAATTGGATAATGAAATTTTGAATATAAGGGTTGCTTTGATAAAAATTTTTATTTTTCATAGAATTTAAACAAATACAAATGCTTTTTACTTTTTTGGACGTAGCTATGACAACAAAATAAATAGTTGAAAAGTGATACTTTAAAGCCGCAAATCACAGTAATAAAGTAACACTTTAATATGCAGGCGAATAAAAAATACATTAATTATATTGATGAAACTTATCAATAAATTTTATGTACATTTTCAACATCTAGAGAATTTCGGTTCATAATTTAGGTGTTAATTTAATGGTATAAAAAATGTTACGTTAGTCACATTTAAATTTTTATTTAAAAAATATCTAAAAATTTTAATTTAAATAAAAAAGCTTTCTGATTTAGATAAATGAACTCGATTTACATTTTAAAAAGTCAACAAGTGCTTAAAATAATCTTTACTATTTTAGTTATAAGGAAACAAAGTGGTGAATTTCTGTATAAATGTTACGTTAGTCACTTTGGAATGACCCTATATATATATATATATATATATATATATATATATATATATATATATATATATATATATATATATATATATATATATATATATATATATATATATATATATATATATATATATATATATATATATTAATATATATATATATATATATATATATATATATATATATATATATATATATATATATATATATATATATATATATATATATATATATAGGGTCATTCCAAAGTGACTAACGTAACATTTATACAGAAATTCACCACTTTGTTTCCTTATAACTAAAATAGTAAAGATTATTTTAAGCACTTGTTGACATTTTTAAAATGTAAATCGAGTTCATTTATCTAAATCAGAAAGCTTTTTTATTTAAATTAAAATTTTTAGATATTTTTTAAATAAAAATTTAAATGTGACTAACGTAACATTTTTTATACCATTAAATTAACACCTAAATTATGAACCGAAATTCTCTAGATGTTGAAAATGTACATAAAATTTATTGATAAGTTTCATCAATATAATTAATGTATTTTTTATTCGCCTGCATATTAAAGTGTTACTTTATTACTGTGATTTGCGGCTTTAAAGTATCACTTTTCAACTATTTATTTTGTTGTCATAGCTACGTCCAAAAAAGTAAAAAGCATTTGTATTTGTTTAAATTCTATGAAAAATAAAAATTTTTATCAAAGCAACCCTTATATTCAAAATTTCATTATCCAATTAAAATAGTTGTTATCATTTGTTGTCATAGCTACACAATAATTTGGAAAAAATAATAAATATTTTGTCAAAGGTTACTTGTTCCACATATTTTTATTTTAAAATTTATGAAAATTTATAATTTTAATTTAGAATAAACCAATTTTCTTAAAATATTTTGCTTGCGGCGAATAAAAAATAGTATATGATGCACGGACGTAAGCTATTTTGGACTTAATGTGGGTGCAAATCTCGGCTAGCGCCTCGATTTGTAAACTCAACATCCGTCCAAAATCTTTAGCTTTACGTCCTAGCATCATAATGTACTATTTTAAAAAAGCCAATAACTTTTTAAAAAATTTGTTAGTTTTTCATAAATTGACGCTTTTGATTAAAATGATGTGTGACTAACGTAACGTGACTAACGTAACACAAAAGAATTCATGTATTTAGAATGCTTACCTCATTTATTTGGCAGTCCAATTCAGACACTCCAAACTTTAGCTTTCAGAAAATAAAAAGTCTAACACAATTCAGTTTATTATTTTTGTGCTATGCTAAATTCTTTTAAGATATATTTTATTTCGTATATTAAGCCTTTTTCACAACCATGCCCTTAATTGCATTCTAAACAAAATAACTAAATTGTAATTTTCACAGTTGTTGCCATATCTTATAGTAAAATATATGAAAAAAAATGATAGGTCACAGTTACAGTTTTGTGAAGAAACAAAATTTAGCTTGAAGGTTTACTTTAAAATGGAATGACCCTATATATATATAAATATATATATATATATATATATATATATATATATATATATATATATATATATATATATATATATATATATATATATATATATATATATATATATATATATATATATATATATATATATATATATATATATATTTTTTTTTTTTTTTTTTTTTAATAAAATGTGTTGTGTAATAGGGTTTAGAATATGTGTCACAACAACACATAAATACCTTTTAAGACCTAGGTCTAGACCTGGGTCCCACAACAACTGGCGTTCTGAGGTGTAGATTAACGCTTTTTTTAAACATCTGTGGGTTGAAGCCACCTGAGACTAAGTGTTCCGGCAAACTATTCCATTTGTACGCAGTTCGGACAAAGAAGTCTCTCTGCGATCTGCCAGTATGACAGCGCGGGATCTTTACCGTTTCACTGGTTGCGGCAGCCGATTGCCGAGTGGAACGGGGGTAAAAATAAGTTTGAGGCATGATGCCGCTGATTTCATCTGAGCACTGCTGATGACGATATTTGTAAAAAACAACGAGGTCAGCAACAGTGCGACGATGTTGTAGGGAATCAAGTTGTGATGTCAAAGTTCGATCACCTACAATTCGTATAGCTCGCTTTTGAACAGAGTCCAAGAGGGCCAAGATGGAAACAGAGGCAGCACCCCAAACTTGACAGCAGTACTCCATACAGGGACGAATATAGGACTTATAAACATGGAGCAATTGGTATGGAGTGAAAAATTTTTTGCATCTATTTAGGAGGCCGAGTTTTTTAGACGCGCTTTTTGCCATCGCCATTACATGATCGTTCCAGAGTAGGTCATTTGAAACTGTGACACCCAATAAACGAATGTTTTTACATTCACCTATTGGTTCATCACACAT
This sequence comes from Diogma glabrata, assembly GCA_963693315.1. Classification (NCBI taxonomy): domain Eukaryota; kingdom Metazoa; phylum Arthropoda; class Insecta; order Diptera; family Cylindrotomidae; genus Diogma; species Diogma glabrata. Next base: position 307,296,988 of record OY856187.1, on the reverse strand, counting down.
ACGGGTTTAGGGAAAATTGAAACATAAAAAAAAATTAATTTTATTTAATTTTATTTTACATCAATCTTAGATCTAAACATAATGAGTATAAAAATATAACTAACTAATAAAATCTAAATTATTACATTTAATGTTTATCGAAAGTGCAACTATGCATTTTATGTGTTTCCAGACATAAGTTCATTTGACACCTTGCGTGTGCATAATTGGAATGTGAGTTGGCATCACTTGTTGGATTTATGGGAATGTACTCCTCCCGGGGGTATAGAAAGGGCGTCCTCGTCCTTTGATTTAATACCCAATTTTACAAGTAGGTTTGAACATTTGGTATCTTGATCTCTATCTGCAACTTCTATCTTTAGGTTGTTGATTGTCTTTCTTTTAACTAAATGTTGACGAACATTAATGTAGACACATAGTGCAATTAATCCAATTGTTGATAAAGAAACACCGCCTGATAGTGACCATATCCAGAATTGATGATATTCTTGTTGTATGTTCATATGTGCTATCTGTTTTCTGTTTTGTATGTTTTCTTGTTCAATTAAATCAATATCAACTGCTTTGATAAACTTTCGTGTTAGTTCCAAGCTATGTAGTGTACCTTCTATCTCTTCTGCCTCACTTCTGATTTCAAACGATTGGAACTTCTTATCTTTGATTATTAACGTGCAGTTCCAAAATGTTATCAGAAAATTGCCGGTTAGTGTGCGGTTATGTGGTCCACAATCTGATGAAAGAACTTCTTCTTTTGCGTTATCAATTAAAAGTTTGTCTTCCGTGATGAAATATATTCTTGTCTCTGAGTTTGAAGTAACATTGCAAGTACTTTTCGTTCCCATTATGAGTGGTTTAATACATTCATCCTCAAATTCTTTTATTTCTGAATACTTCTGAACAAAACTATTTGGATTTGTGGTGGTAAACAATTTTTGTTTTGTTTTTATAACGTTTTGTGGGTATCCTTTTATTATTGTATCTTTAACTGTTAGTGGTGTAATCATTGCTGATAATGAAGTTTCATCTTCCAGCTTCGGTACTTCAAGAATAAAAAGAAGAGTTTCTTCGTTGATGGCTATTTTTGATAAAACATATTGTAAAGCTTCTTCAGGCAGGGTTATGTTAATTCCTTGACTTGTCATTAGGTTTTTAATTATCGTCAATTCTTTTATTGTCACAACTTTGTTGCTTGCCAGACCGATTTTCGTCCTTATGATGGCATCTTGAATGTCTTCCAGTATTGAGTTAACGGTTTCAATGTTGATGATGGCTGTCATCATCTCTACTTCACTAATAATAATTTTATTAGCTGTGTTGGTAGTTGTTACGGCTTTGTTTATTGTATCCCTAATCATTCGAATCCTTTCGTCAATCTGCTTATTTATTTGAACTTGCTGGTTGTTTTCGTCTGTAAGCTCGTTAATTTTACTTTCGAGCATTCGCAGGTCTACTGCATCTGGACTACCTAGAGCTGGATCCTAGAGCATCCCAACGTTTTTGTCTATTGTGACTTATGGGTTTGATTTGAACTAAGTTGTTGCATAGTTGCTTGCACTTTTGTTTAACAATATTATATAAATCAAATTTATCGTTTTTATTATCTATTTTATTTAATATAAATTTATTTATTGATTCTACGGTAATTTCCAAATTTTTTAAATTTATTGGGTGTACAATTTTAATATTGCCCACTTGAATTTTGCAATTATTAGTTTTAATTATTAAAATAGGGTCTTCATTTAAATTTTTTATTTTTAATATCTGACAATGAATTATTTGAAAAATTATGCCTAATATTAAAATTTTTGCAATACTTAACATTATTTATTAGTAATTGTAATTAAAAAAATCTATAATAAAAATTTGAATTGAATAAGACTTTAATAATAGATAAAGTAATGGTTTTTTCTTCTTTTAAAAATTTTTAATAATTAATATTTTAAATCTAAAAGTTAAAGTATTAGACTTATATTAGATTTTTGTTTTTAAAAAAATTTTTAAAGAAAATTAATGTAATCAAAAAAAACATTTACTATTTATTTAAAACAAATACAATTTTATTTAAGACAACTGGAAATAGATCCAAATTTATCTGAAATGATAAGAAATATGAGTTAGTGAATCATTTTTAAGCGTTTAATTTTATTCTTGTTTCGTTTTATGTGCCGATTTGTATAAAATGTTATGGGTTTAACATTTTTTACTTTCGTCTCCATACCCCTTGGTTGAGCCTTTGTTCTAATATTGAGCTTAAAATAAACGATTTGGCCTTCTGCGAGATCAGGAGGTTGTTCTTTTTTACGATTTTGTTTTTGCATTCTCAATGAAGATTTATTTATGTTTTCACTAACTGTTTGGAATATTTCGTTAGCTCTTGCTTGG
>OY856187.1:307239318-307294406 GCA_963693315.1 Diogma glabrata | reverse complement strand
TTAAAGATAAAATTCGTTGTGCATATGACTGTCGGGAATCAGTTTTTTTTGTTCTGAAGGAAAATTATAAAAATGGCGTTATAAACTAAGAGATTTTTTTTTTATGTTAAATATCAAATATTTTATTATTAGATGAACTTTTTAAAATATTATAAAAATTATATATGTAGTACAATAAATAAAATAAATACAATTGTTAAAAATGATTTACTTATTTTACAAACAGAAGTTTCTTTTGAATAGGAAAGCACTTCTGCAATTATTTTCTTTGTATTAGATGGCATAAAAAATGAAATGTTTATTTATCACTTTTAGTAATCACTTGTCACTCTTATAAAAAATAATTTGAGTCTTGACTGCAAACAAAAAAGCCGTATAAACAACTAAATCTATTTAGGAACTTTTGACTGGAGAAGTATTATGTTCGTATTATGTTATTATGGAATCATAGAGCAAAAGATTGTATTTTAACATTAAATTACAAAATTTTATTATTGAATAAACTTTTTAAAATATCATACAAATTATATATGTGAAAATAGATATAGTTATTAAACATTATTTACTTATTTTACATTCAAAAGTTTCTTTTGAGTTGGAAAACATTTTTGCATTTATTGTCTTAGTATCTACTGGTACAAAAGAATGAAATTTTTGAGTTCCACTTATAGTAATCGCATTTTTATATCGATTTTGTAATTTTTCTTTTGTTAATTGATATTCATTTTTATCGGCGTATCCAAAGTTCATGGTAGATTCCCATTTTAAAGCCCATTCGAAAAGTTTTTTTGGTGTATCAATAATATTATCTTCGCTCGCCATACTATAACGGTGTGCAGCACGCTTCAGTGTACCACCAATTCCATCACAAGGTCCCTTTCCATGGCTGGTAGCATGAAAATGCCATTCAGCGTCAACCTTAAATTAACTAATTAACTTATGCCACCATAAAGAAGACTTAATATAATATAATAATAATAAAGAAGTCAAAATTTCCCAAAAATTTGCTGAACTTGCGTGAAATTGCTCATATATATATATATATATATATATATATATATATATATATATATATATATATATATATATATATATATATATATATATATATATATATATATATATATATATATATATATATATATATATATATATATATATATATATATATATATATATATATATATATATATATATATATATATATATATATATATATATATATATATATATATATATATATATATATATATATATATATATATATATATATATATATATATATATATATATATATATATATATATATATATATATATATATATATATATATATATATATATATATATATATATATATATATATATATATATATATATATATATATATATATATATGTAAACAATATGAGATATACCGAAAACGACCGGCACTCTAACGGTCGCATTTGTTGAGGTAGATCAAAAAAATTTTCTGCACTTGTGTGTTCTAATAATATCTTAGACAAGTTCGTGAATCAAGAAAATCTGACACGTGGTTAAGAAACTAGAGGCTTTTTTCTGAAAAAAATTGATTTTTTAAAACCGTTATAACGGCCGTTTGGATACTAATATTTCAAAAAAATTAACAAATTCAGAATCTTTAGAATCCTTTTTATCAATTTGTTTTAAAAATAGACCTCTGCAGTTAGAAGTTCCTGAGGGAGCGGCTCCAACAAAAAAGTTTGCAAAAAAAATTTTTTTTTTTAAACAACCGGCACTCTCACGGTCGCATTTATAAGGCCAGATAAAAAAACCTTTTCTAAAAATGTGCGTTTTATTAATATCTTGGCAAGTTTGTAAATCAGCCCAATCCAACACATGGTTAAGAAACTAGAAGCTTTATACTAGAAAAAAACTCTGTTTTTTAGATCCGTTATAACGGCCGTTTGGATTCCAATATTTTTAAAAACTTCATAAATTTAGAATCTTTGAAACCTTTTTAATCAGTTTATTTCAAAAAAACGACTTCTGCAGTTGGAGGTTTCTGAGTGAGCGGCTCCAACAAAAAAGCTTGTAAAACACAAAATGCGTTTGAATCAACCGGCGCTCTCACGGCTGCATTTGTGGAGCCAGATCAAAAAACCTGCCGTAAACATGTGTGTTTTATTAATATCTTGGACAAGTTTGCAAATCAGAAAAATTTGACACATGGTTAAGGAATTATAGGCTTTATACTAGAAAAAAAAGTGGTTTTTTCAATCCGTTATAACGGCCGTTTGGATACTAATATTTTTAAAAACTTCATAAATTTAGAATCTGTGGAAAAATTTCAATCCGTTTCTTATAAATATAAACCTCTGCAGTGAGAGGTTTTTGACTTGTTGGCTTCAACAAAAAAGTTTGCAACAATCCCCAACTACAATTTCCAAAAACCTTATAACAGTCAATGTCAACCTTATAACAGTCAAAAAAATAAAATATTTGAATAGAAGAAATTAATTTTTTATCTTAGAAATAAACTATTTTGATATTTTGCAGTAATTGCACGACATATGATATAAAGTAGGTTTGTGTCATAAATTGTCACACACATGTTCTGTGGTAGATTTGATATTTGTTTGTTGCAAAATTGGATAGATATAATTTTGCTTGTAGGTAGCTAATTTTCTTTTTAAAATTTGTTCGATATCTGTTTGAAATTAGTTTGTGTTGTTTAAACTAATCTGATACATCAGATTCTACTGGCACACAAAACTGTCTGATCTCGAAATCTACCTATTTCTAGCGGATCTAAGTGCCGCTTGGACTTTTTTATGTTATATTGGTCGCTTGTTGAATATTATTGATTATCTAGCTAAAAAATATTTTTTCTTCAAAATAATTAACCAAAATTATAATTCATAAAAATATTTAAAACCTTTAAATTTCCCAAACAAAATTTCACAACTGTATTAAGCTAAAATTTAATAACTTTAAATAATCTTACTAGTTACAGTTATAAATGTCAGTAAGCATCATTTTATTATTATAACTGGTTCCAGTAGATGTCGAAGACATCAATTGTGTGAAATTTTGTTAAAACATAATAATAAAAATAAAGTTTGTAAATTAAATTTTAAAAAAATGAATTTTTTTTAATAAAATCGACATAAACTAGATATCAGAAGTGCGATATAATAATAATAGAATGAGGTACATACCTCACCTGCATTAAATTTTGACGATAGTCAAATTACGCATGGCTTACCCTTAAATTATTTATATAAACACGTTGCAACATATCCTAAGCAAAATGCCATGAATTTGATACCAGTTTCGCCGATTAGACTTAACTACGGTGTATGAAAATATAAATCGAGATCGTGAATCGATTAATAGCTTATTGCAAGAATCCGGAAATAATATAAGTACAAATTTGCGATATTCACCGCATGCACACATTACTGATAATTTACTAAATGGAAACGGTGCAGATAATTTAGCAGCACAGAATATAAATACAGATGTGATCCGAGATTGATTATTCATCGAGAATTATTAGATCGTGAAAGGATTTTATTTGAACGAGAAAGAAATTTGGTTTTCGAACAAACATCGAACAAGCAAAGCGGCCTGCTCATATTTTGCATCCAAACGGTGTCAATCAAATTGTTAGTGAATATGATCTCAGTAATAAAAATGGGATAAATTCCATTCAGTGGATTAAACGACTGACACAGCTCTAGAAATTTTGTAGACAGTGTTTTAGGAATAATAGGCGATTGAATAAACTTACAATCAAGGATAGATATCCTTTACCGCGCATTAAGGATTGTCTGAATAGATACAAAAGAATACCATTAAGTACACTTCTTTGCCTGCCTGAATTTGAATATTTAAAAACACCGTTTGGTTTGAGTAATGCTTCAGCGATTATCCAACGGTATATGTCAGAAGTCTTTGAACCGTTGGTTAAATCAGAGATGTGATCATATACATCGATGATATTATAATTACAACAGTATCAATCGATGAGTATTTTGAAGAATTACGAAATATTTTTGATTTGCTGCACAGCAATTGTTTGAGAATCCAGCCAACAAAATGTTTGTTTTTCAAATCGAAACTGGACTATTAAGCTCTATAAATTGATTCTACGGGAATCAAACCATCGCAACGGCATATAGAGGCGAAAAGGGATTATCCGATTAGAAAATATGTTTTTGAACTTCAACGTTGAGGTTAATGTACTCCATTCATTTGAAACCATAAAATCAAAATTAATCCATTCTCCGGTACTGGCATACTATAATCCGAAATATGAAATAGAGCTTCACACAGATGCTAGTAACGCTGGTAATGGTGCGAAACTATTCCAGAAACAACATGATAGATTATTCCATCCAGTTCGTTTTTTAGCAAATGATCGAACGAACCTGAAAGCAAATATCATTCCTTTAAACTGGAATCGTTAGCAATTATATATGGTTTGAAAATATTTCACATATACTTACACAGTATACCATCAAAATAGTTACAGAAAAAAGGATTCCAACTGTCGTATCATGCGTTGGCTTTATATTTGGAAAATTACGACTATGAAATAGTTCATCGCGGTAATACTCAAATGAGGCACGTTGACGCATATAGAGCCGTATCCAGGTGTCTTAGGAAATTATGAGTGCAGTTTTCCACAAACTTTAGCTAATTATCAGTTAACAGACATCAAAGTCAGATGCATAATAGAAAACTTAAAACCAGATTGTGACAGCAAATTTCATATAGTCAGAGATAATCTTTTATACAGAATATTTAAGGACAGACTACTCTTCAATGTCCCGGAACGTCAGAGTCAGTGGCGTAGCCAGAATTTTCCATTGGGGGGGATCAAGAATTATTTTATAAGACTTAATAGTTTAACCCAATAAACCAATTAATTAGTTATATTAATAATTCATTACAATAATATATAGTTCATTTTAATGTTTCCTTAATTTTAATTTTTTTAATTAATGATTTTTTGAAAAGTAGATTAATGATTATTTTTAACTATCTTAAATTATTTTACATTAAATAATTAGTTTTAAAGAAAAAGATTTCTTACCTTGTAAACTATGTAAAATCTACATCTATTTGTAAAATTTAAAGACGGAAGAACACAACTTCTCTCTTCAAATTGAAATTAACACTGAGCAATAAATGTTTGAAGTAACGAAAAAAAGTAGCTAGTAGCTAGATTTTGGTTGTATGGACTTATTTCGTAGAATGAGATTTCTAAATGGGATTTTTACATATTTAGTTCATCCCGCATTTGTGGGATGAACTGTCAAATTATCTCGTCAACGAATTTATAGACGAAATGCAATTATTTGCTTTGAAATTTTGTATAGACCCACAAAAAGGGAGAAAAAAATGTCGAAAAAAGTTACGATAAATCAAAAAGATATCTACTTAGGCGCCAAGATTTTTTTTATTTGATATAGAATCACAAAATTACACTTTTTTGATACGATGTTATTCAAATATGTTCCTTCTACAAAATTTACTATCCCGATTTCCTATGTGTATATAAGGTAAACAGATCAAAACGTTCCCTTTTACTACATTTACTTAAATTACCCTAAAAAAATTTAAAAAAAATCCGCTTGCGCCTAAGTTCAAGTAATCATGCCAAAAGAAATTTTAGTTAATTATTTAGAGGAGAATATGGATTTGGCGCGTGGGAGTTAACGATATTTTATTTTATTATTTATCAATAACTATTTTAGAAAAATTAAATTATTTATTTAATTTATATACAAAACATATTGTTTTGTATGCTTCTCGCAGATTTGATAAGGCAGACGGAAATAGGGAAATGGGACGATATGGCAAAATACACTATTCAAACACACTATTTATTAAATTCTGAAGAACAATTTTACAGCTAAAATCTATAGCAAACTCGTAAACTAGATATCGAAAGAAACACAAATACAAAACAAGTCAATAAACTGACAAAAGAATTCCATCTTTAAAAATTTGTACTAGTTTAGAACTTGTACTTAAAAGGCTATCTCGAAAAGAGAACGAGAATACCAATTAGTGGAATTGAATTATTTAGTGAGAAATCAAAATTCGAGATAAATAATAATTCCATTCCACTTCATTTTTTCTCATGGAACCAGAATCGAGGTACTGATTCGTTCAAATAAGTAATTTAAAATAAAAAGAATACCAGTACGTCTATTCCTGCATTTCCCTGGGAATTGGGAATTGAGGAAAAAGTGCAATGAATGAAATAAAGAAAATTTTCTAATACGAAATTGCTATTTCCCGCGGCACGGAATTCTAGTTATGAAAAAATTGCTGTAATTTATTTCTCAATTCCTATTTCACGATGTACAGGAATAGGGCTACAGATGTACTCATAAAGAAAGAATAGTAGACAAAATAGTAAACCAGTGGGCATAAATAAAAGACGCCAGAATAGTACATTATGATGCTAGGACGTAAAGCTAAAGATTTTGACTCCACATACATCGAGTTTGCATCCACATTAAGTCCAAAATAGCTTACGTTCGTGCATCTTATACTATTTTTTATTCGCCGCAAGCACAATATTTAAAAAAAAATGTTTATTCTAAATTAATAGTTATTTATTGTACAAGATGATAAAATTGCACTTTATCTTCGAGAGCTATTTTAGCGTCGAGGCGTCAGCATCGAGAAGATAATGAAATTTTATCGTCGTGTGGAATACAACATTTTTTTCTATAGCAATTGTTGAAGAAGACCAAAAAATGCCAAAAAATCAATGATAAATTTAATTTAAAAGTATCAAGAAACAAACAGTTTCACGAAAAAATGAGTATAGGTAGGCTTTGATACTTTTTTTAGTTTTATAAACAAACAAACAAATCAATTTTTTTTGTTTTCTGCAAAAATTGAATTTGAAAACTAGATAGTTTGGGTTTGTCAATATGTGCGATATTACAGAAGAAAACTGCCTTCTAATATGGAAGAGGAGGCTTCAGAGACAATTCGTAGATGGCCTAAAATTTTGAATTGCCTGAAAACTCGCGGATGGTACATCAAAGAGAATACCTGTGCTTTCAAAAATGGAAAAACTTGAAGAATATCAGCAGCAAAATACTTTATCTACCCTTTCTGTTAAAGTACTACTTTATCTACCCTTGATGGTAAAGTGCTATTTTTCCCTCTAATTTTAGTTGATAATAGGACGTTTTAACAGTTGCTATAGAAAAAAATTATAAATTTGCATAAATTTTGAAATAAAAATATGTGGAACAAGCTACCTTTGACATAATATTTGTTATTTTTTCCAAATTATTGTATCACTATTTTTTTTATTTAGCGAATGGTTTTTTTTGTGACACATTAAAAATTAAACTTAAAATAGGTAGACTCTTCTATGAAATCCACCTAAAACAAAACATGGATACACATTAAATGAACTTACAATCGATTTGATAGACGCGCATATGAGCAAAAAAGTAAAAAGTAAAATATTTGAACATTTGAGTACATTTGAACATTAGATGTTTACATCGAGCGAGTCTATCCATGCTACTACGTCAGAAGTTGCCAAATTGTTGTGTTTAAAACCGAAAAAAACCCGTATGTCGCTACGCCACTGGTCAAAGTCAGCAACGTTGACGTATTTCACCATTACAGGAGCATCATTTTAAATTGGATATTTATTTAAATTTTATGAATTACAAGTTCCACAAACGCCATAAAGGCGCAACGTCGTCAACCGTAAATATTAGGTCATTACAAGCGCATCATTGACTTATATTTTGTAAATTTCCATTTCTGTAAACACCATTGCGGGCGCAACGTCGTCATTAATTAAGAATTATGTTCAATCGCAATGCACAGAGTAATTTTAAAAGTTACTTAATTGTTAATATCAGGTGCGTTAAATTAGACTGAAACAATAACCATTGCATACAATTTTTCAGTTGTTTCAGTTGCTTCAGTCAAATCGAACGTGGCTATTTTGTTGAAGATGTTTTCTGTAACAAGTTTTTGGTTAATTGGAAAAAAAATGTTTGCAAATTCCTTCAAATATTCCTAAAATAGTTTTTCCTGATACCAACAAATGTAAGACGAATAAGCTTTTTTTTATTCAAAGTGAAAATTATAATAAATTATAAATTAACCTCTCTAAATATTCGAAGATACCATGCCAACTAGGGATTAGGATTAAGTTTGAATAAATCAAGTTTTCTTGAGAAACTAATTAGCGTTAACCTTTGGGGATTAAAACAATCGGGAAAAACCCACGGAAATAAAGCATTTCAGAGGTGAGAGATTCTGCAGTTGAAAAAATCACGTTGAAAAACGACAGTTCTACACTTTTATTTGAACCGTGAATGCGGATGGGTCACAACACCAGCTCTGGTGTAACGCGAGAGGCTGGCTAGTTTTGGTAAAATTGATTTAAACTTCTACTACTAAAAATCTTACAGATTCGTTCTCCACAAGATCATTGGAGTCAAACAGTAATTTAATGGAAACGGATTAGGTGTGGATAATCTAGAAAAATGACAAATCTGTGTTTAACTCGTATTAAATTCAACACTGTTAACGAAACCCCAATCTGTGATTGCCGTTCCTTTAACGTTTAAGGAATTTATCATGCTCGATCTACAGTTATTAGGCGCAGAAGATGAATTTACATTTTTGTGATGCATAAAACGTGCTATCGTCAGCAAATCTATGGATAGGATTAACTGTTGAATATAACAAATCATTTATATAAACAAAAATGAGAGTTGGTGACAAAGCGGAACCTTAAGGAACTCCTGAACTAGTTGAAAAGCCATTCGATGAGACACCATCGACATTGCCCAAAAATCTTTGCCGTATCCAAGAAATAAGTTGCTCGTCCAAACCATTGCATCTTAGACATGTTTCAAATAAATTTTTATTTATTGTAAAAAATTAAATAAATAAAAAGGTATTTTATCATGCAAAAATTAGGTATTAAAAATAAGGTATTTTATCAAATGGTATTTTATTTAGGTTTTGTATCTTAATTTGCAAATCAGATTGTTATGCCATACTTTGTCAAATGCTTTGGAGATATCAAGCGCATCATCAAAAGTTTCACAACGGCTCTCAAGCGAATTGTTCCATCAATGAGTGACAGAGGAAAGTAAAATCTCCCGTCGCTTTTCCTTTTCGGAACCCCTATTGCGTAATTTTGAAGACTCTGAAAAGCTCATTATATTAAAATTAATGTATTTCTCAAAAGTTTTAGCAACAATCGATAAAATTGAAATGGGTCTGTTATTTGTTGGATCAATTTTACTACCCTTTTTGAAACAGGCTGTACACTAGCCCACTTCTATAATTCAGAAAAAATCCCTTTTTTATATGACAAATTGAACTCTTTAGCAAATGTCTTATAAGATTAATTGGAGGGATACGATCTAGCACAGGCTTTGTTTGTATTAATTTGTAAAAACATTTTCTGAATGATGTTTTTACGAAAAAATAACGCGCATCATTTTGTGTGAAACCAAGAAATTAGCTTAGGTAAGAAATTTTGTTCTTTTAGTGTAGAATTTTTAGAGAAATAAATTCCCAGAAGGTTAGTTTTTTTTTGGGCCAATGACAGGTCTTTATCAATAAGAGGAGATAGAGAAGATTTACAAAAATTACCTTGGAGAGCGTTGGATGCCTGATTCGATGTGGATAGTTTGAAGCGTCCCTGATAAAAAACTCGTAAGACTGTTTGATCCGGTCTTTTTCAGTGATAGCAGTGCCGGATCAAGCTATTTCAGCGCCGGGTGCAGATTAGATAAATGGCGCCCTCAAATTAAATTATATTGTAAGATAATATATTCAAAAATCTATGCAATACTTGTTTTAATACGAAGTGTTGTGTAATAGAAATTAGAATATGTTTCACTGTCACACCAACACATGTAGAGCTTTTAAGATCTAGATCCCACAACAACATGCGTTCAAGTATTCAACGCTTTTTATCATTGGATCAAAATTTTCTTTTATGGTGTTTCAAATGTTGGAAATTTAGACAATAAATCTTATCATATAATAAAATATGATATATTCCAAAATTTCAGGATAATATGTGGAAAATAGAAACAAAATAAAAAATTAATTTTTTTTTAAAATTTGAAAAACATAATTAAAACTAGGTTACTAATAATCTAGCTGATGGAATACTTCTCATTCATGTGACGTACTCAATGCTTAAAGTTCACAAATAGAGTTAGGTATATGGGCTATTATTTTGAAAACGTACATCGAAAAAAAAACAACTATTTTTTAAAAATCTGAAATTTTGATATTTTGTTGGTATTGACAAAAGGAAAAAAGTAATTTCTGCTTTTATTTTTTGTGTACTCTGAATCGGAGTTATGCGCGGTTGACTTTTGAGGCTTTTTCACGTAGTTTTTGGTAATGGTGGCAATGTTTTGTGAATAGGTGCCACAACTTTCATCCGAATTACGTATATTTTTGCAAGTAAAAAGGAAAATAATTGAATAATTGAAATAAGTAAGTTTAAAATTAATAACTTTTCTCGTTTCCGCTAGGCGGCGCGTAAAACCTTGGTTTACTTCAAAGCTCATATCTCAAAAAGTAGGCTTTTTTTTTTTTTGTTTTTCACAAATTTTAAAGTAAACATATGCAGCTATGAAATTGAGAAATAAAAAGTCAGCAATTCAATATGGATTTTTTCTTACGATTTTTTAAAGTTTGGTATATGAAAAATTCACATGTGTTTTTTTATTAAGTTAATAATCCTGTACTAAATGTGGATCTAATAAATTAAACATTTTATATTTTAACACCTGCAATAAATTTGAACCATTTTTTGTGTATTTCTGATTGAGAAACAGGTTTTTATTCAGAATAAGAATTGGAGATCTCAATGATCGAAGATTTTGTTATAATTTCAACATCACCAACACTAACATTAGAAAAAAACATTAAAAAAATATTTTTCCTATAAACATTATAATTTAATCAATATTATAAATAAATCCATTAAAAAATTAATTTATATATTTTTTTTTGCCTTTAAATTGAAATATTTATGATCATCAGAAAAAGAAAACATTTTGGCAATTATTTTATCGGGTGTAGTGTTATCCGGTAAAAAACAGTGGAATCCTTGAGTTCTTTGTTTTCTTCCAAGAACATTTCGTAGATGTCGGTGAGGGTCCATAACACCAACCGCTTTGATTTCTTAATTTTTGTCGATCCTTCTGTAATAGTAACAACATCTTTAAGGCCAGGCATTGTTCTACTAATTTCCTCTGATAAGAAGTATGTTTGAATTTGTTTTACTATATTTTGTGACAAACTGTGCACTTGTTTGCTTTGAGGCCAACTGTAAGGACCTACTGTTTCCAACAGATCCATGGCGAATTCTACCAGTCGTCTTGATGCATTAAATTCATCCTGGATACGTTGATTTGACCAAAATTTACGTGGTAGAGTTGTCAACAAAAACACTTGTTTTGATTTACAGCTGGCATCTTTAAACTCTTTTTTAAGGTTCACAAGCCATGATGTATATTCACATTCTTCGTTTGGTGATAACACTTTAACTGAATCTACTTGAAATATTCTTTGACTTATTGCCGATGTGACACTTGCAATTTTTTTACAACTTCCTGTTGTAATATGATTTTGTTTGATAGGAGATTCGGCTAAACTTCCAAGAACATTGTTAATATCTTCTAAAATGTCATTAAGTAGTTCAGGAACTGGTGGAGATATAGTATCAACCGAAACTGGTGATGGATCTAAAGATGCTGGAGGTATTTGAATATTTTCGTTCGTTGGAACATTTCAACATCCTGATTTATAGAAATAATTTCACTATCGACAGTTTCCGAACATGAAAGCTGCTGTATAGAAAATATTAGTTGCATATGAATTTTTATTCATTTTAATAAAATAATTAAATGTACCTTATTTTTATAGATATAAGTGCGACATGTTTCACATATAAACTGGTCATCACGCAAAGTAAAATTTAGGGTCGCAGCTTTTTGAATAACAGCTGGTGTGACCAGTTTCACATTTTTTGATGTCCGCTGATGATTTTTGAGACCGTACAAGTTACAGCACAATTTGAAAGGCATTTCTATTATTATCTTTTCTAAACGTTATGTCTTCTAAATATTTTGGAATATAATTGATTATAAGGCAATTCAATCAATATATATATACCCTTGAAATAGTTTTGACATAGGTAGAATCAGGTAAAATTAGGTAGGTACAATTTAATATATTTTGATTGGATGCAAGTATGATTTGGTCAAAAACCGTTTGTGGGCGTCATTAGAAATTTTAAATGTTAAAATTATGAGCCTCTAATGAGATTTTAATTAGTAAAAAGGGGCTGAATAGACATTTTTTAAAATGAATAAACATTTTACACACCCTTTTAATAATTTAAATTCCTTTATTTTACCACTTAACTTAAATTAATTTTTAATAAGTTTTTAACCATTTAACCGCACAGAAAATGGTTCAAATTTATTGCAGGTGTTAAAATATGAAATGTTTAATTTATTAGATCCACATTTAGTACAGGATTATTAACTTAATAAAAAAACACATGTGAATTTTTCATATACCAAACTTTAAAAAATCGTAAGAAAAAATCCATATTGAATTGCTGACTTTTTATTTCTCAATTTCATAGCTGCATATGTTTACTTTAAAATTTGTGAAAAACAAAAAAAAAAAAAGCCTACTTTTTGAGATATGAGCTTTGAAGTAAATCAAGGTTTTACGCGCCGCCTAGCGGAAACGAGAACAGTTATTAATTTTAAACTTAATTATTTCAATTATTCAATTATTTTCCTTTTTACTTGCAAAAATATACGTAAGTCGGATGAAATTTGTGGCACCTATTCACAAAACATTGCCACCATTACCAAAAACTACGTGAAAAAGCCTCAAAACTCAACCGCGCATAACTCCGATTCAGAGTACTCAAAAAATAAAAGCAGAAATTACTTTTTTCCTTTTGTCAATGCCAACAATATATCAAAATTTCAGATTTTTTAAAAATCAAAAATTTAAAAATCAACAAAAAAATGTACGTTTTCAAAATAATAGCCCATATATAAAGAGGCATATCTTCGAGCAAGCAATTGCACAGTAAATAAAAATTTATTTTAATAAATAAAAGATGTTATACGAATTTATTTCAAATATTGTAACGATTATGGAGTGCGATGTAAAAAAATCTATTGATAGTTTTCTTACTGGAAAATGGTTCTGCTAACGCAATACAAACTGAATAACACCTAAATAAGTTTCTGAAGATAAAAACAGAATTAAATAATTTTATCTAATACGAAAATAAAATAAAAACTACACAGTCTATGATAGAGTTGGTAAATAAACAAATTAAAAATTGTAGATTTTACACCTAGGTGCAAAGTATCGAAGATTGTGTTATGTTTTTTGCTATTTCATTTTTGACTAGCATAAAAAAGGTTGCGTTGGCGATAGATTAGTTCAAAATAAACGATACGTTTGTTGAACATTAACGGTGACAGAAGTTATTGATAATATAGCAGTGATACGGTATAATTCCCAGTTGTTGTGGGACCCAGGTCTAGACCTAGGTCTTAAAAGGTATTTATGTGTTGTTGTGACACATATTCTAAACCCTGTTACACAACACATTTTATTAAAAAAAAAAAAAAAATAATTATATGAGATAGTCATAAATAATTTACACAATGTGAAAAAAATAATAGTAAACTGATTAAGAATTATACAATTCATATATACAAATAAAATTGCATTAAATAAAGAATCACATACATATGTTCAGTGTTCACTTTTATGGCTTTATTTTCAGAAAACTCTTTTATTGCCGGTTCGTATTTTCATAAATAAGAAATTTCAGATTCAATTGATATAACAGAAAAGGCAACTAACCTCTCCCGGCACATGCTCCATCACATGCTGTAATTTAGAAAAGTTCCTTTTAGCGGGAGCTACTGTTAATGACAGTATCTTGGCTTTAAATCAATTCGGAAAATATCTTGCATATTTTGCAAATATAGAAGGTGTAAAATTTTCTATAAAAGTTTCAAATATTTTAAAATCTAATCCCTGTCTTAGTTTTTTAATTAAAATATGTTATATAAAAAGCCATATCTTTCATTGTGCACTGGTCATCCGTAAGAATAAATCGTTCTAATGAATTTATAGCAATATCAATAGAAGATATAACTTTGAGATCAGAAACCTTCTTGAGGGTCCTGATATAATAGGTTGTATTCGTTCTAATAGGATTGCTTGGTTTGGGCATGTTCTACGAGCTGATTTACAGTCTGGAATGATTAGAAAAATGTACGTTAGTACCCCAGGGAGTGGGCGACCGCGAGGTAGACCACGACTACAATGGAAGACTGACGTAATAAACGACCTTAAAAAAATCGGCTGCCATGGTAATTATCTCGCTGTTGCGAATGACAGTGGTGAATATTCAAAGCTGATTAGTCTGGCAACGCTCCTACATGGATCATGAACGCCGCTAAAAAAAAAAATCTATAGAAGAAAAAGAAATTTTGTAAAGGATCCTGGATCTTATATTATATTATCTTGTGTTTCATTTTCAAAACTCTTTCCTGTACGATGAATTCGTATTTGATTTGGTTACGGAATATTCGAATCGCTCTCTAAGAAACCCGTTAGCTTTTACATACATTCAATAAAATACATTCAATTACATTCAAGTTCAGACTTTGTATCATTTTAGAAACAACATTAATTTTGGAGAGAAGATCGTTTCACAAAATTAAGCTGCAAAGATATTTAAAGCAGCATTATCTTCGTTAAACATTTTGCTCCAAATTGTGTTATATAGTTTTGCGTGTCTGGTCTAAAGGAATTTTAATTAAAGTGTTTCAAAATTCTACGGCTTAAAATCTAAGAGGTCTTACAGCTGATTTTTGGTTTTCTCAACAAGTTTCATTGCTGGCCTTAAACTAAGCTTTTCATTTGCTGCCTAAAAAGATCAAAATGAATTTCAAAATATGCGTATATGTAATTAGAAAAAATTAAATTTAGTTGAAAAAAATTAAGAGTTTCTCCAGAAGATGACGCCGCATAATTTATAACAATAATTTATAGAAAAAGGAAAACTGCAGAAAAAGGGAAACGGGCTGTCACGCCCGTAGATTAAATATTTAAACAAATATACAATAATAAATTGTTGTTTTTTATATAGAAAAATAAATTTTAATTTGCCTTAAAATTTATTAAAAACCATCACGAAAAAGTAATCGAATTTAAAACAAAACTCAATTTTGGCGCCTTTTGTCGGGTACTTGTTCCTGAATTAATTCGAAGTTAGTTTGGATAGAATTTGATAAAATGACAGCAAATATAGTAGAAATAAATGTAAATTATGTAACTGGTCGTAAAGCTACAAATCCACTTTAAAGAATAATTTCTGATTTGTTTTCCCAAAAGTTTATACAAACTTTAAACTGCTTTTCTTTTTTGTAAATTTCTTTTTTAAAATGAGCACGCTTAAGTTAGAGCGTTCAATACTGAAACTTACAATATCGAGACAAGTGTAAAAAATGTTTGACTGTATTAAAATCATAAAAGAAAATTTCAAATTTCATGAGCCACAGCTACGCATACCTAAATGTATGTAGTTTGATCTGAACTAACTTTTTAAAATTTAGATACTCGAATCTTTTTAAAGTTTTTTACTTTCAATACACTACTTCACACTGAAAATAAATACAGTTTTGTTTATCATTGTTAAAAGTATAAGATACGACAACTGTCTCGCCTCCTTTTGACGTACAGAAATCAATAATCTGTTAGAAAACACTCATCCTACATATTTTTCAATTAGAATTAAACGTTGTTGAAATACAAAGTTGATACAATTTCCATCAAAACGAGGAAGACTGTCAGTCGCTTATAAGAAAACGACAGAATTCATAAAAAAATTCGTACATTACAAAATCATAACTTGTTTTTGCGATAATCATCACTCACGAAATGACAAAAATATATAGATAAAATATTGATTTTTAAAACTTTAAAACTTTTTATGTTTGCAAGTGAAAACCCGAGTTTCGCATCAATTGCTTCTTTCTATATTCAATGTCTTACTTTTTTTTCTCTAAATTCAATTTCCTGTAATTTTGAATTTCATATTAATTTCAATTTATTTCTACAAAACAAAAAAAGATCCATCGGCTGTAAAATGTGCTACAAAATATAAAATGTATTAGAGAAAAAAGTGAGCACATAATATCTACGTTTTATGAAAATGAACTCAATTTCCTAGATCAATAGAACAAAATAAATTATTTGTTTTCAGGATATGGTAAGACAATTAGAAAGTACAACAAATTTTTCTCCCATGTTTTTTTGTTTCCTGGCAGTGGCAGTTAATAAATAAAATAATGAAATAAAAGAAAAAAAAAAATTAATGATATAATGAAGAAATGGGTTTGCAAAAATGTATACATCCCAAGCTGATGAATTTTAAGGTCATTGATGTGCTATCTCTTTTCGCTTATCTGAGTGACACGGGTAATAAAAAATAATAAACATTTGAGAACTAAAATGATAAAATGAGGTAGAAGTGGAAGAATAAAATAATAAAAGAATTGCAGAATGAAAAAATGAAAGTGAAAGAATGAAAGAATGTAAGAATGTAAGAATGTAAGCATTAAAGAATGAAAAAATAGGGAATGAAATAATGAAAGAATGCAAGAATGAAAGAATGAAAGAATGGAGGAACGAAAGAATGAAGGTCCGAAAGAATTAAAGAATGAAAGAATGAAAGAATGAAAGAATGAAAGAATGAAACAATGAAAGAATGAAAGAATGAAAGAATGAAAGAATGAAAGAATGAAAGAATGAAAGAATGAAAGAATGAAAGAATGAAAGAATGAAAGAATGAAAGAATGAAAGAATGAAAGAATGAAAGAATGAAAGAATGAAAGAATGAAAGAATGAAAGAATGAAAGAATGAAAGAATGAAAGAATGAAAGAATGAAAGAATGAAAGAATGAAAGAATGAAAGAATGAAAGAATGAAAGAATGAAAGAATGAAAGAATGAAAGAATGAAAGAATGAAAGAACGAAAGAATGAAAGAATGAAAGAATGAAAGAATGAAAGAATGAAAGAATGAAAGAATGAAAGAATGAAAGAATGAAAGAATGAAAGAATGAAAGAATGAAAGAATGAAAGAATAAAAGAATGAAAGAATGAAAGAATGAAAGAATGAAAGAATGAAAGAATGAAAGAATGAAAGAATGAAAGAATGAAAGAATGAAAGAATGAAAGAATGAAAGAATGAAAGAATGAAAGAATGAGAGAATGAAAGAATGAAAGAATGAAAGAATGAAAGAATGAAAGAATGAAAGAATGAAAGAATGAAAGAATGAAAGAATGAAATAATTAAATAATGAAAGAATTAAAGAATTAAAGAAATAAAGAATGGAAAAATGAAAGATAAAAAATGAACCAATGGAAGAACTAAAAAGTTGGAATAAAGGAATTATGAAATAAAAGATAGAAAAAATTAAATCCTGAAGTTATTAATTAACGATATGATACATAACCTTCACTCAAAACAAAAATAGCTACGATTTAAATCTTACAACTTATTTCAAAACAAACATCATAACAAAACAAAACTTTTGAATTAATATTGAATATCTCCCAATCGACCAGGAGCTTCGGAAAAATTTTCATAACTTACTTATGTAAATCTTAAAAATAATTTAACGAACCGTCGTAAACAATTTTGAAAATCATCTAATTATTCTAATTTGATTGCAAAATTATTTTTATTATATTTTTTGTCACACCCAAAGGAATAATTTTTTTAAAAAACTTTTTTGGCTCATTGAAATATGTTGAAGCTTAATTTAATTTGAGAAAAAAATAAATCGTAAAAATTTTGAAAATCATAAAATCACGTGCGATAAATTACGAAACGTGTGCGTGATATATGTTAGAAAAAATAACTTGTTCTTGCTTTTTGAATTTCCAAATATATACGATT
This sequence comes from Diogma glabrata, assembly GCA_963693315.1. Lineage (NCBI taxonomy): Eukaryota > Metazoa > Arthropoda > Insecta > Diptera > Cylindrotomidae > Diogma > Diogma glabrata. The sequence goes on along the minus strand of OY856187.1, from coordinate 307,276,381 downwards.
GTCACGTTTAGTATAAATTGTGTATTTGGTAATTTATAGGTACAATTGTATGGAGTACATATACTGTAAATCTTTTTATTACAATTAACATGATTTCGATCGTTCAAGAAGATTTTCATAAAAGTTTACGTTAATATAATTTGAGATAAATGATTTTGTAATTAGTATTGGTAGTGTGTTCTTCTAAACGAGGGCTTAATATATATGTTTTAAATTCAAGCTTAATTGAGAAACACGTAGTTTTAGTTTAATTAATGAAATAAACGTGAAACTTTGTTCATTTTTTAGGATGTAGCATTATTGTAAATATATGTGTTAATGGTTTTCTTGATTGCAAGGAGAAAATAGAATACGAGAGTGGAAGTCATTATCTCTTTAGTCCAAAAATCTTTCATAAAAAAATTAAGTGTATTTATAAAAAATTATGAGTTTTTCTTACCTGACATTGCTGTGGACCGTGCCTCGTAGGGGATGCAGTTTTAGGTCGCGGTTTTTTCACAACTGTTGGACTAGGATTCACATTTGTTGTGGATACTGCTATTGTGGAAGTTGTAACATCATTGTTATAAGTATTACTATTACTAAAATTATTTTGATTACTAATATTTGTGGTGATGGCTTTAATTGAATTTGTTCCTGATACTCCATTTGTTCTAGATGCTGTAAATACATAAAATAAAGAATTTATTAGAACAAAGAATTAAACAAAAACAGATTAAAATAAATATTTTACGTAATAATAACAGCACATAAATATATCTGAGTATGATGCAATAGTTGTATCGAAAAACATTTAATGTTAAAGATGTTTTTTTATAGAAATAACACACAAAAGGCGTTAAAGCCATAGTATTATCTCGCATAAATTTAGAGTCGTGTGTGTTCCAAATTAAGCCGGCTTAACCACCACTCAGGATAGGATATTAGAATATTAAATTAAAATAGAATATGCAGACCTAATTTTAAGAAGTTTTGTCGATTTATGGTTAGTTTTATATATGAGTTTTATCGTTTTATTTTGACTAGTTTTCGTTACAGGTCTGCTTGCCAGCATATTTTTTCAAATATTTTTTAGAAAACTTGCTTTTTCAAATTCAGTAAAATGAGTTGTAATAAATTTGGGTGATTGACAAATAAACTGAAAGTGGAGACCAAAAAATGCACCATATAAATTTTGAGCTGTTATGTTATGTTGTAGTTTATTTGGTCATATTTTTAGTGGTAATCTTTAAATTATAACTTTAAACACTGTTCCTACAGTCAGCGGTCAAATGACGGGTTTCAAATATTTTCTTAGAATTTTGTTAAAATTTTATTTAAAATCACGATTTGCTTTCACTCCGTTTTTTGAAAATTAGAATCGAATTATTTCACATTCTCTTGACTAATTTTTAAACGAGAAAAAATTGAAATTGACTGCACAAAGCTACTACAAAGGGTCATTTGACCTTTGGGTGAATATATGTAAATTCGTAAACATTTACATGTGTTAGTGTTTGACAAAAAAATTGCATTACAAATTTATGCTATTTATTTTGCTGTATTATATATCGTATTTGTTTGTTGGGGATAATTAGAAACAGTACTCTGCTCTGAGCGAAAATTGTAGTTTGAACATTTTATAGTTTTTTTATGAGTCAAAAAATGTGTGTTCATTATTGTATTGATTATTATTACCTAAAAAATGTCTAGAAATTCAAAATACCAGAAATCATTGAAATAATAAATATTCTTCATCTTGTATTCAGAATTCGGTGAAGAGAAACTCTCTGAAAGTGAAATGAATAACACAGAAAAAGATAAGAAATTTTCGACAATACAAGCGGAAAATAGTCTTCAGGTGAAGAATGTGAAAACGAGAATATTTTGAATATACGGAGAGGTCAAAAGAGAAAAAAGTCCAAGCGGCAGGTATATTCGCTAGAAATAGGTAGATTTCGGGATCAGACAGTTTTGAGTACAAATAGAATTAGATGTATCAGATTAGTTAAAATAAAAGAAATAATTACAATCAGAATTATCAAACGGACTTTTAAAAGTAAAATTATTTATGAGCAAACCAACAACATATGCAATTTTGGAACGTTTTTTGAATTGACATAAAATCAACTAACTATAAGATATATCATATTTATCATAACTAACATTCCTTTTTAATTTAGGAAAATTATAATTTTTTTTGTGTTTATTTGCAACAATTTGCAATCTTTTTATTTAATTTTTGTTGCAGGAAAATATTTTGGTGTGGGGAGTTTTAAATATGAAAACCGGGTAGTGAAATCCGAAATTCTACGTCCACGCCGTGCTACTTGGGTAACGCTAACAGAATTAGGTTGTTGTAGTTGAGAGGGGCAGAGTAAATACTGCTTATACTCAATGATTCTGCACCATGGCGAGTCATTTGCGTTACAAAACCAATGCAACTCAAGCGTCTGTTTTCCATGTTAGGGGCGGCTTGGAGCGGGCGTCTGTTTTGGATCAAGCGGCTCGCTATATAAACGGGTAAAAAGGTTGTTTTTGGTGACCTTAAGATGCAAAACGAACCCATTCACGAAAATTTGGGTTGAACGAAGGGCTAACATCCCGTTTCCGTAAAAAATTACTTGTCATAAATTCTGTACACAGGCCTCGGATTATCTCGGATTCATTATTAGAACGACCTCGGAAACTGTACCCGGACTACGATTTAAAAATGGGAACCTGGAACGTGCTAATGTAGTAAAACAAATTACGTATTTTACCACAAAACTTCCCATTTTGTTGAATTGAATGTCATTACATTTTAAGAATTTCATTGGGTTAAATTAAAATAAAACTAAGCAAAAAAATTTCAATTTAATTGTACGGGAGTTAAAAACATATATAAAAAAATCAAAATTTGCAGTTTTTCTTTAAGGAAACGTGCACGTGCATAGTTATATTAATGTCGAATTCTTTTTGTGCAGAGTGAAAAAGTGATTTTTTTTTTCATAAAAAGAACATGCAAAAATATGATCCAGTTTTGTAGTTGTATTTGTGAACTGTCATTGAATATTTTTGTAATTAATTGTATTTAATTAATTAGTTTATTATTAATTTTTAATTTAAAACACTATTTAAACAATATTTTGTTTAAAAAGTAACTATTTCACTATTAAAAAAAATAATAAGTAAATGGCGTTTTGTTTGTTTACTAATTTTGACAGATTTTTTAAATGTATTTGTATTCTTTATTGTATTTTATGCTTGGTCTAGCTAAAAATCTAGATTCAAACAAAAGTTTTTAGGGCACTTTTTTTTTGTCAAATAGAATACGTTATGTCAAAAAAACTTGATCTAGATCAAAAATGGGCGTGTTTAGAGCAATTTTTTTGGCAAAAGAATTCGACATAACATTAGTGTGTTCAGAAACTGGTTAAAACTGTTTAATTTACGACAGACAGTTCTTGAAGATCATAAAAGACTGAAGGTTTCAACAATTATATTACATCATTTAAAATATTACCAACACTTAAATAATTGCCGACAGTCGTTTTTGTTACATCATTTAATATATTTTCAATATATTCATCGTATGCTTAAGTGGGTGAAGATGGTATGTTAGTTGGGTTTTCGAATTAACAAAGAGTTGGATCTGGAACAATCCTTGGGTGAGTGAAACATTTCACTAACTTCTTTTTAAAATGTAATAATTGCAGTTGTATTGGGTGTTGGTGTTATGATCTCCGTTTATTCGGTCTTTGGGGTCGTCAAAGTCTCTGCTCTTTGTTTTGCGTGGATATGTGTACTGAGCTGGGGGATATTGCTGTTCGAACGCACATGATGAAGCTCATCGGATTACAACCCTACTAGACACGCAGTACCCCGATTGCTTCCTGCTAGTGACTCACTAGCAGGTGCAATGTGCAATACATGGTATTATGTGGAATGTCGCTATTCACTGTTTTTATTTTTTATCTAATTCTTCTTTCATTTAACTTATTTAATTTTCCATATTTTTTCTTTAAGTTACTCAAATTTTATTTATTTTAAGTTTTTTTTCAATTTTATTACTTTTATTTCTCTCATATACTCTATTAATTTATATATACTTTTAGTAAATAATTTCTTTTAGTATTATTTATACGAATAAAACAATTCACAACATAGCCCTTTGCCTTTTGATTTTGTAGTAAAAAGACAATAAAAAGTCAGGCAAGTGCGAATATAATTCGCTCGCTGAGGGTTTCGTGTATATAATATTTGAGAAAAAAACAGTTTTTGTTAGTATAGTTTCACGTTTATTTCAAATTATAACTAGTAAAACAAATTTTAGTATCGATTTAGCAAACTCGCTATAGTCCTAATCCCAAAAATAAAATTCAATATTTTACATCGACAGAGGTACATCGATTTAACAAAGTAAAAAACTGCATATAAAATTGAGGACATTGCCCTTAAATTAACAAAAATAAGAAAATGCTGCATTCGAAAGCTACTTTTGATTTAGAATTTTAAATCAATATATAAAATATTTGAATTGAATACATTTTTGTTGACTTTAATAATCATATCAAAAGTACTGCAGTTAATTCTACAAAAGAGTAGTATGTTTGATATTCTAGATGTTTATAACAACACCATTGACTGTCGAAATAACATTAAGTTTATTCATTTGATAGTTAAAGTTTTGTGCATTTGTATTAAAAGTAGCGATGCAATCGATTTAACTAAATAAAACGTCGGAGCCAAAACAATGTCATTTTATTCGAATTTACCTGCAATTTTGTCCCCAAGTAACAATTTCAGTTTTATATAAGCTCTTCTAGTGCTCTAGAGCTATAATATACAGCTGGTTGCTTTATATTTTGCTGATGCAGCGCTGCCACAGCTCTAGCAGAGCTGTTGTGGTGCTAAATTTGCTACTTTTACAGCATTATTTCCTCTAAAGAAGTTGTTTAATAATATTTAATAGAACTATCTTAGCTGTATAAAGGTTGACTGTTAGAGTTTTTAAGAGCTAATATTACTTTTTGAATACAAATACAAGTAATTTTTTCAATGAAACTTTATGTTTACATAAACTAATATATATCGACATGGTTTTAAAATGTTTTGATGTTATGGTTTCTGTCAAATAAATTCTTTTATAAATTAAATGGCAATTTGTTATATTTTAAATAAATAATACAGTATATAAATTTTATGTGCCATTTATTTTTTATGGTGAATAGTGATAGTTTAGAACTAAAATTTTAGTGCGCCCTTATTAGTTTTGTGTATTTGGTGGCAAAATAGAAAAATTATAAATTTTTTTTTAATATTTTGAAACATTTTCCATAGTTTCAGGTTTGTTAAATAAATTTATTTTGGTGAATTCATCTTTAAAAAAATTCTTAGTTATAAATGGTTAACAATAGAAATCCAGTTATCGTGATATGTCATATTTGCAAAATACATCATTATCAACAATAATTATTAAAACATTTTTGGCCATTATGCTGATATTTTTTACTCCATCTTTATAAAAACGAAGATGGTGGCAAATTATAACAATATAAAGCTACCTATTACATATTACTCCTTTATAATGCTATTTATAACGGTTTATTTTAATATAGAGCTATCACAATCGCATTACTTTTTTATAAAGCTATTTGCTCTGTGAAACTGTTTTTTTTTGTGTCACAAATGCTTTATTGTATAATAATCTTATTATGTTACAAAGCAAATAGCTTTATATAGAAGTAGTGTGATTAAGAAAGCTCTAAAATTTTAAGGAAAATGTCACACATAATCAAATGTCAATGTTTCAATTTCAACTAACGTTTGACTGAAAAATGCAACCATTTTGAACTATTGAAGATTCAAAAACTCGAAATAACTCAAAATTTACGTAAAAAATAAGCTCTGTTATATTTGAGGTCTTTTTATATTAGAAAAAAGCAGTTTACAAATAGACATTAACGCTATATTACAGTAAGATTTTATAATGCTTATAGCTTTAAATAAGCTCAATTATAGCTCCTTTTGCTGTTGTAACGGTGAAATACAGCTCATAGGTCTATAATAAGTGGTGCTGCACTACTTTAGTTTAAAAGCTCTATATTAGGTTATAAAGCTATTGTAATGCTATTCTAATAACTGCCTGCTCTATATTTTATTAGAGCTATGAGTTTTCGAAAACTATTTTATAAAGCAACAATAATTTTGTTTAGAGCTCCAAGTATCACCCGACAAATAAAACGCGCAACTAGCAACAATCAATCTTCTCTAGAGCTTCAGTACAGTATCTTGATACTAATAGCTCTAAGAATTGTTACTTGGGTCGGATCTACCACGATTATTTTTTTGGGTGACACCCATGAATTTTTTAAATTTTTTCTTTTGTAATGTTCGTAGATAAGGGGGGGGGGTAAGACAAAAAAAATATTACATTTTTGAACATAAGACGAAAACTGTGCTTTCAAAAATTACAAAAAAAACTCTTTTGCACTGCAGAAAAAAAATCAACTTTCATATGACACCCCACATGCCATGATCAAAAATAATATTTTTTCGAAATTTCTACTTTAAACCCCCTCTAATGAATATTTGAAATTATAACAATAAAAAAAAAGTTTTGGTTTTGATTTAGCAAAATCTCTACACCCATGAATTTTTTTAAATTTTTCTTTTGTAATGTTCGAAGTTAAGGGGGGGGAAAAAATAATTTTTACATTTTTTAAAATAAATTGAAAACTGTGCTTTCGAAAATTACAAAAAAAACTCTTTTGCACTACAAAAAAAATCACCTTTCATATGACACCCCACATGTCATGATCAAAAATAAATTTTTTTCCAAATTTCTACTTTAATCCCCCTCTAATGAACATTTGAAATTATAACAACAAAAAAAAGTTAAGTTTCGATTTAGTAAAACCCCTACTCCCATGAATTTTTTTAAATGTTTTCAGTTTTTACAGTTTACACTACTATTGTTTATTACTTTAAACCATGATACAAAAAATAATTAGATATGCTTGACAGCTCGTTTTTTTCTCACTCGTTCATTTGTGTGACGTCACTGCGTGATATTTTACAAGCAGAACTAACAACAACAAAATATAAAATTGGTTAGATATATTTTGGCACTTAGTGACGTCACGCAAAGAAAGAGAAAATGAAGAAAAAAAGTTGCGAGCATATCTTATTATTCTTTGTATCATGCTTTAAACTTTGTTTTTATTTGAAACTGCTTTTCCTCAGTATGAACCAGTATACTATTATTCATAAACATAACCGCCTGAAACATACCCTTAAAAAAATCAAGTCTGTTATTTAGTTTTCCACTATATTTCTCTGTTTTCATTTTCATAAAATTCGGTATTTTTCTGAACTTATATCAGTTAGTCAACTCAGGAAATTTTGAAAGTCTTGGAACTTGAAAGTTTTTAATTTATTAATTTTGCAACAACAATTTATGTTTCTTCTATTTTTTGGGTTTTATTTGGCAGATAAAATTGACACAGCCTGCAGCATACTGGCATTATTTACAGGTGTGACAGGGCTGGCATGGGTTCTACATATTAGCGATCACTGATGTAGATGTTATATATAAAACCTAAACATAGTTGTCATATATTCAACTCAACATACGCAATGTGACACCCCAATTATACCCGACATATAATCATAAACCATCAAAACATAAAATATTTGAAATTTTTGTGGAGTAGTAATTTATTTTTTTGTTATTCGAACTCATTTTAAACAAAAAAAATTTCATTTCCGTCACATAAAATACGATAACATAACGTATAGAACTTGTGTATATTATTGTATTTTGAAAACACAATGCAGGAAAAAACATTAAAACAACCGAACATACAGAGAGCTCCATTCTAGAATAATAGGAAATAAAATTAAATCTAAATAACAAAATGAAAAAAAAAACGTTGACAGATTTATTATCACAGTTAAAAAACGCGAAAACAAAAAACTAAAAAACAAATTCATAAAATTCTATCTATGATAGTGTTTATTGTTCTCATCCTTGTACATTCAACTATTTACGTTGCATATTTTGTTGATGTACCTGAACTGAGAATAAAATAACGTAACTAGAATTTATATCATTAGTTTTTTTCTTTTATGTTCTCATAACTTATTATATATCTTCCTTTTTTGTGTTTATCTACAATGAAATGGTCCATTACATTAATCATTGCTCCAATTTAATTTTATCTATGATTCTTCGAATTTTATTTTCTTTATATACAAAATACAACAAGATATTTTTCCTTTGCAACAAAGGAAAATACTACAGCTGATAAAAGTTATAAAAATAAAATAAACAAACAAAAAATTATGAACTAAAGTTGTGCAGAAATTATTGAAGATTATTTCATTTTATGGGCATTAAAACGAAAGTTGTGAGTCCATTAAAGAGTCCGTGAGACGTTTATAAATTTTTTTCTTTTCTAAGATAGCAGTTTTTATTTTGATGGATAAAGTTTTTTTTATCTGCAAAACATTTACTTATTTTAATTTTATTTTCATTTTTTCACTTTTACTATTTTGGGTGGACTTGTATTACTATGTTGCTCTTTGACCTTTGTAAAACGACGGAATAAATTGTTTACTTATATGGGCTCATCGTCTGCTCTTCCAGGGCAGTTTTAAACTCCATAATTATCTGGATTGACACCGTAAACACAAAAAATGTGTATATATTTTTATTTATTGTTTAGTCCTTGTATTCAAAAGTTGTTATTCTAAAATTTTCTACAAGAATTTATTGCATAAGTGACATCGAGCAATACTGTAATACAAAGTACAAGAAAGAAAAACAAGAAATAGTGCAGAAAATAATTCTTTACATAAAATAGAATTTTTAACATGAACAACAAAAAGGTTTTCATACTTTGAAAGTAACACCTTTTATTAGTTTATCGATATGTTGAACGAATAAGGGTTCAACGTTTAAAAGGTAAACCAAATGAGAATTACTTAGTAGGTACATATTACAAAAATTAGTTTGCACACACTAAAAAATTGAGGGATGTGAACGCAAAAATATGATTTATCGAGATTATTATTTAATTGGAGGGTGAATGTTTTTTCCTCTGATCACATTTCTTGTTTCCTATATTGTTTATTTGATTATAATTTCAGTCTTGTCGTTTGATTTTGGTTTCTACCTTAACAATTATCATCATCAGTTTCAGATTTTTAATTTTTTTTGTTTATACCAGCTTTCGGTATTTATTGAAATAATGGATTTATTTAAAATCCACTTTACAAATATTAGGGGTCTAAAGACGAATAATAGGGCCGTTGAAGCCCATTTAATTTTAAACAAACCAGCTGTTCTGGCACTGGGGGAAACGAAAATCTGCAGTCTCGGCGACCCTTACACATATCAAATCAACAACTATACCGTAATAGATATCCTATTACGTAATTGTGGTATAGTACTCTATATCAAAAACGACGTTCACTTCTCTGTTCCCACTAATCTGGATATCAGTACTGACCCGAGATGTAACTTTTTATGGGTTGAATTTCAAATTGAACAGCACGCCCTTTTTCTGTGTTATATTTATAGGATCCCAACTCTACCAGTGGACGATATGCAAAAGGAGTTTGACGCCTTGTCAGACTCCATTGAAATTTTTTTAGATATGTCGTCTAAAGCCGAAATAGTCATAGCAGGTAGTTTTAATGTACAAAATGACACATGGTTCCCTCATTTTGCCCCCCTTGAACCGCGAAGGTGAATCCGCCGAAATTTTTGCGGATCTTAATCTACTCGCTCAGCTAGTCGATAAACCAACTCGCATTCCTGACATTAGCAGTCACACTCCTCATCTTTTAGATCTATTTCTTTCTACTCATTCCGATAAAAACAGAATAATGTTCGATCCACCTATTAGCTCATCTGATCACTGCCTGTTGAGGCCGAATTCAAAACAAATCCTTCTGTAATAGACAATACTCCACCTCCACAAACTTTATGACATTTTAGGAATGCGAACTGGGGTGCTATGAACAACTTTTTGACCCAAATCAACTGGACTAGATTATCTGCTGATAAAAAAGTAAATGCAATTGCGCTGCGAATAACATCAGCCATTCGATCATCTATGGAATGTTTCATTCCAACATCCATTCAGAAAGCGAAGCCCGCAAACAACTCATGGTTTAATGAAGCCTGCCGGTCAGCAATTAACTCCAAACATAGAGCTCATGTGCAATTCTAACAAACACTACTGCTAACAATCGTGAACTTCTGATAGCTGCCCGTAGAAGTGCTAAAAATGCCATAAACAATGCCAAACGGTTAGATGGCCTGAAAGCCCGTGACAAAATTTGACCTGAATCCTGAACGGTAATAACAACCCCAAATCTTTCTGGTCATTTGCTGGCTTGGTCCAAAGAAATTTTATGGCTAAAAAAACATCACAAGTTCCTCCTCTCAAATTATGCAATATAATTTACTCCACTTCTAAACAAAATGCTGATCTTTTAGCTTCTCACTTTTAGCTTCACTCAATAGGCAAATACTCTACGAAACAGGTCTATTTCCGCAGCGAGTTGTATCAAAGATCCTTAAAGAACTAAATGTGAATAAATCAGCGGGTCCAGACGGTATACCAGCCATCGTACTTAGAAAATGCCATAATTCTTTAGCTAAACCGTTATCTAGAATATTCCACCTTTCTATGATAACTTGCACATTTACATCATCCTGGAAAACCGCCATTGTCCACCCAATTCCAAAAAAAAGTAAATAAAACCGATTCTTCCAACTATAGATTGATTAGTCTGATAGTCTCCATACTCTCTAAAGTAATGGAGTCAAAAACAAATTTTCATCTAATGAACTACATGGAGGATTGCAATTTACTGTCAGATCGCCAATATAGATTTCGAAGATTCAGATCTCCCAGTGATATAATGGTGTATTTGCAGACTTATGGAGCCGTCGGCTTAGATATTTCTGAAGCCTTTGACCGTGTTTAGCATAAGGCATTGTTTGTTAAACTAACGGCACTGGGCTTTGCTAGCTCCCTAGTCTGCTGGATCAAGAGATTTCTGAAGAACCGCATAATTCAGGTAGTTGTCGATGGCGCTGCTTCTAACTCCCATATTCTTGACGATGGTGTTTCCCAAGGATCCGTTCTTTCATCCACCCTATTCTTGATTGTCATAAACGATTTTTGCTATCCACTCTTAATCCAGTCCATTCGTACGCGGATGATAGTACCTTATCCTCTGGATACAGCTTTCACAGCTATTCCCTCATCAATTCAATCACAGTCGCTTCAAAACGAGATGAAATGATGTCTACTTTGTCAGAGGACAGCAATATCATCCTTAAATGGGGGAAAACTAACCGGGTCAAATTCAATACATCTAACTGGGTCGAATTCAATACATTCGAGCTTGTCTTTACACAGATAAACGCGACATACCGGATTTTTCACCCTGCATTGATGATTCTCCAATTAACAACTCTCTATCGACTCACATACTCGGTCTAGAAGTAGATTCCAAACTTTCTTGGGAAGACCAAATTTACTCAACAGCCAAAAACGCAGCTAAATGTTTAGGTTATCTAAGAAGAAGTAAATTCTACTTTACTCTTTCTGAATTACTAATTATATATAAAGCTTTTAAAAGACCCAATATGGAATATAATTCCCATGTTTGGGCAGGGGCAGCAACTCATTTAGTCGCATTAGATAGAATTCAAAACCGGGCATGCAAGTTAACTGATGATGCTAATATAACAAATTCTCTGGATTCCCTCGATCATGGACGCAATGTAGGAGCCTTCTGTGTATTTTATAAATACTATTATGGTAAATGTTCAGCTGAGATAAAAGCGGTAATGCCTCCACGACATCAGTTCTCACCCACTACTCGTCTAGCAACAAACTCCCATGAGCACTTGCTTGAACCATTCTTTGCCCCAACTGAGCAATATGTTTCGTCATTTTTCCCCCGAACGACCTCTTTATGGAGTTCTCTAAAATCCACTGTTTTCCGCCTAGTTAAAAACTTAAAAAATTTAAGCTTAACATAAAGAAACTAACTCTCTCACATTAAAAGTAAATACACAAACGCTTTACACATTCCCTTCCCTTTCCACTACAATCCCATTGCATTTCGTGCTCCTTCACTTTCCACTCCTCTTCTCTACAATGTTGTGCCTGAATTAAATATTAAATTTTTTACTGTGCGTTATGGATACATGTTATCTAAACAAAAATAACATAAAAAAAAATTGAGAATCTAATCGAGATAAGTCGTCTGTGGATGAAGAATGAAAACTTGTTATTAAGGAAGCTTTACCTTCTCTTTAAGATTAGTGGTGTTACCAAGGCAAAAAATGTGATTTTTTGTCCCAGCTAACGATTTATATTTGTTTGTACCAACGATTGCCCAGATTGTCGATTTAACTATTACGAATGAAGAAAATTCATCACGTTATGAGAGCTAAATATCCAATAAAGAAATTATGCTCACAAGGGTATAGTATACACTGTCTACACTCGGACCAAAGTGTTGTTAATCAATATTTAACAATCATCAACAACTGTTTTCATAATGTGAAAAAACAATGTAGGTATAGGTAGGGCTGATAGTTCATAAAAGGTAATTGATTTATTTAGTCGTCAAATGAAATTCGATAAAAAATAGAATGATAATCGTAAAAGTAATATATGTCGGCGAGATACATTGATTGAGTTGAGAGTCCACGTCCCTCTAAGAAACTTGATACTAAATTTTGTTGCCATACTGTAACGACGGACTATTTTCAATTTTTACTATTTTAATAATAGTATTAATATTCAGATAAATTCGATAATAATTTTATTAATTTTCTTCAAATGTAATAAACGTAGACATTTATTTGTACCACTGTACAATTAAACATTTTTTTTGATGATTTAAATAAACTCAATTTCAATTAAAAATACAAGTTTTGCATAAATGATTGGTTGTATTAGTGGAAATTGCTTGTTACATGATGGAAAATGAAGCAGAAGATCGATAATATGATATATAAACGATCAAATTATTTGGATCGAGTCAATTAGTATATAATTTTTAAATCAACAATTAGTATATAAAATTGAATCAAATGTCGTTTTCGATTGAAGAACTTGTTGATAACTAGTTCTTAACGAGTTCTTTTTTTCAATCGAACAAACATGCAAACATTCAGTGTTATTGTATGAGTAAATTGAATTGGTTATTTTATTAATTCTTTTATTTTAAAATGTTTGAAAAGCAATAAAAAAACAATACATTTTGTAAAAAAAACTAATTTCATAATATATATGTTAAATAACTAAAAATAAAATGAAATTATTTATATGATGCTGCGTTATAATGATAACGTTTTGATTTAACGTTTGTTGTGTGTACTTTTTGTCATAGTATGAGTAAAACTCAAAAATAACTGAAAATAAAACTAGTTCTTTAAAAGGGAAAAAAATGCTCAACCAGTTAACAACTAGTTTTTTTATTTTGCTTCAATCGAACATGATTTGGAGGGGAAAGTATTTTTTTGTATTGAAAAAAAGAGCTAGTTATGAACTGGTTCTCAATCGAAAATGCTAAAAGAGATTAGTGATTAATTAAATATTTATTTATTTGTAAATTGTTTAAACATATATCAATTTTATACCAGAATGTTAAGTTTGTATTTTGTGCCAATTTAAAACCATAATTTGTTTTGGTGATAATTTGTAATTGAGATTTTAAGCCAAAAAAAATATTTATGTATATAAATATGACAGAAGAAAAATAAAATCGAAAGCTTAAGTTTTTTAAGAAAAAATAATGTTATCTGGACGTTTGGTGTTTTATTTGGACATGCAGTTATTTACAATTTGAAAACATTAAAATTTTGCAAATTTAATTAAATAATATAGTTATGAAATGTTGTATATGTAAATGTGTGAACTCAAATCGTTAAGAATAGCATAATAGAAATAAAATAACATGTCACAGATTTCCAACCAATACAAAATATTTAAATGCATGGCTAAAAGCACTAAATTTGAAACCTTGGAAACCGTAGAAACATGATGTAATTCGTTCGCAGCATTTTGAGGAAAATTGTTTAGATCGAAGTTTACCGTTAAGGATACGTCTTAAGAAAACTGCAATACCTACTATTTTTAATCAAATGTCTGGGGAATCGTTAATAAAGGGAGTTATCACAGAAGATAAACGAAGACGTAAAATAAAACATGAAGAAGACAACATTCAAAAAATAAATTAATGTAAGTTTTTTATTTAATTTTAATTTATATAATTTTTAACCGACTTCAAAAAAGAAGGAGGTTCTGTGTTTCACTGTAGATTTTTTTATGTATGTACACCGATTTCTCAAAAACGGCTCGTTCGATTTAGATGATTTAAATTTTATTCTATTTAGGTTTATTTCGAGAGGGTCCCATAATTTTTTCTTTGTTGTGAAAAATACCGTTATTCAGAAAATTAGAAAAAACCATATTTTTAATGCATTTTCGCTGATTTCGTCAAAACATATTAATCTGTTTGGATGTTTTGGGCAGTATTATATTGCTAGACTTGACAAGGTTATCGTTAATAATTTTCTATCACGGGAAATATGTATGCCGTTTGTGCCGAAAATCGAAAAACCATAATTAATAGATTATCACTGATGAAAGTTTCTCCGGCATTTGAAGTTATTACTTTTAGAACGCTTTCTAGCTGACATTTGCTTTATGACTACACTAAAAATAAAAAATAAAAAACCTTTAAAAAAAAAAATATAACCGACTTCAGAAAAAACAAAAGAGGCACAAAAAAGTGAAAAATAACTCAATTGTTGCTTTTAGAAACAAAAATACGTTACATTTTGATTAATTTAATTATGCTATATACAAAAAAATTACGCTATTATACAAAGTTACCATATTAAAATAAAATATTAAAGTCGGTGCCACATTGACGAAAAACCGACTAATATGTCTCGGGCTTGGCACCGATTTCCAACAGTTTTGTACTACGAATAACTTTTTAAATATAATAACTATTATAACAACTATAATAACTATAATAATTATAATAAAAAGTAACTATTTTAATATAGTAACTTTGTATAATAGCGTAATTTTTTTGTCTATAGTAAGGTATAATTAAATTAAATTAATCAAAATGTAACGTATTTTTGTTTCTAAAAGCAACAATTGAGTTATTTTTCACTTTTTTGTGCCTCTTTTGTTTTTTCTGAAGTTGGTTCTATTTTTTTTTAAAAAAGTTTTTTTATTGTGATTTGTTTTTGTAAAACTAAATTATTTTATTTGTTAGCCAATTAATAAGTTTCATTACAATTTCAAAATGATTCATGATAAGAGAATGCAAGTGTTAATTAGTTTGTCGTAGATTCAGTTTTCATATATTTTGTGAGTTTTCCGGTGTAGTGTAATATTAATTATTCGTATAAAAGTCCAAATCATTATAATACTTTACCTTTTTATAATAAATTACAGAATAATTTTCAGTCTATGTTTGGTTTAACATTTATTTATTTATTACTAGAAGGTGCCGCACGGCGATGCCCGTGCTTTTATTAGATTTTAAATGAATGGTTATAGAAACTGTTTTTTGTTGGAGTAAAATTTTTTGGAAAAACTGTAAGAGCAAACCAAGACATGCATAGCGCTGATGTTTGAGACTAATCGAATAGCAGGTCAAAGAATGCCAGCATTTTTAATGAATATTTTCGTTTTAGTGAGTTTGTCAATTTGTGCACTGAAAAAAAAAATTAAAGTAATGACAACCTCATCTTGAAGTGGGCAGTTTATTATTCAAACAAAGAAAAAATATTTGCAAACAATTTCACCGTAATTGGGTCAACAACACGTTAACAATTTCCTGACAACAGAATAAGCTGTTTGTTTAAAATATAAAGTTTTACATCCAATATAGACTAAGAGCTCGCGACGGCCAGACCTTCATTATTTTATAAAGGCTGAAAGTTTCTCTGCGCACACCCTCTACTGAGGTAGGAACGATTAGCGACATATGAAGTTTGGATCATGGTGGCTCTGGCAGGGAGCAGGTAACAGAGGGGCATTCAAAGTTTCGTGAAAGTATAAAAGGTAATTTTCTTATATATTCTTCAAGGTAGTATTAGAAGTCACGGCACCTATTGCCAGACACTTACTATCGTGGAAACCCCCTGCCAGACACCCTTAAACATTATCAATTCATTAAAGTTTAAGGGTGTCTGGCAGAGGGGTTACCACGATAAAAAGTGTCTGGCAATGGGTGACGTGACTTCTAATACTATCCCGAAGAATATATAAGAAAATTACCTTTTATACTTTCACGAAACTTTGGAGGCCCCTTTGTTGCCTGCTCCCTGCCAAAGCCACCATGATCCAAACATTATATGTCGCTAATCTTTCCTACCTGAGTAGGGGTTATGCGCAGAAAAACTTTCAGCTTTTATAAAATAACGATGGTCTGGTCGTCGCGGGCTCTCGGTCTAATATAGATGAAAAACGTGATCTACGCAGGTGAAAAAGTAGAAATTTGAACTTGACCATTTTTGATTTTCCTGAAACTTGACATGTAAGTAGTATGGACAAAATAAAAAATACGACTTATTTTAAACTTTTTTAAAGTGCTTAGCTTGAGCATAGGGGGCACCCCAACGTGCATGAAAAACGAAAATTCTGCCAATCTAATGTAACTTTGAAATTAAATTGCTCCAGAACGGCTGTACCGATGTCATCAAACTTTTTTTTGTTTGATAGATGATTAGTTAGTCCTTTGAAAAAAAAATTAATTAATTGTTTTTTTAATTAATTTTTAAATAAAAATATTAAAAGAACTTTTTAAAGATGGTGCTAGGGTTGAAGATCAATTGGAATTAAATTAATTTTTTTCTGAAAATAGTTCTATCCTTATTCTAAAATATATCAAATTAACTCAGAGGGGCTAATTTTTGTTCTTGAGATATTTAATTTTAAAGATTTTTAGTCGAAAGTCTTGCGAAAAGAAAATTGATTAAAGTTAGCTGAGCGAATAAAACGAAATTTGAATAAAAGACCAAATTAAAATTTAATCAACATTTAGGCAAACCCGTAAGAAAATTAAAATGTATTTATTAAAAAAAAAATTAAATTAAATTTTAAATTTGGGCTCCGAGGTGCATTAGTACCTGTCAATGGCTTTGTACTGACAATCTTTCAGACTCCTATGTGACGTAGATTTCTCTGGAGAGCGCACACAGACAGACAAACACTTTGTTTTATTATTATAGAAGATAATTTAATTATTAAGTTTAATATGTATTTTTTATTATATTTTATTGTTATTATACTTTTTTATGTTATTTATGTATAAGATGTATCCATTTACATTATAGTATAAAACAAGCAATGTTGCCAAATATGTGGTAATTTTGTGTTTTATATTTAAACATACTTCCATCATTTAAAGTCGTTGAACTCGGAGAATCTGGGTTGGACTGCCATATATAAGTTTTAAGCAAAATATTCTATGTGATTGAAGTACTCTATATGGCTGGTGAACTTTCGAATTGGCACGTGGACTAATTGTTACTTTGGACTTACTCCACTTGAAGCAATTATTTTGCATGTATTTATTTGTTGTTGCTGTATCGTCCTTTTTTCTAAGAATTATTTTAACAGCACATTTTTGATGACGATGACTTAAATCGTTTTAATGATGGTTGAAATATTGTGAAGTGTCAACTGATTTCATATGTTACAGACCAAAAAATATTTTAGGATTTCATTGCGGATCGTGCTTAGACTTGCATAATAATGTAATTCAAAACAACAGGGATGAACGAAACAAAGCTTAAAGAAAAAAGAATGACGTGCTTTGTAGATGCATAAACCACTAAACTTCTTCTGCGGACCACTAATGGTCCGTGGACCACCGGTTGACAAACTGTGGTCTAGAACACGTTTTTCATCATATATACTTCAGTTGAGTAGAAAGTTCGTAAATTTAGTTAAAAGAGATGTTTTTTTCATGATCGAACATTTGTTACAGAGTGGGGCTATTTCATGAACGAAAAACGTACAGGAATAGTAGATTCTTGTATGAGCTTAGAATGAAGGCAATTCTTCACGAGGATGAATCATCCAAGTGAAAAATTGTCATCATCCTACCCGAGTACAAGATGCTATTTTATCCACGACAGTAAAATATTTCGTTTGATTTCCAGTTTTCATGCAAAAATTTGTATCGCCATATTGAAATAAATACATCAAAGATAGCGAATAACAGAACAAGTTTATTGTTTAATTTGTTAGGGGTATATTTAATAAACTATAGAACTGTTAAAGAATTTTAATTAAATTCACTAGTTGTGGAATGAATACAATTACAATGGAAGACATACGCATGGAAAGCATATATTCTTTAGTAGTCGTGTATAAATGTTATTTTTATACGATAACAATTATATAAACGATATTGATTATGAATTATTAAACTAGAAAATGATAACATTACATGGTTGCTTTGATTATAAAACTTTGTTAAATTACATGAACCAGCATGAAATCGAATTTTGCATAAACTATCGTATAAAAAATAACATTTTCGACTCAATATTAAACCATTTTTCGGTTGGTAACTTGACTCAACTGACGCTATCTTATCTTATGACTAAGGGATCAATCACAAAAAATGATTTTTTCATCTCTTATCTCAACGAAAGAAAAATGATATCGAAAGAAAGATCAAGCAAAAGTGAAATATTTGTTTGATTTGTGACTAGCTTATTTGTAAAACAAGTGCAGTGTGTAACTTACATAGTAAGTTTATATCCCACATGTATTTAAACATTTTCGCAAAAAAAAATTACATAACCCACGCAGGTTTGACATGAAAAAATGAAAATCGAAATTATGAAAGAAGCGGTAAATTGCAAAAATGCAAAAAGATCTAAAAGCATATTTTAAGTTTAGATATTTTTTTGATACTTCTCAAATTGGCTGTTTCCAGAAATTGTGTTAACATTTAAGGGCAACAAAATTTTCGTTTATTCTTATTTGTATATTTTTAGGCAACTTTTTACCGTGAAGTTTAATACATGTGATATCTCAATTGATGAGCTGAATGAATTAGTGAATAGCAAGCTGGCATTGAACTCGGAGGGCTTACGATTTTAACAATAATAATAACAATAATCGACCAACATGGTAGCAAAGCATATGAAAAGGACACTCTTTAAAGTTATAAAAGAAAGCTGCTCAGTAAACTGATTTTCATACGATACTATTCAAGACTTGATAAAACATAAAATTTCTTGAACAACTGAAATCAAAAACAGATCAAACAAATGAAAACGATTTTATTAATTTGTGTCCCCATGATCTTGTGTGCACAACGTACTTTTATAGTTTTTTGTAAAATCTCCTATGTAGTTGAAATTATAGTATGTGTGATAAGAACACAATATGTTTTAAGACCTATATCCCATAACAACGTTCGTTCTGGTGGTTTTATCAATTTTCATTTGTTCATTTTTGGATAACCTATAAGAAATAAGAAGTAGAAAATAAAAAAAATAAAAGGTAAAAACCAATGTATAAAAAGTATGCAGGAACAAAACTAAAAATTGGAGGCTAAAAATCAAGTAACTGGTATATGCCTTGATAATGTGACGCACTGTCTTCTTCATTGGCGTTATATGAAGGCTGTTTGCAAACAATTAAATTGTGTACTACCAAAATACACAAACTAAAGAGTATAGGAAATTTTAACGCATGAGTTCAGAATCATTAACAAAATTTTTAAAGTATGAAGTATGACAACAGAATCAGACCGTGGTAACTGAGTAGGCATAATTCGGTACCCATGTAAATATATTCATACAAAATTATCAGTAGTTTCCCAAGGAATTTTTCAAAAACAAAAAAAAATCCAAAATAATTTTTTGCGAAAATTTCGAAAGCTGATAATAACACGAGGCAATAGGCCGAGGGCTATTATCAATACCGCTTGCTTGAGGAATTTTCCAAAAAATTATAAGAATTTATCATCGAAAAAGGGGAATTCGTTCAGAAAATTTTTTGTTATTTTTCATTTCTTTATATATTTTTTATGAATTATACGTCTGACCTACTGCGATTTCAGTGCATTATTTTAAAAATTATTTGATAACTCACTGATATCGAAGTAGGCCAGACGTATAACTATTTTTAGGTAGATTTCATATAAAAATCTACCTATTGCAATGGGCTTCATCTCGGAATTTCGGAAAAATTTTTGTGCCAAACGACTATATATGATAAGCGGAGACAAAAACACAAAAAAAAAAAAAAATTTATATATATATATATATATATATATATATATATATATATATATATATATATATATATATATATATATATATGTATATATATATATATATATATATATATATATATATATATATATATATATATATATATATATATATATATATATATATATATATATAAACGATATGAGATATAACGAAAACGACCGGCACTCTCACGGTCGCATTTGTTGAGGTAGATCAAAAAAATTTTCTGTACTTGTGTGTTTTAATAATATCTTAGACAAGTTCGTGAATCAGCAAAATCCGACACGTGGTTAAGAAACTAGAGGCTTTTTTCTGAAAAAAATTGATTTTTTAAAACCGTTATAACGGCCGTTTGGATACTAATATTTCAAAAACTTTAACAAATTTAGAATTTTTGGAATCTTTTTTATCAATTTGTTTTAAAATTGAACCTCTGCAATTAGAGGTTCCTGAGTGAGCGGCTCCAACAAAAAAGTACGCAAAAAAATTTTTTTTTTTGAAACAACCGGCACTCTCACGGTCGCATTTATAAGGCCAGATCAAAAAACCTTTTCTAAAAATGTGCGTTTTGTTAATATCTTGGACAAGTTCGTAAATCAGCCCAATACAACACATGGTTAAGAAACTAGAGGCTTTATACTAGAAAAAAACTCTGTTTTTTAGATCCGTTATAACGGCCGTTCGGATTCTAATATTTTTAAAAACTTCATAAATTTAGAATCTTTGAAACCTTTTTAATCAGTTTCTTGCAAAAAAAGACCTCTGCAGTTGGAGGTTTCTGAGTGAACGGCTCCAACAAAAAAGCTTGTAAAACACAAAATGCGTTTGAATCAACCGGCGCTCTCACGGTCGCATTTGTGAAGCCAGATCAAAAAACCTTTCTTAAAAAATGTGTGTTTTATTAATATCTTGGACAAGTTCGTAAATCAAAAAAATCTGACACATGGTTAAGGAACTATAGGCTTTATACTAGAAAAAAAAGTGGTTTTTTTAATCCGTTATAACGGCCGTTTGTATACTAATATTTTTAAAATCTTCATAAATTTAGAATCTATGGAAACATTTTAATCCGTTTCTTATAAATATAAACCTCTGCAGTTAGAGGTTTTTGACTTGTTGGCTTCAACAAAAAAGTTTGCAACAATCCCCAACTACAATTTCCAAAAACCTTATAACAGTCAATGTCAACCTTATAACAGTCAAAAAAATAAAAGATTTGAATAGAAGAAATTAATTTTTTTTTCTTAGAAATAAACTATTTTGATATTTTGCAGTAATTGCACGACATATGATATAGAGTAGGTTTGTGTCATAAATTCTCACACACATGTTCTGTGGTAGATTTGATATTTGTTTGTTGCAAAATTGGATAGATATAATTTTGCTTGTAGGTAGCTAATTTTCTTTTTAAAATTTGTTCGATATCTGTTTGAAATTAGTTTGTTTTGTTTAAACTAATCTGATACATCAGATTCTACTGGCACACAAAACTGTCTGATCTCGAAATCTACCTATTTCTAGCGGATATACGTGCCGCTTGGACTTTTTTATTAGTATAATTCAATTGTTATAGGTCAAATTGAATGATGTCATGACATTTTAGAGAATTTCATTGGGTTAAATTAAAATAAAACTAAGGCAAACATTTTTCATCAAAATTGCATTGAGTTTGTTTGAATTTAAAGAATTAGATTTTTAGACAACGTTGCAACATATACACTCGAACATAAATGTCAGTATTTTAGGTAGATTTCATATAAAAATCTACCTATTGGAATGTGCTTCATCTCGGAATTTCGGAAAAATTTTGGTGGCAAACGTCTATATCCTTCACGTGAACAGTATCTACCCGGGTAGATATCATGGTTTTTGTAATTCAATAACTTTAGATATTTAGATATTTTTTTTCCTTTTTTCTTATATGAAAATGTTTACTGGTCAATGTGAAAAACAAGTAACTTTATTTTTAAATATATGCTTTTATTGTATGCTTACACAAAAGTAAAATAAATACACAGTTACGTTTGTTGATATTATGATTTATGTAATATCTACCGGGGTAGATATTGTTCATATCAGTCGCTAAAAATGTCCGTTAACGTGAAGGATATATGATAAGCGGAGACGGAAAATCAAAATGAAAAAATAAATTTATATATATATATATATATATATATATATATATATATATATATATATATATATATATATATATATATATATATATATATATATATATATATTATATAGATTTTTTATACGTCTTAAACCCGACAAGGTAGGCATTTTTATTGAAAGAGATAATTAATTGGCAACATTCAATAATAACTGCACACGTGACTTAGGATAGTATGGAATATACCTACTAACTTTCGAAAATCACAAATAGTGAGGTTAAGGAAATTAATTATCTCTTTCAATAAAAATGCCTACCTTGTCGGGTTTAAGACGTATAAAAAATCTATATAATAAAAATACTAACTCTGTAGCCAGTGAAGTATGACAAAAAAAAAAAAAAAAGTTTTTCACTAAGAAAAAAAAAAAGAAATTACAACATCGTAATTAAAAATGTTTCTAATGTCGACGCCGAGGGGCAGTTGACAGCGTGTCTACCAAAAGATTCAAACTTAGTTGGTACTGATGAGGTTCTAAGTTCGAATCCCAACCGAAACACGTTCAGAGATAAAAGTTGTTTTTATTAAAAAATAACTATAAGGTTTATTCAGATGAACCCAAAAACTGATTTCGAATTGAAAAATTCATACGATTCACTAATTTACTTGACATTTATGTCGTAAAATTGATTTCATATTGATTGGCAACATTCAATAATAACTGCACACGTGACTTAGGATAGTATGGAATATACCTACTAACTTTCGAAAATCACAAATAGTGAGGTTAAGGAAATTAATTATCTCTTTCAATAAAAATGCCTACCTTGTCGGGTTTAAGACGTATAAAAAATCTATATAATAAAAATACTAACTCTGTAGCCAGTGAAGTATGACAAAAAAAAAAAAAAGTTTTTCACTAAGAAAAAAAAAAGAAATTACAACATCGTAATTAAAAATGTTTCTAATGTCGACGCCGAGGGGCAGTTGACAGCGTGTCTACCAAAAGATTCAAACTTAGTTGGTACTGATGAGGTTCTAAGTTCGAATCCCAACCGAAACACGTTCAGAGATAAAAGTTGTTTTTATTAAAAAATAACTATAAGGTTTATTCAGATGAACCCAAAAACTGATTTCGAATTGAAAAATTCATACGATTCACTAATTTACTTGACATTTATGTCGTAAAATTGATTTCATATTGATTGGCAACATTCAATAATAACTGCACACGTGACTTAGGATAGTATGGAATATACCTACTAACTTTCGAAAATCACAAATAGTGAGGTTAAGGAAATTAATTATCTCTTTCAATAAAAATGCCTACCTTGTCGGGTTTAAGACGTATAAAAAATCTATATAATAAAAATACTAACTCTGTAGCCAGTGAAGTATGACAAAAAAAAAAAAGTTTTTCACTAAGAAAAAAAAAAAGAAATTACAACATCGTAATTAAAAATGTTTCTAATGTCGACGCCGAGGGGCAGTTGACAGCGTGTCTACCAAAAGATTCAAACTTAGTTGGTACTGATGAGGTTCTAAGTTCGAATCCCAACCGAAACACGTTCAGAGATAAAAGTTGTTTTTATTAAAAAATAACTATAAGGTTTATTCAGATGAACCCAAAAACTGATTTCGAATTGAAAAATTCATACGATTCACTAATTTACTTGACATTTATGTCGTAAAATTGATTTCATATTGATTGGCAACATTCAATAATAACTGCACACGTGACTTAGGATAGTATGGAATATACCTACTAACTTTCGAAAATCACAAATAGTGAGGTTAAGGAAATTAATTATCTCTTTCAATAAAAATGCCTACCTTGTCGGGTTTAAGACGTATAAAAAATCTATATAATAAAAATACTAACTCTGTAGCCAGTGAAGTATGACAAAAAAAAAAGTTTTTCACTAAGAAAAAAAAAAGAAATTACAACATCGTAATTAAAAATGTTTCTAATGTCGACGCCGAGGGGCAGTTGACAGCGTGTCTACCAAAAGATTCAAACTTAGTTGGTACTGATGAGGTTCTAAGTTCGAATCCCAACCGAAACACGTTCAGAGATAAAAGTTGTTTTTATTAAAAAATAACTATAAGGTTTATTCAGATGAACCCAAAAACTGATTTCGAATTGAAAAATTCATACGATTCACTAATTTACTTGACATTTATGTCGTAAAATTGATTTCATATTGATTGGCAACATTCAATAATAACTGCACACGTGACTTAGGATAGTATGGAATATACCTACTAACTTTCGAAAATCACAAATAGTGAGGTTAAGGAAATTAATTATCTCTTTCAATAAAAATGCCTACCTTGTCGGGTTTAAGACGTATAAAAAATCTATATAATAAAAATACTAACTCTGTAGCCAGTGAAGTATGACAAAAAAAAAAAGTTTTTCACTAAGAAAAAAAAAAAGAAATTACAACATCGTAATTAAAAATGTTTCTAATGTCGACGCCGAGGGGCAGTTGACAGCGTGTCTACCAAAAGATTCAAACTTAGTTGGTACTGATGAGGTTCTAAGTTCGAATCCCAACCGAAACACGTTCAGAGATAAAAGTTGTTTTTATTAAAAAATAACTATAAGGTTTATTCAGATGAACCCAAAAACTGATTTCGAATTGAAAAATTCATACGATTCACTAATTTACTTGACATTTATGTCGTAAAATTGATTTCATATTGATTGGCAACATTCAATAATAACTGCACACGTGACTTAGGATAGTATGGAATATACCTACTAACTTTCGAAAATCACAAATAGTGAGGTTAAGGAAATTAATTATCTCTTTCAATATATATATATATATATATATATATATATATATATATATATATATATATATATATATATATATATATATATATATATATATATATATATATATATATATATATATATATATATATATATATATATATATATATATATATATATATATATATATATACTAGCGGGACCCGGCGTGCTTTGCTACGCCTATAAATAAAGTTTGTGCGTTTACATTTTGTTGACGTAGTAGCAATAATTTCAAAGAGTAGTAATGAGAAATGATTTTCTTTTTTGTTTTTAAATATGAATGTAAAAGGATCAGTCTAGTTGATCAGTAAAATATAAAAAATTAGTATTGTTTGTAAAATAAAGGATATATAAAAAATACCCGATCAAATAAGTCTTCAGGTGTGTAAGCTTTCATGTGTGTCTCTATATAGAACATCATACGGAACAAAAATCGATTCACAAATTTTCACAGTGCTCATGCGGTTTAATATACGCTTTCTTTACCGGTAGGTTACTAAAAAAGTTGCAAACAGTTGTGATCGTGATGTCATCTTATTATCAGCAAGGGCAGTAAGAATCGCGACAATTCATTCGATAAGGGTGCATACAAACACATTTACAAATTTTAAACATACACACATTTAAAATCATTTCTCATTACTACTCTTTGAAATTATTGCTACTACGTCAACAAAATGCATACGCACAAACTTTATTTATAGGCGGAAAAATTGAAGCAGTTTTTTAAATTCAAATGTCGTATTGAAAAAAATTTCCACAAAAGAAAAGGCTCCTGTCAAAATAAACACAAAAATACAGCATTGTTATCTCTTTCCATTTAGAGAAAAAAATATAATTTTATTCTTTTATTGCCAGATAGAAATAACTGCCAAACAATATATATTTTATTTTAATTTCATTCTAAATAAAAACAAAACCAAAAACATTCAATCAAATAATATCCATTTCACTCTAAAGTTATTCTAAATGAAAACAAAACCAAGGCGTACATGATACAGTTTTAGTTAGGATCAAATTTTCAGTTTTAATATTATCAGTTTTATTTTAATCGAAATATTTTGACAAAAATAAGATAAAATTGAATAAGGTTGGTCATTTTCCGATCGATAAAAATGCTAAATACAAAATATTTACATAAGTCTGTTATTTTGTAAGCATATTTGGTCAAGCAATGAAAAATCTCGATGATATTTAAATTTCTAGGCTACTGTGTTTTTCCAATGCAAATACTATCACTTTAAATTCGCACACTACTTTATGTTAATAAAAGAAACTTCAACTTAGAAAATATTACTTATCCTGTTTTTTCATAATCTAAGGTTTTATATCATTGAAATACCCAGGTTTAAAAAAAATCGAAGAAGGGCGTCTGATAAAGTAGATCTGTGCCGTATTATTATTATTTTTAAAAAAATTACTATCTTTAAACAAATTAAGTAATACTTACTCATTTTTAATTTATTATTTGGAGTAGTTTTATGCTGTCTAAACGAAAAACGATCATTTGAAATTTTGAAAAATATATAAGTTCATATTATTGTAGATAGAGGATTAGTGAAAGAAGGACAGAAAAATAATTTAATATAACTTCATGGCAACTACTACATATTTTAAAAAATTATTATTTTGTAGTTAATAATAATAAAATACAAAACTATATACAGCATAATTTGGATAAAATGAAATTTTTTCATACAATACACGACAATTGGAAAAAGCAAATCGTAGTGGATTTTCAAAATTTTGACATTAAAAACGTTTTAAATACAAATACGGCTCCATCTATTGGCTAACTCAAATTAATAAGGCGTATATCACACTATCAAATATATTGGTCAATAAAAAAAATTTGATATGAAATTGGAGAGTTGTAAAATAAACTTTGAAAGTTTTTCATCCGGTTTGATGACAATTTTTTTTACTTCTAGCGGGAATCGTTCTATTTTAATTAGCAATACAAATAAGAGTATTTTTCAATTTGATATTGATTTTTGTAAATTAACATTGAAGATCAATGATAAATTTAAAAAAATAAATAAATTTAAATTATTGTTTTCTTTAATTTTCACTCTTATGTCGAATTCTTTTCACCCAAATCCATAAAAGAAAATTGATGTAAATCAAAAATTTTGTTCTATTGATGCAAAAAAATCAATTTTTATTCGATTTACATCAAAAAGAAAAATGTGCATTTTTTCGTAAATTTTTTTGACATTACTAATATCAACAAAGAAAATTTAAAAAATAATCGTTTTGTTAACGACGTTTATATAACTTTGAATTGTTTAATTTTGAAGAATTAATTATTGTGTTTTATAATATATTGTAACGTTTCTTTAGCCGAGTTACAATTATTTAGTTCGATCACTAAATCAGGAAATTTAAAACACAATGGATTTCCTAAACGTTATAATTTTATTCGTTCAAGATTTTACAATAAAAATATTTCTCCTATTACTATTCCCCTTTTAGTTCTTCTTGTACTAACAATGTTTCACCACTTATAATTCTTTTATACTTGTTCACAATATCACTTTTAACTTTCTACTTATAACACTTTTAATTTTACTTCGCCTTTATCACTGCTAAATTTTTATACTTTTTGTATCGCTAACAACTTTATACTGGTTGTATCCTCGAACAACACCTTTTATATATACTACATGAAATAGCCTCGAAACTGCTGTAATGTTCTAGATAGAACACACCCTTTTTTTTCCTTTATCAACAATAAGACGATCTTCAAATATTGACACCTAGGTGTGAAATCTATTCTTTTCAATTGTTTTATTTACCAATTTTTATTTCGTTAACCAATCCTTATTCGATAAAACAAATACTTCCTATTAAATGTTTACTTTGGTTGCATTGTTACCTTTTGTATCTTTTGATTTTTATATTTGTAGAACTAACGAGAATTTTCTTGAAAGTTCTATTGTTTTTGTGTTCTATCATCTTCCATAATCGTCACATTCTCCCCCACTTATTTCTGTTCGTCCCGAATAGAATCTAAATCTCCCCCTCTGTAGGGTGCTAATCTTTCTAGATGAACGACTTTTGGTTTCGCTCGTTGACCTTTCTTTATTCGATAAACGACATCGTTTAATTTTGTTATGATGGTATAAGGTCCTTCCCAAGATGTTTGTAGTTTTGGAGATAGTCCTTTTCTCCGCTGTGGATTGTGTAGCCACACTAGTTGTCCTTCCTCAAATCCTTTGTTGTTTGCGCGAATGTCATACCGAGCCTTCATTCGATCACTGGATATCTGTGCTTTCTGTCTGACAAACGTGTGTACCTCCTCAAGTTCTTTTTGAAGTTTATTAACATAATCTTGTACACATAATGTTGACGATGGCATAATCCCAAACTTCAGATCACCAGGTAGCCGTAAATCATTTCCAAAAATGGTTGTAGCAGGCGTCGTTTTGGTTGTATCATGCACTGCTGATCTATAAGCCATCAAGAATAACGGAATATGACGATCCCAATCACGTTGATTCTTGTTCACTACTTTTGCTAGATATTTCTCAAGAGTAGCATTAAATCTTTCAACCATGCCATCTGATTGGGGATGTGAAGCAGTTGTTCTAGTTTTATTAATTCCAAGCATCTGACAGATTTCTTGAAATATGGTAGATTCAAAATTTCTTCCTTGATCTGTGTGAATTTCCATCGGTACTCCGTAGCGACTTATCCAATTGCTAACTACTGCTTCAGCGATCGTTGTTGCTTCTTGGTTTGGTATTGCACACACTTCTGGCTACTTGCTAAAATAATCCATTATGACTAGCACATATTTGTTGTTGTTATCAGAAGTCGGAAATGGTCCAGCTACATCCATCGCAATTCTCTCGAATGGTGCTCCTACATTATACTGCCTCATGTTACCACGGCTTCTTCTTGCAGGTCCCTTTGCAGCCGCACATTGATCGCATGCTTGACACCATTCCACTACCGATTGACGTGCTCCTGACCAATAAAATCTACGCCGTACTTTAGCAAGGGTTTTGTTAATACCCAGGTGACCGCCACTGGTTCCTTCATGATATTCCTTTAATACTTGAGGTATTCTTATTTTGGGAACTACTATCATTGATTCTTTAACTGATCCGTCAGGACTTTCCCAAATTCTTTTCAAGCATCCATCTTCAATACAGAGGCTGTCCCATTGTGCCCAATATGCCTTTAATGTTTGAATTTTATCGGCAATCTCACTCCATGTAGGTTTTTCTCCCTTTTCCTTGCACTTTATTATTGGTGCCAAGCTCGGATCTTCCAGTTGCTCCTTCCTTACCACTTCATGCGTCCAGTCTTCACTAGGAAGCACTTGCAGAAGCCTGACATCAATAATGTTTTCCTTACTTTCCGCCCGATTACAGTGCTTGCATTCCACCTGGCATGGCCTTCTTGATAATGCATCAGCATTTCCATGTGCACTTCCCCTTCGATGTTCAATGTCGAAATCATAAGCTTGTAAGCGTTCAATCCATCGTGCTACTTGTCCTTCCGGGTTCTTAAATTGCAGTAGCCACCTCAATGCTCCATGATCAGTTCTCAAATGGAATTTTTGGCCGTACAAATACTTGTGAAAATGTTTTACACATTCCACTATAGCCAGCAATTCTTTACGGGTTACACAATAATTCCTTTCTGGGTTGGACAGTATTTTTGAGTAATAAGCTATTACTTTTTCTTGTCCATCAATTTCTTGAGATAACACTCCTCCTATACCATCATTGCTGGCATCAGTGTCTAATATGAATTTAAAATTTGGTATAGGGTAAGCCAGAACTGGTGCTGTGCACAATCTTTTCCGAAGCTCCACAAAAGCATCTTCTTGCTTTTCGGTCCATTCAAAAGCTTTATCCTTCCTCGTGAGCTCATGTAGACTCTTAGCAACATTCGCAAATCCTGGTACAAAACGTCGGTAGTAAGTGCACAATCCCAGAAAACTGCGAAGTTCATGTAAATTCTTAGGTCTTGGCCATTCTTTTACTGCTGTGATCTTATCAGCATCTGTGTATATTCCATTCGTTGTTACTTTGTGCCCCAAGTATTTTACTTCTTCTCTGAATAGTGTACATTTCTTTGGACTCAATTTTAGTCCTGCTGCTTGGATTCTCCCGAAGACTTCTTCTAAATTCTTCAAATGATCGTCAAAATCCTTGCCCATTACAATGATGTCGTCCAAGTACACAAGGCACGTTCTCCAATGTAATCCTTTCAGCACACGTTCCATTAAACGTTCAAATGTTGCGGGAGCATTACATAGTCCGAATGGCATAACGTTAAACTGCCATAGCCCACTACCCACACTAAACGCTGTCTTTTCTCGATCCTCTTCTTGGACTTCTACCTGCCAATAACCACTTTGCAGATCTAATGTTGAGAATAATTTGGCACCTGATAATGTGTCCAAGGTATCATCAATTCGAGGTAATGGGTAGCTATCTTTCTTTGTTACTGCATTCAGTTTTCTATAGTCGACGCAGAATCTCATAGTTCCATCCTTCTTTCCAACTAAAACCACAGGTGAACTCCATGGACTATCTGATTGCCCGATAACAACAGCCATTTTCATATCCTTTACCATTCTATCAGCTTCTTCCCGTTTTGCTAATGGTAATCTTCTTGGTGCTTGGCGAATCGGCATCTCTGCTCCCGTGTCAATTTTATGTTTAACCAGATTAGTTCTTCCGTTGTCTGCTGATGTGCTGCAGAAGATGGACGAATAACGTTCGAGCAACTGCTCTGCTTGTTTCTTTTGTTCTTTTGTAAGCTCTGTTGTCCACTTCTGTAGTAGATTTTGTATTTCTTTCTTCTGCGTTTGATTTTCGACTTTCCTTTCTGTGTGCTGTTGTTCACATTTCACAATGGTAGTAACTTCTTCACATTTACCGACGATTGTTCCTTTCTTGAGGGTTTTTATTTTGTCTGACAGATTTAGTGTTCTTATCGGTATTCTTAAGTTTTCATCTGGTACAACTAATGCTTTCCCTATAATGATCTCTTGATGTTGTAGACCATTTTCATTGGCTTCCACAACCCACAACCTTGGTGACCCAGAATCTCCCTCCAATCTTCCCCAGATGATTGTTTCGGTATTAGGTGCCAGCTTTTCGCGATGTTCCAATATTATTCGCCTCATACTTGATTCTGCACCATTCATCTGAAGAACCAACTCTACGTTACCATACTTGAGTACTCCATTTCCAGCGTCTATTACAAATCCATTCGGCCTCATGAAGTCCATTCCCAAAATTAATTCATCAACGATGTCTGCCACTAGAACTTCATGCTGAAAGTGCGTATTTCCAATTTTTATATCGGCAATTTTGCTTCCCCTGATAGTTGCACTTTCCCCTGTTGCTGTTTGTATTCGATATTTTTCTGCTGGTTGTAATTCCGCTTTTAGTAAATCTGTACGGACTATTGTGCGAGTTGCTCCAGTATCTAGCGTAATGATACAGTTGTTGTCATCAATTTCAGCTCCAATCGTTAAACTGTCACCATTCCTTGCGATTCTTGAAATAGGGATGGAGATTATGGGGCATTCGGTTGTGGGAGCCAGCTTACGCCCCTTAAAGCTGACTCGTTTTAGTTTAACCCTTCCGCTGCTATTTGACCATCCTCTCCCGCTTGAGCCTTTTCTTCAGATGATCTCCGTCTGATTGGTGATGTTGATCTGCCCCGTTTTCGTCTAGCCTCTCTGCATTCTCGAGATATGTGACCAAGTTTGTCACATACCCAACATCTTATTCTACTGTTAAATTCTCCAGATCTTCTTTGGGGCCTAAAACTATCCTCTTCTTCCATTTCTACACGGCGTCCTTTGATTGTTGGTTTGACAATTGCTTGTGCCGTCTCACTAGTCAATGCACAAGCTATTGTTTCAGCAAATGTAGCTTTAGGTGTCATCACAGCTGACTTTCGCGTCTCTGGATCTCTTATGCCGTCGATGAACGCATCTATCTTCATTCTTTCCATATAGTCTGGTGATGTATTTCCATGTGCCATATGTACCAGACGTTCGATCGCAGACGAAAACTCTTGCAGACTTTCTCCTATTCGCTGGTAGCGACCCTTCAACTCAAGTCTGTATATCTCCCGTTTGTGGTCACTACCATATTTGCGATCTAAAGCCTTCATGATCTCATTGTAGCTCCTTCGATCTTGTTCTGGAACTGATTGTATTGTTTCTGCTGCTTCACCCTTCAGTGCCACTATTAAAGCTGCCACACGATGTGTTTCGTTCCAACTGTTCTGATCAGCTGCTGTTTCAAATTGGAATTTGAAAATTCCAAACGATGATGTACCATCGTATGTGGGCGGTTTTAACTTCATGCCCTGTATTTGTTGAACCGGATGTGATGTTTTAGCTATTATTTCAACATCTAGAAGCCTTTTTTCTACTTCTACTTTAAAGTCATCTACTTTCGATTGCACTTTCTGTTCCAGAACTTCAACTTCTTTTTGCACTTTCTCGACTTTCTCATCCACAATTTTCTCTACTTCGATGCGTAGATTCGCTGCCATCTGTAGAAGTTTCTCGTCGATGTGTGTTTTAACCAAGCTAATTTCTTCTCGACTTGAAGCGATGTTTGCAGACTGTTGATTGATGTTGACATCTAACTTTTTCATTTCATTACTCATGCTGTTACTTTGCAAATCTAACTTTTTGTTCATAACCTCCATGTTTGCCTTTACTTCCGCTCTCATGTTGAAACTCATTTGCTCCATCATAGCCATTAACTGTGCAAAGTCGTTGTTTGCTGGTACGACTTGCCTCGTTGCTTCAACAGCACCATCTTTATCTTCAATATTTCCTGCATCTGGATTTTCATCTGCTTCTTCTTGCCCAAAACGATATTTTTCTGGATCTAATCCAGCTGCTTCCATAGCTTTTATTAATCGCTCTTTCAACTCATTCTTAGTTCCCGTTGTTGAAAGATTCCTTTTCTCCAATTCGCTCTTCAGATCTTGAACTTTTAATCCATTCAAATCCATCTTATTTCCCAATTTCACTTCTGACACCAGTTGTAACGTTTCTTTAGCCGAGTTACAATTATTTAGTTCGATCACTAAATCAGGAAATTTAAAACACAATGGATATTTCTCCTATTACTATTCCCCTTTTAGTTCTTCTTGTACTAACAATGTTTCACCACTTATAATTCTTTTATACTTGTTCACAATATCACTTTTAACTTTCTACTTATAACACTTTTAATTTTACTTCGCCTTTATCACTGCTAAATTTTTATACTTTTTGTATCGCTAACAACTTTATACTGGTTGTATCCTCGAACAACACCTTTAATATATACTACATGAAATAGCCTCGAAACTGCTGTAATGTTCTAGATAGAACACACCCTTTTTTTTCTTTTATCAACAATAAGACGATCTTCAAATATTGACACCTAGGTGTGAAATCTATTCTTTTCAATTGTTTTATTTACCAATTTTTATTTCGTTAACCAATCCTTATTCGATAAAACAAATACTTCCTATTAAATGTTTACTTTGGTTGCATTGTTACCTTTTGTATCTTTTGATTTTTATATTTGTAGAACTAACGAGAATTTTCTTGAAAGTTCTATTGTTTTTGTGTTCTATCATCTTCCATAATCGTCACAATATATATAATATATATATATATATATATATATATATATATATATAATATATATATATATATATATATATATATATATATATATATATATATATATATATATATATATATATATATATATATATATATATATATATATATATATATATATATATATATATATATATATATATATATATATATATATATATATATATATATATATATATATATATATATATATATATATATATATATATATATATATATATATATATATATATATATATATATATATACAATAATGTAACTAACATTTAATAAAAGAACTCCTAATAAATAAAAAAAACTCCAAAATGGATTTATTAAAAGTAAAATACTATATTTCATTGGGCGGATGAAAAAAGATGCATCATAGAAAAAAAGAAGACGCTTTTCTCTAAAATGAAGTAATTTAAATTGAAAACAAATATGAATGAATAAAACAAAATTATTTTATTTACAAATTAATTGAATCTTTTATAAATATTTCAATACGCAATTGCAGAATATTGCAGAAATTTTTCATATTTATAAGTAGACAACCGCTATTTAATATCACTAATAAAACCATATTTCACATCAATTTTTGTTTTTTGTTCTTTTCAAATCCTAATGTATAAATTGATTTAGAAAAGTGAAAAGAAGGAAAACCACATTAGTTTTATTCAAACTTTATAAGAACCAATACATTAATTTTTTTTACAGGTTTCGATACATTCTAACACTTCTATGATTAATAAAGAAAGGTTTTGACTTAGCATAATACGCTTTTCGTTTATTATCAAATAAAACAAAACTTTCTTTACTAAAACATATTTGATAGTCTAATAATGGCCCTAAACCGGGCATTCACATACAACGGAAACAGAAACAGAAACCGAATTTCATACAAATTTGACAGCAACTGCAACAGAAACCGAATTTAGAAACAGAAACAGAAACGGAAAATTCGTCTGTTTTGTCTGAAACGGAAACAATTAAAATTGAATTGTTTCAGTACCGAAACTGTCACATGACCAGAAACTGTCACATAATATTAATTATTATGTTGAATTGTGATAACAAAAGCTTTGAATTTTGAATTTAATAAATAGGTTTAATAAATACAAATTATTTGTTTTTGTTATTCTTCAATTTTATTATTCATAATGGATAACAAATTCACAAACTCAAACAAAATTCGGTTTCCGTTTCTGATATTATTCACCACCGTCAACCAAATTAGAAACAGAAACAGAAACTGAAAATTTTCAGTTTCAGTTTCGGTTTCTGTTTCTGTTGTATGTTAATGCACGGCTTTATACAGATGTTGAAGTTTACTATGAATTGAATAAATTGATTTACGCTGCCATCTGAAAGTAGGCTTATGAACCATCCGTATTGAACATTTAATTCGTAATTAAAAAATATTTAGGCGTTTAATCAAAATAAAAACTATCCTATCTCTCAAGTTGGACCATTATATACACACTGAACACAATTTTATTTAAGATTGGTTAGGTTGTTGCGGAGTTTTTCGCGGACAAACATCGTGACACGTGATTTTTATATATATAAGA
The DNA here is from genome assembly GCA_963693315.1 of Diogma glabrata. Taxonomy (NCBI): domain Eukaryota; kingdom Metazoa; phylum Arthropoda; class Insecta; order Diptera; family Cylindrotomidae; genus Diogma; species Diogma glabrata. Next base: position 307,240,908 of record OY856187.1, on the reverse strand, counting down.
TAAGATAAGATAAGAAAGATAAGATGCTCAATATTGTCAGTAATTGTCAGTAATAGTACATAAAGAAACTTAAATTATTTAATTGTAGTAAAATGAGAAATTTCATAGATAATTTTTTTTTGCTGTCAGAAATTTTATTTTTCATTCATACAAACTATGATATTTAAACAGTAGGCTTTGTTTTAACTGTCGGCAATTCTTCTTGTCGTCGATAATTTTGCTTTGTCGTTATGATAATTCTTTGTTGTCATTTTTTCTTCTAACAAAATGAAATATAAGTTCATCTTGGTAGGCGCATAAATGCTATAAATTTGTAATTTATTTTTGACAAATAAACATAAACATGCAATCACTTATATGAATGAAAACGGACATTTTTATTATTTGCAAACTGCATTTTTACATTTTGTGTTATTGAATATTTTGTAGAAATATTTTATTTAGAAACTAATACTTATCTTTTAAACAAAATTCTAATTAAAAAAAATTATCTCATTAAATATCACTCTTCATTGAAATTTTTGTCTAAAATTTTTCAATTTTACTCATTAAATTATTTTTAAGCAACACTGCTCAATCAAACCACTACTTAAACCACTCGTCCTTCGGACTCGTGGTTTATTGTGCGCTTTGATTCGCAGTGTTGCTAAATAATTTAAAGCGTAAAATCAAAAAATTTTCGAAAAAATTTCAATGACTCGTGGTATTACAACCGATAATTTTTAAAATTATTCAAGTTGTGTTTTGTATGAAATCCCATATAAATTTTATTGAATTTCGTTTCTTTTCCCCCTTTTGCAGTGCCATTGCAGCAAATACCGGAACAAAATAATCGCTTATTAACATATGATAGTCTATATGGGCCCTAAGTGGATGATTGAAAAGTCGATAAAGCAGGTTTGACAGTAAATTAATTAATTTACGCCGCCACCTGAAAGTTTGCTTATGAACTATCCATATTTAACATTTAATTCGTAATTAAAAAATATTTAGGCGTTTAATCAAAATAAAAAATCCTATCTCTCAAGTTGGACCATTATACACACACTGAACACAATTTTATTAAGATTGGTTAGGTTGTTGCGGAGTTTATCGCGGACAAACATCGTGACACGTGATTTTTATATATATAAGATATATATATATATATATATATATATATATATATATATATATATATATATATATATATATATATAGATATATGTATATATATTATATATATATATATATATATATATATATATATATATATATATATATATATATATATATATATATATATATATATATATATATATATGTATATATATATATATACATATATATATATACATATATATATATATATATATATATATATATATATATATATATATATATATATATATATATATATATATATATATATATATATATATATATATATATATATATATATATATATATATATATATATATATATATATATATATATATATATATATATATATATATATATATATATATATATATATATATGTATATAAGGTTATTAGGCTTTAATATTATTTTAATAATAAAAAATTGTTTGTTTGGTATATAGCCTAG